>CM054057.1:79807548-80407548 GCA_028641055.1 Alopecurus myosuroides | reverse complement strand
GAGGAAGGAGGAGGGAGATCACGGCTGCTCACCGCGGTGTCGTGGAAGCAGTGGCTTGAGGACGACGGCTTGACGGCGACAGTGGCGTGGACGAGGACGACGGCGGCGATCCACGACGTCCAGGGGCTCGTTGCGGTGTCCAACAGAGAGAGGGAGTCGAGGTGGTCTAGTTTCGGGGTTTAGGAGGGTAGGTAGTGCGCGGCAGTGGCGGTGCTCGTCGGAGATTCAGACAACGGCGGCGATCGGAGCAGTGACAGAGGTGTGGAATTGCGGCGAGGTGGAAGAGAATGGCGGCGGCGCGAGGGGATAGGGGGGTAGCTAGGTTTAGGGCGACGCCAGGGGGTCTAGGGGGTCTTTATAGGCCTAGCGCGTGGCTCCTGGCCGTCGACGGGGCACGGCTGCCGTCGTGGCGCCCCCGGATGCGCGCCGTACTTGGAACAGACGACGGGGGCGGCTAATCGAACCGGTACGCGCTTAAGTAGCGGGCTGGGCTGCGCTGCGCGGGAGGTAAGGAAGAGGTGGGCTGGGCCGGTTAGGTTAGCTGCCGCGCGCTTTTATTTTTTTTTGAATTTTTATTTCTCCTGTTTCTTTTTTTGCAGCAAAGAAAATGGAACCAAATGATAAGTTTTGGAGTTGATAAAAATTTGGAAAAATTCATGTGAGTGTGTTAGGTCAACATCTACCAATGCCAACCTTGGTTTTTGAAAAATTCAAATTTATGTTTGCTGTTTGCAAATTGGTTTGAATTTGAAGAATTTGGTAATTATTTGATTCATACTTGAAAACAACAACTTTAATAGGGTGAACCCTATTACTAATTGGATTAAAATATTAGAATGGTTTGGTAGTTTTCATGACTTGGAATTTGGTGCTGTTTGAAAATGCTTTGAATTTGAAAGCAATTTGGAATTACTTAATTGAAATAAAAAGCACCATTTTAGTAGTTGATCAAATATGGAATAATTGGAATCAAAAGGTTGTTTGAATTGAACTTTTATTTGAAAATGTTGTAACATGACAAGTATGAAACACATCATTTGAATTTGTTTGAAATTCAATTATGAAAATAGAATAAAAACAGATGCAAAACAAATAGTAACAAATGTAAACAAGGGAATAAACATGATGACATGACGCAATACTTTGATTAAACAGGAAACAAACATTCTAGATGGTAGGTTTTCATACTTGGGATGTTACATAGAGAGCCTCAAATGGTGCCATGCCTAGGCTTGCTTGGAAGCTGTTGTTGTGGGAGAATTCAGCATATGGAAGACATTCCTCCCATTTCATGCCAAAGGAGAGACCACATGCTCTGAGCATATCCTCGAGAATTTGATTGACTCTTTCGACTTGCCCCTGAGACTGAGGATGATAAGATGTGTTGAACAGAAGTTTGGTGCCCAATGCTTCTTGAAAGCTTTTCCAGAAATGAGAAGTGAAGATGCTTCCACGGTCTGAGCTTATTTCCAATGGAACACCATGAAGAGGAACAATCTTTGCGGTGTAGAGCTCTGCTAACTGGCTAGCTGAGATTGTTTCTTTGACAGCAAAGAAGTGAGCTACTTTAGTGAGACGATCAATGACAACGAAGATTGCATCGTTGCCTTTCTTGGACTTTGGAAAACCAGTGACGAAGTCCATTTAAATCATGTCCCACTTCCACTCAGGAATTTTTAGAGGTTGGAGAAGACCGGCTGTTTTCTGATGAACTGCCTTAACACGTTGACAAACGTCGCATTCATAAACGTATTGAGCAATTCACGTTTCATGCTAGGCCACCAATACAGTGTCTTGAGATCCTGGTACATCTTTGTAGTTCCAGGGTGTATGGAGAGAGGAGTTTCATGAGCCTCCTTGAGAATGACATCTTTGAGACTTTGGATTTGAGCAACTGCAATGCGTCCTTCGAAGAACACAGTTCCCTTGTCATCAATTGAGAAGGACTTAAATTTCTCCTTGCCTTCTTTGATGTGTTCTACCATCTTCTTGATTTCAGCATCACGAAGTTGTTCAGAACGAATCTTGTCCTCGAGAGTTGGACTGGCTGTCAAGTTTGCAAGATAACCTTGAGGAACAAGACCAAGGTTGAGCTTCTGGAATTCTTCATGAAGAGGAGGTTGGCTTTCCATGATCATGAGATTATTGCAATACGACTTGCAACTGAGAGCATCGGCCATAACATTAGCCTTGCCTGGAGTGTAAGAAATGGTAAGATCAAAGTCTTTAATCTTTTCAATCCATCTCCTTTGCCTGAGGTTTAGATCTGGTTGAGTGAAGATGTATTTCAGACTCTTATGATCGGAAAAGATTTCAGTGCGATTACCCAACAAGTATTGTCTCCATTTCTTGAGGGCAAACACAACTGCTGCAAGTTCTAGGTCATGTGTTGGATAATTGAGCCCATGGGTGTTCAACTGACGTGAAGCATAAGCCACAACTTGACGTTCTTGCATAAGAACTGCACCTAGACCTTGGAGAGAAGCATCACAGAATATTTGGAAATGTTTGGTAGGATCTGGGCCAACCAGAACTGGTGTAGAAGTGAGTTTAGTCTTCAGGAGATTGAAACTTTCATCACATTGTGGAGACCAAACGAACTTCTTGTCCTTCTTTGTGAGGTCAGTGAGAGGTTTGGCAATCCTGGAGAAGTTTTGGACGAAGCGACGGCAATAGCTAGCCAAGCCAAGAAAACTTCTTACTTGCTTCACCGTCTTTGGAGGTTTCCAATCAACAATTGCTTTAACCTTTTCTGGATCAATGGCTATGCCCTTGGCAGAGATGATATGACCAAGGTAAGCAACTTCTGGAATCCAGAACTCACATTTGGAGAACTTGGCATATAGACGATGCTCGCGAAGCTTCATGAGAGTGAGACGAAGATGTTCTTCATGCTCTTCCTCGGATTTGGAGTAGACAAGAATGTCATCAAGATATACCACAACGAACTTGTCGAGGTATTCATGGAAAATAGAATTCATGAGTCGAGAGAATGTCGCCGGTGCATTGGTGATACCAAAGGACATGACGGTGTATTCATATAGACCGTAGCAAGTGGTGAAAGCTGTCTTGGGAATATCCTCTTTTCTGATCTTTATTTGATGGTAACCCATTCTCAAGTCCAACTTTGAGAATATTGAGGCGCCAGAAAGTTGATCAAAAAGATCATCGATATGAGGAATTGGATACTTGTTTTTGATGGTTTTCTCGTTTAGAGGACGATAGTCAACAACGAGTCTCTTTGTTTGATCCTTCTTCGCAACGAACAGAGTTGGGCAACCCCAAGCCGAGGAACTAGGTTGAATGTAACCTTTCTCCATGTACATATCGATTTGCTCCTTTAACAATTTCAGTTCAGGAGGAGCTATCTTGTATGGATGCTTAGAGATTGGAGCAGTACCTGGTTCAAGTTCGATCACGAACTCAACTGCTCTGTCCGGAGGCATTCCTGGCAACTCTTCTGGAAAGACGTCAGGAAATTCGCAAACCACCGGAACATTTTCAAGTGAAGGTAGAGGTTTTGCATCGAGGTTGCATAGCTGAATGGAACTTGATTCATTTGGAGAATAGACTATCTGGCCAGAAGGGTGGAACATAGTTATTGACTTTTGAGCACAGTCAATTCTAGCTTTATTGGCCTTCAGCCAGTCCATACCAAGAATGACATCAATGTCAGAATTTCCAAGTAGTATGAGAGAAGCAAGGAATATGTGGCCTCCAATTAGGATTTGATTTCTTTGATTGATCTTAGACGTTTGCATAGTTGCTCCAGGGGAGTTTACCACTAGCGGGGAACCCAAACCAACAAAAGGGAGTTTAATTGATGTCGCAAAGATCTTTGACACGAAAGAATGTGATGCTCCGGTATCAAACAACACTTTAGCTGGATTAGAGTTTACGGGAAATGTACCGAGAACGACGTCAGGAGCTTCCTCAGCTTTGTCGATCTTGACATGACTCACCCTTGCGGTCCTCCCGACAGGCCTGTTGTTGGAGTTGAAGGCCTTAGGCGGGGGAGCGCGCACCATTGCCTGGTTGTTGTTGGGACGAGGTGGTGGTGGAGGTAGCTGCCTCTGCGTGCACTTGTCAGCGTAGTGCCCCGTCTGCTTGCACTTGTAGCAAGTGACGACACGAGGAGGCCCTGGCCTCGGCTGCCCCATTGAAGCCCTCTGATCATGCATCTGAGCAGGGTTGGGTGGGCGGGGAGCGAAGCCTGGAGAAGTTTGGGCGTATGGAGCCCGAGTGACAGCACCATTTGGCACCCAGATGCGGCGCTTCTGCGGAGGGGTGGTCATGTTGGAGGAGGAACCACCCTCACGCGAGTGCTTGCGAGACTCCTCGAACGCCTTGCGCCCATTTTCCTCATTGAGCGCGGTGTTAACGAGCTCCTCGAAGTCTTTGGCCTTGATGTTGGTGAGGGCATACTTGAGTTCCGGGTTAAAACCTCTGCGGAACCTTGCCATCTTCTTAGCCTCAGTGGACACCTCATGACCAGCGTAACGAGCGAGGCGATTGAACTCACTCTGATAGCCGATGACGTCCAGCTTGCCCTGCTTGAGAGAGCAAAACTCTTCACGCATCCTTTCCATGAGACCATCTGGAATGTGGTGCTTCAGGAAGGCTTCCTTGAAACAACCCCAGGTGATTGGCATGCCAGCTCTCATGGCCTGGTAGTTTTCCCACCAAGTAGCTGCCTGACCCTTCAGCAGATAGGAGGCATACCTGACCTTGTCTTCCTCAGCAACGTGAGCAATCTCCAGAGCCTTAGCTATCTCACGGATCCAGTCATCAGCATCCAGAGGCTCGCGTGTGGCCACGAAAGCTCTCGGGGCCAGACTGAGGAACTCCTTGATGTTGACTCGTGGAGCCGTCTGGTTGTTGTGCTGATTAGTTTGGAAGTGGGCCATCTGCGTCATGACTTGGGTCATCTGAGTCAACAGCTCCGCGATTGGCGGTGGCTCAGGCGGGCTGTTCCTTGTTGGCGGCATCCTGAATGGAGATGCATTTTAGCACAACAATAGAAAAGGATAGACTTGGCAACCGAAAGAGAGATTATTCCGACGCATGAATAGATAACCAACAGGTACATCATCACATGTTCAAATACATCAGAATATCCAATACACCATAAATGGTTCGACTGCCAAAGGATAACTAAACATAGCTAAGAATGGATACATCGGTACTCCCATGCTCATCACGCAGGACGGCGGCTAGGAGTACGGCGAGAGGTACGGTGAGGAGGACGCCCACGAAAGTAGGTAGATCGACGATCCACGTAGATCTGACGTGGTCTGAGCCCGACTCTAGGTGTGGTGAAGTACATAGCGTCGGCTCCCTGTGCTCCAAAGCGAGGAATCCCAGTGTAACCAGCACCAAGGTTAAGGAGTGGACCTCTGATCGGCTCGTAATCTCCAGCATCTGGCAGAGGACGCCCAACTGGCTGATCGAAACGTGCAAAGCGCTCGTCTCCAACAAAGTCTGTGGTGTAAGTCGCCAGACGAGTCAAAGCAAGGTAGAGCTGCTCTCTGACTGAAGCCAACTCCTGAGATAGTGTGCAGGCAACTGCGTCACTGTGCCTCACAAACTGAGCGGTGGTGTGCAGCCTGGAGTTATCATGCTCGTAAACATCCAAGTTGTCGTGGAGAGTGAAGTGAGCTCCCTCTGAAGTGATGTAACCACGGGGAATGTGGCGATAGATAGAATCGTCAAATCCCCAGTAGTCAGCACGAAGGACGGTGAGACTCACATAAGCTGCCTGCTGCACAGCCATATCCACTGTGGAACCTACTGCCTCGTAGCGGTGGACTACGCTCATGCCATCATCTGACAGAATGTAGATGATAGCCTGGTAGTAGGTCTGCTCAAACTCTCGCTGGTGCTCGTAGACCTGGTACTCTGGTGCCCAACGGAACCCCAGATAAGTGACCATGTCTCTCAGCATCTCCGGATAACCGGCAGTGCTCTCGCAACGAGTCATACGAACCACCTGCGGGAAGAACCTGAGATCCATCTGCAGATGATGGGGAAGTTTTGATTAGACGCCGGTAGAAGAACTGAAGTGGCAAGCAACAACAAGGTTTCAATGGACGATAAGGATGTTGAGAAGAACAGGATATCGAAGCAACATTTGGGAAACACGAGACCAAAAACTCCTGAGGTACTACGGAACCCATCCGGGCTTCTAAAGGATCAATATCTACTGCTTAAGGAATAGAGGATCTGCTTCCGGGGCTTACACGCCTCCGTTCTCAATCGTGAGTAGGCAACATGATAAATCATGTCACAACCACCTCCATTCCTATGGTCTAGTAGATATAACTATCCTAGAGAAACCAGGATACGTGAAATCCTAACTTGAAAGTTTAGATGAGAAGGGAAAACAACGTTGCACTTCCTTACCAGAAAAGGGAGGGTGGGTGGGGAAAGAAATAAAAGAACAGAATTCCTACTCTCACGTTTCATTTTTCCTATATAGCTACAAAATAGTTTCTAGACTCAACTGCGACCAGTAAAAGGGGTCCTACAGGCAGACAGGCTCTGATACCATTTGTCGCACCCGGACTTCTAGAGGATACTCGCAGTTCCGTTGAACAGTAGATGATTGGATTACGGGGCCTACCTGCACCCGCATCTCTTACGAGTAGGCCAACACACGTATGTGTGACAACCAACCCCTACTGTTCATCGTCTACGCAAACCATCCCATAGAAATCAGGACACTACCATTGACGTACTTCATAACATACACACATGGTACGTCAACGGCTTTTAAACAAGTGGTAACACAACATATCTCTAAGACACAAAAGATGGAAATAAGTTGCAAATGGCTCTCACTAGAGCAGAGATAGCAAATACAATCATCCAGAGGACACATGTCCCAACATATCATCATTACAACACAGCGGAAGCATCCAAAATGTCTGAGTACAGACAAGAACCAAATAGGCCTAAGAGGCCGACAATGAAAAGGAAACGGAGCCCATCCACGTAGTCTCGGATCTTGCTCGGGTCCGCTATCTACTCGTCAACAGCCTCGTCATACTCCACGTAGTAGCCACCATGGGGATCCTCGGAAACGTAGTCTGCGGAAACCACAGCCCCAAAGGGGTCAGTACAGACAAGTACTGGCAAGCAAGACTCACAAGATACCAAAGTGTACCCGGCAACACCAAGTACAGAAACTTTGGGTTCAACGGAAGAATAGGTGATACAAAGATGCGGCAGCGGGCTGCTCTAACCAACTACAGAGACACACTACAACATCCGGCTAACAGAAAGAGATAAGATAGCGTATCGTAACCAACTACCAACAACCTCAAACAAACCCATCCTGGATCTCGCCCCTTATCCAAAGAAGCAATCCAAGGATAACTCACACAGTTGGATTAATGATGGTTCAAGTTATTGTGTCAATAAGCCTATTACTAGTCAAATTGTTAATCATTAGGTGTAAGTTGTCTGAGTACTTGTTAGCCAGTACTTTCACCAAGTCATCCATAACCGCGGACAACACGGCTTCTCGAGAAGATTTAACCCTGTAGGGATGCACCAATTTGGCCGTACACGTAAGAATAACCCGCCAGATGGAATGCCTTCCACCAAGCGGGGCACTCAACACAACCCAACTCTTCTTCGCATCAAGCCCAAAGAACCACATGCTGTGCATGCGCGGCTAATCGAGCCCCCACGAAGAAAAGGGGGACCCTCATAGCACTCTAAGACCACGCCGCCCTAAATGCCGACTACAAAAGTTCCACCCTGGCCTCGGGTTCGCACCTGCATATGCATGCATCAAATGGAAAGCCCGAACTAAGTGTGGCGATTTGGACGAGATGCGAATCGAATCAAATTGAGGGGGGCGTCCATACACGCTTCCCACATGCGGATAGTGCGCTCATCATGGATCAGTAGACAAGACCCTTTTCCTAATTAGGGTCGACACTAGCAGGCCTCAAAACCACGCCGGGCCTCCTAGCATTACCTCAAACATTAACAGGTTGATTGTTTAAACATCGAGCCCAGAACATAAGTAATATGGTAATAGAAATAACGGACAACAGACTCGAGCACAAACAATCCTAAGCATGCTAGTAAGACACAGGCAACAAGCAATGGGGTTATAGGTATGGAGGATAGGCCATATCAGGGTTACAGGATATCATGTGATAGGATCGGAACACAAGCAACGATTCATAAGGCTAGCAGGATAGACAACGGAAAGTATCGGTATCCAATGTGGAAAGGAACACAATGATTCATGTGAGTGAATACTTGCCTGCAAACTCAGTAGCCTGGTACTGAGCTAACTCCTCAAAAGTAGTATCGTAAACCTCGTCTGTCTCAACGTCGTCGTCTATTCGAGAAGAAGCAAACAAACAACGCAGAGAGAAAAACAATCAATAACATGGCATAATGCACAATCATGGTATGATGCATGACAATTTAATTGATGCATCAAAATAAGCTAGTTGACATGGTAACATGTTTAAATGGACCCATATGCAATTTGGATTGCATATGAAAAGCCCATGATTTAAGGTTGGATTAAATGATCTACAACTAACCATCATGTGAAAGTTGATTAGCATGATGCATGGATGAAGAAAACAAAAAGGATTGAATTTGAAAAGATGTTTACCAAGTTTGAAATTTTGTTTATTAAGTTAAGAAATTTGGCTTCTTAAAGGAGTTACACAAGCATTTGTTGTTCTCACCAATTTTAATTGTTCAAAATAGATAAAAAAAAAGTTCATATTTGAAAAGAACACAAAATTTTAGTTGGAAAACATGTTTCATTTGTTGAAAAAGGAATTAGAATGAATTACTTATGAATTAAACAAGTTTACACAAGATTTAAATGGATTTAAATCAAGTATTAAATTATTTGAGTTTTTATTTGTTCAAAACATTAAATGAAATTCATATTTGAAAAGATTATATTTTTCTGGTTTGAAACCATATTTTATATGTCCAAAAAGAATTTAATTTGACCAAGTTATGAATTTAACAATTTTAAATGATTTAAACAAGGTTTAAATTATTTAACCAATTTTAATTATTCAAAACAGAAAACAAAGTTTATATTTGGAAAGGTGGTTCAATTTGGCATGGAAAACAAATTTAATATGTGACATTTGAATTTAAATTTGAATTAGTTATGAATTTAACCAAATTTGAAATGAGTTGTTTGAATTTGAATTTTGAAAACATTTGAAATGTTCAAAACAGAAAACAAATGATTTAAACAGGTAGAGAATTAAATTTGGCACAGAATACATATTTTATTTATTTTATTTGGGTTTGAAATGCACAAGTTATTCAAATTTGAAATTTGTGGGCTAATCTGTAATTTTAAAACTATACAGATTGGTCCAGGGGCCTAGCTGCGAAATTAAATTCCAGAATAGGTCCCTGGGGCTTTTCTTACGCGCCCTAGAGCCACCCCTGGGTCACTGGCAGTGGGCCAGGGCCCAGCTGTGCGCTGTGTGGCCGCGGGTGTGGGCCTACATGGCCATCACTGCCACTGGCAGGTGGGCCTGCGCATCCCGCGTGGCAAAGGCAAAAATTGGGGGGAATTAATCCGCGCGGGTGGGGGCTCGAACCCGTGCCGCGGGCGAGCGGGGCAGTGCGCTGTGCCACTGCGGTGGCTGCTGTTTGTTGTCAGGTAAGGGGGACGTGGGGAGTATTAGGTTCAGTTCGGTGGTTAACTGAATCTGAGCGAAATTCAGATAACTGAATTTTCGACAGTGGAGGGCGGCCGCCGGCGGCGACTGCTGTGTTGCTGCTGCGTGCTCGCCGTGGATGTGTGCAGTGTACGTGTGTGTCCGTGTGCGCACGTGTGCTTGCAGAGAGGAGGGAGAGGGTAAGGAGAGGTGGAGCTCACCCGGAGGGAGGAAGGAGGCCTCGGTGGTGGAAGGTGGCCGGCGACGTCGAGGTGGACGGCGGCGTCGCTGCAGTGGCTCTCCGCCCTGGTCGAGGAAGCGAGGAGGAAGGCGGCAGTACGGGGACTCGATTCCCGTACTTGTCCTGCTGCGAGGGTGACTAGGACGACGGCGATCGCCGGAGTTTCAGTCACGGTGGTGCGGTGGTGGGGTTCAGAGGTGGGGAGCAGAGAGGGACAGCGGGAGAGAGGAGAGGAAAATCGTGGCGGCGCGGCAATGGAGAAGGAGGAGGGAGGTTAGGGCAGGGGAGGAGCCCTAGGGGGTAGCTATAAGGAGGGGAGGAGGAGCTCGTGGCCGTTCCTCCCTCTGTACCTCGACGTGGACACCCCCGATGGGGTGCCGTACAGAGGTAGGAGGAGAGGGGGGTACCAGGCCGTGGCTGGTGGGCTGAGCCTGCTGCCCACTGGCCTGCCCTCTCCCTCTCTGGTTTTGTTTTATTTTTTCTTTCTTTCTTCTTTTTTTTGCAGATTTGAAAAAGGAAAGAAATGAAAGGGTTTTAGGGGTTAGAAAATTTAGGAAAATTGTGTATAGCTTATTTATTGTAACAGCACCAATTTGCCAACTTTTGTTTTCCAAAAAAATTTAAATTATGTTGTTGTTTGTATTTTATTTGAATTGGAGTGAAATTTGATGTTAAATGATTTATTAAAAAGAACCATTTAAATAATTTGAACCTTCAAGTTTATAGGAAAGAATTTGATGTTTTGATTTGAAATTTTTATTTGGAAATTGTAACAGAACAAGTATGAAACAAAAGGTTTGAAATTTGATTTGAAATTCATATGGAAAACAAGGAAAAACAAATGAAAACAAAGGAAAACAAAGGAAAACAAATGCAAAACAAATGCAATGATTATGATGTCATGATGCAAAACATAATTTAACAAAAAGCAAACATTCTAAAGGTTGTTTTCATACTTGGGATGTTACAATGATGCTAACTCCCTCATAGATGAGAAGGAGGAAATCATCATGACCTTGGAAAGTCATAGTGCTAGCCACGATAATCATGACGATGAGCTTGTCAAAGCTCTTGAGAAAGAGAGATCCATGAGAGCCTCTCTCGAAGGGAGACTATCTAGTCTACAAGAGACTTATGCTATTAGTGTTTCCAAGCTTAGGAAAGATAATGAAAAATATCTTGCTTTACTTAAGATATTTGAAGAAGAAGAGTTGAATCTAGGAATAGCTCATGAGAAACTTGTTGAGAATCATGAAAAACTAGAAAAGGAGTTCATGTCTCTTAAAGAAATTCATGACAAACTCACCAAGTCTCAAAATAAGCTTCTAGCTCAACAATCTAATAAGCAAGTTTCATCTTCATCTAATAGCATTGTTATCATGCCTACCTCTTGCACTACGACTAACATTGTAGGAAGAGAGAACATTCTCAATGATGTCATAAGCTCTCAAGGAGCCAAGAAAGGGACAGAAGGACTTGGATTTGTTTCCAAGTCGAAGAAGAAATCCAAGAATGTCACTTCTCCCTCTCAAAATGTTGTCTTTGTAAAAGAGGTAGAGGTGACCAAGGAGAAGGAGACCAACGCCATTGTGTGTGGTGATACCTCTAGGGGGAGCATCACTCACAATGACTTCGCCGAAAAATATAACCCATCTTACGTTCTTATGAAATCTAGAGATGGACATGTTTATGCTAAATACGTTGGTACTTCTTATGGTGATGATTATCATTGAACTATTTGGGTTCCTAAGACCCTTGTTACTAACAAAAGAGGACACATTGAAGTATGGGTACCTAAATCAAGAAATTGATCTCTTGTAGGGAAGTGCTTCCGGGTCAGGTAGATGGACAGGGGATAGTGGTGCATCCCAACATATGACCGGAAGCTATGACGCAATGAGTAATATTGAACCTCCATTACCTCATCTCAATTGCGTTACTATTGGTGACAAGTCCGAGCCTAAGGTATTGGGACGAGGCAAGGTGGCTATCTCAAATGATTTATCAATTGAGAATGTTCTCCTTGTTGAGTCCCTTGGCTATAACTTGATGTCCGTTCTTCAACTTGCAAATTGTGGCTTTACCTCTTTCTTTAATAAAGAGAGTGTGATTGTCACTTGGGAAACAACTCTTAAAGTAGCCTTTGTTGGGTTTGTCGAGAACGGCATGTATGTAGTGGACTTCTCTAAAGGAGACACGTGTGCCGCGACATGCCTAATGGCTAAAGTTGATGTGAGGTGGCTTTGGCATCGTCGGTTAGCCCACACCAATATGAGAGTGTTGCATGACCTTCACAGTGGCAATCATGTTCTAGGACTAACCAAGGCTAAGTTTGCTAAAGATCGTGTGTGTAGCTCTTGTGCCTTTGGGAAGCAACATGGAGAACTTCACCCAACCAAGACTACTATCTCCACCACAAGAATTCTCGAGCTCATTCACTTAGATCTCTTTGGTCCACTATCTTATGATAGTCTCGGAGGAAAGAAGTATTGCTTGGTGATTGTGGATGATTATTCAAGATATTGTTGGGTGTATTTCTTCAAGAGGAAAAGTGAAACTCAAAAGAGAGTCATCGAGTTCATCACTCTAGTGGAGCGCCAACACAATGCTACCATATTGGCCATCCAGAGTGATAATGGCTCAGAGTTCAAGAACTACACCGTTGAGGGTTTTCTTAGTGAAGAAGGCATTGCTCATCAATATTCCACTCATTATACCCCTCAACAAAATGGTGTTGCAGAGAGAAAGAATCGGACTTTGATGGATGTGGCTAGGACCATGATTGCGGAGTTCTCTTCTCCCTATAACTTTCGGGCCGAAGCCGTCTCCACTGCATGTCATGCTACCAACCGGTTTTATCTTCGCAAGATATTAACAAGACTCCCTATGAGATTCTCACGGGAAAGAAACTGGATGTATCTTACTTCAAGGTCTTCGGTTGCAAGTGCTTCATTCGCAAGAAAGGTAAACGGTTGTCAAAATTTGAGACCAAATTTTACGAGGGTATCTTTGTTGGCTATGCCACAAACGCTCACGCCTATAGAGTCTACAACAAATCAACCGGACAAGTTGAAGAAGCTATAGACGTGGTGTTTCAAGAGGATAACGGCTCCCAAGGGGGGCGTATAGATCATGGTGTTGTAGGAGATGCAATTCCTCCCATCGTCATAAGAAGAATGGGGATTGGTGAAATAATCCCCATTGAGGGTTACCGGATGACAGAGGGAGAAGGACTATGCCCCACTCAAGTGGAGCCATTGACTACACCCATTGATAATCAAGCTACTCAACAAGATGACCAAGCCCTCAAGCTAATGATCAAGGTCAAACAAGGAATCAAGACCAAGCTAATGATCAAGGCCAAGCGACCCATCTTAATCATGATCAAGGTTCCATCATTGTTGAGAGTGCTCAACCTAGTGGTGATCCGTCACCCATTATTGATCAAGGACGAAATGAAGATGGACATGTCTCCGATGAAGAAGGTGATTCTCAATCTATATGCAAGGAATCCTTGGAGGAGATTCTAGCACGAAGATCAAAGAGAAGGCTAGAGAATCTTGAACGAGCGGGTCACACGGAGGACAAGGTTCTTGGGCAAGTTCGTGGAAGAGTGGTCACTAGGAGGCAATTGGCGGATTTTAGCAAGGCTCATGCTTTTGTCTCTTTCATTGAACCCAAGAAGGTCTATGAATCACTCGAAGATCAAGATTGGCTTGAAGCCATGCATGATGAACTCAATAACTTCGAGCGCAACAAAGTGTGGAAACTAGTGCCAAGACCCAAGGATTGCAAAAATGTTATTGGGACCAAATGGGTGTTCAAGAACAAGCAAGACAAAGATGGTATTGTCATTCGCAACAAGGCAAGATTGGTAGCTCAAGGTTTTTTCCAAGTCGAAGGTATTGACTTCGGTGAAACCTTTGCCCCCGTAGCTCGTCTTGAATCCATTCACATCTTACTTGCTTATGCATCTCATCATAATTACAAGTTACAACAAATGGATGTTAATAGTTCTTTCCTCAATGGTCCCATTAATGAGTTAGTATATGTCAAGCAACCTCCGGGTTTCGAGGATCCCAACCACCCCGATCATGTCTATAAACTCGATAAGGAGCTCTATGGACTTAAACAAGCTCCACGTGCGTGGTATGAGAACCTTAAAGAGTTTCTAGTGGATCATGGGTTTAATGTTGGTTTAATCGATCCCACCCTCTTTACCAAGACGGTTGGAGGTGACTTGTTCATATGCCAACTCTATGTGGATGACATAATCTTTGGGTCTACTAACACATTGTTCAATGAGGAGTTTTGCAAGCTTATGACCGATAGGTTTGAGATGTCTATGATGGGGGAGATGGAGTTCTTCCTTGGCTTTGAAGTGAATCAATATCATGAAGGAACCTTCATCAAACAAGCCAAATACACTCAATACATGCTCAAGAGATTTAGTATTCATGATGCCAAGCCTATAAAGACTCCCATGTCCACGACCACCGACTTGAAACCCGGCCCCAACGGTAAAGAGGTAGATCAAAAGGTATACCGCTCCATGATTGGCTCTTTGCTCTACCTTTGTGCATCTAGACCGGATATCATGTATAGTGCAGGTAAATATGCAAGGTTTCAAGCCTCCCCGAGGCAAAGTCATTTGGAAGTGGTGAAACGAATCTTTCGATATTTAGTTCATACCCAAAACTTTGATCTTTGGTATCCCAAGGGTTCAAGCTTTCAGCTCATTGGATATTCCGATGCGCATTATGCGGGAGAGAAGACGGATAGGAAGTCCACATCCGGAGGTTGCCAATTCCTTGGCTGCTCCTTAGTATGTTGGTCTTCCAAGAAGTAGAATTGCATTGCTCTCTCCACCACCGAGGCCGAATATATCTCCGCGGCAAGTTGTTGTGCCCAATTACTTTGGATGAGGCAAACCTTGAAGGACTATGGTATTCACTTTGACAAGGTGCCTCTTCTTTGTGATAATGAGAGTGCTATCAAGATCGCCTACAACCCCGTTCTTCACTCCAAGACGAAGCACATTGAGATCCGTCATCACTTCATTCGGGATCATGTTGAGAAAGGTGATATTGATCTCTCATATGTTCCCACCAAGGATCAGCTTGCCAATATCTTTACGAAGGCCCTTGATGAACCAAGATTTCGAGCTTTGAGGAATGAACTAAATGTCATAGATTCCTCCAACTTCACTTGAGACCTTGCATATGTACCTTCATTATGCATGCTATTAGGTGTGGATGTAGGCATGGATATAGGGGGAGCGTTACTCAACTCATGAGTACACACTCCTCTTGTTATGCGAAAATCAATTCATCATTGCATATCTAGTCAATTTGTGACTTATTGTGCTTAATTGTGAGTAGTATTTTTTGGACCCAAGATATATCTTCGCGGTGCCAAAGTACACACTCAAACATGGTGGCTTCGGCCACCGACCTTTGGTATTATTTTTGGCTCTTTCACGCGTATCATACTTCCCCCTTGGCAACTCGTGCGGGTTCGGTTTTCTATCTTTTTGCATCTTGCGAACCCCTTCGAGTAATGTCTCTCGTATATCAGTGACTAATTTCCAACCAAAGCTTCCTTTGCCCAAAACATTATTCCATTCTTAATGCTCTTGTTTTCATGATCTTGGCGCGCGAAAACTTGGTCGGGCGGAGGCTCCGGTGAAACCACCGGAGGCTCCGCTGCCCATGTCCACCGGATCCCACCGGAGGCTCCGCTGGCGCAAATTGCTCAGCGGACCATATTTTGGTTGGCTTTTTGGACAAGGGGAGGAGGCTCCGATGAATCCACTGGAGGCTCCGCTGGGCAGGGAGCGGAGGCTCCGGTGAAACCACCGGAGGCTCCGCCCGAGGCGGCTCCAGGGCGAGCGGGGGTCAATGAGATCTAATCTCATTTTCCCCACTCGCCCTCCCTCTTCTCCCTCACAACCGCCGCCGCCTCCAAGGTCTCTGCCGCCGGATTTGGGTGCTCCACCGCCGGGAGCCCTTCTCCTTGTCTTGGACCACCCCGGGGTCTTCTTCCTCCTTCCTTTCCACCATGGATGGTGCGGGTATGTGCTCTCTCTCTCTCATCTAGTTGATGGATGGGGATGCATAGGAGTTTCATGTTCTTAACCTCTAGATGTGTGGATTTGGAGTTTTGGGAGTAGGAGATCACGAGTACAAACCCTAGCAACCTAGATAGTGAGTATTAGGCTTGAATCTCTACGGTTTTTAGGGTGGAATTGCCGTATGCCCTAACCCTAGTTATTCAACCCTAATACCATCTATATCTTTGTTCCTTGGATTTGTGCGTCTTTTAGAAACTTGAGCATTACCTTTTCTTCATGCTTTCCTTGCTATTTCTTTCTTAGATGCATCCGGCTCCAAAGGCAAGGGCCCTCGTCAAAAGAATGCGGCTCATCGCAAGGCTCCTAGGGTCGATGAAATTGAGGAAACCCTTGACCCATCTCAGCCCAAGCGCAAGAGGTTCCCGGCTCCCGAGAAGAGATTGCCACAGAGGGAGAAGTCTGTTTCACAGATGTCTGAGGCGGCGTTCGTGAAAGAACGCCGCGAGAATCCATATGTCATTGACTGCGACCGTTTGATGCCACAGTTCTGGGGTAAGGATGCTCGTTTCCACACTAAATTTCAGAGCCAAATCTACCATGAGATCTTGATGAGGAAGCCCAAGGAAAATGTTGCTCCTCAACATGCTATCAACTTTGGGCATTTGGAGAGGAATCCCAAATATTTTGGGGAGGCACTTGAGCTTGTTGAGACTTTTGGACTTGCTCCCATCATGAGTGTCCAACAAGACTATGATGAAGATCTTGTTTGTCAGTTTTTGTCCATAGTTCATCTCGCCAATGAGACCGAGCGTAATCTTATTTGGATGACCCAGGGAAGGCAGCTGACAATCAAGTGGTCTGAAGTTGGAACTATTCTTGGAGGTTACCCGGATTTTGGACCATTTGCAGGTGGTGAGGAGTTCGACAATGGTTGGTTCCATATTCATGTCATCAACACACCATCTCTCTCCAAGGATCAACTCACCCCTTTGTATCACTGGAAGAAATTTGCAGTTGGGTTCGTCAAGGGTCTCTACCCCACGTATGATATCATGCTCCGTATCTATCGCGATACCATCAACCCAAAGGCGGGGAATGTCGATGAGATCCAAGGCTTCCTCAAGAATTTGATGCTTTGCACCCATGAGAAGTGGCTCGCCGGTTCAACTCAGAAGCTTGATGTGTTAGACTATGTCTGGAATGAGCTTTGACACGTGGTTATCAACCGCAAGAATGCTTGCTTTGGGCCCTTCATTATGAAGATCATCTTGCATGTGTGGGAGGACAAGTTCACGAATGAACCATTTGACAATGCTAATTGTATTCCTCACATGGAGAAGAAACTTCTCATCAAGGACCACACCGATCCCCCTGTGCATCATACCCCAGCTCCTCGCAAGAACAAGGCCAAATTCGTGTCATCATTGATGAGGAAGAAGAAGAAGAGGCCGGTCCCTCTCGCCCTCCTCCTTCTGACAATGCCTTCAAGTGGATGGCTAGGGCACTCAAAAAGGTGTTCAAATTGAACAAAAATATTGAGCAACGTCAATGGGAAGCCCACTATGAGAAGGAGCTCAAGCACCGCAATGCAGCCCAGGCAGCTCGTCAGCTTCGTCGTGATGGTGGCGAATCTGTGCATTCCCCGGTTCTTCCTAGCATCACCAACTGGGACAAATGGAAAGCCAAAGACTCCCAGGGCAACTTGATTGAGTGGTCTGAAGAAGAAGGAGAAGAAGCCACCAGTTCTCGTCACCGTGCCCCCTCTTCGAGCATGGATATCTCCTCCGAGTGATCTTTGGGGCGTTAGCATCGGTTTCTCCCTCTTTTGGTATCTTGATGCCAAAGGGGGAGAGACATCTATTAGGAGCGGGTATTTCCATGGTTATCCCTCAAGCATGCATTCGATTTGCATCTTTCTCTTGCTTGAGGGAGTTTGGTTTTTCATTTGGAAACTTCGTTTGTTTAAATTCTTAAGTGTCGTGAACCTCGTATTATGCTTTGTGAGCTTATGAACTTATTATATTATGTGTTGTGTGCTCACTATTACTCGTATGTTCATATAACCATTACGTCTAAATTCTCTCAACATGAAAGGAGCGTACCTTTAGGGGGAGCCCCGTTCATGTTGTGTATTTAATTATGCAAATAGGGATGTTGTCATCAATTACCAAAAAGGGGGAGAATGAAAGATCATCTTCCGTTTTGATAATTAAATGACAACATACCTATTGTACTAATACTTGTTTGATACATGAAAATTGCCAGGTTCATCAAGTATACAAATTCTATGAGCTACAAATTTGTTTGCAATGAAAAGAGCTAGAAGAGACAAAGCTGAGAAGGCAAAATTACATGCAGCAGAGGCTCCGGTGAAACCACCGGAACCTCCGCCCAGCCTCCGGTGCGGGTCCGGTGTGGGGTCCGTCCAAACCACCCTCTGGTGCATACGAGCGGAGGCCAGAGCGGAACCTCCGGTGGACCTCTGGTGGGCGGAGACTACGGTGAATCCACCGGAGCCTCCGCCATCTCCACTGGCCCTCTAAGGGGTTGGCCTCCGGTGCTCTTACAGTGGAGGATCCGCCAAAATAGTGCTCTGTTGGATAATAGCGGATCCTCCAGCGGAACCTCCAGTGCGCCTCCGGTGGGTGGAGGCTCCGGTGAATCCACCGGAGGCTCCGCCCTCTCAACTGGCGCGTTGGGGGGTTGGCCTCCGGTGCGCTTCCGGTGGTACCTCCGCTAAAACAGTGCTCTGTTGGATACGAGCGGAGGCTCCACCAGAACGTCTGGTGCAGCTCCGGTGGGCGGAGCCTCCGCCATATCCACCGGACCCTTCGCCCCTTAGGCCCAAGCAAAGAACAGATCTGGGTTGCGCGCTTGCGCACAGAAGAAGACCACCGGAGCCTCCGGTGCAACTGGAACTGCTCAACGGCCACTTGTGGGAAGGGGTATAAATACCCCTTCCCCTTCCTCATCAATGCTAAGCTTTTCCACTCTCTCTCTCTCCTAGCCATTAATGAAAGCTTCACCCACCTAGATCTCCCTCTCCGTTCATCCACTCACTCCCATACTTTGTGGAGAGCTAGAGGATACCTAGATCCACACTTCCACCAAAGGAATTTCAAATCCATCCACCACAACCTAGTAGATCTAGAATCCTATTTGAGGCCTAGAAACCTTAGTAGATCTTGTGCTTGTAGCTTCCACCTTGTTGCAAGAAGCTTCAGATTGCTTGAGATCCTCCATCCATCTTGTGCAGTGACCTCGAGCTCATGTAAATAAGGTTTGGTCAATGCCTTCAAGTCGACCTCATAGTGGAAACGAGAATCTCCCTCACCGGAGAAGCTCAAGGAGAATAAGTTGTGAACAACCGTGCTATTGAGGATTGCCTAGCTGGCTCCCCACCTCTCCAACGTAGACTTACTTTTCATTGAGAAGTAACTACGGGAATCATATCCTTGTCTCCTTGTTTACACTTGTGGTTTATCTTGCTACCTTTTGTTTTACTTCCGTTGCATATATTATCTTGTCCACATAGGTTGCTCACTTAGATGCACATCTAGAGAACCTTATCTTATCTTGCTTAGCCCCACTAAAAGGAAAAGAAAAGAAAAATTGGTAGTCAACCTATTCACCCCCCCCCCTCTAGTTGACCATAGTGCACTTTCAGAGGCCCCGCTGAAAACGGGCTGGTAGGACAAAAGATGTTGTGCAAGTTCTCATTGCGAGCACGTACGACAATTTATGGAACACATTCCTATGGTTACTTAGTGCTTGGATGCTTTATCTTATTTATCTGCAATGCTCGTGACATGATCATTATTTGAACTTTATTATCCATGCGACGCCCGTTCATCCATCCCTATGCCTACAGTATTTAATCCGATGTTTACTTCAAACACTACTGCTGTTGTTTTCATTCCACTGCTGCTATTATTTCACTACTGCGTCTACTATAAAACTGTTACTGCTGACAAACCACTGCGAACAAAGTACTTTCAGGTGCATGTGAATTGACAACTCACTTGTTAAGGCTCACAAATATTCTTTGGCTCCCCTTGTGTCGAATCACTAAATTTGGGTTTTACTTCCCTCGAAGACTGTTGCGATCCCATATATTTGTGGGTCATCAGTAGGGTGCCAGAACGGAGTTTCTGATCCCCGAATTGGGGTTTTCGGTGGTGACGGGGCTACGGAACTTTCCGTGGAAAAACGGTATGTCCCCGGTGTTTTTAGGTCAAGAGGCTTAAGTAGATGGAAGGGGGCACGAGGGGGTGGCCGAGGCGTCCACACCATGCCACGGAGCAGCCTAGGGGGTGCCTGTGCCGCCACATGGTGTGGGCCCCTTGTGGCCCGTCTCTATCTCGTCTTCTATCTCCGTTTTCCTGAACGTTGAATTTATGCACAAAAACAAGACACCAGGGCAATTCTGCTGAAAATAGCGTTAGTCCGTGTTAATGGTATTCAAAACTCACAAGTTTAGAGGAAAACAATAGAAAAGGTGTTCGGGAAAGTAGATACGTTTTGGACGTACTAGCTTGTTCCTCTCTTCCCGTCTAGGCCCCCTCCTCTCTGCCCCCGCGCTTCACCGCCGGCAGAGGCTTTGGGACCTTTCCCGGGTGCACCGATGGTGGCGGTTTGACTTTACCCGCGTAGGTTCTAGATGGAGGCGGGGCTTCATCTCTCCGGCGGCGGTGCTCCTCAGGTGGCGGTTGTCCGGCCTCGGCCGGGTGGTAGAGTGACGGCGGCGGCGCTCGGGTCTATGGGATGGTGCGGTGCTATGTGTGGCGGCGTGCTACGTTGCCTCTGGCTAGGCCCTACGGCCTTGATCTGGGTTGGGCTGGCCGATCAGCTCTGTGGTAGGTGATGCAGATGGCGGCAAGGTCGAGGGTACAAGGGACATCGGGGACGGCAGCTAACCTGTTCCAGTGGAGTGGCGAGCTTCACAGTCCCGTTCTGGGCCCGGTTGGTCCCTATTAGGACTGGTGTGCCCCCGCGGGGGCTTTACGGGTCCGATGTTCCTGGCCGGACTTAACGGGGACTGGTATGCTCGTCGTCGTGTCCGGTCGACTACCTTCATCGGCTGTAGAGGTAGTTCCCTCCCGCACGGCTACGATGCTGTTGTCCCCGGTTGAATCCTATCGTCACCTCCGTTTTGCAGAACTCGTGACTTCTGCTTCGGGAGGACGACGATGGTGGCTGTGTGATCATGTTGGCGCATGTTGGTGGGCGGATAGTCTGGAGGTGTCGAGTGTCCTTAGTTAGGTTCATGGCATGGGGTGCCATAAGCCTGCTGGTTGAGTCGTGGGTGGTAACGTAGGGAGTAGCCAGAGGCAAAGACACATTTTACCCAGGTTCGGTACGTCGCAACTAAGGCGTTGTTCCTACTCCTGCAATCTCACTAAATCAGGGTTGAATGCTGAAGTATACAAAGTACAATGTGAGTCTAGGGTTTCTCTATCTCGGCGAGGTTGTACTCTTGATGATCTAACTTCTAGCTTATGCCTTTACAGCTGCTCCCGTCCGTCTTTATATAGATAACCGGACTAGGTCTTACAGGAAGGAAACCTTGGAGTCAACGGAAATTTTTCCTATTCTTGGAAACTAAGACATCCAACTTCTTCTCCAAGACGGTTCACGTATTGGGATGTGATCCGGGTTCTTCTGGAATCTGCCTCCTTGTGCGTCGGCTTAGTAGCCCGCCCAATGGACTTTGTTCCATTACCTGCGGGCCACCCTGATAATCCGGCCTTTGGCCAATGCCGTATATACCCCCATTTGACATATATCCGACAGTAGTCCTCAAGGAGAGTTAAGACCTCGATTCTTTGCCTTTTCCTGAAACTAATGCTTTCAGAAAAAACCGGTCTTTAGTCTTGAATCTTTTTCTTGCAACAATTTCATGCCAAACCCGGCTTTCCAGAATCCGGCATTTCTTTTACAAATCTTCACTCAGAAGGAAATTGTGACGTAAGCGAAAAAGTCATGCTTACATCACCACCGCTTCGTTTCAGTCAAAGACTGGAAAAACAAATCCCTGCTAGATTTGGCGCGAGAAACGAGGAGGTTTATCATCATTGCGCTAGCTCTTCGTATCCCGGATTTACAGCGGGACACGCGGCATGCATCCAACGGCTAATTTAGTCGTTGGAGCTATCTTGATACCGGCAATGGTTATAAATACCATTATATCCCCTTCTATTTCACCTTCCTGCACTTCACTCCCGAGACACCCCCCGACAAAGAACTACCGAGAGCTCCTGCGCATGTTCGTAATCGAGAGAGAGTAAAGGGATCTCATCGCCGGCGGCTTCCACGATCAGCAGTTCCTGCTCTAGGACAACGAAGCACCTTCCTGAGATGGATACAGTAGATGACACCCGGGCTCCCGCGGCCGCCATCGACACGCCACCCGTGGAGCCTATCGCGGACCCCGCGATTCATCTTGTGTCCGCCTCTGTGGCAACGACCACTGCGGAGGCAAGCTCTTCCTCTGCTCCGATGGTCTCCCCGAGTGCCTGCACGCCAACTCAGGAAACTCCAGTGGACGTGTCATTGGGGAAAACCCTAGCGTCCTGATGACCCACAAGTATAGGGGATCGCAACAGTGTTCGAGGGAAGTAAAACCCCAAATTTATTGATTCCACACAAGGGGAGCCAAAAAATATTTATTAGCCTTAACAACTGAGTTGTCAATTCAGCTGCGCCTGAAAGTAGACTTGCTCGCAACAATTTATCAGTGGTAACAGTTTTATAGCAGCAGTAGAAATAAAATAACAGCAGTAGTAAAATAGTAACAGTAGTAGCAATCGCGGAAAACAGCTGGATGGGAAGTACCGTAGGCATAGAGGGAATGGATGGACAAGTGTTGCATGGATAACATAGGTCATGTAATAATCTAAACATAGGCATTGCAGATAATAATAATAAAGCATCCAACATCTAGGAAAACCATAGTCATGTGTTCCAATATAGTCGCACGTGCTCGCAGTGAGAAACTTGCAAAACATCTTTTGTCCTACCAGCCCGTGGCAGCGGGGCCTCTAGGGAAACTACTGGTAATTAAGGTGCTCCTTTTAATAAAGCACCAAATCAAAGCATTAACACTCTGTGAACACACGTGGTCCTCACATCACAACCATCCCTTCGGTTGTCCCAATTTTTGTCACTTTGGGGCCTCGGCTTACGGCCAATGACATGTGTAAATAACTTGCAGATATGATTGAGAAACATAATTTTACTCATGAAACAATAACATGTTCAGATCTGAGTTCATGGCACTCGAGCCCTAGTGACAAGAATTAAGCATAAGAAGTTGCAACAACGGTAGAAAATACTAATAAGCACTATGCCCTAACAATCTGGCATTATTACATGATCGATCTCATCCAATCCCTTCCATCCCTCTCAGCCTACAACGGTGTTTACTCACACATGGTTGGGGGAATCATGGATGGTTGATGGAGAAGAGGTGGTGGTGTCGATGGCGATGATCTCCGTCGAATCCCCGTCCCGTCAGGGCGCCAGAACAGGAACTTCTGCTCCCCGAATCGAGTTTCGAGGTGGCAGCGGCGCTCTGTTGTGTTTCTGTGGAATATGACGAAACCCCCTCGGTTTTTAGGTTACGTGGCATATGTAGTCGAAAGGGGAGTCCGAGGGGGTGAGGGAGTGGCCCACACCACCTGGCGGCGCGGCCAAGGGGCGGCGCGCCAGGGGGTGGTGTGGCCCCCTCCCGGCCCCCTTCTGGCTCCCGGGGTCTTCTGGTGTTTTAGGACCAATGGCATCTTTTCTGGGCAATTTCCCGAAAGTTGATTTTTCTGCACAAAAACGAGATACCAAGGTAATTCTGCTGAAAATAGCGTTAGTCCGTGTTTGTGTTATCCAAAACTCAAAAGTTTAGAAGAAAACAATAAGAAAAGTTTTTGGAAAAGGAGATACACTTTGGACGTATCAACTCCCCCCCCCCCCCCAAGCTTAGCTTATTGCTTGTCCTCAAGGAATTCAGTGACAACTGAGTGCGATAAAAGACTTTTACGAACATATTTGTTTCATATGATGTAAATATACTCACTACATGATCAAGTGCTCAGGCAATTCATAATAAGATGTATGGAAAATAAAAGTCACCTAGAAGTTATGCGAACCATGAAGAGATGACAACAAACTAATAATATTCAACACGAAGTATATCAATCTAGAAGATTGCAATGCTCATAATAGGGTATGATAAAGTGTACTCGCTTGCCCTTGATAGTGGAGCAAAACATAAATGCTAGGGCACCTCTAAAGTTCAAATGAAGACTAGAAATAAAGATATCAAAGATACAAGCATCAAACTTATACCACAATCAACCGTGTTTTGGGACAAGCACATTACACTAAGAATGACAGCCATGCTCCCAAGAAGGTGCATAAAGCGAGAAGGTGAAGACTCAACATAAAAAATAAAAGAAAGGCCCTTCGTAGAGGGAAGCAGGGATTAACTCATGTGCTAGAGCTTTTATTTTATTAAACAAAGGTATTGAAAACATTTTTAGAGAGGTGTATGTTTATGTCAACGAATGTTAAACAGACAATACAGTACGTCACAAGCCAACTAGACTTCACAAGAGCGGCTCCCATAGAAGGACGCATCTGGCTAGAAGGTCATACCACTTTCTCTTTTGTTTACACAATTATGCTTTGACTGATAAATCAGGGGGGAAAGAGTGGAGAAAATTTGTTGTATTAATTTGGGGCTAGGCACCCCGCTGCCGGCTCTTCTATCATTTGGATAAGCGGATGAAGCCACTAGTCCAGGGTGTGAATTCCAATCAACAAGCGAGATAAAGATTCTCTACTTACGTCCACATGAGCTAAAACAGGGGCACAAAACAGGAATAATTTTTCGAAGGTTTTAAAGGTAGCACATGATAAATTTACTTGGACTGGCGGTTAAATACCACATAAATAGGTAGGTATGGTGGACACATTTGGCAAACTTTGGTTTTTGGGAGTTGGATGCACAAGTAGAGCTCATACTCAGTACATGTAAAGGCTAGCAATAGACGGGGAGCGACAATCAAGAGAGCAACAACTGTCATAATCATGCTTGTGACAAAACAAAATTAACAGGGGTATAAAAATGATACAAATACTCTGAGGAAAAATAAATCATCGAGGCTTAATTGACCTTTTGTTTTCAGTCATAGCATGCGTGAGCATGTGCCAAGTCCATTCAAGCGAAGCAATCAGAGGGAGATACCACAATGGCATACCCTTCTACGAATAAAACAATGCAAGCAAACATTCATACGACATGCTATCTTATATTAATAAGTTGGAACTAACACGTGAGAGTACAAACTACTAAGCATCAATTAAATAACAAACACCCTACTTGAACGGACTAAGCATGTTCACACGATGAGTATATGTACAAAAATAAAACAAATAGAGTTCATACCAGCCTCTCACCACCACTCGGAATGTCGTAAATCGTCATTACTGCTCTTCACTTGTGGACAGAATAATATAGAATGATAATCAGGCTCCAATGCACACACGGAAGTCCGGTGAACTCTACAACAAACTTTACAAAACCAAAGAAGAACAACTAATATTTTTCGGTTTTCGAATTAAAACAAGAACAAAAAGAACAAGAAGACAAAGCAAAATATAAGCAAACCAACAAAAGAAACTAAAGAAACAAACAAAGATAAACAACCGAAATATTTGTTGGTCTATTTGTGTTTTGGAAAACAAGAACAAAACAATAAAACAAAGAGAAACAAAAGAAGCGAAAGAAAACGAAAACAAACGAAAGAAACTAAAATATGGATATACAAAGAACCGACCGAACATGATATATAAATGAGTGTGATGTCGGTATACCTCCCCCCAAGCTTAGGCTCTTGGCCTAAGTGGAGATCATCCCCAAGAGGACCATGAGGTGGCGCCCCCGTAGTATGTTGAGAAGGAACCCTCCTCCTGATATGTGCTCGAGGACGCGCCGGTGTACTGCATGTTGTGGTCCTCGGGAGGCGCGTCTCGCCTCTCCTGCTGCCTATAAAACTCCTTCATGCTCAGATGCTCGTCTATCTCCTCCTTGGAGCGCGACCATGGTGACCTGTCAACTTTGAACAAAACAGGCTGCGGCAAAATAACTTTCCGCTCATCTCCATCCATAAATAAAACTTTATATACTAAGCGATTAGAAGTAGAGTTAGCAGTGATAAAATGATGATCCTTCATGTCAACAAGGTTGAGTCTATAGGGAGCAATAAATTCATCATAAAGAGCAATAGAAAAATCTAGAGTAGTTGCTATACGTGTAGCAATAATGCCCCCCAAAATGGGCCCCTTAGCAGGAAGGCGGCGTGCAACAAGTGCACCAAGGTTATACTTCTTGCTACGGTTAAGTGCAGCATCAATGAAAGCAAGGTGGTAACTAGAAATGTTGCTAGTGTTCTACCTACCAAGGATACTAGTAGCAAGATATTAAGTAAAATATCTAAGGGCAGGAAGTTGGATGTTCCTTATCTTTCCACGCTGGGGTGAGCGATCATCATCATTGGTGATTTCTCAGTAGAGCGCCATGAGATCTGCGGGTTTATCCTGAATCCTGCATGTTGTCCCGGAAGCGTTGATACCTACAATGGTACAAAAAGTCTCCAAGGGCAAAGAAAAATAACTACTATATAACTTGAAGGCAACAGAGGGACCAAATTGTGTGTTCTGAAATTTAAAACTCTCAACAAAAGTTTTTGTGAGAGCGGCATACTGAAGCATTTCATCCTCCATGTAGATGGTTAAACCAACTCTTTCAATAAGCATCAAAAAGTCATCTAACAGACCTGCACTTCTTAAAAAATGTAACACAAGGAAAGCTAGAGGGATTAGCGATATCATCACCTCCCGCATCGTCGATATTAGGTGAAATAAGGTCTTCATTATATGATGGCCTCACTAAAGTGGATGAGCGTGAGTTCTTCATTATATGATGGCCTCACTAAACAGAGAGCATGCAAGATCATAAATTACATACACATGAAGATAACATGATAGATTGATAATCAATAGACATTGCATTCAATAATCATCGGATCCCAGCAAACACAACATGTAGCATTAAAAATAAATTATCTCGATCATGTGAGGCAGCTCACGAGATCTAAACATGAGGCATAAGGTGGAGAGTGCAACCATCTAGCTACTGATATGGACCCGTAGTCCAAGGATGAACTACTCACGCATCACTCCGGAGGCGGGCATGGTGGTGCAGACCCCTCCGGTGATGAATTCCCCTCCCAGCAGGGTGCCGGGGCGAGCTCCAGAACCCTCCCTATCTCGGGTTGACGATGACGACGGCCTCGGGTGTTTCTCGGGATGAAGTGGTATATTTTTAGGGTTGATCTACCATGGGGAATAAATAGGCGAAAGGGCGATGGCGGTGGACGCCTAAGGTGCCCACACCACCCCCAGGCGTGGCCAGGGGCGCCACCCTATGGTGTGCCCCCTCCCCCCCCCCCCCCCCCCCCCCCCGTGGCCCCCCTCCGGGCCTCTTCGGGAGTTATAAGACTTCTGAGCTTCGAATTTACCAATTCCGAGAATATTTCCAGAACAAATTTTCTGAAACTAAAAACAGTAGAAAACATCGAACTGGCTTTGTGGCATCTTGTCAATAGGTTAGTCCGGGAAATCAATAAAAATGACATAAATTATAAGGAAAACATGTAGCATAAGGCATGAAAACAACATGGAACATCAGAAATTATAGATACATTTATGACATATCAACATCCGCAAGCTTAGTTCCTACTCGTCCTCGAGTAGGTAAACGATAAAAACACATAATTTCTTAGGTGACATGCTACCAACATGAACTTGATCATCTAAATTGTAAAAGCATAGCTGAGATCATAGAACTTTAACACAAGCATGATAAATAAAATTCTAACAATAAAGCATAGAAATCACCTTGCATCATGAGAAGTAAAAACAAATAAAAGATCATGAATAATAATGCACTTGAAAGCTATACGTTTGTTTCAAGCATAGAGATAACATGGCAAAGTGATATTTTGCTTGTCTTTACGAGTGGGGCAAAACATAAATGCCAGGACACCTTCAAAGTTCATGAGGAAGACTAGAACAAATAATTTGAGAACAAACAATAACACATCATGAATCAATTAATAATGTTTCTGGGATAAATGCACATTTAAACTCAGAATGGCAACCATGCTTTCTCAACTGTGCATAAAGTTAGAAGATGGAGACTCAACATAAAAGTAAAAGAAAGGCCCTTCGCATAGAAAAACAGGGATCACTCACGTGCTAGAGATTTTATTTTGTTCAACAGAGGTATTGAAAACATTTTTAAGAGAGGTGTATACTTATGTCAACGAATAGTAAACAGAAAATACAGTACGTCACAAGCCAACTAGACTTCACAACAGCGGCTCCCATAGAAGGACGCATCTCGGTAGAAGGTCATCCCTCTTTCTCTTTTGTTTACACAATTGTGCTTTGACTGATAAATCAGGGGCAAAAATAGTGAAGAGACTTTGTTGTATTACTTTGGGGCTGGGCACCCCGCTGCCAGCTCTTCTATCAATTGGATAAGCGGATGAAGCCACTAGTCCAGGGTGTGAAAGTCCAATCAACAAGTGAGATACAGATTCTCTATTTATGTCCTCATGAGCTAAAACAGGAGCACAAAACATGAGTAATTTTGAAGGTTTTAAAGGTAACACATGAGCAATTTACTTTGGAGTGGCGGTTAAATACCACATGTAGGTAGGTATGGTGGACACATTTTGGAAAAAAGTTGGTTTTTGGGAGTTGGATGCACGAGTAGAGATCATACTCAGTACAGGTGGAGCCTAGCAAAAGACCGGGAGCGACAAATCAAGAGAGCAATAATGGCCATAATCATGCATAGCGACAAAAACATCATTAATCAAAGCATAAGTGGTACTACAAGTTCAAAAAATAAATGATTATAGAGGCTATAAGTGACTTGTTTGTAGTCATAAACATGGTGTAAGCATGCGCCAAGTCAACCAAATAAAACATTCAAAGGAGAACACCACAAATTTATGCTTCAAAATGACAAGACCAACTCATGATTCTTTCTAAGGCACATAAAACACTCTCATCTATTTGAGACAAATCATGCTACAAAAATAACCACTAGTCTTTAGAATTAAAATAACATCTAGCATGACATGAAAAAGTCTAGCCACGATCTATACAAGCTTCTAATTGCACCGTTATAAGCACGAAAATTGTACTACTGTTTTCCAACACCAAGCATTTCATAATAAAAAAAACTCTACAAGAGATACAGCAATGAAACAAGAGATTACTAACACAACTATACTAAAAATAACAGCTCTAAAAAAGAGATGCAAGAAAAACATGAGCTAAACATGAATTTTGCAGCAACTAGAAGAAAAACTAAGAATAGGGCATAGCAAGTGTTCAAACGAAAAAGCGGAGCATGTCTCTCTCCAACACAAAGAATGATAGGGTCCAACTATATTATTGCAACAAGGAAAACAAAATAAAACAAAGGAAAACAAAAGAAAAACAAACAGATGCTCCAAGTAAATTTCATATGATGTGACCGTATAAAAATATAGTTTCACTAGAAATGGTCTGATAAATTGTGGATGAAGAAGGGGATGCCCTGAGTCTTCTTAGATTTTTCTGGGATGAACCACGGGGGAATCCCCAAGCTTTTCCTTTGCACTCTTATTGGTCACATTATATCACCATCTTCTCTTGACCCTTGAAAACTTCCTTCACACCACACTCAAAGAGTAATTCGCATTAGAGGGTTAGTGCAATAAACAAAACTTCATGGGTTCTGCATGGGCACAAGTGATATCGATAATTTTAAATATTATCTACAGTCACTGATGTTTCTTGAAGCAAATAAATCCACTTGACATCGTAAAAGAGCAAATGCAAGAAAAATGGAAGAATCTGACAAAACAAGAACAGTCTGTAAGGACGATTTTTTTCGGGACACTTACGTTGCTCCGATAGAAAAACTTAAAGAACAAAAATGTTGTGGAATTAGCTGAGGAATAAGCACAAACAATTTCAGATCATTCTGGTCTGTATGGATTTTATACGATTTTTTGCAGTGAACAGCAGAAATCTGTTTCCTGCGCAGAAATCCAAAACCAACTCCAACTCTCTTCAGAAACTTTACTTGTCACAACTAAAACATGAAAATAAATATAAAAAGGAGTTGATACTGAAGTATACAACCCCTTGACTCAAAGAAAACAGAGAAAAACAAAGCAAAAACAAAACCATGGGTTATCTCCCAAGAAGTGCTTTTCTTTAACGCCTTTTAGCTAGGCCCAAAAAGTGGATTCATGTGTTTTCAAGTGAAGAAGCATCCAAATAAATAATTTCCTCCTAAACCCCAATTGTATCAATGGGTACCTTAGACACCCCTGAAGATGATTCAACATGCAAATCATGTTTAGTTTCACTAAAAGTTTTATTTATTTGAAGCACATTAGGGGATTTTGGTTTAGGTACCTTAGGGACATACATAATTTTTTTCTCTTTTACCGTAGGAGGTTTCTCCCTCTTAAACTTGAGAGAAGAAAAGTTGAGCTTAAAGTTTCCATAGCGTCCTCTAATTTACCAATCCTCGTATTTTGACTATCAAGAAAATTGCAAGCTTTTAAAACAGTAATTCTCTTGTTGATACTATTGATTCATTAGCTTTGCTAGCATTATCAAGGAAATTTGGCAAAATTTTCTCCATAGAGTTTAGATTTTTTAACAACATCATCTAAAGTGATTTCATTTTTAACAACCTTATTAGGTGGTGTTCCAACTAAACTTTCAATTAAATTACAGGCTTCCAAAGCAGCTGTTCCCAGAAAATTACCGCCTGTAAGAGTGTCTAGATCATACCTATACCAACTAGTAATGCCAGCATAAAAATACCTAAGAAGGATTAAAGTGGAATATTTCTTAGTGCATTTATGATGAGCATCACTTATCCTATACCAAGCATCTTTCAAAAAAAATTCACCTTGTTGCTTAAAAGAACAAACCTCAACTTCAGGGACACTCATTTTAGCAGGACTAAAAACAGGATAACAACTACAGCTAGAATAAGAACTAATTTTTTTGTGTTTTTTTTATAAAGAGAATCAAACAAGACAAAATAAAATAAAATAAGAAAAAAAAACAAAGTAAAAAAGATTGGAAGTGAGAGACTCCCCTTGCAGAAATTCTCTTCCTCCCTGGCAACGGCGCCAGAAAATGCTTTGATGGTGCAGGACTTGCACTCGTTGGGAAACCCCAAGAGAAAGGTTTGATGAGCACATCAGCAAGTTTCCCTCAGTAAAGAAACCAAGGTTGAATCGACCAGTAGGAGGAAGGAGTAACTTCAGAAGGTTGATGCAGCTGAGGTGGTAGGGCGCACTACCGGTTCAGCAGCAACGTGGAACCTACACAACACAAACAATTCACTTTGCCCCAACGAAGCAGTGAGGTTGTCAATCTCGCCGGTTTTGCTGATAACAAAGAGGTTAAATGTATGGTGTGGAAACAATATGAGAACAGTATGAAAACAGTAGCAACAGTATGAAAACAGTGGAAGCGGTGTGAAAGCAGTGGAAACGGTGCGTGTATTATCAGTATGAGAAAATGGACCGGGGTCCACAGTTCACTAAAGGTGTCTCTCCATAAAAGATAGATAACATGCATGGTGAACAAATTGCAGCTGGGCAATTGACATATAAAGAACATGCATGATATAAAGATTACTATGAGATTCATGCGGGCATTACAACAAAATAAATAGATCATCATCCAACTGCATCTATGAGTAATAATCCACCCTTCGAATATCATCCGAACAAACATTGGGTATTAAGTTGCAAGCAACAGATAATCACAGTAAGCAAAGTGTGTAATGTAAACAATGTAAACTAAGTAAACATTGTTGGTTTCTCCCTAATGGCAACAGCACATCCTCCATCCGTCACGTTTCTGTCATTCGAGCATACATGCAAAGGAGACATGAACCCACTATCGAGCATAAATGCTCCCTCTTGGAGTCACTAGTATCTACTTGGTCAGAGCATCTACTAACAACGGAGAACATGCAAGATCATAAATTACATACACATGAAGATAACATGATACATTGATAATCCACAGACATAGCATTCAATAATCGTCGGATCCCAACAAACACAACATGTAGCATTACAAATAGATGATCTCGATCATGTGAGGCAGCTCACGAAATCTAAAGATGAGGCATAAGGTGGAGAATACAACGATCTAGCTACTGTTATGGACCCATAGTCTAAGGATGAACTACTCACGCATCACTCCGGAGGCGGGCATGGTGGTGTAGACCCTCCGGTGATGAATTCCCCTCCCGGCAGGGTGCCGGGGAGAGCTCCAGAACCCTCCCAATCTTGGCTTGACGATGACGGTGGCCTCGGGTGTTTCTTGGGACGAAGTGTTGTGTTTTTAGGGTTGATGTATTGGGGGGAATAAATAGGCAAAAGGGCGATAGCGGTGGATGCCCGAGGGGCCCACACCAACCCCAGGCGCGGCTAGGGGGAGCCGCCTTATGGTGTGGCCCCCTCTGTCCCCCTCCGGGCCTCTTCGGGACTCCGTGGAACCTTCGGGAATTCTAAGACTTCCGGGATATAAATTTTAAAATTCCGAGAATATTTCCAGAACAACTTTTCTGAAAATAAAAACAGCAGAAAACAGGGAACTGACTCTGTGGCATCTTGTCAATAGGTTAGTCCGGGAAATCGATAAAAATGACATAAAGTATAAGGAAAACATGTAGCATAAGGCATGAAAACAACATGGAACATCATAAATTATAGATATGTTTATGACGTATCAGTCTTGTATCCTAAAGAGGATACATGCATTCCGGATTTTGATAATTTTGCCGCCTCTCCCAGGGAAAACTGGGCTCCGGACGTTGTCCAGGTTCTGTCTCCAGACCTCGTAAGAATAAAAAGGCGGATCGCCAAGTTGGTCACCTCCACTCCGCCTCTTACAGGAATGGATACAGTCCTGTGCTGACTCGGTAGGCGAATCCAGCTTCTCGCCTTTCGTGGCCGCCGTCTTCTCTATGAATACACGGGCCTCGAGGACAACATGCGCGTTACTATGTCAGCAACATCGGAGAAACTCTTCCGGAAGAGGGTGAACCACTTAGTGGCAACCCGTGACCAGTACATGGAGAGTTTGCCCATGTTCCACGCAGAAAACACTCCTCCCAAGGTATTGCATGCTTATTCTCTTTTGAACGGATGTATACTTTGCACTTACGAATGTATTCTAATTAATTATTCATGATTTTGTAGATTGACGCTCTTTCAGATAATCAACTTGTATCTGCCGAGGAGGAAGATGCACTGAAAGCCCGCTTTACAGCGGCATGTGGTAGGAAGCTCAATAAAATGGGGGCCTCTACTGAAGTTATTGACCTTGACGGCGTCACTCTGCCAACTTGTAGGTACTTTAGTTTTTCCATGCTTTCCTCTTTCTTCCTCGGTTTATTTGCAAATGGTTTTTCTATTATTGCCTTTCTTTATTTCTTTCTTTCTAGTCTCTCTCCTACTCCTCTAAAGGGGAAAAGGACGGATAAAGGAAAAGGTGGTTTCTCGCAGGGGAACGAAGCGTTCCCCTGCCATCGCCCCGGATACTCCATTGGAAGATGCTTCAGGAGAGCCCCTCTGGAAGAGTCGGACTTCCCCCTTCCCAGTCAGCCCAGTCAGCATGATGCACCCTCTCCGGATGTGCGGGAAAGGGTGGTGCAAAAAAAAGAAGGAGGGTCGTCTCTCGCCAAAATTGACGAGGATGTTCCATCATTTGACCATAAATTTAAGGTAAAGCACAAATTATGCTTTGAAGAAGAAGGATACATGCATGCCTGCAAAGGAAACAATTCGTCAAAGCCCCCTGGTCTGTCCTTGGCCAGATGGTGGTTTCATTATTCAGAATCATTACATTTTCTCGCCTCAGCAGGTCATTCAAGACGGCATTCAACACATGGGGATCTCCTTCTCAGATATAGTAAGGAGTTCACCGAAATGCTTTCCAGCCTTTAAAAGATGATCCAGGTATGCTTCCAGCCCCCAAGTATTAATACATGATCATACTTTTCGCATTAATACTTTTTAGGAAATTGCCTTCAACTTTTGGTTTTACCAACTTTTCCTTTCCGTACGCTTTAGCAAATTGTCGAAAGCATTAACATGGATGTGCTCGGCAAGTTTTCCGTGAAAAATAAGGAGGTGAAATCCCTCCTTGAAATCACAGAAGAAACATATTTCGAGATTGCTGACCTTCACAAGCATTTCAAGGATAATTCCTATAAGCATACTTTTTTCTTCCTTGGTTGCTTTTTAGCTTGCAAGTTTTTAATACTTTCGCGTTAACTTTCGTGTCCGTCTTTTCAGCCTTGCTTGCTTAAGCGAAACAGATCGCTACGGATGCCCAGGGACTTCACAACAAAAATTTGGAACTTCACTAATTAAATGTGGAGATCCAAAAGGAACTAGACGCAAGCCGGAAGGCCTTGGAGAGATTCAAGTCTCAGCGCCAGGCACAGAGCGAGAAGGATGCCTCCACAATCCGATATTTGGAGTCAGCTCTTCATGACCGCCTGGAGGAGATTGCTGAGATCGACAAACATATCCTTGGTATGCTCTTCCGTTTTGACATTTTTTCATTCATTATACAACTTAGTGTTTTCTTATGAGATTTCTTAACATCTGCCTTTTATATGCAAAATAGAAAAAGGCGACTCCTCTTCTTGGATTGATTGCATCTGGGCTTTAGGTGTTTTCGTCGAGAATATGAAGAAATCCAGAAGGAAACTTGTGAGAAAGTTACTTCCAGACAAAAAGGACAAATACTCCCACATTGGGCAACTCCCGGCAGCATTTGCCAAGGTTATTTCCCAGGGAGAGTCCTAGATGCAGTCTGCCACCCGTGGTGGAGTGCGCATGGCCCTTGGGCTCATGCAAATGTACTACCCTACCGCCAAGACATGTTGCATCGCCACCGGCATTCACCAAGTGTACACCGAAGCTCAAAGGGCGGAGATCTTCGAATCCGTCAAGGGATATGCCTCCAAGATCGCTCGGATGGTCTCCACCATTACTTTTCACCTGGAGGAAGAAATTTCTTCAACCCCGGAGAATCCGACCGATAGCGATGACGACAATGGTGACTTCATGGTTGTCGTCTAAATCCATGACCTGCGGATGTCACAAGGAAGAAGAATGCATTAATGTTTTTCATTGTAAAATTTAGCTATGTAATGCATTCTAAATGCCCGCTTTTGTATGAACAATATATGCTTTTGCAGTTTAAATTTATTCTTGCAAGTTAATTTGTCTCCTTTTCTTTTAAATTCTCTCGTTTGAATGCTTTAACCTTTCTTAGTGTTTGTGTGATTCTGAAAGTATGAAATATTCACGCCGAATAACCGGTTTAAGAAACCAATCAGTCTAAACTCGGAATCATGAGTCATACTTTGTCACTTTAACTTACTAATCCAGTGACCCCGCAGACAAACAATCGGATAATACTTAACAAAATAAGGAGCTAAATAAAAGTATGAACTCTAGGCCCGCAGGCACAATCTGGTGTTCTGCTAACTTCTACTAGGCTAAAAAGCATTCTGTTTCTTAACTCCGAGCATGCAGGAAAAATTCGGGTTAACATTGAAATTGAAAGATCATTGAGAAATAGGAAAGACAGAACATGCTTTAGTTGTAAAAGACAGAAAAAGAAATTGCATGGATTTCGGAAAACTTTATTTCCTGGCCTCAATAATGTTTACATAGAATTGGACTAGGTATAGAAAGGACGTAACTGCTGGATGCTACAAGGCCGCTTTGTCTCCCCTAGTTCTACATCTATGTGTCTTTTCCTCTTGCAATTGCTATTTTTTTGGTCATCTTCATCCCGAATATCTACAAGGTAGTATGACCCATTTTTTATAGATTTGCTAATGACAAAAGTTCCCTCCCATACTGGGGCTAAATTGTGTTTTCTTTCCTACACCCTCCTTAGCACTAAGTCACCCTCTTTAAAAGAACGATGCCTGATTTTTCGGCTATGATATCGCCTTAAACCCTGTTGATAAATGGCGGATCTTTGTAACACAAGTTCTCGTTATTCTTCCAAAAGATCAACGACATCTTGTCGTGCAGTTTCGGCATCTGCCTCATCATAAGCTTGCACTCTAGGTCTATCATGGATCATGTCTGTAGGAAGCACTACTTCTGCTCCATAAACCAGGAAAAAAGGCGTCTGCCCCATTGATCTATCCGGAGTTATGCGTATGCTCCAAAGCACAGAAGGTAGCTTTTCTACCCATGCTCATGCTGCTCTGTGAAGACGTGATTTGATTCTTTGACGTGTCCCTTGCAGAATAGAGATATTCATGCGTTCAACTTGAACATTAGACTGTGGATGTGCCACTAATGCTAGATCAAGACGAATTCCGGTTTGCCTACAATATTTTGCTAGCTCACCAATGGAAAAATTTGTTCCGTTATCCGTGATTATGCTATGTGGTAGCCATATCTTATGACTATGTCTATGAAAAAAATTCTGACAGTTACACCGTCAAGCTTTTTGATGGGTTTAGCCTCCACTTATCTACTGCAACGAGTACATGTGTTAATCCGCCTCTTGCAGTTTTGAATGGTCCCATCATATCTATCCCCATAACGCAAACGACCCAGTAACGGGAATAGTTTTGAGTGCTTGGGCCGGCATATTTGTCTCCTTGGCGTAATACTGGCATACGACACATGTATTAACTATGTGTTCCGCATCCTTCTTGGTTGTGGGCCAGAAAAACACTGCTTTGAATGTTGTATGCACAATGATTTTAGATTGATCATGATTCCCACAATCTCCGGCATGGATTTCTTGCAGGATTTTCCGTCCTTCTTCCGGCGAAATATAGCGCTGCAAATTTCCGGATGTACTGCTTTTATACAAGTAACCATTGGTTACCGTATATCCTTTGCATTGCCGTTTTGTCTGCCTTTGTAAGACTTCATCTGCTCCGTCTGGGAATTTCTGATCAACTAAAAAATTTAGGTATGGAATCGTCCAGTCCGGGATTACAAACAACACTTCAATTGACTCGGAAACTAGGGTATAGTCTACATCTCCGCCTTTGATGGATGGTTCGAACAAATGTTGAACGAATACACCAGGCGTTAATGTTTTCACTCTTTCCGAGCCCATTCGGGCTAAAGCATCCGTGTTCCAGTTTTCTTCCGGTTTTACATGATTTATCTCAAATCATAGGAAGCATATGGCGAATTCGTCGACAGTTCTCCGATATTTAGCCATTATGGGGCTTTTAGCATCCCATGTCTGGTTAAGCTGGGGTGCTGCACTAAATCCGAGTCTCCATAGCATAGTATGCGTTTGATGCTTATCTCCTTTGCAATATGCAAGCCATGAAGTAGTACCTCATACTCTGCCACATTGTAACTCGCATTGAAGTGAATTTACAGCACATGCTCCATTTTGTCGCCTTTTGGGGATTTTAGCACCACACCTGCACCGGCATCTTCTTTCATTTTGGATCCGTCAAAGTGCATGATCCAATATTTCGACTCCGGCATTGTCGTGTTTTCCATGGCTTATGTCCAGTCGGCTATAAAGTCTGCCAACACCTGGGATTTGAAAACTGTACGTGGTTGGTACTTAATGTCGAATGCCGCAAGCTCAATGCCCCATTTGGCGACTCTGCTTATTGCATCCGAATTGTTTATGATATCCCCTAGTGGTGATTTGCTTACCACTGTTATGGAATGCCCTTAAAAGTAATGGCGGAGTTTTCGTGATGCGAAAAATACGCCATATGCCAGTTTTTTATAATGTGGATACCTTTGCTTTGATTTCGAGAACACTGATGTAGTATACCGAGTATTGGTATAGAATGTGTTGTTCATCCTTCTTCCTTTCCACAATTATCGCTGCCTAATAACCCTGTTTGTTGCTGTTAGATACAACAACATTGGTTCTTCCTTCTTTGGTGATGCCAAAGTCGAAGCTTTCATTAAAGTTTCCTTTAACTGAGCTAATGCTTTGTCTGCCTCTTCTGTCCAAACAAATTTATGAGATTTCTTCAACAATTTGTATAATGGCAGATCGCCTAGCCGGCTTATAAGCCTACTTACGCCGGCTGCAGAACCTGTTAGTCTATGGACGTCTTTTAGGCAAGTAGGCCTTTTGATGTTCAGGATTGCTTTGATCTTTTCTGGGTTTACTTCAATTCCTCTATGAGAAACGATGAAACCTAGAATTTTTCCTAAAGGAACCCCGAATACGCACTTTAATGGATTTACCTTCATCTTCTAGGTCCGCAAATTATCGAAAGTTTCTCGTAAATCCTCAAGGAGTGTATGTTTTTTCTTGGAAACAACGGCAATGCCGTCCACGTAAACACAGACGTTTTTGCCTATTTGATCATGCAAGCACCTTTGCATGCAACACTTGTATGTAGCTCCAGCATTCTTCGAGCCAAAAGGCATGGCTATGTAATAATATGTCCCATAGGGCGTTATAAAAGAGGTTTTAATTTTATCCTCTTCCTTTAGTCGTATTTGATGATATCCGGAATAAGCATCTAAAAAGCATAAAAGCTCAGAGACAGCAGTGGCATCTATTATTTGGTCGACTCACGGTAGCGCGAACCTATCTTTTGGACACAATTTGTTCAATCCGGTATAATCTATACACATCCTAAGAACAATGGTGTATTTCTTCGGGACTAATACCGGATTGGCAGACCAATCAGTATGAATGACTTCCCGATAAAGTCAAATGCTAAAAGCCGGATTATTTCCTTGTCTATAGCCTTCAGTCTTCTTCCGTCGAATCGGCGGAGACCTTGTTTGACGGGTTTTGATTCTGAAAAAATCTCCAATTGGTGCTCAGCAAGATCTCTGGGTACACCTGGCATATCAGCAGAACACTAGGAAAAAATATACTCGTTCTCACGGAGGAAATTGATGAGCTCGCTTTCCTATTTGTCAGTCATTCCGTTCCCACAACGAAGTATTTAGTCAGATCTTTGGGGTTTAGGATAACCCGCTTTGTATTCCATGAAGCTTTAAAGCAGTCCTCCTTTGCCAGCTCCTTCAGTCCCTCCTTTGCAATGATCTACTCAGCGCAAAGAGCGTTTCCCAACTCTAGCTCATTTGCCAGCACAAAATCTCCTTCAATGGTGATTACTCCGTCTCTTGGCCCTGGCATCATAAGCTTGTTGTAGATGTAGCATGACCTAGCCATGAATTTGGCGAAAGCCGGCCGTCCGAGTATTGCATGGTATACACTTTCGAACGGTGCTACCTCAAACGATATTGTCTCCTGCCGAAGTGATCCGGCTTTCCGAAGGTTACTTCTAGGGAAATTTCTTCTAAGGAAGTTGCTTGTCTGCCGGGAACAATGTCGTGAAAACGTACATTGCTATGCTTCATCTGGGTTTGTGACGGGTGGAATTTCTTCAAAGTGCTCAAGTACATAATGTTGATGCTAGATCCTCCGTCCATTAGCACTCTCCCGAGCCTAGTGTTTTGCACGATAGGTATTACTATCAGGGCATGTGTGCCAGGTTCCGGGATATTTCCAGGATGATCAGACTGATTCCAGGTGATTGGTGTTTTTGCATACTTGAGATACTTTGGAATTGGTGGGAACAACGACATTAATTTCTCGCCATGGTTGCTTCACTGTTTTGGCAGATGGTGTCGCCAGGAAAGTCAAGTTACACTCTCCCTCGACCCTTGAGAACTTTGCATGGGGTGCCATAAGCCTGCTGGTAGAGTCATGGGTGGTAACGTAGGGAGTAGCTGGAGGCAAAGACACGGTTTCCCCAGGTTTGGTACGTCGCAACTAAGGCGGCGTTTCTACTCCTGCAATCTCACTAAATCAGGGCTGAAGACTAAAGTATAAAAAGTACAATGTGAGTCTAGGGTTTCGCTATCTTGGCGAGGTTGTACTCTCGGCGATCTAACTTCTAGCTTATGCCTTTACGGCGGCTCCCGTACGGCTTTATATAGATAACCAGACTAGGGCTTACAGAAAGAAAACTTTGAAGTCTACGGAAAGTATTCCTATTCTTGGAAAGTAAGACATCTGGCTTCTTCTCCAAACCGGATCACGTATTGGGTTGTGATCCGGGTTCTTCTAGAATCCACCTTCCTGTGTGTCGGCTTACTGGGCCGTCCAATGGACTTCGTTCCATTACCCGCGGGCCACCCTGATAATCCGTCCTTTGGCCAATGCCGGATATATACCCCCATTTGGCATATATCCGACATGAGGTGTTGAGGCTAGCCCTTGCGGGGCTCTGGTGCTACAGATCGTCTGGGGTATAGGGTTTTTTCGGGAGAAATCCTTGTCGGTTCGCCCGACAACCACGCGATGCCGCCTCCGGGTGACATCTTTCCTTCTTGAGGGGTGTCGTCGCTACCCTTTATCCACTTCCTTCTTGTAGGTGTTGCTTGGTACTTGAGGATTCGGCGCTACGAGCGGGGTGGTACTTCTTTAGAGGGCGCAGCGGTTGCGGGTCACCGTCATTCAGTCAATCCGCCTATGTCTCCTTTTGTTTCTTCTTTTCTTCTCTTTGGGCGTTTGTTGGCTGCTGCCCCAGCCGGTGTGTTGTCTCATGTCTCTCGCGGGTTGTATCGGGTGTTTGTTGTATTAATATAGCGGGGCTATAGCCTATTTCATTAGTACTACGGCAGTGCATGATCAATCGGCCATGAGCAAGTGCACCGAGGTAGTTTTAGTTCCATATTGTGGCGATCTTCTCGGAAAGTGGTTGTGGCTCGTGTTTTGAAAAATTTGAAAACCATGCTTCAAAGTCTAAAAAAGTTCTGAAACTTGGTATACAAATAGATATACACATTATGTACATATGCCAGAAGTTTCCTGGAACAAATATTTGGATTTTGGGCTACACTAAAAAGTGAAATCTAGGGGGGGGGGGGGGGGGGGGGGGAAGCCTAGTATTTTTCTCTTTACTGTGTCCACAATTTTGTTATTTTTCTAGAGCTTTCAATAAGTTTTTTTTTTTCCACCAAAATTTTCTTATACATAGAAAACATACATATGTATCCAACAGAAAAAGATTTAAATTTTTGTCAAACTCAAATATAAAGTTTTAAAATTGTTTTGTACACAAGCTCACTGCAGCTTGGGAGCCACAAATCTGCTCTGATCTTCTTCGTTAGAATATACCGTATAATGCAAATCAACGCAAAAAACAAATGCAAATCAGCAAGACTCCACCTACCAGGCGGTACATTTCATCATCATCGGTGAAAGCTCCATTCGAAAAATTCATAGGTGAAAGACCACACTTTAATCGAATGCCAATGAAGGGGACATCTATAACAAGCTATGTATCGTCAGTCTTTCCCAGCACCTACGAGACTACCAAACACGGGAGAGGGGGAGCACAGCTTCTAAAAGAATCCACATCCGCTAGCTGCGCCCTTGCGCAGAAAAAGGACACGGACACATGGTGTATGTTGATCAGAGTGGGTCAGTGACGGCTGCTGCAGACTTGAAGGATGTATAACCTAGGGCCTGACTTTCTTGGAGCTGCTGCAGTCGGGGCACTTGTAGTGCTTTATGTGCTCTGCCTTAGCCGGGGTGATCCGCACGCACTTGCCGTGGAACCACCGCTCGCAGATGTCGCAGCCGATCCAGAACTCGTCTGCGTTGTATAGTCCGCCGCAGGTTCCGCAGAAGGTCTCGCTGTGTTCTTCCTCTCCATCCTCGTCGTCGTCGTCATCATATTCTTCTCCCCTTCCTCGAGCAATTGGCCTGGAGTTCTTTGCTTTAACGACATCTTTTCGCTGCTGAAAAAAAAAGGGTTCGAGTTAGGTTCAGGAGACAGGATTTCCAGATTCTGAATTTCAAACAAAAGCACAAACTGCTGCGGTGTGGGGATCAGTCTGCGTACCTTTGGCTTTGATGATGAGTGTCTGGATTTGCCGCTGCTATCTACACCAGACCTGTCCCTGCTGTGCTTCCTGGCAACCATACTTTCATACACGTTTGGGTGATCGTTGATCAAGCTGAACAAGCGCTTCCTGACAAACAGAAGAACACGGAATCGTTGGATTGCCAACAAGCTGCAGCTAAAGCTTTCACGCAAACTTGAGACCGCCTATCTCATTTGACGCTTTCACGAAAAAGGGGGCCAAGAAAAAGAGAGAACAATAATAACATAGCCTGAAGAAACATGAAATCTATACTAGAAAATGGCCCCGTTCGGAAATTAAAAAAAGACGGAATGAGTTTTCTCGTGCAATCAGTAACAGCTAAAGCTTTTGCAGAAACTTAACAGCTACACGTGACAAGAACTAAATGACAGAACACTCAACAGAGAAGACATCAAGAGCAAAATTAGCTAGTCATGGAACTGGTTTATGCATGCAATCAATTCTCCTGTGTGGATCTTCTTAGTTCAAATATTTTTATTCACAGTATAGGGTACAAAATTCCACTTCCATAGTAGCCGTGCAGAGTGGGCCTTTATCTTTAGTGCTAGCACAAGAGAACAGAGTGCAGGCCACCAACATTACTGGTCCTTATACCTAAACAAGGAAAAAACTGTCGAGCTTTCTGAAACAATTTGTTGCGAAGGAAGCCATCCAAGTGGGCAAAAGTATGAATTTTACTATGATGACTAAGACACGAGTGAATGCACATCCTAGAACCATCCCTATTATAAGTAAACTGTCTAACAAACCATAATAAGATGGGATAAATGAAGAATATTGCGGTCCAATTGTCAATTTCGAGAGATGAGATGATGAATGACAGATAGAACGAATCCACAGCGGACTGTAATACTGAAGTGAAGATTGTTGAAGTCACTTCATTTTATTTTATTTACGCTAGCTGAACTTTAAAGATCAAAATTATGCACGATATAAAACTGGAACCTCAAAGTTGCACACACAAAGTACCTAGGCAGCAAACTCTCAATGTAATTCTTGTGGAAGATAAAGAACTATAAGGTGCACAACTGAACACATACGTCTATGCCAAAAAAAAACACTATAATTATGGCTTACAGCTATGCTAGGACAAGACATGAATAAAACAATGGCCATTTATTATTATCAGGTGCATCAAGAGAAACAATAAAAAAAAACCTAGTTTTCATTCAGTGTGGATACGGATTGAGTTACTAATATGTTGCCCCAGAGAAAGTGACAAGAGATTCATGTACATCTGTTCACCAAGAAGATCAAGATATACCACCATAATAATGAAGCACAACATATTGCTTGCTTGTTTAATCCCATGTTATGCATTTATTTTAAACATCCCAACAGACCAATAGTACATTCAAACAGACTGTTTTCCCAATCTTAAAATTTAGATCCAGCCTCACTAAATTATGTGTGTAATTTCTCTTCATTTTAATTTGGTAAATTATTTGGATAGATGACTAGATGTACATCATGAAGTGGACAAGCAAGTACTAAAGAAAGTACCATTCCATTCAAACAATCTCCAACTGCAAGCATCAAGGATTTCTTCCACTATATTTTCGTTCACCTTGTTCAAATGCTTGAGAAAGTAGATGGAAGTACTCATATTTGGAATGCCCATATTGTGCTAAGCCTAAACTCCACCTTTGCTTAAATTCTTTATTAGGTCATCAGCAAAGGCATCAATTCAGAGGAACTAAAATTCCTAGAATAACTTTGGTAATTCAGGATGCCATCATACAAGCCTTAAAACTGCAGAAAGTAGCTTATATAGCATTCAATCACTTGGTAGATCATGATCTCTATTAGTACTATATTTTGTGCTTGCCTCTAGTATACATTACATCAGTCAGTAAATACACAACTTCTTCAACTACTACAACGACATCTACAAAAATAAATAACTCTGCAATTAACATGGCAGAAACTTCAGAAAGGAATGGTCCCACCATCAATGTATGAGATTCTTCCTTCTTTGTGAGAAGAACCTTGGACCTTTTGAATTTACTCGTAGACAGACGGCAATTTAATATCCGGTTCTACATAGCTAAGCTTAGAGCAAGTTGTGGCAATGTGGCACAGTTGATCACCACAAACACAAAAACAGGGGACACATTGAAATTCTTTAAAGCAGCCGAAACTACAAGGATGAGACTACATAGAAGCACACTGCCCTTCATTTTCGTATTTGATTTTTGAAATAAAGTGAGAATGGACGGTTACTTTTCGCAAGGATCCCGTGGGCCTAACAGCTGAACCCAAGATCACAATTAAACCCAGAGGATCCTTATTAGTATAAACAAAAAGGGTCACGGAATGAAGGGAGGCAACTAACTGGAAACTCAGTAAAGCAAACACAGAAAAAGCATGACCCTCCGATTCACTCAAAGCAAAGAAACGAAAGAAAAAGAGGGAAGAGCACAAGATACATGCGCACATGCACACACAAGCACCAACCACCAAGTGAAACAAAAAATAAATGGACCATCAAATCAGTCACGCGTATCCCAACTCCCAAGCCACCTACTCCTACCTAGCAAGCAAGCTAAAGTACTCCACCGAAAAGGGCGCATTGGATCTTCCCTGAATTGTCTATCAGGAATAGATAATTCATTCAGAGACTAAACCAACAAAAATACACTAGTGTTATTTCCTCGATTCGGATTTAGCGACGAGAAATCGAATTCAGTAATGGAGAAGGAGGAAGAGCAGCAGGAGTAAGCTATACCGTTCGTTGGCGCTGAGCTGCGCGGCGAAGAAGAAGGCGACGGAGAGGAGCCAGGAGTCGGAGTGCACGGCGACGAGGGAGAGCCAGTCGCGGCGGTGCATGCCGTTGCGGGCGAAGTTGATGCCGAGGGCCGGCTCGGGCAGCTCGGGCGGCACCTCCTCAAACGGCAGCGACACCTCCCAGGTCCCGTCGGGGTTGCCGTACAGGCACAAATTCTCCTTATCTGCGGCCAGAGGAAAACACCCAGCCCGATGATCCAGTCAAATCCCCGTCCGGATCCCACCGTCCCAGGAAACCCGGCGGCGGCAGCTGGAATCCAATCTGAGGCAAACTCACCTGGGTCGCAGAGGTCGTAGAAGTCGTCGACATCTGCACGGCGACACACGAGGCGCGGGGGAGCGCGGTGTTAGATCTGCGCGCGCGGGTGGCCCGTCAGCGCGGCGCCGCGAGAGGCGGGGACGAGAAGGTGGGGGGAGGAGCGGTTAGCTAGTTATTACTCACCGGAGGTGAGCGCGCGGATGAGGCCGGCGCGGCGGGCGTCGAAGTCCCTGAAGATGGCCTCCACGTTGCGCGGCCTGGACGAGGCGGATGCCCGCGCCATCTCCATCGGACCAGAAGGCGCGCCGGCGGGAGCCAGCGGCGGCGGCGGCGAGCTCGCGGAAGGGAGGTGGGAGAGACCAAAGAGAGAGGAGGGGCAGCGGCTGCGGCGTGGGGGCGGCGTCGAGTCGGAACCGCAAGCAAGAATAGGATTCGGTTTTATTACACCCTGCCGTGCTCAAATGATCTTGTTTGGCCGCGGTCCCGTGGACGCTGACTTGTGGGCCCGGAGATTGGATCTGGCGCCCGGTCCCGCGTGGAAGTGGGGCGCGGCTTGGATAAGAGGGTACGGGGAGGGGTGGTGGTGGGACCGAGTACGGTGCTGACCTGGCGCCGATAGGGACGGCCGAACTGGTCCTGACCCCGACCATCTCAGATCGAACTAGCCGCCGGCCGCACGCCCACACCCGATGGCTCCCCGCAGTGCGACTTGTCGGGGACCACCACCAACACTCCCTGCCGTTAGATCTTGTCATCAACGGTCCAGATGAAAACGCTGAGCTGTATCACTTTACCAAAACTGTCGCCAGAAAACAGCAGCACAAATCGTCTGCCACGAGTCAATCGGTACACAGAACCTATGCTGGTAAGTCAAAATCACGCTGAGATGATAAACAGGAAGCAACTTCATGGCAGAAACTGGAACTTGATCAGCAGCTTAAAATTCAGATGTTTCCTCAACAAGAGCTAACCACATAACAGAATCAGGCAGCTGACAAATTCATCTCAACATGAGTTCTGATGCACGCATCCACAGGCCCAAGAATATTGCGAGTAACCAGCAAAAAGTAAAGATGTGAAGGAGGAGGTCGCCGCTTTAAGATCTGGGCTTCTCCTTCTTCTCCTTGAAGAGGGCGAGGAGAGACACGCCGGAGACCTTCACAACCTTGAACCGGACACCAGGAATGTCTCCCACAGCGTGTCCCTTCCGACCGAACCCAGCGATCAGCACCTCGTCCTACAGATCCAGCATAGGCAGTGTAAGCACTTAGAGCAGAGAGGGGAGATGACAGACCATGCACACTAATGTTCTAGCATGGCAGAAATAATGCTTACATTCTCCTCGATGTAGTTCAAGCAACCGTCGTTTGGCACAAAGGCCGCGATCTTCTTTCCATTCTTCACCAGCTGGACACGCGCGCACTTACGGATAGCAGAGTTAGGCTGCTTGGCTTCAATGCCGCTGCACAATTCAAAGCAGTGTGTGTTTCAATTGTTAATTTTCTTTATGATAAAGATAAGAAACAGGCACTAGCTGTCGACTGAGCTTTACATCTTTTCAAGGACAATCCCCTTTGCGTGCGATGAACCAGCGAAGGGCTTCTTCCACTCATTCCCGAGATGGCTCTTCTTGTAGGCCTTGTCAGCCCACCGCTGGTTCCTACGGTGGGTCTTGAGCTTGCGCCCAGCTCCCATACCACGTGTCTTACTGCATCAGCATTTCAAACATTAGGATTCAAGAAATATATCCGAGACCAAGTTTTACTTATAAAGCTCCATTTTTTTAATATCCTGCAAACAGTATCAAGGTAAAAATACAAGCCAAGTGCAATAAATCAATGCAGTTGCATCCAAGTTAAATTGAGGAAGTGCGCAATAAGTTAATACAGTTAACATGCATAGAAAAGTAACGAAGTACATCACTATTGAGCAATTTCTCTTTTGAAACATTTCCACTGCCCAAAAGCATGAAATAATTATCAAGTCTCGACAAGCAATTGACACAGACATTTCAAAAGGACCCAGTGTACGAAAGAGCAGGATGTCAAGCCTGGAGCACATGGGATGATTAAAGCAGATCTAGCGAAATAAACAACAAAAATGCAGGCCTGTACCATGTAGCCCCACCTCTTTATGTTTGCTACTACCTGAGTTTCTTACATTAATCAATCTATTAAAGCACTCCTTGACAGTATATGCAATTAAACAATTAGCTCAATGACACTTCCTGAGTAAGCTATTGAAAATCACACTAAAGTGCTCCTTCTCTCTAAAAAAAACCTATAAAAATATGGTATGCAATTGCATACCCTCTATAAAAATCATACTAAAGTTTCATTGCTTAACTCCTGGACTCCATAAATAAGGTAGATTCTCTAATTTAAAATAAAAATCTCACTCTGGCTTTGTATAGCCAAAAAGCTGAAGCACAAATTGGAGAACAGCTGAAAACAAAAAGCCTAATAGCGTGAACACAATGCCACAGTTGGTACAAAGAATGAAGCAAACGACTTTTAGATTTCCTGGAACAATTCAACAAAGTAATGTGGTAATGAAATTTAAACAAAAAACATTACAAACATCCATATGTGACACCACATACAATCACACATTAACTGTCTGTAACATGGTCACATCCCAATGAACTAGAGATACACAATAACACCACCAACAGAAGGTAGGATATGCCTACTCAAAGTCGAGCTGATATATGGATATACAGTAGGTGTGATCATGTTCAGGACAAATAATTGGTCCTCTTGCTATATGGATAATCCATGGAAATACTACTGCATGGATACCTTGCGTTCGACTCCCTCCGTCCGGAATTAAATGTCACAAAGTTTGACAAAAGTGGATGGTCAAACTTTGTGACATTTAATTCCGGACGGAGGGAGTATTATATTGCCAAATGCGAACACGTAAGAAAACAGATGGATGTAACTAGAGCACTGGACATAGTAGAGGTGTAAATTTCTTCAACCAGGAGAGCAGATTGCAGAACTACAGTCATGTTAACAGACAACTAATATTAATCTCAAATATTTCTAATGGACAGAAAGTCAAAAGCAAAACCAAGTCTTAAAGGTGAGCAAGCTCTGCAAGCAAACCAAGGATCATTTAGACTATTTTGTTGACTCTTCTAGTTAACTAGTGTCCACACCACGACTAAAACGTTAAGGGTACACGGTTTTGAATGCTACTAGCACGGCCGGCCAGGCGTACTTTTGAGCTAATCCCGTCATTTACAAATCAAATTGCTACACACGCGATCCGAATTAAGCACCGAAGCATTACAGATCCGCACTCTTAGTAATACGCTTCAAATTCCAAAGCCGCATCAGGATGCAACTTGCTAGACTAGATGAACTCGCCATGAGGTGGAAGAGAAAAGTTTGCCTAGCAACTTTTCAGTGGTGGACTGGTGGTGGCGCCGGAATTTCTGGTTTTAAGTTTGTTAAAGGAAAATTCGTCCAAGAAATATAAAACCCGACACAAAAACATAAATCTTGAAAAAAAATAGAAAAATGTAAACCTCTGTATCGCTAAAAAGACAAATTAATTGCTGCACACGCGATTCGAATTGAGCACCGAAGCAACACAGTTCCCTACTCTTCATAATTCACTTCAAACTTCACGGCTGCATCAGGATGCAGCTTACACTAGATGAACACATCATAAGGTGGAAGCAACTAGATCAGCGGAATGTAATAGATCTGTCGAGAGAGTAAAATCCAACGGAATAGCGCGTAGCTTGTCGACGACGAGGCCAAGAGAAGAGAACGGCGTATTACCCCATGTTGGATCGGCGAGGTGATCTGCGAAGCTCGAAGGTGTAGCTGCGGGGCCGACGGTGAGGGCGCTGGAGCTAGCGCGGAGGCGGCGGAGGCGGAGGCGGCGAAAGGATTTGGTTGGAGACGCGTGATGCGCAGTGGACCAAGGGTTTATCGAGGAAGATGGGCCGTGGGCCTGCCGCGCCGGGCTAAGTAATTATATTGGAGTGCATGGGTCTCCTAGATGATTTGTTGCTTCTTTATTCGGGCTCTTTCGGTCTAGAACTGGAGGGTCGCTACTACGTACTAGCAGATGTGCCCGTGCGTTGCAACGGAAGAGAAAATCTAGTGTCACAAATATATATGTGGATCCATCATAATAGACAATAAATAAATATCATGACAAACTTTAGTAACTCTTCATAATGTCCAACCAATAATATACGTTTTTACCACTATATTACTCAATTGATACACTCAAATCAATGCCATAATTTAATTCATTAGAACACATTGTAAATTGAAATAAGAAAAAGAGTCATCTAATATAGGTGATGTGACAAAAACAGGTAATTCAGCACATGATGTATTTTTTTCAACAACACATGCATTATTTTCAAGTATGCCTTTCCAAATGTGCCATTTGCTGCAGGTTGTTTTTGAAATATTTTTCCTTAAACCTTTGACAGTTGATTTTGGTTCGGCAAAAGCATATAGCAAAATGGTTTAACATACAATTGAGCAAAAGTACCAACATATATGGAGGTATGGATTGCCGAGCTAATCAGAAGATATTAATAAAAATTGCGATTACCGTAAAGCAAGCATGTTCAAATATTTATCATCGAGAAATCAGACTCGTTTCACATTTTTGTTGGCAGATTGCTGCTAACTTATGGCGCAAGCATATCGTGCTAAATCAACACAACTATCTAGACAAAGGAGCCATAGAACACACCATGTTTTTGAAATCACCGTTTTGGAAACTACAATATTCTTCAAGATATTTGTTAGGACTATTTTGAACAATAAAATATTTAAAAGCTTGAGAATTCAAATAAGGGTGTCTTGTTATTGGCACGATTTAGCTCAATGCACATACACGATACTTAGTCAACTCACAATACTGGCAGGCAACAAAACATATCGATTTTTTTTGGTAATTTTTTTTAGAGAGCGTCGGATTAGTTGTTACCTTCTTGCTGCCTTTTTTCGGGTTAGTTGTTACAATCTAACCTTTTCTTCTATAATTTTGTAAGGTCTCTTTTCTGCCTTTTAGGAGATCAAAACAACATGTCACCTACAGCTACATGAGCGCCGAGGAAGACATTCACAGTTTCACACTGCCAGTGAGTAGCACGTAATCTTGTACACAGTTTAGCATAACAGAGTCCATAAGTATCTTCACAATAATTCCAGTAAATGATGCCAAATGAACCTGTCCGATTTTAGCAAAAACAACTTCTTCCCTGGCCTTTAGTCCACTGCACATACACAAATATCAGAACCAATTGATCCATCCTCCTGGAAAAAGACCGGTCCCCAATCCTCTAGCTTGCGAAGAAAGGAACACTCCCCAAGGTGCCAGCGGGGTTGCCAGTCGTTCCTTCTACTTCTAACTTCCTCACCTCTTGTCACCTTGCATCCACATATCTGCATCTTGATAGTTGACACGGGGGCATGACGCCTTCGCGTCAGAACACTGGAGTTCAGAGCCACCAGAAGTTGACCGCAAAAGCCCAACCTGCCTGCGAGCGTCCGGATCACGTTGTGTGCCCATGTACTCAAGTCCTCTCAGGCGAGCGGCCACTTACAGAACCTTGACACATATCTTCGCTGCCACGGGTGCCCATGCCTTGCCCCTGGTCCTGTCCGTCGTGGCAAAACAACTTCGCCGCTAGAGAGTTCACCATGGACGCTCCCCGCAGCGACTGCATAGCCGATAAGGTCCTCGCCGGAAGCGAGGGCACGATTCCTGAGTTTCCTGATCGCTCCAAAGGCCTCAAGGCAAGGCTAATCCACACATCAGATTGCCTCCCTCCATCAAAATTATTAATTGTTTTGGGCGCATCAGAGCCGAAAGTCGCCGTCGGGAGGATCCGCATCAGCGCCGACTGTGAAGGAGGGGGAAGGGTTGGCTGGACGCGTCAATTCTTTGCTACAATTGGAGGCGTCGCCATGTAAAGATGACGCTGATTTCTTTGTTTTTCCACATCGTGGAGATGAATAGACTTGCGTGCTATCTCGAACACATGCGAGTCCTTGTGCCATCCGATATATATTCGAGCAGGACTCGGCCGAGGCCCAACGTGGCCCAGTGCGGACGTACTACCGTTTCCTGAGACGTACCAACGAACCATCATCACGGTAAGACAAATTATATAGTAGAGATTTCTTAAGAAACGGGCCCATTTCAAGAAACTCCAAAAGAATGGTTTGAATTTGTTTTGCTGCTAGGATGGCATTTGCGGGGGCTCCTAAATACCGCTTCAAGGCGACGCTTCCGGCTCAGCTGAAAAATACTAAACAAAAATATTTTATATAAAAAATTACAAAAATAAATTTGAACAAAAAGAATAGAAATAGAACGTAGAAAAAAAGGAACCAGATTTGAATAGAAAAATGAACAAACATAACAGAAAAAAGGAACACAAGAACTCCCGATGGGCCGGCCCACTACCACCGTTCTTCAGGCGACGCTCGAAAAATAACCGCCGCCAACGGGCGGTAAATAGGAAATATCGGCGTTTGCCCCAAGTGGATGTATTAAACCAGCCCATAAATTGGCGGCTATGGGTGGGTGTGTAGCTCCTAGAAGCAAGTTTTTTGTAGGTCCAACTATCCCTTTATGCTAACATGTTTGCTGACGGGTGATTTGGCCGTGTCTTAATAAAATAAAGTTGAAGCATACAACATTGTTGAAAAAAATGTTAGGGCAACTCAATGGATCGACCCAAAACAGACACGAAACGTGTTCGCTTCGGTCCATTGGGGTGGACAGATAGAAAGACGTTAGGTTCTTGCTCGCTCTTCACTGAGCATTACACAAATACAACAACCCATTTGGTTAGTACTATCTTTATTTTAATATTTATCATCATTTCTTCATTGAACTGATAGTCAATCGATCTAACAAATAGTAGAAAATAGATTAGCGTTACTTGCAATTCAATTAAGCCATGCCAGTGTACAACATAGTACCAAATGAATTGAGTAAAAAATGATCTTCGTGGATTTTCAGCCCTTTCCGAGAATATTTCTTTAAGAACTTTTCAGAAATAGAAAAATTGCAGAAAACAGCAACTGGTCCGGGGCATCTTGTTAATAGGTTAGTCTGTGAAAACATCCGAAAACGAAGGAAAACGGAAGAATACATGTGGAAAACAAAACATATTGGGTAGAAAACAAATATGGAGCATAAAAAATTATAGGTACTTTGCAACATATCAGTACTCATCATTTTGACTATGGCCACTACTCCGCTGACCAATGAGCAATGTACCATGAGTGATGGTTTTGATTGTTCCTTTAGCCAACGAATTATCTACGTGGGAGAAATCCTAGATATCAGTTATGAGCAGAAGAGATCTTGTAATGGAAACGTTATAATTTGCCACCTTAACACTTGACTCTCACATCTCGGTTATAAGTGGCAAGATGAGTGTAGTTCTTCATCACTACGTCGTGTAATATAATTGTTCTAACCATCTTTGTTATTTTAACACCAAGCGTTGTTTACTTGTTTTACTCTGATAACCTGTTAGCAAATAAATGAAATCCAATTTTGAAACTTCAAAAGTGGAGGAAAAAATTAAAAGTACATGATTTGCATCAATGTTTTAACAAGAAGAATTATTCATGCATCCAAACCGTTTTTACTCTCATTAAGGAGAGGAGATTTTGATTGTACCTCGTAGCTTGTTAAAATCTTGAGACTATTATTGTAAGAAAGGTTCTTTCAGTTAACGAATTATTGAGCGGTTAGGCAGCGAGTGTTTAGGGTGCAACCAAGCAAATGTTATTATCATTCTATTCAAAACTGCCAGAATTATGAAGAAGGGAAATGTCATATTACCTTGAGTTAATTTGAGTTTCTTGTTAAGATCCATGTTCCTTTTTGTTTTATTTGTTATATTACTCGGGACGAGTAATGGTTTTAAGGTTGGGGAGTTGATGGCTCTATTTTTTGTGTTATTTTGTCTAGCCATTCCCCCTTGTTTTATTGGATTCTCATATGGTTTTCACTCCTACACTAAGCCAACCATTTCTAAGTTTGAAGATGTTTCATTTCTTAATGGAGATTTGAGGGAAGGAAATAATGCATATTAATGATAATTGGAGGAAAACGAGAAATTCTGGAAAAAGGAAAATCAGAATTAATTTGCAGAGCTCTTTAACGACGTCGGTACAGTCACTCCCGACCGTACCACTCATCGTACCACATGCCACGCCTCTATCACATAAAAAGGAACAACTTTCGTGAAGAGGTCAAGGACAAAAAAGAGATACAACCTGATACGTCCAAAACGTATCTATAATTTTTAATGGTCTCATGCTACTTTTATGCTTTTGATAATTGTTTTTATATTAATTTTATGATATACTCCCTCCGTCCGGAATTAAGTGTCACAAAGTTTGACAAAAATGGATGTATCTAACACTAAACTATGTCTAGATACATCCACTTTTGTCAAACTTTGTGACATTTAATTCCGTACGGAGGGAGTATTTGTACTAACCTACTAATAGTTGCAAAAGTGTAAAAATTTCTTGTTTTACACTTTGATGTGTAGGAATTATCAAAAATACAAAAGGAAACCTTATTGGAGTCGAATTGGGACTTTCCTGAAATCTGTCTGAAAAGTATTTTTAAAGATTATCACGTTACGGGTCGTAGACATCGTCAAATGGAAAAATTGCGGCCGTGAAAGTTTTGGGGAATTTTGCGGCGAACGTCGTAGATATAAAGTTTGTCCCAATCCGAGTCCGGACAGCCGAGAAAAACCGATTTACCGCAGGTCTAGATGGGATGAGAGAAATCTGTGAGATTATATAAAGGGAGGAAACCTAGGTCGTGGGAGACACCCCATACCACGAATTTCCAGCCATCAAAGCCACGTTTTTGCCTCCCCCATGGATCTCATCTCCATGGGGGAGGGCTCCCAAGACCATGAAGGAAGAGGGCTAAGGGGCGGTGCTCCCCCATGATGCCAGCGGCGTAGGGAAGGAGTCCATGCGCCACCGTCGGTGCCGCCCTGCGCCCCGTGTTGTCCTCTCCACCGTCTTCACCTCCATCTCCATAGCCAATTCATCGTTGTATACAGTGGTTCATCCTCCCACACACCTCTGTACTGCCATATGTAAACATGATGTTTGACGTTATAAATTGTTTGCAGATGATCTATTGCATCTATGTCATGTTTGTGTAGATACCTTTTGTCATATGATTGATTGTTGAATCTCTATGGATGGTTTGAGCTATATATTGAATTTGTTACAGTCCTATTGTTCCCATCATATGTTTATACGCACATGGATCACATCATAGGGTTTGTAGTATGTGGAGAAAGTTAGAGGGAGGGCTGCATGAGTGACAGAAACATGAGCCCCAATCTAGTGATTAAAGCATATGGGATAAAGAGGACCTTTTGATCTCAATTCTATGGTTGGGTATTTTTACCTTAATGTATCTTCTAGTAGTTACGGATGTTTGCTAGAGTTTCAATCATAAGTACTTGCAATCATTGGATAGTGAGAGCTTGTTATCTTTGTCTCTCTCACATAAAAGATGAATATCAACCTTGTATTTGACTATTTGATCATGGAAAAATCCATCACAATTACCATCACTTTTCCACACTCATGATACTGTTAGTTTATAGTCATTTAGTGTACTTTATTTCAGCAGCAACTAATTTTACTTTCATGTATTTATTATCCTGCAAAACTATCTTGTTTACTTGTATTGTTACTCTAGTTTTATTTCCTAGATATTGCAAAACGTTTAGTGTGCGTAGAGTTGTATCAGTGGTTGATAGAACTCGAGAGAATACTTATCCTACCTTTAGCTCCTCGTTGGGTTCGACACTCTTACTTGTCGAAAAGGCTACACGGTTCCCTATACTTGTGGGATACCAAGACCTTTTCTGGCGTTGTTGCCGGGGAGCAATAGCATGGGTGAATATTCTTGTGTGCACTTGTTTGCTTTGTCTCTATGTAGTTTTTACTTTCAGTTTGAAGTTTTTTTGTATCTTAGTTTGGATGGGAATACGAATTACAAAAAAAATAGTTGTACTTGTTGTCTAAAACGTTTTCAATAAGGAAAGTGATTGGAAAGATGAGTAATGGTTAAGTAGGGGGTCGACCTTGAACACTTGTGTTCATGCCTATGAAACCAAAACAAATCTTTCCATGGAAGCTTTTCAGTTACAAACTTGTATATATTGTGTATATACCTCTATATATAAAAAAAAACTGCTAATATTAGTCTCTAGTTACTTGAAAGTGCAAAAGTTTGGTTTACTGCGCAGAAACAGATTTATTGTGCTTCACCGTATAATTGTTTAAAATCACCAGAACATTGTTTGGGTCTGCAAATTTTTGTGGATAAACCCGAGCCTAGTACCTAACTTTCATTAGTTCTGACTTTTCTAATTTGAGTTACGTAGTTATTTCGAAAAAATTGATTTTCACTAACTTATTAGTTTTTGGCAGATTTCTTGTGCTTCACTGTAAAAAATCGTGATAAATCTAAGAATAGTATTTCGATCTAAAATTCTTGTGCATAAACCTGTGATTATGATATCTCTTTCATTAGTTTTGAGTTTTTTATTTGAGCTAAGTAACTATATCATTGAGTTCCATCTTTACAGGATGTTCAGTTTTCGCAGATTTCTTTGTTTATTCAATATTGTACTTAGTTTCCTTAGTTTTTCGACGGACAGGGAAATTTTATAAGAAACCTTGGAATATACGGTGGCTAATGTTTAATAAATATCATGAAACTTTACAATATTTGAACATGAGTGGATTTTATTTAATGAGTACTAACCCTACTAATGAATTTTGTGAAGTTTTATGTGGATATAGTTTATAATATCTAATTAATATGGTGATATGAGATGAACAAAAAGACGCAAGAGCTCAATATTGGGGATGTTAAGGTACATCCCAAGAACATATTCAAGAAGATACAATCATCTAAGCTTGGGGATGCCCGAGTCATTCCCTTGTCCATAAAAAAAATGAGGTTGTCTCTTTCATGATCTATATTACCCTTTTCACATGATATGTATTGTTTTAACATGTATTTTAATTTGCTTTCATTTATTTTTGGGTTTCTTTGTTGTTACTATGAATTTTAGTTCTTGTTTAGCCTCTGTTATTTTAGTTTCTAAAAAAATAAAGTACCAACTTTTACGCATTTAGTTTTAGTTGATGCATATTTAAGGGATTTTTTTTGTTTTCAGCATTTGCTGCTCACAGTACGATTTTTCATATTTTACTAAAAACTCAAAAAGTCACGAAAATTTAACTGTTTATGTATCATCTGACCCTCTGCATGCACAAAAATTGGCAAAAAAATTATGACATGTTTAAGTGCACCTAATTAATACGTTTTCCAGTTGTTGTTTGTGTGGACAAATTGTGACTTTTGTTATAAGAGTGGCCTCTTTGCCTTTTCATTTGATTCTTTTTGGGTCTTACCTTTATAACGAGAATTACTTCGACTTTGGTGTGAAGGAAGTTTTCATGGGTCAAGAGAAGAGGATGATATAATGTGATCAAGAAGAGTGAAAAGCATAAGCTTGGGGATGCCCTCGTGGTTCATCCTAGCAAATTTCAAGAAGACTCAAGTGTCTAAGCTTGGGAATGCCCAAGGCATCCCCTTCTTCATCAGCAACTTATCAGGTCACTTCTAGTGAAACTATATTTGTATTCGTTCACATCATATGCACTTTAATTGGAGTGTCTGCTTGCTTTTATTTTGTTTTGTTTTATTTTCCTTGCTGCAATAAACTTAGTTGGAACCTAGCATTCTTGTGTGGGAGAGAGACACGCTCCGCTTTTTCATATGAATACTCGTAGTCTTCATCATACTCGTATTATTCGTTTTTCTTCTAGCTGCTGCAAATCCTTTTTAGCTCTTGTTTTTCATGCATCTCCTATTCAGAGTTGTTAGTCCTAGTAGAGTAGTAGTACTCTCTTGTTTCATTGATATATCATTTGGAGAGTTTTTGTTTAAATAAAGGGATGGTGTTAGAAAGCAATAAAATATTTCAAGCTTATAACAGTGCAAATAGAAGCTTGTTTAGACTGTGGCTAGACTTTATCATATCATGTTGGATATCATTTTAATTCTATGCTTAGTAAGTTATTGATGTAGCATGACTTGTATCAAACATCTGAGAGTGCTTAATATGCCATTGAAAGAATCATGAGTTGTTTTTATCACATCGAAGCATAATATTGTGGTATTCTCCTTCAAATGCTTTATTTTCTTGACTTGGCGCATGCTTACACCATGTTATGACTACAAACTGGTTGACAAATAAGAATATCGTCAATCTCGTTTCTTTCTTCCATAAATACCTCACTTTCGTGGTCCTCTATGTATTGCTGCAAAGCATTGTTAGGAGCAAGAGCAATAGAGGCAAGTTGTTCAAGTCTAAAATCTTCATTAGGCAATTCAATTTCATAAGAAGCTCTAGCAAATTTAGAAAAATTAAACTCATAAGATTTTCCATAAATTTAGTTAATATTTTATCTTTATTACAATCTATAATAACACCACAGGTGTTCAAGAAAGGTCTACCAAAAATGATAGGGAAATTTTTACTAGCAGCTGCACCAAGTACTAGAAAATCAGCAGGATATTTAATTTTACCGTATAAAATTTCTACATCTCTAACAATACCAATAGGAGAGATAGTCTCTCTATTAGCAAGCTGAATAACCACATCTACTTCTTCAAGTTCGCAAGAACAAATTTCATGCATGATTTCTCTATAAAGCTCATAAGGAATAGCACTTGAACTTACACCAATATCACATAAAACCATAATAGCAATGATCACCTATCCTAACAGAAAGCACAAGAACACTAGTTTTCCTAGATTTACTAGGATGTGAAACAATATTAGAAGCATCCTCACATAAGATAATGTGTCCATCTTCTACATTTTCAGAGACAAGGTCTTTCACTCTTGCTCCTGTAAGTTCAACAGTTATTTGTTCATCAGGTTCTATAGATTTCTTTGTACTTTTGTTAACCACGATAGCTATAATATAATGTTACTTTACCTTAGCAGGGAAAGGAATTTTCTCAATATAAGGTTCAGACACAGCAGGATTAACATTATGGACTTCTATATTTCTAGTAGGAACACAAGTAATAATATCTTTATAAGGTGCATGGTATTTGTTCCACTCCTTTTTTGGGAATATCAAGATAGGAGGCAAAAGCTTTAAAACAGTTTGCAAAGATTTGAGAGTCAAGACCACAAGCAGCACTAACATTACGAAAATCATCGGTTCCCATAAAAGATTTAATGCATTTGTAATCATAATTTATACCTGACTTTCTACCTTTGTCATTCTCTCATCCTTCAGTATCTTCCTGAATATGGTCAAGAAGATCCCATTTTAGCTTCTCCTTTCATACGTGTAAATGATCCAGAACAAGAAGCATCCAATAAATCCTTATCATGAAGAGAAAGCCTTGCATAAAAATTATTATAACAATATTACTAGGGATCTCATGAATGGGGCATTTGAGCATTAATAACTTCAATCTCTCCCAAGAAGCAATACTCTCTCCATCACGAGGCCATAAATTATATATTTGATTCCGATCCTTATGAATCTCACTGGGAGGATAAAATTTAGAGTAGAAGAGAGGTATAATTTCCTCCCATCCAATAGATCGGCCATTCTTCAGCATTTTAAACCATTCCGCAGCTCTGCCCCTCAGTGATAATAGAATACCTTCCTCTTAACTTGGTCCGTTGAAATACCTGCACATCTGAACAACTCGCATAATTCATGTATAAAGAGTAAATGATCACCAGGATGGACAGTTCCATCTCCAAAATAGCAGTTATCCATAACATGTTCAACAATTTTCATATGTATTTTAAAAGGATCCAATTGAGCATACAACGGGTCATCTACTACCCTAGCAGTGGCAACAGTACTCCTAAAAAGGGAATCGATGGAGATCTCTCCATAATGAAATAAAGCAGCAGCAGAAATAAAAACAACACTCACAATAATGGTTTCTCTTACCAATTCCACTTACCAATAGCGGTTCACTCCCCGACAACGGCGCCAGAAAATAGTCTTGATGACCTATAGGGGGTGTATCGTAGTACTTTTCATAAATAAGTGTGTCGAACCCAACGAGGAGCATAAGGTGTTGACAAGTGATACGTCCATTTTGCATCACTATTTTATATCGTAATTTACTGTTATTCATCGGTATATTTCATATTTAGAGATACTACTTATGTTATTTCATCTATTTTGCAAGTTTTACAATTATTGGAGAATAATTCATCGGGACCAGAAATCTGCTAGAAAAAGCACCGTCAAGATACCCTATTTCTGAAGATCGGAAGAAGAAGGGAAACATCGGAGAAGTCTTATATCACCAGATGATGGAGCTGGCCAGGAGGGGAGCTAGAGGGGGCACCAGGGGCCCACACCACCTGGTGGCGCGCCCCCTCTTGGTCGCGCCCCCTCTTGGTCGCGCCGCCACGTGGTGTGGCCACCCTGGCCAACCACTAGCAGCCCCCTCTCGCATACTTCATCCCCAGGGAACCCTAAGACCTTAGATACCATCGAGGAAATAATCCGCCGCTTCCTCGGGCGGAAAACAACGGAGAGAGAAAAGCTCTCCGACAGGGAGAAATCTGCCGGGGAAATTCCTCCCCGGAGAGGGGAAATCATCGCCATCGTCACCGTCATCACACCGGGCATCATCAAGATCATCATCGTCATCATCACCATCATCCTCACCATCCATCTCTGTCCCACTGTAATGATTAGGGTTCTATGTCGTTGTTCTTCACTAGATCTCTCTCCCGGTGTGGATTACTTGTTAGTAGTTGATGCTTACGAGATTTATCGGCGTTTGCACTTTATGATGAGATTGTCATTCATCATTATATCACCTCTAAGTATGATCCATATGATGTCTTGTGAGTAGTTCGTTTAGTTCTTGAGGACATGGGAGAAGTCAAGATGTTAGTAGTGGAATTATGTTGAAGCAATATCTAATGGTTTTGATATTTGAGTTTTGGTGCTATTCTTCGAGTGGTCTCATGTGAACATCGACTATATGACACTTCACCTTTATGGGCCTAGAGGTATGTATTGTGTATTTGGCTACTAATTTTAGGGTTGCCGGAGTGACAGAAACGTAAACCCCCATTAGGAAACCGATGCACGAGGGAGTGCAGGATTCCGGAGTTTAAGGTTGTGGTTAGATTATCTTAAATACTTCTTGTAGTTGCGGATGCTTGCAAGGGGTATAATCACAAGTATGTATTAGTCTTAGTTGGGCGGTGCATTAGCATAGGTTCACCCACACAACACCTATCAAGCAATAAATATTAATCAACTGTATGAAACGAAAGCGCTTGACGAAGTTCCCATGTGTCCTCGAGAACGTTTGGTCATCATAAGTAAACCAATCGGCTTGTCCTTTGCTCTAAAAAGGATTGGGTCATTTTCTGCAATTATTATTATTGTCTTTTATTTACTCGCACTTTATTTATCTGCTATATCAAAGACCACCAAAAATCTGTTTGCTAGTGTTTACAGTGAATCCTCTATCCAACCTGCTTGTCAACACCGTCTGCTCCTCGTTGGGTTTGACACTCTTATTTATCGAAAGTACTACGATACACCCCCTATACTTGTGGGTCATCAAGACTATTTTCTGGCGCCGTTGCCGGGGAGTGAAGCGCTATTGGTAAGTGGAATTGGTAAGAGAAACTTTTACTGTGAGTGCTATTTTTATTTTTGTCTGCTGCTTTATTTTAATATGGAGAGATCTCCATTTGGTTCCCTATTTAGGAGTACTGCTGCTACTGCTAATTTATTAGATGACACGTTGTCTGCTCAATTGGATCTTTTTAAAATACCTATGAAAATTGTTGAACGTGTTATGGATAACGACTATTTTGGAGATGGAACTGTCCATCCCGGTGATCATTTACTCTTTATACATGAATTATGCGAGTTATTCAGGAGTGCGGGTTTTACAATAAACCAAGTTAAGAGGAAGATATTCTCTTTGTCACTGAAGGGCAGAGCTGCGGAATGGTTTAAAATGCTCAAGAATGGTCGATCTATTGGATGGGAGGAAATTGTACCTCTCTTTTATTCTAAATTTTATCCTCCCAGTGAGATTCATAAAGATCAGAATCAAATATATAATTTCTGGCCTCATGATGGAGAGAGTATTTCCCAAGCTTGGGGGAGATTGAAGTTATTAATGCTCAAATGTCCCATTCATGAGCTCCCGAATAATATTGTTATTAATATTTTTTATGCAAGGATTTCTCTTCATGATAAAGATTTATTGGATGCTTCTTGTTTTGGATCATTTACACGTATGAAAGGAGAAGCTAAATGGGATCTTCTTGACCGTATTCAAGAAAATACTGAAGGATGGGAGAATGACAAAGGTAGAAAGTAAGGTATAAATTATGATTATGAATGCATTAATTCTTTTATGGGAACCAATGATTTTTATAATGTTAGTGTTGTTTGTGGTGTTCACTCTCAAATCTTTGCAAACTGTTTTAAGACCTTTGTCGCTAGTATGGTTAACAAAAGTACAAAGAAATCTATAGAACCTGATGAAAAAAAACTGTTGAACCTACATTAGCAATAGTGAAAGGCCTTGTCTCTGAAAATATAGAAGATGGACACATTATCTTCTCTGAGGATGCTTCTAATATTTTTTTACATCCTAGTAAATCTAGGAAAACTAGTGTTCGTGTGATTTCTGTTAGGATAGGTGATCATTGCTATTATGGTTTATGTGATATTGGTGCATGTTCAAGTGCTATTCCTTATGAGCTTTATAAAGAAATCGTGGATGAAATTGGTTCTTGCGAACTTGAATATGTTGATGTGGTTATTCAGCCTTCTAATAGACAAACTATCTCTCTAATTAGTATTGTTAGAGATGTAGAAGTTTTATGTGGTAAGACTAAATATCCTGCTAATTTTCTAGTACTTGGTGCAGCTGCTAGTAAAAGTTATCCTATCATTTTTGGTAGACCTTTCTTGAACATTTGTGGTGCTGTTATAGATTGTAAGAAAGAGAAAATTTTAACTAAATTTGATGGAAAATCTTATGAGTTTAATTTTTCTAAATTTCCTAGAGCTCCTTATGAAACTGAATTGCCTAATGAAGATTGTAAAGTTAAACAACTTTCCTCTATTGCTCTTGCCCCTAACAATGCTTTGCAACAATACATGGAGGACCAAGAAAGTGACGTCTTTATGGAATAAAGAAATGAGATTGACGATATTCTTCTTCGTCAACTAGTAATGCTGAAACACAATTTACACGTGGAAGACTTGGGTACCACATTACCACCCAAGGAGGATCACGTTTTTGATTTAAAACCTTTACCTCATGATCTTAAATATACTTATATTGATGATAAGAAAACATATCATGTTATTATTAGTTCTAAACATTCATGTAAAGAAGAGGAAAGGTTATTGGAAATACTGAAGAAACACCGTGGAGCTATTGGATATACTCTTGATGATTTGAAAGGGATTTCCCCTGCTATATGTCAGCATGCTATTAATATGGAACCTGATGCAAAGCCAGTTGTTGAACATCAACGCCTGTTAATTTCTAAGATGAAGGAAGTGGTAAGAAATGAGGTAAAACTCCTTGATGTTGGTATTATTTATCTTATTGTTGATAGTAGATGGGTAAGCCTTTTGCATTGTGTCCCTAAGAAAGGAGGAATGACTATTGTTCCACATGAAAAAGAGGAGCTTATTCCTCAAAGAGTAGTAGTTGGCTATAGGATGTGCATTGATTTTAGAAAAGTTAACAAAGTTAATAAGAAAGATCATTACCCTTTACCTTTTATTTATCAAATGTTGGAAAGGTTGTCTAAGAAAACTCATTTTTGCTTTCTTGATGGTTATTCTGGGTATTCTCAAATTGCTGTTAGAAAGCAAGATCAATAGAAAACAACTTTTACTTGTCCTTGATACGTCCAAAACGTATCTCCTTTTCTGAACACTTTTGTTATTGTTTGCCTCTAAACTTGTGAGTTTTGGATGCAACTAACACGGACTAACACCGTTTTCAGCAGAATTACCCCGGTGTCTTGTTTTTGTGCAGAAAAATCAACTTTTAGGAAGTTTTCGAGAAAAGATCCCGATGACCTTATTTCACCCGAAGACCCCCAGAGAAAGAAGGAGACTCGGAGGAGGGCAAGGAGGGGGCCACACCACTCCTGGGCGCCCCCCTAGGCCGCGCTACCAGGTGTTGTGGGGGCCCGAGGCACCCCCTCGGGCTCACCTTTTGACTACTTATGCCTTGTAACCCTAAAACATCAGGGGGTTCGTCATATTCCAGAAAAAACACCACAGAGCGCCATCGCCACCTCGAAACTCAATTCAGGGATCATAAGGTCCTGTTCTGGCACCCTGGTGGAACGGGGATTCGGAGGAGATCATCGCCATCATCACCGCCACCACTTTTCCATCAGCCATCCATGATTCCCCCGTCCATGTGTGGGTAATCCTCATTGTATGCCGAGAGGGATGGAAGGGATTGCATGATATCGTTCATGTAATAATGCCAGATTATTAGGGCATAGTTCCTAGTATCCCTTGTCAGTGTTTTCTACCATTGTTGCAACTTGTTATGCTTAATGATTATCACTAGGGCCCGAGTGCCATGATCTAAGTTCTGAACATGTTATTGTTTCATGAGTATAATTATGTTTCTTTGTCATATCTGCAAGTTGTTTACACACATTGTTGTCCGGAACCCGAGGCCCCAAAGTGACAGAAATTGGGACAGCTGGAAGGGATGACTGTGATGTGAGGAACACATGTGTTCACGAAGTGTTAATGCTTTGCTCCAGTGCTTTATTAAAAGGAGCACCTTAATTACCAGTAGTTTCCCTTGAGGCCCCTCTGCAAACAGGATGGTAGGACAAAAGATGTTGTGCAAGTTTCTCATTGCGAGCACGTATGACTATATTGGAATACATGCCTATGGTTTACCTAGAACCTGGATGCTTTATTATTATTATATGCAATGCCCATGTTTTGATTATTATACGAACTATCTTATCCATGCAACGTGTCGTGGGATGATCACGGCAGATGTTACCAGGGGTAACTGATCTTGGGGCAAGTCGACACAGGCGTTTGGGAGAGGATTTAGCTCAGAGGAAAACATGATGGAATTCAATCTGGTAGCCGGCGATGAAGTCGCCGAGTCTCTGATCTCGCTTTATTAACTCGATCTCTTTGTGTACAATGGATACTCGATATTCGGCGATATAATTACTACTTGGATCTCTCTTAAACTAAGCATAGGAGCCGGTTTATAAAACACCCGCACCCCTACCTGGCTTGCCCTCCAAGGCACAACTTGAGTCCTACCCGAACACCGCTTACAAATCTTAGCTTTCCTTACCGCAACCCACAATCCGGATTACGAGGCCTACAAACTTTGGGCCTTCCAGAAGCGTCTTTATCCTTAGCCGGATCCTGCACAACGTCCTTTGGGCCGGGTTATACCTTGGAATTGGCCTACCGGGTTATTATCTCCCCATCAGTAGTCCCCAGAATAGCTTGGGCTTCTCGAGATTTTCTTTGAAGCGCACGCTATTCCCTGCAAAAATACCGAACTCACCACTTCACGGGGGCCGGGTTAGGTTGCTTTGATAAACAGCTAGGCCTAACTCCATGGTGGCCATATAGCAACCCGGCTTTTCTCCAAACCCATTACTCGTTTTTCCGATCCGGACATCACGGGGAGATTTAGGTCACATCTATCCCGGAAATCTCGTCTAACATTTAACGTATATCTCGAAAAATCCGGGCAGACACGTTTTATCCGTAATTCCCGGTTCTCGTCCATTGGCCTAGGCTTATCCTGCCGCACTCTATAAATAGGCACTTAGGGGTTAACCTAATCCCAACGGCTCATTTCTCCTCCTTCTTCTCTTCGCTTCCGTGCTCGAACTCACGGAGCACCTCCACAGAAACCCTGCGCTCGTCTTTGGATCCATCCTATTGCAGGCTGCGGTCCGCTGCAATTCGTCCCGCGCCGCCGTCAACCCTCACCGACGCATCTGCGAGTGTCTGGCCGGCAATCACAAAGGAGCATTCCTATCACGTTATTCGCCGCCGCCACGCGCTACTCCGATCTCCTCTGGTAAGCTTCTCGCACCCAGCAATTTGACCTTGCAATTTCTAGATTCACTCCAGATTGGATCTAGGTCAATCCGCGAGCCGTTGTTCTTACCGTGTTGAATTAAACCGCTTAGATACTTGCTAGCTCCTTCAATAACTTGTTAGATGATCTCATACCACCCCCCTACCGCCATTCATCTCCAATTTCTTCGTAAAATCACTCGCGAGTTCTCCTAACCTAGATCCATTTCGTCCAAACTTCCGCGCGTATCATTAACACCCGGAAAATCCTCCTTTTCCAGTTATTTTGCTTGCAGTAGAGACATGGGCAACCATCCGTGCGCCCCAAACTCACCTCAACACGTAAGTGACCAATGATTTCCACAGCCGTACTCGATACCCGGACACCTCGCAATCTTTGCTCCAGGATGCGTTACCCAGATATTTTTAGTCTTCACACTTTCCGAATATTTCAAACTCGGGTAATCCAACACTTCCGAGTCTTATTTCCTGCACCTCTTTTTCTCGCGTTTTGCAGGTTAACCCCATGGCTCCAAAAAGGCAAGGGAAACAGCCGGCTCCGGTAAAGACTACCCAAACCATATCGGCCAATTGGGGTCGATCTACAGTAACAAAGGCCAAGTTGGACGAGCTGGCCGAACTAGGAATCCTCCCCTCTCAGAAGGACATACACTGGAGGGCACCAGGCGACGAGACCCGTCCCACTCCTGCCGACAGTGAGGTAATTTGCTTCATTGAGCACGTGACCCGGGGATTCCGTCCTCCGGGTCACCCTTTCTTCCGAGAGGTCTTAAACTACTACGGTCTCCGGGTATTTGACATAGGGCCCAATTCCATGCTAAATATTACCCACTTCATCGTTCTATCGGAATCATACTTGTGCGTTCCGCCAAGTTTGACCCTTTTTATTGAACTATTCCAGTGCAAGCCGTGCTGCGGAAGCAGTAACGGAACACTTCTTACTTGCGGCGGGGTATCCATCCAACGCCGCAAGCATTCACCAATGCCAACCCTCAACTTAAACTCCCACGTCAAAAACTGGCAATTGTCTTTCTTTTATTTCCATGATACCTCCCCGGACGGCGAAAGGAAGCTGTCGGGTTACTCGGAGAGTCTCCTTGAGCCTTCCGAAACTTTCAACGCCTTTGCCCCTGACTCGGACAGGGAGGCGATCCAGCCTTTGCTGGCTAAGTTGGCTGTTTTCTCGGCCCAAGGCCTTCTTGGGCTCAACTTGGTGAAGACCTGGGTGGATTTCCGGATCCAACCCAACTCCATCCGCTCCAAGTTGATGCACGAGTACTCTGGGCACACCACAGACGCGCTCCGATATTCCACTAAGAACTTCGCAACCGGCGACACCATCAAGACCATCAAAGGCTTCCTGACTGAGAAGTTAGAGGTGATAAGAAATATTGCCGGGTTACCCCCATTCACTCGAGAAAACCCGGCTCCAGCAGTAAGACCCGGTCCCCACAACTTATTTCAATACTTTAACTTGATACTGCCTCTGACTCTTGCTTTCATTTCCTCGATCATAGGCTGAAGATCCCTTCTGGAGGATCGAAACCTCCCCCCCGTCCAAAGACCTGGAAGTGGAGGACGAACCGTCCGATGATGATGAAGGTGCTTTCCCAAATCTTACGTTAGCCTTTTACCTATACTACTTTCCTATCGCCCATCTTTCTTCTTGTCTGATACATACTCGACTTTCAGGGTTGGAGGACGAGGAAGAAAAAGAAGAGGATGACCCGGAGGCCACCGAATCCGACCAGGAAGCCACAGTCGGAAACAAGAGGAAGGCCAGAGGGGTGATTGCAAAGGTTCCTTTCTCCTTCATGTCTTCTGAGCCTTACTCCTTCGAAACTATGCGCATCCTTAATGAACGGTTGTCACACTCACCACTCTTGAAGGATCTCCTCTCGGCTAAGCGCAGGGTAACCCGGAGTTCCCCGGGGGACGATCCCCTTAACCCGGGTATCCCCACTTCCCCTGCTCACCGAGCCAACATTCCTCCACCTCAGCGCCATCCATCTCCTAACCACCCACACGCTGGGCAATTCCGGGTACCGCAGCCGGTACCATTGACAACTTCGTCCGCCTCCAGCAGCGAGCTCCCGCCGGATTATGCCATAAACACCGGGTAAAGGTCCTTTACTTGATATCCTTTTACACTTATTAACTCTTTAATATGTACTACTAACCACTCTTTCCTTTTTCCCTTTTAGTGCCCAAGTGACCACCGATGACCCGGAAATTCCTGAAGCAAAAAAGGCAAGGAGAGGAGGAGCCGCACATTAACACGGATGCTGCAGCTGATGATGAGGCTGAGGACGGGCAAGAACAAGACCCCTTCAAGGACCCAGCTAAGCCGAAGACCGCATCCCCCAAATCCTCTGAAGAGGTAGATGAGGACATTATCTTAGAGACCAAGCCGGGCTCTCCTAACCCGGATACCCAGACGATCCGGGTTTCGACCCCAAAAGTCGGAAAGCTCCTTCAACCAGAAGACCAATCTGCCGGTCCTTCACGAATTCGTCCTGAAGACATGACGTTTGCCCAAATTCTTGATGCCCTCTACACCTTGAGGTCCGACGAAGAAAATATTTTAGACGCCTTGATAACAAAGCACAAGGTAAGTCCGAGCAATATCATCTGCATCCTTGTATAGTCCCCAAGTTCCGAGTGAATTACTGATTGATTTGCTTGGAACTTTGTGCAATGGCTCCAATTAACCCTTTTTCCTTGTGTTATCCATCTAGGACTTTGCTGCGCAATCTGAGAAGAAACTGGCCAAAGCTGCCAAACGTATCGAGAAGGAGACCGCTCTGCGCGAAGCAGCGGAAGCTGAAGCGCGCAGAAGCGGAAAAATCACAAGGAAATACAGAAAAAGGGCTCATATAGCTGAAGATAGGCTGACGACTCTTTCAGTGCAGATTGCTGATATCTATCGCGTCGCAACTGGTACAATCTCTGAACTCTGGCAATTATGACCCATATTTCATTTGGTTGGATAACCGGATTTCTTACTCGTTACTTTCCTTGCTTTTCAACAGGTCCGGGTGAAGCTGCCCCTGAAGAAGAAGATGATACCGCCAAACTGCAACTGATTAAAGATACTATCCGGCAACTTGGCGCCGGCGTTGGATGGATTCTTGATGAGCTACGACTGCCGTGCGCTGCGCCGGGTAGCATGAAAAAGTTGCTGAAGGCCTGCTCCACCATCCCTGAATGGATTTGGCATTGGAAGCGCTCATCCTGCCGTTTTGGGGTAACCCGGGGACTCGCCCTGGCTAAAGCTTATATTCCAAAGCTAGAACCGGCCAAGATGATAGCCGGGTTTCCAGAGTTCAATCAGGACGGGTCCAAGTTTTCGCCGAAGGATTTCAAAGCCATTCAAAAGGAAGTTCGTCACCCGGCCAGTGTGATCGCTGATAGCCTGATCATTGACACTATTCTTTCTGCATATGATGCTGACGACAAAGTCATTAAAGCAGATCGCCCCAAGCCATTCGATATGCTTGCCCGATGGAAGGAAGACGTTGCCAAGATGCGAGAAGAAGCTGCACAGAAGAAGGCTGAAGCCGACTCTGCGCCCGCTACCTCGACACCTATCGTCCCTCCACCTGCGCGAGTCGGCGGTGCTGCTGATCCGAGTAGGGCTGCTACCCCAAGTGACGGCAAGGGTATGGCCAAGATGGATCCGGCGGCCTAGAGTGCCGAGTAATATCTGCCACTTCGTACTCGTTAGTCGGCCGATGTGCCGTTGAAACAATTATTATTTGAATGGTGCGCTTGTGCGCCTTTGATACTCTTTGGTGAAATTTTGTAATGCACTCTAAGCTCCTGATGCACCTTGTGCCTCTTCTGGCTGAAATCTATCTACTTTTGAACTCGTTTGCTCTTGATATCCAACCTTCTTCACCCTTGATATGCAACTTTCTTTGTTCTTGATATCCGACATTCTTTTACTTTTGATATGCAACTTTCTTTGTTCTTGATATCCGACATTCTTTTACTTTTGATATGCAACTTTCTTTGTTCTTGATATCCGACATTCTTTATTTTTCCCTTTGTGAGACTCGGCATCCGGGTTATATGGGTGTTTGGCAAGCGGACTTGCTTCTAAGTCCCCAAGTCCCCAAGACCCGGATGTTTGGGTTTATTGGAAATTAAACAACTAAGCAATTTTTCCCTTCCAAGACCCAAGTCCCCCTGACCCGGTCTTCCGGGTCTAGGGCACGTGACTTTTGAGAGGAGAACAAATTGCCTGCTGCTAAATTCGCAAAGGCCCCAGAGTCGTTTCACATGGGGTTTGAAGTTATGCTTAATAATCATTGAGTTTCCGGCTACTAGCCTTGTACTCTACATAACTTGTGGTTTAGATGACCCATTTGACTATCTTGTACTGTAGGCCGGCTTTCGCGTGGATACCATGTTATTACATCTATACGAAAACGAGGTCAGGCAAGTCCCATTGGGCTTCATGGCTGCCTGTAATCGTAAGCGAACGAATCATGCCACTTTAGTGCGAGTCACATCGAGCTTAAGTAAGAATAGCCAAGAAATTTGGACTTCTTTGTCCGATTATAAGATTGCAGCCGTACTCGTTTGCGAGTAATCGGCCCTTATAACTCATAGGCATCGAGGCCGGGTCTGTTGAGTTTGCAACTGCGCTTATCCAAGCAATCAGCCCTCAAGACCTAAATATACGCGTCATGCTGAAAGTATAAGACTCAATTTATAATCACCTCTATTCTCGATAATCACCTCTTTATTTGATATGAAAAATTAGGTCAGCAAGCCGCCTCGTTAAAAACCCGTCCAGTCCCCAAGGGTGCCCTGGATAGGAAAAGAGTGCGTCTGAAACCTGCTGCCTGTTACATCGTTCAATTCCACATGCCAACATAATCCTTGCTAAGTATAATACGGGCGTAGCTGGGCCACGTTCCACGGTCTGTCTCTTTCTTGCATAGACGAAGTGGTATGAGCGGTGTCATTAACCGTGGCCGATTCTTCCCTTGCGTCTACCAAGTAATATGATCCATTGTGCAAATTCTTGCTTATGATAAATGGTCCTTCCCATGGTGGTGATAACTTGTGTTTTTCCTTCGTTTGACTGAACCAGACGCAGAACTAGGTCTCCTTCCTGGAAGACCCGGGTTTTCACACGCCGGCTATGATACCTCCGTAGATCCTGCTGATATATCGCTGATCTTTCCAGGGCTTGTTCCCTTTGTTCTTCTAACATATCCACGGCGTCCTGCCGGCTCTTTTCGTTCTCCACTTCAACGTAAGCTGACACTCGCGGTGAATCATGAATAATGTCACTCGGTAACACTGCCTCCGCGCCGTATACCATGAAGAACGGCGTCATCTGAGTGGATCTGTTAGGTGTTGTATTGATACCCCAAACCACAGCAGGAAATTCTTCGACCCATGCACCAGCAGCCCTAATACAGGGGACTCGTAGACGTGGCTTTAGTCCGCGAAGCAGTTCTTGATTCGCCCTTTCTACTTGTCCATTGGCCTGTGGATGAACTACCGATGCTACGTCAAGCCGGATTCCGTTGTTGCCACAGAACTTCTCCATCTCGCCAAGGGACATGTTGGTTCCGTTGTCGGTGATTATGCTGTGAGGGTACCCGAACCGATAGATAATTCTTTTCAGGAACTTGACTGCTGTAGCTGCTTCACAATTAGTAACTGGCATAACTTCTACCCACTTGGTAAACTTACCGATAGCTACCAGCAGGTGTGTCTTTTTGCAAGGTGACATATGAAAGGGGCCAACCATGTCCATACCCCAGACGGCGAACGGCCAAGTTAGCGGGATGGTCCGTAATTCCATAGCCGGCACGTGGATTTGGCGGGCGTACCTTTGACATCCGTCACACCTTGCTACCAATCGTTCCGCATCTGCCAGAGCCGTGAGCCAGAAAAACCCGTGTCGATAAGCCTTGGCCACAAGTGACCTTGTAGACGCGTGATGCCCACAATCACCTTCATGAATCTCCTTGAGGATCTGTCGGCCTTCCTCTGGTGCCACACAGCGCAGGAAGACCCCCGTGGCGCTTCTCTTATATAACTCCCCATTAATAATAGAATATCCCTTTGCTCGTCGCAAAATTTGCCTTGCTAATACCTCCTGCGGCGGCAACTCGCCTCGTGATAGGTAGGCCAAAAAAGGTTCTGTCCACTCGGGAATAGCGCGTACAGTGGCCACGAGCTCCAAGCCCGGGTCTTGATTTGCTAGCTCTTCCTCAGACTCTGTTTTAACTGATGGTCGCCATAATTCGTCCAAAAATACGTTAGGTGGAACCGGTTCTCTGCGCGAGCCGAGTCTGGCTAGGGCGTCGGCTGCCTCGTTCTTTCTCCTGTCTATATGCTCCACCTCATACCCGGAAAAACATCCGGCTACCCTATCGACCTCTCTGCGGTATGCCGCCATAGTTGCATCCTTTCTATCCCAAGTTCCTGATACCTGTTGTACCACAAGATCCGAATCTCCAAAGCATCGTATCCTCCTAATGTTCATCTCCTTAGCTATTTTAAGCCGTGCAATAGGGCCTCGTACTCGGCTACATTGTTCGAACAATCAAAGTGAATCTGTAATACATAACTCAACTTGTCTCCTTTGGGTGACGTTAGCACCACTCCAGCTCCTGAACCCTCGTACTGTTTCGATCCATCGAAATGCATGATCCACGACTCGGAGTTTGGAACTATGGTAGCCATGCCTGTGTGCGTCCAATCATTGACAAATTCCACCAAGGCCTGTGATTTGATTGCCGACCTAGGCTCGTAGCTGATGTGATAATCCCCCATCTCTATCGCCCATTTGGCTATTCTTCCGGTTGCATCCGAGTTTCTGATGATATCCGCCATTGGTATTGAGCTGACTACTGTTATAGGGTGCTCCTGGAAGTACGGCTTTAGTTTCCGGCTGGCCATGAAGACCCCGAAAACCAGCTTCTGCCAATGCGGGTAACGCTGTTTCGCCTCAGACAATACCTCGCTGACATAATAAACCGGCCTCTGAACCGGGTAACCCTTTCCGTCCTCTTTGCGTTCCACGACCACTACTACACTGACGGCTTTGGGGCCAGCCGCAACATATAACAACATAGGTTCTTTAGGGCCCGGGGCTGCTAATACTGGTGCTTCAGATAACTGCTTTTTTAGTGCCTCGAATGCCTCATCCGCCTCTTGATCCCATACGAATTTGTCGGATTTCCTCAAGAGCCGGTACAGGGGCATTGCCTTTTCTCCCAACCTGGATATAAACCGGCTCAAGGCTGCTACGCAGCCTGTAAGCTTTTGGACCTGCTTCAGATTTTCCGGCTTTCTCAGACTTTGGATAGCTTTGATTTTGTCCGGGTTTGCCTCAATTCCTCTCTCGGAAACGATAAAGCCGAGTAACTTCCCAGCTGGAACCCCAAATACGCATTTTGTCGGGTTGAGTTTCATCTGATATCTCCTTAGATTTTTGAACGTCTCCTTTAGATCGTCTATAAATGTCTCTGCCTTCCTGGTCTTGACAACCACGTCATCCACGTAAGCATGGACATTGCGTCCAATTTGGTCTTCGAAGCACTTCTGAATGCACCGTTGGTAGGTTGCGCCTGCGTTCTTCAGTCCAAACGTCATCGTTTTGTAGCAGAAGGCTCCAAAAGGGGTTATGAACGATGTTTTCTCCCAATCCTCCCTTTTGAGTTTAATCTGATGATATCCCGAATATGCGTCCAGGAAGCACAGCAAGTCGCTCCCAGCTACTGCGTCTATTATTTGGTCTATCCTTGGTAGTGCGAACGGATCCTTTGGGCAATGCTTGTTGAGACTTGTGAAATCGATGCACATCCTCCACTCGTTGGTCTTTTTCATTACTAGAACCGGATTTGCCAGCCAATCCGGGTGGAACACTTCCATGATGAAGCCTGCTGTTAATAGCCGCGCAATTTCTTCGCCTATTGCTTTCCTTCTTTCCTCATTCATCTTTCTCAAGCCCTGCTTCACGGGCCTGGCCTTGGGATCCACATGCAAACTATGTTCTGCCAACTCCGTGGGGATACCCGGCATGTCGCTGGGTGTCCAAGCGAATACGTCCGCATTAGAACGAATAAACTCCACCAGCGCCTTTTCCTGCCCGCTTTTCAAATTAGACCCTATAGTAAACTGCCTGGTGGGATCACCTTCAACAAAATCTACTTTCTTGGTGTCCTGTGCTGCCTTGAATTTCACTCTTTCATCCTCAGAATCCGGCCTTCTCAATGCTGTTCCATCATCCGGATCCACCTGGGATCGGTAATACTTGAGTTCTTCTTTTCTGCAAGCTTGCTCAGCCATCACTGAATCTCCTTCATCACATTCAGCCGCTATATCCCTACTTCCTTGTATGGTGATGGTCTGCTTAGGACCCGGAATTTTTAGCTGTAAATATACGTAACACGGTCTGGCCATGAACTTAGCGTAAGCCGGTCTTCCGAACAACGCATGATAAGGACTACGCAACTTGACCACCTCAAACGTGAGCCACTCAACTCGATAATTATCCACTGATTCTCCAAAAGCAACCTCCAATGTGATCTTTCCCTCAGGGCGCGCTGAGTGACCCGGAACAATTCCGTGAAAAACTGTTGAACTTTTCTGCAGCTGGGATTCTTTGAGGTTCATGCGTAAGAAGGTTTCCCAATACAAGATGTTAATACTGCTTCCCCCATCCATCAAGACTTTTTTAAACTCGTAACCATTGACCTGCGGTGCGACCACCAACGACAAGATTCCTGGGCGTTCTATCCCTTCCGGGTGATCCCTTCTGCTCCACGTTACTTCCTGTTCCGTCCATCTCAGGTATCCCGGAACGGCCGAGGAAACCGAATTTACCGTTTGCATTGGTGTTTCTTTATCCCTGCTAGAAGTTCCTGTAACATGCACATGATATTGTCCTTTTAAGTCAAACGTACGTACCATACCGACGAAGATGTTGACCTCGCCGATTGTCACGACAGATCCGGATTCGAGGTGATCCGATTCTGGCCCCCAGCCGGAGTCGTCCACCATCTTCTCTCCTTTGTGGTCGTCGTAGATCTCTCCGACGACGAGGTTCCTCATGCTTTTCCGAGCTTCTCCCGTGATGTAAACACCTTTGGACGCAGGCCCCACGGTGGGCGCCAACTGTCGTGGGATGATCACGGCAGATGTTACCAGGGGTAACTGATCTTGGGGCAAGTCGACACAGGCGTTTGGGAGAGGATTTAGCTCAGAGGAAAACATGATGGAATTCAATCTGGTAGCCGGCGATGAAGTCGCCGAGTCTCTGATCTCGCTTTATTAACTCGATCTCTTTGTGTACAATGGATACTCGATATTCGGCGATATAATTACTACTTGGATCTCTCTTAAACTAAGCCTAGGAGCCGGTTTATAAAACACCCGCACCCCTACCTGGCTTGCCCTCCAAGGCACAACTTGAGTCCTACCCGAACACCGCTTACAAATCCTAGCTTTCCTTACCGCAACCCACAATCCGGATTACGAGGCCTACAAACTTTGGGCCTTCCAGAAGCGTCTTTATCCTTAGCCGGATCCTGCACAACGTCCTTTGGGCCGGGTTATACCTTGGAATTGGCCTACCGGGTTATTATCTCCCCATCACAACGCCCGCTCATTCATTCGCTATGCCTACGGTACCTTTCATCCTGCTGTTTTCCGCAATTGCTACTTATGTTACTATTTTACTCCTGTTGTTACTTTATTACTACTTCTGCTATAAAACTGTTACCACTAATAAACTGTTGCGAGCAAGTCTACTTTCAGGTGCAACTGAATTGACAACTCAGTTGTTAAGGCTTATAAATATTCTTTGGCTCCCCTCTTGTGTCGAATCAATAAATTTGTGTTTTACTTCCCTCGAAGACTATTGCGATCCCCTATACTTGTGGGTCATCAGTCCTTATGGAACTTATGCTTATAGACGTATGCCTTTTGGTTTGTGTAATGCTCCTGCTACGTTTCAAAGATGCATGCCTGCTATTTTTCATGGTTTTTGTGAGGAAATTGTGGAAGTATTCATGGACGATTTCTCCGTCTATGGAACTTATTTTGATAACCATTTGAACAATCTTTATAAAGTTTTGCAGAGATGTGAGGAAACTAATCTTGCTCTTAATTGGGAGAATTTTCACTTTATGGTAAATGAATGAATTGTTCTTGGACATAAAATTTCTGAAAGAGGTATTGAAGTTGACAGAGCTAAAGTTGAAGCAATTGAGAAAATGCCCTGTCCCAGGGATGTTAAAGCTATTCGTAGTGTTCTTGGTCATGCTGGTTTCTATAGGTGGTTCATTAAAGATTTCTCTAAAATATCAAAGCCTCTTACTAATCTTCTCCAAAAAGATGTACCTTTTGTTTTTTATGATGATTGCAAAGAAGTTTTCGAAACTCTACAGAAGGCTTTAATTACTGCTCTTATTATTTAACGACTGATTGGAATTTACCCTTTGAAATTGTGTGTGATGCTAGTGATTTTTTTATAGGTGTTGTTCTTGGACAACGAGTAGATAATAAGTTGAATGTTATTCATTATGCTAGTAAGACTCTTGATGCTGCTCAAAAGAATTATGCTACCACTGAAAAGAGTTCATAGCTGTAGTTTTTGCCTGTGATAAGTTTAGACCTTATATAGTTGATTCAAAAGTTACTATTCACACTGATCATGCTGCTATTAAGTACCTTATGGAAAAGAAAGATGCCAAGCCTAGGCTTATTAGATGGGTGCTGCTTTTGCAAGAGTTTGATTTGCATATTATGGATATGAAGGGTGCTAAAAATCCTGTTGTTGATAATTTGTCTAGATTGGAAAACATTGCTTATGAACCTATTCCTATTAATGATATATTTCCAAATGAACAGCTTGCTGCAATAAAAGTAAACTCCCGAGATAGTCCTTGGTATGCAGATTATGCTAACTTTATTGTTTCCAAGTATTTGCCTCCAACCTTTATAGCTCAACAAAGAAGGAAATTCTTCTATGACTTGAGGCATTTATTTTTGGTATGAGACACACTTATATAAAGAAGGAGTAAATGGTATTATGCGAAGATGTGTTCCAGATCATGAACAACGAGAAATATTGAGAAAGTTCCATGGTAGTGCTTACGGAGGACATCACGCTGGAGATAGAACCGCACAGAAGGTTCTACAATCAGATTTTTATTTTCCTACTCTCTTTAAAGATGCACGAAAGTTTATTTTATCTTGTGATGAATGTCAAAGAGATTGTAATATTTCTACACGTAATGAAATGCCTATGAATTATTCTCTTGTTATTGAACCTTTTGACAGTTGGCGTTTTGACTTTATGGGTCTGTTTCCTCCTTCAAATGGTTATACTGATATACTTGTTGTTGTTGATTATGTTACTAAATGGGTAGAAGCTATACCTACAAAGAGTGCTGATGGTGAAACATCATTAGAAATTCTTAAAGATGTTATTTTCCCTAGGTTTGGTGTGCCTAGATACCTTATGACTGATGAAGGTTCTCAGTTTATTCATGGTGGTTTTAGAAAAAAAAATCCTTGCTACATATGATGAAATAAATATAGATTTTAAACTTGCCAGTAAGAAAAGGATGCTTGACTTGAGTTCTTTAGATGAATGGAGAAGTGAAGCCTATGAAAATGCTAGACTCTTTAAAGAGAAAGTTGAAAAAATAGCATGATAGGAGAATTCTTAAAAGAGAGTTTCATGTTGTTGATAAAGTTCTATTGTATAGGTCTCGTCTCAGATTTTTTTCTAGAAAAATATTCTCGAGATGGGAAGGACCTTTTGTTATTGAAGAAGTGTATCGTTCGAGTGCAATCAAAATTGTTTCCCTTACAGATAACACTACACAAGTGGTGAATGGGCAAAGACTCAAACATTATATATACGGAGATTCTTATGATGAGGATGTTGATACTATTCAAGTGGTGACTCCGGAAGAGTTTATCAGGGAGAAGATTCTAGAAACTGCAGAGTATGTTTTCGAATAGGTAACAATTTTGGTAAGGAAAAGGTCGCGTTTTATCTTCCAACTTATTTGAAACTTTATGGAAAATATGAAAAATATTGTGGGCACCTCGGAGCCCGTCTCCAACCCGGTTTCGCCCCGCACCTTCCTTTTGTCACGTAACTTTTCACTATATAATCCCCTGGATCCCCCGAGCTCCGTATATAATTTTCTTGTCGTGTTTTCGTTTCGATATGTTTTTGTCAGTATCTGTTGTCAGTTTTAGAGGCACCATGGTCTCCGACAGCAACAAAAACAACAACAACAACAACAAGGAGGAGGAGGAGCCTAAGGAAGATGATCTCCAAGACCCTAAGCTGGAGGAGGAGACCGAGAGTGGAGCTGAAGGAGATGTAGAATAAGACTCGCGTGTATACCCACGATCCACCATTGCAAGCATTGGAGTGGTACCCCTCCAAATTCAAGCAAGGGGCGCGGATGACCACTTGAGGGAAGGTTCCACGTCACTTATTAGCTCCAAGGACACCATCCTCAGGCATAAAAAATCCTTCCATACTCTAATCCATAAACATCAATTTTAGAGGGTAACTGAGACAGAGTTGCCCTCTAGTTGGAATTTGGAACGTTCTAACAATGCATGGGGAGGAAGCTCTCAATTTAAAGAAGAGTGGGGGAGTAATTCCAAGAGTTGGGAATCACACCCGGACAAGTTCATGAATCATATAGAGAATAACACGGAGTTGATTCGTATTCTCACCTACAAGATTGATGAATTGAAGGAGTTGATTGAGAAGCTTATTAAGGATTCACCACCTCCACGGAAGAAGTAATTCGTCATTGGCATTGGAATCCCCTCGGTTTGTTCCAAGCTTTGGGGAGTGCCGCGGTATCACACCTTATCTTTCACCTTTTTTACTTTTTAGTAGAGTCATATCCTGAGTAGAGAAGTTATCATATAGGATGGTTTGCGGAATGGACGTATCTCTCCTTTACTTGGTGATACATCATAAACGTATCCTTAATTTCTGATGTTCCGTGTTGTTTTCATGTTGTTTCCCACATGTTTTACTTACACTTATGTCATTTTTATCGATTTCCCGGGACTAACCTATTGACAAGATGCCATAGAATCAGTACCTGTTTTCTGCTGTTTTTAATTTTAAAAAAGTTTTTATGGAAATATTCTCGGAATTGGATGATTCGAAAGCGAGAAGTCTTAGAAGTCCCGGAAGCATCCAGAAGTCCCGAAGAGCCCCGGAGAGGGGGCATAGGGTGGCCACACCATAGGGTGGCGCCACCACACCCTGGTCGCTCCACCTGGTGGTGTGGGCCCCCTGGACACCCCCTGGTATCGCCCTTTCGCCTATATATACTCCCCGATGCATCCGTAGCTCCGCCGCCGCCGCCGACAAGTTTCGGGGGACAGATCTCTGTTCTAGCACCCTGCCGGGACGGGGAAGTGCCCCCGGAAGCCATCTCCATCAAATCCACCGCCATCTCTATCGCCGTTGCTGTCTCCTATGACGAGGAGGGAGTAGTTCTCCGCCGAGGCTGAGGGCTCTAGCGGTAGCTATGTGGTTCATCGCTCTCTCCCATGGTGTGATCTATATGTGATCGTGAGCTTTGTAATCTAGTTGAATAAGTAGATGTTACTCTTCATCTATTGTTCTACTCAAGTGTTTTATTAATATGAACTTTGGATTCACCTTGTCCCGCGGTGTGAAGGTGACAGTGTGCACATCGTGTGTGTCTCCTCTATGAATTGTGGTGTTTGTCTAGTACCTTCTAGGGCGCTCATAGTGACAGGGTGGGGTTAACTAGAGATGGGAATGCTTACTTTAAGGAATGCTTTTTGCAGCCCTACACAATGATTAGTGTTCGTTATCCAACCGAAGAGGGTTAAGAGTAGCATAGTGAAGAGAAGATATTTAGTTATTCAATTATGTGATAATTGTTGAGAGTGTCCACTAGTGAAAGTAGGATCCCTATGCCTTGTTTTCAAGCATTGAAACACCGTTTTCTGCCTGTTCTGCTACATGTTTGCTTGCTGCCATATTTATTTCAGATTGCTATTATTACTTATAACCATCCATATTACTCGCATTTCACTATCTCTTCGCCGAACTAGTGCACCTATATACCTGATACATATATTGGGTGTGTTGGGGACACAAGAGACTTCTTGTATCTTAATTGCAGGGTTGCTTGAGAGTATATATTTTACCTCTACCTCCCTCACTTAAGGGAAACTTGCTGCTGTTCTACAAACCTCTGCACTTGGAGTCCCAACAGTGTCTACAAGAATAGAAGCGTGCGTAGACATCAAGCTCTTTTCTGGCGCCGTTGCCGGGGAAGTAAGGTAAAAGGTACTCACATCCTTTGTGAGTGCTCAAAGTTATTTCCTTTAGATTGTGCAATTATATCTTTTTGTTTCTTGTTTTCACTAGTTAGGCTTAATGGAAAAAACTGAGAGAGCTTTATAATATTTATCTTGAATTAGGACATGATGCTTTTGAAGAGAAAATTTAAAAACCTATGGAAGTTTGTTTGCATAATAGTGATAGCAATGTTATTAGCATTAATTCTTTGCACCCCATCATTCCTAATTCTAGGGAAAAGTCTAAGCTTGGGGAAGCTAGTTTTTACGATCTTTTTAGTTTTTCGGCTTTAGAGGAGAAAATTTGCTCTGATGATACTTTATATCCCATATGTGATAAACCTAATGATGCTTGTGATATTTTAAATCCTCCTACTGAAAGCATTCCTTTTAAAATACCCAAGAAAATTGTTGAACTTGTCATGGATAACCGTTATTTTGGAGATGGAACTATGCATCCTCGTGATCATTTACTCTTTATACATGAATTATGCGGGTTGTGAAGGGGTCGTTGCATAGAACAAAAAATTTCCTACGCGAGAGACACCCAAAAGGCCAAGATCTAATCTAGGAGACGAAGTGCAACGGGCAAAGAGAGGGTTAAGGAGAACACATACCCTCGAAGACACAAAGCGTTACGAGATCAAATCTCGTTGTTGGCGTAGTCGTACTCACACGGATCTCGATAGCGAGAAGATGTGCAATGCAATCCGGCGGTGCCTCCATGATCGGTCACACGTACGGTTGATGACGACCTCCGTTCCCTCGATCCAGCGGGGCGCAAAAGTAGAGGATCCCTCGGAACTCCAGCAGCACGACGACATGGTGGTGGTGAAGAATCCCATGGTCAGGGCTTCGCCAAGCCGGAGACCATGGAATGGAGCAGCGGGTGGATAGGAAATGAGGTGGGCAAGTGTGTGGAGGAGGGAGAGCTCTCACCCTCCTTTTATAGGGGAGGGGGAGGCGGCCAAGGGGTGGGTGCGGCCAGCCCATGGTGGTTCCCCCCCTCTTCCCTCATCATGTGAGTGGACACTCCGCTCACACCCACTCATTTTCCCATTATTTCCCACTTGGAAAATCCAAAGGTTTTCTTTTAATAGATAAATAAAACATTTTTATTTATTTATTTATATTTGTTAATTCCATTAACAAACATTTGCATATAGCACCTCGAATCATTTTTAATTCTATTAACAACCATTCGACGAAAAACCCCTTGAACTATTTCAATTTTCCCTGAAACAATTTTGGTGGTGCTCAAAATATTCTTCGATATTCCGTATCCTCTCAAATGCGTCATCGAACCTTAAGTGTGTCACCCTACGGTTCGCGAATAAGATATACATGATCGAGACTCCTCTCCGATCAATAATCAACAGCGGGATATGGAGATCCGTGATGACTCCTATATATTCAACGATGACTCTCATGATCGTGTGAACCATCAACGTCGTGACTATTTCCCTTTGTCTCGCGATATTTTACTTATCCGAGATTCGATCATTGGTATCAACCATACCTTGTTTCAATCTCGTTACCGACAAGTACTCTTTTCTCGTTCCCATGATATAACATCCTTGTGATCATATCACGTGCTTGCAAGCAGTGTCGATGTGATATCACCGAGAGGGCCCAGAGTATATCTCTCCGTCATTTTGGATGGACAAATCCCACTCTTGATCCATGATCCTCAACTAATACTTTCCGAATACCTAACGACACCTTTATAGTCACCCTGTTACAGTGTGACGTTTGATGACATCAAAGCACCCTTCCGGTATCAGTCATTGACATGATCTCATGTTCTAAGGAATAAGTTACTTCGTACGTTTGATATAACAATGTAAACTTAATGACTTGATCGCATTGCTATATTCACTTTGGGTATATGTTCATCACATCATTCTTCTAATGACATGACCCCGTTATTAACAACATCCAATGTTCATGATCAGGAAACCTTGATCATCTATTAATCAACGAGCTAGTTAAAAGAGAGGCTTTACTAGAAACCATTGTTTGTTTATTAAACACACATGTATCAACGTTTCCGGTTAATACAATTCTAGCATGAGAAATAAACATTCATCATAAACAAGGAATAAGATAATAACCATTTTATTATTGCCTCTCGGGCATATTCCCTTCAGGTTGTTCAAGTGTGCAGGTATTTCAATGGACCAAGTTAAGAGGAGGTTATTCTCTTTGTCTCTTAAGGTCAAAGCAAGGGAGTGGTATGAGCTGCTAGATGATCCTCATCATTTGGAGTGGAAGGAGCTTGAATCTCTATTTTACTCTAAATTTTATTCCTCTCATAAACTGTATTTAGATAGGAATTACATTTATAATTTTTGGCCCCGTGATGGAGAAAGCATTGCTCAAGCTTGGGGAAGACTGAAAACATTAATAATTAAATGTCCTAACCATGATCTTCCTAAGGAAATAATTGTTACTAATTTTTATGCAAGGCTTTCAGGACATTACAGGGATTATCTAGATGCATGTTCAGAGGGTTCTTTCTCAAGTAAGAAGGTTGAAGCTAAATGGGATCTTCTTGAAACAATTGAAACCAATAATGAAGGTTGGAATAATGAAAAAGGTAGAGAATCAGGTATAAACTATGAGTATGATTGCATTAAGTCTTTCGCTGAAACTGCTGATATTCAAGAGCTTAGTTCTAAATATGGTCTTGATCCTCAAATGATTATTGGTTGGTAGATCCTTTGCTTCTTATATTAATGTTCCTAAATCAAATGGGGACATACATCATGAACCGTTTAAAGACACTTGCATGAAAAATGAAATTGTTATTAATGATTGCAATGGACATGCTCAAACTTCTGAAAGTACTATTTCTTATAAGCATGTTAATTTTTGTGGAGCACTTAGACCTTGTGAAAAGAATCAAATTGTAGAAGAATATTGCATCCATCATAGGAATGAAAAAACTAGAAAGTGGGATAGGGCTCTAAATGATCTTGGTGAAAAAGTTTGTGTCGTCTATCCTTTTATTTGTAAACTTTGCTGTAAAGTGGGTCATTTTAATTTTCAATGCTTAAGCCATGATAGTAGCCTTTCGAATCCTATGAGTACTGCAAGTTTGTATTGTGATGACATGATCACCCCTAATGAGTATGATGAACTTACATTATTTTTGGGGTGTGAAGAGTTATTAAGAAAAACTTCTTTGATTGATATGAGTGCTTTTGATATGAATAGTGTCTTGCATGAATGCCATCTTTATTGTGTTGAAAATTGCCATGCAAATACTTACATACAAAATATTCTAAAAGAGTACACTTTGTCAAAACATGACAGGACTAATATTTGTTTTCATCTTATTAATGAAGAGGAGGAATCCTCCAAACTTCTTTCTATTGTTTCTGACAATAAATCAGGGTATGTGGAGAAGTCAGGGGCGAAACTACATATGCGTAGCCTAGTGCACATGCACTAGGATCCAAACCAGAAATTAGTCGTGATTATATATATGTTTGTACCGATGCACCAGGTTAGGTCTCACGTTGTGCACCAGGGTCAGCTGGCCAGGTAGGTTGTGCATGTTTTGTCTTTTGTGGTAGGCTTTGTCCTCGTAGGCTAGGGATCAAGGCCCAATAAACATTAGACTAATAAGCCAACGAGACATCCTAATCGATCACTTGATCGAACGATCACTAGGAATGCTGGGTCAGGTTCGTTCGTGTCGCCCTCATCTCTGCGCTGCCCTCGATAGGAACCGCTCGACTCAGCCACGGCCGTCGCCATCGAGGCTACTGCCTGCGCCTCCATCCCTCCAGGCCTCCAGGGACAGAATCGCTAGAATTTCCACCAAGCATCCACCCAATCAGCAGGTTTCGACGAGGCCTCGGTCTTCAGTAATTTAATCCCAACAGAGTTACAGAAGGCTATAGGTACCCAGACTAAGACGTCCTAAATTCTTCTCATCTAATTATTTATTGCTTGTGCAAATATAGTACTATTGTACTAAAATGGGAGATTCAGCTTATTTAATTGGTGTTTATTAAATACAGATACATGGATAGATATCTTCTAAAAAGAAAAGCACCCTCGCAAAGTCCAGATGATATAAATTGGGAAGAGGAGATTCAGTATGATCCGGGGCAAAGGAAAAACATAGAAGATTATCATCCTAATGTCAAGGACTTGGTAAGAAGAAAATACTTGATGAATGGACCATGTCAACCTCGCACTTTCGAATTTTCCGTATACACTTATTGGGGATAGAGAGAGAAGGTTTAATCCTAAATGGTTTGATGAGTTTGGTAGCTGGCTGGAGTATAGAGAGTTCAAAGATAAAGCATATTGCTTTTGTTGCTTCTTGTTTAGAGACCGTTTTAGTAAGAAGGAAGCTGGGTATGAGGCATTTGTCGTGAAAGGTTGGAATGCATGGAATAGAAAAAGCGGTCTAAAATATCATATTGGTGATGTTGGTAGTGTCCACAATCAAGCGCTAAAAAATTGTGATGCTTTGTTGAGAAGAGATGAAGACATTGATGTTGCTATACAGGTACAAAGTGAAGTTTCAAAGATTGCTTATTTTACACGACTAAATTCTTCCGTTGACACTGCTAGATTTTTACTCAAACAAGGATTGGAGTTCCGAGGGCATGTTGAATCGAAACATTCGCTCAATAAAGGTAACTTTCGGGAATTGCGTGATGTCCTAGCAGAGCATAATCCAGCTTATGGAAAGGCGTTGGGCCAAGATGCCGCAGGAAATTCTATTATGGTGTCTCCCGAGGTACAGAAAGATATTGCTAGCAGTTTTGCAAGTCATATAATGAGTTCTATTCTCAAAGAAATTGGCCCTGGTGTGTTTTGCTTGCTTGTTGATGAGTCTAGATATGTATCTTGCAAAGAGCAGATGGTTGCGGTCTTGCGGTATGTCAATAATTCTGGAACTGTAAAATACAAGTTGAGCTTCAAGCAAGTTCGAGGACAAGGGTACAACGGTGCTAGCAATATGCGAGGTGAGTTCAATGGCCTTCAAGCATTGATCAAGAGGGAAAGTAGCACAGCTTATTATGTTCACTGTTTTGCACACCAGCTTCAATTAGTTATGGTGGTCGTGGTAAGAAAGTATATAGGGATTGGTAGGTTTTTTAAATGATCCTTGTCTTGTTGAATGTTGTGGGTGGATCTTCAAAGATAACAGACATGATTCGAGATATACATATTGAGGAAGTACAGAAGGCTTTAGGTTGTGGGATGCTTAAAACAGGAACATGCTTAAATCAAGAGCAATGTCTTCAAAGACCCGGGACACTCGTTGGAGTTCGCATTATAAAACACTGAGAAGTCTGGTTGATATGTTCCAGGAAGTTGTCAAAGTGTTAGAGTTTGTGGAAGAAGAAGACACTGATAGAACAAACATAGAGCAAGCAAATGGTCTTCAAGTGTATTTCCAATCATTTGATTTTGTATTCTTATTGCATCTAATGTTGACTATCTTAACAGCTACCAACACCTTATAAATATCTCTCCAGCGGAAGGACCAAGATATTGTGAATGCTATGAACTATGTCAAATCAACAAGAAATCATTTGGTTGATCTAAGAGAAAATGGGTGGGAGTCTGTTTTGAGTGATGTGCATGCATTTTGTGAGGAACATGATCTTGTCATGCTAGAAATGGAGGAAGCATATGTCAATCCCAAGAAGAAACGATAGAACACTGGTATTACCAACCAACACTACTATCAGGTTGATTGTTTCAATGGTGTGTTTGATTGGCTGGTTCAAGAGTTTGATAGTCGTTTCAATGAGACATCCTCCAACTTGCTTGTATGGTCAAGCAGCTTTCAGTCCGAGTGATTCATTTCGTGATTTTAATTTGGAGAATCGGATTAGCCTGGCTAAACTCTATCCTAATGATTTTGAATCCGGAGAACTGAGAGATGTCAGCCATCATCTTCGTCTTTATATTGCTGATGTGCGAGCTGACGACATATTCTCCAACATACAAGGTATTGGTGAACTTTCAAAGACAATGGTAGAGACAAGGAAGCATATATGTTATCCTTTAGTTTATCGGCTTTTGAATCTAGTGCTAGTGTTGACTGTTGCCACCGCCACGGTCGAGAGGTGCTTCTCGGCGATGAAACTCGTGAAAACTGATTTGCATAATCGACTCAATGATGATAGTTTAAGTGATAACGTCATTTTCTATGTGGAGAAAGAAGAAATGAAGAAAGTCACCAACGCTGAAGTCATTGATCGATTCATGAAAATAAGAGATCGTAAATATTAAAAGGTAACACTCTATAATGTAAAGTTTTATATTTAGTTTTTTTTCATTCAGCTGGTAAACTAAAACCACATTGCTCATTTACAGGTTATGGACGATGTGAGGTCGGATGGCGTCTATTCCTTTTATCAGCTATCTTTTTGCCGAGTCGTGCCATCATTCATTTATTCAAGAAATTGATTGTTCTTATTTGTTAGCACATGTTGTGTCTATTTTTCTGTTGAATTCTTTGTGCTAAAACTTGTTAACAACATCAATATGAAAAAAAAATCCATGTATCGTTAAGTCGATGTGAAAGTTGTGCACCACGGTAATATTTTTCTAGATTCGCCCCTGGAGAAGCTTCCTTTCAAGCCTCTCCCTCCTATAGAGGGGAAGAAGAAGAAGAAAATAGGAGTAAAATGAGAGAGGTAACGGTATCTCTCCCTAAGAATGTTGCTCCTATTATAGTTTTTGATGAGTCTGAACTCGATGATTTTCCTATGCCTGTTATTTATGAAAGTGACCATGATTGGGAGAAACACACTACATTTGATATTGAAAATCTCTTTGGTACCAATTATGAAAATGATGATAATTGGTGTACTATTAGTACCATCCATGTTCCTTCCAATGATGATAAAGAAAGCTCTAAGCTTGTGGATGATGTGTTTGAAAATCCTTTGGCTACTGATGATTATATGCTTGATACATCTCTTTCTAGTAAAAATGATGATATTGCTTATGATGATACTATGCCTCCAGTATTTGATAACTATTATAAAAGATTCTATAACATAGGCTATGATTACAATTATTCTTATAAACTTGTCATAGTTATGGAGGGATTACCCAAAACCATCTCCCTAATATACAACTTGTCTATCATGTTGGAGTTCTTTATGATGATTGCATTGATAAATATGATATTTTCAGTCCACCTACTATTGAGGAGAAAATTAATAATGACTACAATAAGCCTCCTATGTTTTATGATTATGGTGATGAGGATGATAATGATAGCTATTTTGTTGAATTTTCTCCCACTGCTATTAATAAGAATGATTATGCTTATGTGGAGAGTATTAATTCTTTTATGCATGTGGCTCGTGATAAGAATGTTTTATGTGATAGCTATATTGTTAATTTTATTCATGATGCTACTGAAAGTTATTATGAGAGAGGGAAACATGGTTTTATGCACCTCAACAATATTAAGTTTGCCCTCTTTATGTTGAAATTTTTGATGTTGCACTTATTTTGTCTTCCTATGCTAGTCACTTTGTGCTTCCCTGACTTGTTTTCTACAAGATTCTTTTTCATAGGAAGTGGGTTAGACTTAAATGTGTTTTATATTTTCTTCTTGTGCTTCAACTCTTATTCCTATGTGAGCATCTTTTAAAGATCATTGTGCCTAGCTGAAAAGGCATTAAAAGAAAAGCGCTTCCGGGAGACAACCCGTTTTATTTCTCCGTTCTCAACCCGTTTTCCGTCGTTTATTTTTGTTTTCTTTGCGCCTAGGTGTTTTCTATTTCCTAAGCAACCCCTCTGCATCTTTTCTTTTGTGTATTTGTTGAGCCAAGTAAAGTCTCTAGTGGAAAGTAGAGACTATATTTCGGAATTCTGCGCAGGAAACAGATTTCTGCTGTCCACCGTTAAAATCGTATAAAATCACAGAAAATTCAAAATAAACTGAGTTTTTTTGTGCATAATCCTGGGCTATATTCTCAACTTCTCTTAGTTGCACAATTTTTGATTTGAGTAACAGAGAATTTTCAAAAAAAAATCATCTTTACCTGCTGTCCTGTTTTGACAGATTTCTGCCAATAATTGCATTTGCGTCTTAATCTCCTTCTTTTGGTGTTCTTTTGAGAAAAAGAGTTTTACAAGAAGTTGTGACAGTAGCTAATTTTTTTATGAGTTTTAGGCTTGTGTTGAAACTGAACCATGTGGATTTATTATTTCGATTGCACTAACGTTACTAATGAAGATTGTGAGAAGTTTGGTGTGAAGGAGTTTTCAAGGGTCAAGAGAAGAGGATGATATGACGTGATCAAGAAGAGTGAAGAGCCTATGCTTGGGGATGCCCCAGAGTACATCCCAGCAAATTCCAAGAAGACTCAAGCGTCTAAGCTTGGGGATGCCCAAGGCATCCCCTTCTTCATCGACAAATTATCAGGTCACTTCTAGTGAAACTATATTTTTATTCACTCACATCTTATGTGCTTTACTTGGAGCGTCTTTTATTTTTGTTTTCAGTTTATTTGGTTTTCTTTGCTGTAATAAATGGTTGTATCTTATCGTACTTGTGTGGTGCATAGATACGTTGTCGGATATATACCGATTAGGGGTATATCTGGCATTGTCCTAAAGAGCCGGATTACCAGGGTGGCATGAATGGTAATGGATCATGGTCCATTGGGCGGCCCAGTAAGCTGACGCGCAGAAGCCGGATTCTAGAAGAACCCGGACCACGGCCCACATGGTGCGGCTTGGAGTAGAAGGCGGATTCCTGCTTTCCAAGTTAAACACTTACCGTAGTCTTCTAGGTTTCCTTTCTGTAAGCCCTAACCCGGCTATCTATATAAAGCCGGATGAGAGAGAAGAAAGGGAGACCATTAGCTAGAAGCCAACTCGCCGGGAAGTTGATCCTCGCCGAGTTAGCAAAACCCTACTCACATTGTACTTTGTATACTTCAGGCTTCAGCCCTGATTTAGTGAGATTGGAGGAGTAGGAACGTCGCCTAGTTGTGACGTAACGAACCTGGGTAAAATTGGTGTTCCTGATTGTTGTGCTACCACGTCCCCCCACGTCTCTACCCGTAGGCTCATGACACCCCCGTCTATGAACTCTACTACGATGTCTCGACAGTTGGCGCCCACCGTGGGGCGAGCGACGTCAGGCGTTAAGTTTCAATCGGGGATACTCGGCGGAATCGGCAGTACCATAAGTGTCGGAAGCTTGGAATTTGACAACGACGTCGGGGGCTTCCTCGACAACGGATCGTACATGCCAGAACGGAATCATCTGGTAAGTGCCCGCGTTTTACCGATTGGATCTGCAAATATCTTTATCGGATTAACTGCAGAAGCAATGGGATTCTGTGGTGGAAGTAAATTTATCCCACCCGCCCTATACCCAGTCGAAGAAAACTATGATACCGGATTTTGCTCAGATCGCCAAAACCCTGAATTCGCTGCCTCTTCGGAGATGCCTGCAATCAGATCTCACTTCATTGGCATGGTGCAATCCGAGGTCGCTGAAAACACGGAAGTAAGTAATCCCGTGGAAGAAGTAGAAAACAACAATCCCACAGAGCCAGTGGAAGATCCGACACCCGCCAATGAAACGGTGAATTCGGAAGCCGACTCTGTACTAGCTTCCATAGAGGCAAGATTGGAGTCGGAACCTGGATCTAAAGATATAGATTCAGAAGACGAAGATGAAGACACTTTCGAAAGAAAGGTTAAATCTATGACTGGGGGCTTCCACGAAGTACTTATGGCAAAACCGACTGATAGCTCGGATGCTGAAGACGGTGAAGACCCCTAAACCAGCCCTATTTACCCCGATGTCAAGGAATTGACAGAGGAAGAACCTGGTAAATAACCTCCCTCTTCCAAGAATAAAAAGATGACTGCCAAGAAACTCCAATACAAACTCCAGAAGGAAACGTTGGCAGATAATGCTAGCCAAAACCTGGAAGCAGGAGGAGAAAGCGGGGTCACACCTGTGGAGAAGAAAAAGAAAGAAATCCATGTCCCTGAATTGTCGGAACAGGACGAGATCAATCTGATCAAAACCCCGGTCGGACCCTACGAGCCACCGGAAGTGCTGGAAGCCAGAAGGCAAGCCATTATGCGGCAACAGCAACAACTATTACGATCCCAAGAAAATATCCTCAAATCCCAAGCTACTGTAAAAGCAAAGCAAGAGGAAATTGAAGAATTCGAGAGACGGAATATGTCCGGGATAAAGCCCACGAGATTACCCGGAATCGCAAGGCCGAATGTACTGCCAGCAAAGGAACGGTTGCAAAACCCTTCTGGGCAACGACAGGTTGACGGCGTAAACACTAAGGGCGAACGCATCTATAAAATCGCAGCTGAAAACGCGGAAGCCGCGTTCGCCATCCTTAATGACGATCTGTACTCCAAAGACGAAAAGCTGCAAGGAGTGTATGCTTTCCTGGGTAAAGCACTGGAAAAGCAGCAGCGAGGTCAGGCAAGAACAGGGAAGTTGCATGACGACTCCGCCCTATGCAAAACTGCCACTTGCGCCGCTGGAGCACCTGGACCCGAGAACCTGGAGATTCAGGCGATTCTAAGAAAAAAAAGGGAGACCCTAAAAAGGACAAGAAAATCCCGGACAATAGGCGGAAATCTACCTCGTGACCATAAAGACCGGGAGGAACAAAACCCGGAAAGAGGGGAAAAATGATGCCGCCTCCGAGACGCCCTGCTGAAAAAGCCGGAAGACACGAAAATCCTCACAGACGTGAAAGGTCCCGTACTCCTCCTAGGAATAAAGAAAGGACAAGGAGTAGAACTTTGCCTTATTCCAAAGGACACGATAACGGATGAAACAGGGATAATCCTGGAAGAGCGCATTCGCGCAATAATGGGCCAGAAAGGAGCAGATCCCCTTCTGTCCATTCAGCCGGCAGATATTCCGCACACGCCGATAAGACGGAAAGATATGATCTATACTTTGGACCTAAGTGTTTCACTGACACGATCCGAAGAATAACTCTACATTCTGGCTTTGCCAAGGTTGGTCCAACTTACCAAAAGTATACCGGCAGTACAAACCCGGATAAATGGCTTTCAGATTACTATACGGCCGTTCAGATCAACAAGGGAACAAACCTGGGAGCAGTAAAATTTCTCCCCCTAATGTTGCTGGATGGAGCCAGAGATTGGATTAACGGGCTTCCGTCAAGAACAGTGGATAGCTGGGATGATATGGTTAGAGTATTCACTCAGCACTTCCGGGGTACGTACAAACTCCCTAAGAGCATCAACCAGCTAAATCGTTGCGTCCAATTTGAAGATGAGTCGTATGTCGACTTTATATCAAGATGACATCAATGAAAAACAGCTGCTCTGGAGTAAGTGATGTACAAGCAATGCATGCTTTCATCAATGGATTAAAACCCGGCCCCGTACCGTTCATGGTTGGTTCAAAGGAGCACAAAGATCTCAGATCTATGCTTACTACCGCTAATGAACACACAGCGGACGAAGATGACATCAGAGCGAGAGGTGGAAATATTGATGCTTTGGTTCAGGCCAAAAATACGCCTCGTTCTGAAAAGAAGACCACTCCAAAAGCACAGACAAACCCCAAAGAAGTAAATTTAACCTTTGGAACGGATACTGGCAGCAAATGGAAAGGAAGAAGCACAGAACCTATCTCCTATTCTAAGGAAGAGTGGGAAAAAATTAAGACAGAAAACTATGTCCACCATTCGCAATTTGGGAAGCCTACCCATAAAAATGCGCTGTGTCGCCTCAATAAGCATATGAAGGGAACTGCAGGATCCGGGAATAAAGGAAAGAACTCCAAGAGGAAATTCTCCAAGCAAAAGCCAGAAGCTGAAAAAGAAGACAGTGAATCGGACACTGACGAAAAAAATCCAAGAACAGCAGCGAAAAGGTGAACCAAAATTCCTGAGATTTGATGGAGAATGCAATTTAACTTTCCTGGCAACTCCCTCTGCAAAGGTGGCAAAGAGGACACTTCGAGAAATAAACGCGGTTGTTCCACCAACCCCCAAATTCTTGAAGTACTCAAACACACCAATTACCTGGGATCAGTCTGATCATCCCAGAAATATCCCAGAACCCGGCACACAAGCTCTAATTGTAAGCCCTATTGTTCAAAACACTAGGCTAAAAAGAGTGTTGATGGATGGATGATCCAGCATCAATATAATATACCTGGATACACTGAAGCATCTACGAATCTTCGAGACCCAACTGAATCATAGCAACATACGTTTCCACGGCATCGTTCCTGGCAGACAAGCACAATCCCTAGGAGAAATTTCCCTAGATGTAACCTTTGGAGAGAAAGAGCATTTCCGACAAGAATAAATCTCTTTTGAGGTGGTGTCGTTCGAAAGTGTATACCATGCAATAATCGGACTTCCAGCTTTCGCCAAATTCATGGCAATATCTTGTTATATTTATAACAAGCTGAAGATGCCAGGACCAAAAGGAGGAGTAATCACCATTTCAGAAGACTTCAAATTGGCGAACGAGTTGGAAAAGGTAAACACCCTTTGCGCCGAAAAAGTAATAGCAAAGGAAGAATTGAAAGAGTTGGCAAAGGAAGTATCGCCGACAGAAATGCCAGCAGGAAAAGAAAGCTGGAAGCCCGCAGATAGTTTCAAAGCTTCCGAGAATACAAGACAGGTTATCCTAGAGCCCAAAGATCCGACAAAATTTGTCGTAGTGGGGACATGGATGACCGACAAATAGGAAAGCGCGCTCATCAAGTTCCTCCGTGAGAACTGGGATATTTTTGCCTGGTGTCCTGCGGACATGCCAGGTGTACCCAGGGAGCTTGCTGAGCATCAACTCAAAGTGATTCCAGGATCTAAACCCGTCAAATAAGGTCTCCTTCGATTTGACGAAAGAAGGCGGAAGGCTATTGGCAAGGAAATTATCCGGCTTTTGGCAGCAGATTTTATCAGGGAAGTTATACATACTGATTGGTTTGCGAACCCAGTATTAGTCCCGAAGAAAGGTAGTACTGTTCTTACGATGTGTATAGATTACACCGGCATGAACAAACTGTGTCCAAAAGATAGGTTCGCATTACCGCGAATCGATCAAATAATAGATGCCACTGCTAGCTCTGAGCTTTTATGCTTTTTGGATGCTTATTCCGGGTACCATCAAATACGAATGAAGGAGGTGGACCAAATCAAAACTTCCTTCATAACTCCGTATGGAACATACTATTACATAACCATGCCTTTTTGCCTGAAGAACGCAGGTGCAACTTACCAGTGTTGCATGCAACGTTATTTGCATAGTAAGATTGGCAAAAACGTTCACGTTTACGCGGACGACATTGCTGTCGTTTCCAAGGAAAAAGACACACTCCTTGAAGATCTACGAGAAACCTTCGAAAATTTGCGCACTTACAAAATGAAGTTGAATCCATTAAAGTGCGTATTCGGGGTTCCCTCAGGAAAACTTCTGGGTTTTATCGTTTCTCACGGAGGAATAGAAGTAAACCCGGAAAAGATCAAGGCAATCTTAAACATCTCAAAGCCCACATGCTTAAAAGATGTACAAAGATTGACGGGTTCTGCAACCGCAGTCAGCAGGTTTATAAGCCGGCTAGGAGACAAAGCTCTGCCATTATACAAATTGTTGAAGAAATCCGACAAATTTGTATGGACAGAAGAGGCGGACAAAGCATTAGCCCAGTTAAAAGAAACCTTGATGAAAGCTCCGATTTTGGTATCACCAAAAGACGAAGAACCCATGTTACTGTATCTCACACCAACAAACAGGGTTATTGTGATAGTTGTGGAAAGAGGAAAGAAGAGCAAAGCATACTATAGCTCCATCCAGTATATTATGTCAGCGAAGTCTTTTCCGAGTCCAAACAAAGGTATCCACACTATCAAAAGATGGCATATGCATATTTTTTGCATCTCGAAAACTCCGCCATTATTTCCAAGGATATTGCATAACAGTGGTATGTAAAGCACCACTAGGGGATATTATCAACAATGCGGATGCAACAGGCCGAGTAGCCAAATGGGGCATCGAGTTAGTTGCGTTCGACATTAAGTACCAACCCCGGACGGCAGTTAAATCCCAGGCGTTAGCAGATTTCGTCGCTGATTGGACAGAAGCAATGGAAAATACACTAATGCCGGAGTCGGAATACTGGGTCATGCACTTTGACGGATCCAAGATGAAGGAAGGAGCTGGAGCCGGTGTAGTGCTAAAATCCCCAAAAGGAGATACTATGGACTATGTATTACAAATACACTTTAACGCCAGCAATAACGTGGCAGAATACAAAGCTTTGCTTCATGGCTTGCACATTGCAAAAGAAATAGGTGTCAAACGCATACTATGCTATGGTGACTCAGACTTGGTACAACATCAGCTCAACCAAACATGGGACGCCAAAAGTCCCATCATGGCCGAATATCGGAGAACGGTGGACGTGTTTACCATTTGCTTTCTGGGATTTGAAGTACTTCATATCAAACAGGAAGAAAACTGGAACGCGGATGCATTAGCCCGCAATGGCTCGGAAAGAGTGAGAACCCTACCACCAGGTGTGTTTGTCCAACATTTGAATGAACCATCGATAAAAGGTGGAGATGTTAACTATCCTCTCGTTTCCGAGTCAATTGAAATCCTGCTCGTTAACCCGGATTGGACAATTCCATATTTAAACTTCTTAGTGGATCAGAAGTTCCCGGATGGAGCAGACGAGGTCTTGCAAAGACAGATAAAACGTCGATACAAAGGATACACGGTAATTAATGGTTGCCTGTATAAACGCAACACTATCGGAATTTTTCAGCGATGCATTTCGCCTGAAGAAGGCCGAGAAATATTGCAAGAAATCCATGCAGGAGATTGCGGACATCATGCTCAATCAAAAAGCATAGTTAAAAAAGCATTCCGTGCAGGGTTTTTCTGGCTTACAGCCAAGACAGACGCCAAACACATAGTTAATACATGTGCCAGATGTCAGTATTGCGCCAAGCAGACGAATATGCCAGCCCAAGAACTCAAGACTATCCCTATTACATGGCCATTTGCGGTCTGGGGGCTAGATATGATGGGACCATTCAAAACTGCAAGAGGTGGACTTACACATTTACTCGTTGCAGTAGATAAGTATACCAAATGGGTGGAGGCGAAACCAATCAAAAAGCTTGACGGTGTAACTGCCAGGAATTTCATCATTGACGTAGTCATGAGATACGGCCTTCCACACAGCATAATTGCCGACAACGGGACAAATTTCTTAATTGGAGAGTTGGCAAAATATTGCTGGCAAACGGGAATACGCCTAGATCTCGCATCTGTGGCACACCCAAAATCCAATGGGCAGGTTGAGAGAATGAATAGCTCAATCCTGCAGGGAACACGCCCAAGACTCGAATCTCTTCTTCATAGAGCAGCTGGAGCATGGGTAGAGGAATTACCTTCCGTGCTTTGGAGTATTCGAATGACGCCAAATAGATCAACATGGCAAACCCCATTTTTCCTGATCTATGGCGCAGAAGCAATGCTTCTAACGGACATGCTCCATGATAGCCCAAGAGTGCAGGCTTACGATGACTCGGATGCCGAAAGTGCTCGACAGGATGTCGTCGATCTTTTAGAAGAAGAACGAGAACTTGTACTTCAAAGATCCGCCATTTATCAGCAAAGATTACGATGCTACCATAGTCGGAAAATCAGGCATCGTTCTTTCAAAGAAGGTGACCTAGTGCTAAGGTTGGTGCAAGAAAGGAAGCACAAGTTAGCCCCAGTCTGGGAGGGACCATTTGTCATTAGCAAAGCTATGAAAAATGGGTCATACTATCTTGTAGATATTCGGGATACGGTGGATGATCCCAAAAGACCGAATTGCAAAAGAAAGAGGAAGATAGATGTTGAACTAGAAGAGACCAAAAGACCATGGAGCATCCAGCAGTTACGTCCCTTTTACACTCAGTTCAAATTCTATGTAAACATCTTTGAGATCATGAAATAAAGTTGTCGGAATTCATACATATATGTTTTTACATGTTTAGTATAGTACAAAACATAAATCCGCTTTATCTATTTCCCAATAATCTTTCAAATTACTCAATGTTAACCTGAATTGTGCCTGCGTGCTCGGAGTTATAAAACTGAATGATTTTCGGCCTAAGAAGGCTTAAGGGAACCCAGATTGTGCCTGCGTGCCTGATTTTCGTACAAAATTCCTTGCTTTTTCTCTAAGTATTATATGATTGTTTTTATGTTGGGTCTCTGGAACTAGTCAGTAAAAATGCCTTTAGTATGATCCATGTTTCCGAGTTTCGACTGATTGGTTATACGCAGTCACTTGGCATGAAGATTGTGTACTATCGAGCCATTTCAAACACTAAGGACAGTTAAGGCATATAAACCAGAGAGCTTAGAAGATCAAGGAATAAAAACCCGGAAAACTTGCAAAGACTTAATAATTTAACTGCAAAAGTGGAGTACGTGTTTATACAAAAGAATAGATAGCATTACAATAAGTGTTACATTGTAAGATCAGTAATGCTTCTATTTTCCTATCTTCTACCCAAAACCAAGCAGCTTTTTCAGGCATCCGAGTCATCGTCTTGGCTGCTGGATTCCTCGGGAGTTGTCGGGATTTCCTCCTCTGGGTAGAAGGTGGAGATGTTCACCATATTGGAGATCTTAGTGGCGTGACCTTTGATTTCATCAAAGATGCTGGTCCGCTGAGCATCCGTGTATCCTTGTGGGATGCCGGACGCCACGCGCCAAGATTTGGCAGTGGGGTAATGCATACGCATGAGCCCAAGGGCCATGCGTGCACCACGAATGGAGCCAAGACTCCTTGCGGTTCGCCACCTCCACGATAGCCTCAGGAAGTTTGCTGACTTCCGAGAACTCCCCAGATTTGTCGGGAATGTACTTATTAATAAGTAGCATCCCCGCAGCCTTGAGCGTGGTGAAGAGTTTCCCGAAAGCCCGGATTCTCTCAATCCGGGTAAGCTGAGGGCTACCTTCTGTTTCAATCAACAAACAAATGTTAGGAAAAACAGGAGAAGGGAAACAAGGAAAAATCCGATAAAAGTCACAGAACTTACCGAGAATCCGATCCATCTCGGTGCCTTCTTCCAGGCGCTGGTTCAGGGCATTCTCCAGGTCCCTGATTGTAGCTTTTTCTTTCTCGGCCTGGCTGGAGGCCTTAGACACGGCAATGCCAACAGCTAGTTCGCTGGCCTCCAGTTCCTTCTAGAGCTTCACAGTAAGCTTGTGAAGATCCAGATTCTCTCGGCGGAGGTTCTAGGCGTTGCCGGCATCTTCAGAAATTTGTTTGGCTTTCGCCAAAGAAGCTGAAAAGCAAGTAAAAAAGAAGAGTTAGAAACTCGGAAAAATTACTTAGATAAAATCACTACTGAAAACAGAGAAATATTTTACCTGCTGATTCAGTCAGCTGCTGTTGAACAGACGCTAGCTCTGCTTCCTTATCCACAAGAATAGAAAGAAGGGTTTTCACCTCCTTGTTCTTGATGGTAAGTTTACTAAAAACTTCCATGTTGATGTTTTCAGCAGTTTGCTGAAACACGGAAAAGAGACAAAAAAACGCTTAAGTTAAAAACAAACATAGTAATGGAAAAAGCATTAAGACAAAAGTATGCATTTGACTTATTGCTTGGGGGCTAGAGATATTACCTGGCTCATCTTGGTCAAGTTTGCCAAGTTTTCGTTGAATTCTTTTGCATAGTCTGCAAAAAGAATCCCTACATGGCAGAGGCCGTCCTTGATGACATGCCGAGGTGAAAATACGAAGTTATTCCTTACAATAAGCCCGCCTTGCGGCCAAGGACGGATTAAGGGTGCTGGGGCAAAAATTTTGGTTGCCCACGGATGCATATATCCGTGTTCGTCAAATGGTTCCTCCTTTACCTTGAACTCCTTGTCGAAAGTCGGAATGGGCTCCTCCTCAGCTGTACGAGAAGGGCCTCCCGCTTCCGGCACCGCCGTTTCCCTCACATCCGGCTCGGACGCAAAAGGCTGGCTGGTCGGCAGGGGATATTCTTCCTCCCTTACAACTTGGTTTTCTCCTCCTGTGGCAGCTGGGGTAGCAGGGGCTGCAGCCGGGGATGGATGTACCCCTCTGCTAGTAACCGCCTTATGTTTCTTCAGCCTTTTTGGCTTCAGAGAGGTAGGAGCAAGGCTGGAAAAGAAAGGAAAGCAATTCCGATAAATTAGAATTCCGAGAACTCCTGGGACAAAAAGTAGAGAAAAAAAGGGGAAACCCGGATGATTTACCTGGCAGTAGCGACGGGAATCCCATCAAGTTCCACCACTCCTTCGGCAGTCGATGGCTTCTTGCGTTTTCGTCCGTCAGAAAAGCTGGCACGCATTGCGTCGCAAGATCCTTGTCGGTGAGGTCAACAAACTATGGAAAAATGCGCAGAGTCCGGCTAAGTTAGGAATCTGAGAAAGATAAAAATCCAAGAAATTGGCCAAATAGGAAAAGTATTACCTTTGGAGCTGGATTTCCTTCATGGTACATCTCTCAGCTTTCTTCATATTGGTCGCGAGTAGCAACCAAATGATTAACCTGCTTCTTAAAGTCTCTTTTGGAGAACGCTTTGTCCGTTCCCCTCATTGTATCCTCTGGACCCTTGTATTCACATAGAAGCCGGGTTCCGGGATAAGCCAAAGGCTGGATGCGTCTCCTGAACCAACACAGAACTGTGTTGGTTCCAGTGTGAGGAGGAGTGGATGAGACGAGTTTTGCGATGCACCGTTTGATCCTTAGAAGATCTGGCGGAAAGGTTTGAACTGCGTCCACTTCCCAGTTGTCTTGGGGAGTGGCAGCATAGTTGGCGAAAGGTGGAATTCTCGTTTCCTTTCCAGGAAACGGGACATCTTGGTGGTAGAAAAAGGAACCTGTCCAAAACTTGACGGATTCCAAGGTTTTGATCTTGGGGAACCAATCCTCCCTAAATCTACATAGGGTGAAGGAAATGGTTCCGCAAGTCGGGAGTGCGCCCTCAGAAGGGTTTCGCTTAACCCCGAAACAATACTTGTCGTGGGATAATCACGGCAGACGTTACCGGGGGTAACTGATCTTGGGGCAAGACGACACAGGCGTTTGGGAGAGGGTTTAGCTCAGAGGAAAACATGATGGAACTCGATCTGGCAGCCGGCAATCAAGTCGCCGAGTCTCCAACCTCAAGATACTAACTCAACTCTCGTGTTACACTGGATGCTCGATACCAAGCGATATTGCTAGGGCTCTCTTAGATCTCCCTCAACTAATCCTAGGGGTCGGTTTATAAAGCACCCGTACCCCCTGGCTTGTCCTCCAAGGCGCACCCTGGATCCTACCCGGACACCGCATACAAACCCTAACTTTCCTTTACCGTAACCCACAATCCGGGTTACGAGGCCTACAAACTTGGGCCTTCCAGAAGTTTCTTTATCCTTAGCCGGATCTTGCGCAACGTCCTTTGGGCCGGGTTATACCTTGGAGTTGGCCTACCGGGTTATTATACCTCCATCAGTAGTCCCCAGAATAGCTTGGGCTTCACAGATCCTTCCTTCAAGCGCTTGCTATTCCCTGCGAAAACATCAGATGCACGAATGCATGAAGGCCGGGTTAAAGCGCTTTGATAAATAGCTAGGCCCAACTCCATGGTGGCCACATAGTAACCCGGCTTCTCTCCAAACACTTAGCTTTTCGGGTCTAAGCCCTGATAAAAATGTCAAGATCCTGTACTTTACTCGATAATTGATCTTGATATTATGAAGAATATCTCCTTCCTATTTCTGTCCGGATACCTCGCCCAATATTTAAAGCGTATCTCGCAAAACTCAAACAGATAGCCGTTACTCCGTAACTTCTGGCTCCCACCCGTTGAACTGGGCTTATCCACTCATGCTATTATAAATTGGCTCTTAGGGGTAACCCTAACCCCAACAGCTCATTTCCCCCCATTCTTCTTCCTTTCTTCCTCAGTGCTCTAGCTCACAGAGTGCCACCACGGAAACCTCGCGTGCATCACCGGAGCCTATCTGCCGCCGGCTATGCTCCGCCACGGTGCGCTCATCGCCACCACCCAGATCCACCGCCGGACCCCCGTCCTGCCCGCCGGGAATCGCAAAGGGGCACCAAGCTTGTGCCATTTGCCTCCGTCGAGCTTCACTGCAATCCCCTCCAGTAAGCCTCTCTCATCCATTAACTAGCCTCCGCGATTTCTTGATTTTTTCCAGATTAGATCTAAGTCAACTCGCCGGTCCTTTTCCTGCTCACGCCGAATTAGGTTGCTCGTATTCATTCTAGCTCATCCAATGAATTGGATATAGACTTTATTTTGCTTTCCTACCACCCATGGTCGTTAATTTTACCACAAATCTAGAAACGGAGTCTCCAATCCGGGCTCGGGCCGCCCAAATTTTCCGCCCTTGTTTCCGTCACCCGGAAAATCTTCCCTTTTCCGGTTCTTTTTATTCGCAATAGGTACCTGTGCAACCATCCATCGCCCTCAAAGGCTCTTTCAATGCATAGGCCTCCATAACTTTTATTATGATGCTTGATACCCGGATAGTTTGAACCTTACTCTGCAGATTGATACCCGGATAGTATGCAACTTCCATGTTGTCTCGATATCACTCGTCAATACTCAGACAACTCATGGCTTCCGAGTCTTATTCCTTGTATCCTTCTACCTCGTGCTTTGCAGGTCAATCACATGGCTCCCAAGAAGCAGGGGAAAACACCGGCCAAGGCCAAGACCACCAGCTCCATATCCGCCAATTGGGCGCGATCCACGGTTACGAAGGCCAAGTTAGAAGAACTGGCCGAATTAGGGGTTCTACCCCCTCAAAAGGAAATCCACTGGAGGGTGCCGGGCAACGAGACCCGGCCTACACCGGCGAAGGATGAGGTAATATGCTTTGTGGAACACGTGACCCGGGGCTTCCGTCCTCCGGGTCACCCTTTCTTCCGTGATATTCTGAGCCATTATGGCCTTCGCATTTTTGACATAGGACCTAACTCCGTGTTAAATATCTCCCACTTCATCGTTCTCTCCGAGTCATACTGGTGCACTCCGCCAAGTTTGGCTCTTTTCGTCGAGCTTTTCCAGTGCAAACTGTGCCGCGAAAGCGGTGACGGGGCACTTCTCGCTTGCGGCGGGGTTTCTATCCAGCGCCGCAAGAATTCTCTGATGCCACCCCTCACCCTCAACTCCCACGTCAAACACTGGCAACTCTCATATTTCTATTGCCGAGACACCTCCCCACCCGGCCAAAAGAAACTGCCGGGTTACTCGGAGGGCCTTCTCGATATCTCCGAGACTTTCAACGCCTTTGCCCCTGACTCGGACAGGGAGGCCATCCGGCCTTTACTAGCCAAAATCTCTGTTCTGTCGGCCCAAGGTCTCATTGGGCTTAACCTGGTGAAAACTTGGGTCGATTTCCGGATCCAACCCAACTCCATCCGCACTAAGTTAATGTGCGAGTATTCAGGACACACCACGGACTCGCTCCGGTACTCCACCCATAGCTTTGCAGCCGGAGATACCAACAAGACTATCAAGAGCTTCTTGACAGAGAAGCTGGAGGTAATCCGGAATATAGCCGGGTTAGAACCCTTCACGCGTGAGAGCCCGGCCCCCAAGGTAAAGACTCGGTTTTCATACTTTTACTTTCACACTTTCCACTCGATATGACTAATAACCCTTATTCTTATACCTTCTTCTCAGGCTGATGATCCCTTTTGGAAGATTGAAACTCCTCCTAGCTCTGAAAATCCAGAGGAGCAAGAGGATGGCACTAACTCGGATGAAGGTACGTTCCAAACTTCACTTAGTTCCTTTGAGTTCGTCGTGTCCCGTTCTTCATTTTCCAACTGTGACCTTGATAACTTCCAGAGCAAGAGGACAAGGACGAAGAAGAAGAAACCGACGGCAAGGTAGAATCCGCCAGTGATGAGGAGGAAGTGGAGCCGACAATCAAAGTCGGATCTAAGAGAAAACCCCGAGGGGTCGTCTTCAAGGTTTCATACCGCCTCCTTATATTCAATTCGTATTCCCTTGATGATATACACGAGCTAACTTGACGTTATTCCACTGGCCATATTTGAAGGAGTCGCCCATGACCAAGCGCAGAGCGACTCGAAATTACCCGGGTGATGGTGCTCTTAACCCGGGTATTCCATTGTCTCCGGCTCGGCGTGCTGGTATTTACCTTATCCTTTCTCGGACGAAACAATCTTCCTGAACCATTCCCTTACGAAATCTCGCTTGATACTTTTCAGTTTCGCCCGGGTCCAGCAGCGAATTCCCTTCGGACTTTGCGGTGAATCCCGGGTAAAGTTCCCTTCCTGACGTTCTATCACATTTTCATCACCCTTTCCTGGTTGTACACTAACTGCTCACTCATACTATCTATAGGGCCACGGTCATTATTAGCGACCAAGAGGATATGGAGACCGATGACCCGGGTAAGGGGAACCCGACTGATAATACGGCAGCCGCAACTGGCGGCGAAGGACAAGTGTCACCGATGAACCCGGCCAGTCAAGGAGCCGGGTATCCGATAGCCTCGCATGCAAGCGAGAAGGAAAAAGCTGCAACTTTGGGTGCGGGGGGAGGAGCACCAGATTCCAACATTCGGATGACCCGGATGCCGTCTCCCGCTAAGAAGAAAACTCCTTCTCCAAGTTTCCGAGATCCCGGATCTTCTAGCATGGGTAATGATACTTTTGACCAGCTGATGAGCACTCTCCTCACTATGAAAACCTCAGAGAGAAATATTCTAGAGCGCATAGCCGCAGAGCACCAGGTAACAACACTTGATATCTCGCAGTATACACTTAGTCCCCAAGTTCCGAGCATAACTTTGTTGAAGTTGTGCTTGGTACTTTATGCAATAGTCGGCTTGCCATGATACCCGACTGATACTTGTGCTCTTTGTTCTTTACAGGCACAGATGACCCGGTCTGATGAAGTTTTGCTCAAGACCGAACAACTTCTTCTTGCCGAGGTACAGCGTAGAGAAGCCCTTGAGGCTGACGTGGAAACCTTGAAGAAGGATGTTTCTAAATACAAGAAAAAGTACAATACTGCTCAAACCGCACTGAAGAAATTATCGGACCAGGTTACCGATACCTATCGCCTCTTGCTTAGTAAGTTTTTGCTGCCGACTGACTTCATGCCTTTACTTTATTACATGATACTCGGGATTACTGATACGTCCTTCCTTTGTTTCAACTGCAGGTGCCAACCTTGCGGCCCCAGAGGAGGAATGCCATTGCAAAGGCTAAAACTTAAAGACTGTGCTCCGGACTTTCTTTGCCGTCACGAAGTTTATACTGGACCACCGTGACAGTGGCCTACTGAGTTATATCCGGTGAAGAAAATCTTATCCAGAGCCTGCTCGCACCGTGCCAGCCCTGATTGAAAACTGGAAACGCTCGGTCATGCCGGATTGGTATACCCTGGCCTATACCCCTTGGGCTATTTTTTAAAGGCTAATTTTCCGAAGCTTGATCCGGCAAATTTAATATCCGGGTTTTAAGAATTCAAAGCTGAAGCTCCAAGTTTGTAACCCCAAGACTACAATGCCATACAGTCCGTAGTGCGTCATTCGGCCACCACTAGGCCGATAGTATGGATCTGAACACAATTAAGAGTGTCTACTATGCAGAATGGCAAAAGTCTGTTAACAGATGACGAGCACTCCCGGCCCTTGATATTTGTGGAGAAATGGGCCGCTGACTCGGCCAGGAAGAGGGAAGAAACTGCGAAGAGAGAGGCCGAGTTAGGATGAGAGCCAACCACCTCTACACCAGCTGTTCTTCCGCCTGTCCGTCCTGTCGCGAAGAATCCGGGTGATGATGCCGGGAGAGCTAAAGAGCAAGTCCAGGAGCAAGACCCGGAGGGCAAGGGCAAAGATGTGGACCCTACTCAGGAAGCCGAATAGGCAAATGCCATCAAAATACTTCGATCATCTGATGCTTTTTATTCAAAACAAGTATTCTTTTGATGGTGCGCCTGTGCACCCTTGATACTGGTGTCGCAATTTGTAACGCACTTTAATTCCGTGATACACTTCGTGCCTTTCTAGGCCTTTTGATGAACTTGATACTTGTCTATTTTTGAACTTATTCTTGATATCCAACTTTCTTTTCATTACTTTTTATTCCCCTCTTTATTTCCGAGTATCATGAGTTTTGACAGGTGGACTTTTCTTTAAGTCCCCAAGTCCCCACGACTCGGACATTGGGGTCTTTCGAGCTTAGCGACGAAACAACCTGATTCTGTTTCGAAACCCACAGTCCCCAAGGCCCGAATTTTCGAGTCTGTGGTGTGTGGTCTTTTCGAAGAGAACAATCTTGTTGCTGCTAAGCCGAAACCCGGAGTTGTTTCATATAGATAATGAAGTTATGCTTGATAAACGTTGAGTTTCCAGCTATTAGCCTTGTACTCTGCATAACTTGTGGTTTAGATGACCCTTTTGACTATCTTGTACTGTAAGCCGGCTTTCGCGTGGATACCATGTTGTTACATCTATACGAAAACAGGGTCAGACAAGTCCCATTGGGCTTCATGGCTGATTGTAATCGTAAGCGAGCAGATCATGCCACTTTAGTGCGAGTCACATCGAGCTTAAGTAAGAAAAGTCAAGAAAATTTGGCTCCTTTGTCCGGTTATAAGATTGCAGCCGTACTCGTTTGCGAGTAATCGGCCCTTATAACTAATAGGCATCAAGGCCGGGTCTTTGGGTTTGTGGTTGTGCTATTCAAGCAATCAGCCCCCGAGACCTATATATATTCAACATACTTAATGATACTGATGTATTGATAGCAATGGATACTACTTACCTGTAACCGAAGTAAAGATCGTAACAAAATAGGACTTGATAACCATCTCTTTATTGATACGAGAAAGTTTGGATCAGCAGGCCGCCTCATTAAAAACCTTCCAGTCCCATTAGGTACCCTGGGTAGGAAAAGAGCGCGTCTGAAACCTGCTGCCCGTTACATTGTTTAGTTCTTCTTGGGAACCGGTCCCGGGATGACGTGACCGATACACATTATCCATTTGTTAGACTTTTTCATGATGAGTACCGGGTTTACTAGCCAACCCGGGTGAGGTGTTTCCATAACGCGCTGGCTGTGAGCGGCCGTGCAATTTCTTCTCCTATGCCAGATTGTTTGGAGGAATCATCCTTGATAAAAGCCACCATCTTAGCATCTTGTGCTGCCTTGGACTTTGCTCTTTCGCCTTCAGTGCTCGGCCTTTTTGATGTGGTTCTGTCCTCCGGGTCTGCTTGAGACCGGTAATGCTTGAGTTCCTCTTTTCTACAGGCCTGCTCGGCCATTGCTGCGTCTCCTTCATCGCATTCAGCTGCTATATCTCGATTTCCATGTATGGTAATGGTCTGCTTAGGACCCGGGATTTTTAGCTGTAGATACACATAACACGGCCTTGCCATGAATTTAGCATAAGCCGGCCTTCCGAATAGCGCGTGATAAGGACTGCGCAACTTAACCACCTCGAAAGTAAGCCACTCAACTCGATAATTGTCCTTTGATTCCCCAAAAGCTACCTCCAATGCGATTTTTCCCTCTGGGCACGCTGAATGACCCGGTACTATGCCATGAAAAACTGTCGTACTTTTTTGGAGCTGAGACTCCATGAGACCCATGCGTAGAAAGGTTTCCCAGTACAGGATATTGATGCTGCTTCCTCCATCCATCAGGACCTTTTTCAGCTCGTACCCATTGACCTGTGGTGCAACTACCAATGCTAAGACTCCCGGGTGTTCTATTCTTTCCGGGTGATCTCTTCTGCTCCATGTTACATCTTGTTCTGACCACCTCAAATATCTCGGGACAGCCGAAGAAACTGAGTTGACCGCTTGCTTCAGTATCTTTTTGTCCTTGTCAGAACCTCCTGTGGTATGCACGTGATATTGACCCAACTGCTTGGGGTTAGCTTGGAAACCTCCAGCTCCCCCTTTTTTGTTTCCCTGATTTCTTGTTGCCGGGTTACCGGCTGGGGGTGGGCTGTTGCCCAGGTTTCCTCCTGGACCCGGTCCTCCTCCCCGACCCGCACCTCGCATGGCTCTGTTTACTCCCTCGTTCTTCCATCTCTGTAGGTCGGCGCATTGCTCCAAGGAGTGGTTAGCCGGCCTACCGTTCCTGCTGTGCTTCGGGCACGCCATTCTAGAGATGTCCCAATTGTTACTCGGCCTCGGCGGCCCTTGATAGTTTCCTCCATTGTGGTTTCCAGTGTTAAAATTTCATTCTGCCCTGGGTCTCGAAGACCCGGCTTCCGTGTTGGCGACAAACTCGGAGCCTCCTTCAAACGGGCGCTTGTTCTGGCTATTTCCGTTGTTACCCGGTGCTGATCCATTGCCGGTTCTTCCATTATTACTTGTGTTTGCTTTTGATTTTTTATCGTCAGTTTCCTCTTCCATAGTGTCCGTTGCGGCATGTTTATTGCATGCATCCATCAGTTCTCCCATTGTAACCTCCGAAGCATTCCGACTAGACTTCATGCGAGTTAACTTTTGTACTAAAGGTGTGTACTTGCAGGTCTTTGCCATAGCTTGCAGCGCGTCCTTGGGCTGGATATCTGTAGATGAATGAAGTATTTCCATAACCCGGCGCACCCAGCTGCGCGCCGATTCTCCCTTCTTTTGAACACATCGCTCTAGGTCATCGATAGTAAATAACTTTCTGCACGTCCCGTGAAAGTGCTTGATAAACGCAGTTTTCAATTCTTCCCATGACTTGATAGATCCTTCCAGTAGATTGGTGAACCATAACTTTGCCGCTCCCTCTGACATCATTAGATACATGAATTTGGCTTGAAGATTCTCGGACGCATTGCGAATCGACATGGCCATCTCATAACTGCTCAACCATGTTTCCGGATCCATAGTTGGCTCGTAATTCACTACTTTACCCGGTTCTTTGAACTTTTCCGGGTAAGGCTCAGCCCTGATGCTATCTGAAAGACACTTAGGTCCTGCAAGAATGGTTGAAGCTGGTCTTACTCGGGAAACGTGTGATCCTGCAGGGGGTACAGCTGGACGCGGTACTGCTGGTATCCCATGTACCGCAGACCCGGCCACGGCTCTCGTGGCCCTGGAACTGTCCACGATGGCCTGTGCTGCTGATGCTGCTGGTACTGTCTGAATGTGTGGAGGAGGCGGCATTTGCTGCTGCTCTTCCCTCCGCCGTGCCGAACTTGTTTGGATATTGCCAGCGTTACCTTGCTGTTGGCTGACATATGGTGTCCCATGCATTCCACTTCTGTGATCCGGGTAATTAACCTGTTGCGCCACCGCGGTGCGCAGCATATCTATCGCCCGCCGGGTCTCCTCTGCGTGGGTTGACTCTCTCACGGGGATTTGATTTAGTGCAAGCGTTGCCGCGTACACGTTGTCCATGGGATTGTTGTAATGACCCGCTGGTGTGTGAAAACGAGATGGTGGTGGTGGTGGTGGCGGTGGTACAGTATTGCCGGTAGTAACTCCAGTCTGTGGTGCGGGTAACCCGGCCTGCGTGTCTACCGGTTGTACTCCTCCAGTTGTCGGCTGAGGGGCGGTTCCTTGATTTGCCGCTGGAATCGGCTGATCCTGAGGCGTGATAAATAGTGCGGCCGGGTTTATGACTCCTCCCAATGCTGGCAATCTGGTTTGGTGCCTCTGATGTATTCTAGTCGTTTCCTCTCGGAGCCGGGTTTCCAATGCATCCAGCTCGCGTTGTCGTGTGGCCATCCCTTGTCTTTCTGCTTCTACTTGCCTCCTCTGCTGCTCAAATGCACGACAGGCTACGTCCAAATCCCTAACACGTTCCGCCGCGTTCTCTGGGGTGATAACTGTGGCAAGAACTGTCGGATCTAAGATCAGATTGTTGTCGAACAAGGCCGGATGTTGTGGATTGGAAGGACCCGCTCCTGGTGTCCGGTTTGCTAGGAATCCAAACGTGTTCGCGTGTAACTCGTTTTCTGGCGCTTGACTGGTAACCGATGCCAACTCTCCGTCAACCTGGGCCAAAACCGTGTTCCCGTTAGCCGGCCCTTGCTGCCGGGTTAATGCTTGTGTTGTCCCGGCTGCAGCCGCGGTTACGCTCTCTTGGTTGAGATTGGTCGCGGGAGCCGTGTAAACCGCAACTCGGCGTATGATGCTTGGCGCAAATTCATGCTGTTCCTCTTCACTGTTGTTCTCCTCATACCGGTTCTCCAGCAGATCCAGGATGGACTCGGTATCATTCTTTCTTTCGACCCGGTCACGCGGGGTCCATGCCGGTTCCTCCGGCTGTTCCCACTTCGCGAGGGGTTCTTCTGTCGGATATGTCGTTCCAACTGATTCTTCTCCATCTGACTGGATATAAGTGGCCTCCCCTGACACAGAATCAGTTCCAAAATTGTCAGGGATCGAACCGGAAGTACATACCATACCGATGAAGACGCTGATCCGGCCGATTGTCACGACGGATCCGGATTCGAGGTGATCCGACTCTGGCCCCCAGCTGGAATCGTCCACCGTCTTCTCTCCTTTGTGTTCGATGTAGATCTCGCCGACGACAAGATTCTCCATGTTCTTCCGAGCTTCTCCCGTGATGTAAACACCTTTGGACGCAGGCCCCACGGTGGGCGCCAACTGTCGTGGGATAATCACGGCAGAAGTTACCGGGGGTAACTGATCTTGGGGCAAGACGACACAGGCGTTTGGGAGAGGGTTTAGCTCAGAGGAAAACATGATGGAACTCGATCTGGCAGCCGGCAATCAAGTCGCCGAGTCTCCAATCTCAAGATACTAACTCAACTCTCGTGTTACACTGGATGCTCGATACCAAGCGATATTGCTAGGGCTCTCTTAGATCTCCCTCAACTAATCCTAGGGGTCGGTTTATAAAGCACCCGTACCCCCTGGCTTGTCCTCCAAGGCGCACCCTGGATCCTACCCGGACACCGCATACAAACCCTAACTTTCTTTTACCGTAACCCACAATCCGGGTTACGAGGCCTACAAACTTGGGCCTTCCAGAAGTTTCTTTATCCTTAGCCGGATCTTGCGCAACGTCCTTTGGGCCGGGTTATACCTTGGAGTTGGCCTACTGGGTTATTATCCCTCCATCAATACTGCCAAAAGTCTAACCTAGGTTCTAATCCTAGATACCCATCATAGAGGGCTGGGAACCCGGCTAGATACAGTATGGAGTTGGGAGGAAGGTTGTGAGGCTGAATGTTGTAGTGGTTTAAGACTTGGAGGAAAAAGGCAGAAGGTGGAAACCCCATACCTCGGCAGATGTGCGAGGTAAGGAGAACCCTTTCCCCGGCTTTTGGCGTGGGCTCGGTGTCTTCCTCCTCATGCCGCCATTTGCCTTTCAGAACCAACCCCTCCTTCTCCATTGTCGGAAGGAGGGAAGGAACCAAGTTGCAATGGCTCCAATTCCCGGACGTCTCGCCTTCTTCATCCGCTCCGGCGGCGGCTGCGGCAGCGATTTCCTCACCGACGAGGATAAGCTTTTCTTCCGCTGTCTTGGAGGCGAATGGCAGCGACGGCGCAACAGATGACGACGCCACATTCTCGGCCGCGAGAGGCGGATCCTCGCGGGCCGAGCCACCGGTAGTTTCCTCCGGCGCGCTCACGGCGGCGCGGCCGGGAGAATCCACTTGGGGATCCATGCTGTTGATGACCTCGTCGATGTCGACGGAGACGGAGTTTTCCTCTACGGCGCGCGGTGAGTCACCGATGGCCATTTTTGGGCGGCGCGGGGAGGAACCTGAACCTCCGATCATGATTTTTCCGGGGACTGTGCGAGATGCACGGGCTCTGCTCACACTTGAAGCTTGGGATTGGGAGCAACGATGCTTGAGGGCTAGGAAATGGAGTGAGAGCGGAAGAACGACCGGAGGGCCCGAAGACGGCTATTTATTGCCGGAAAAACTTTGAGATGTGCCACAACGGCTCTTTTGACCCTTAGATCTTTGACGCTTGTCACGCACCGGAAAATCCGGGAAATAAGGGGACCAGTGATAATTTATATCTCCTCGTTTCCCGCGAGAATCTGTCAGAGATACATTTCAGGGTTTCTCATTGAACCCAAACGTCCCTGACGTCAGCATAATTTTATCGTTGACGTCAGGAAGTTTCTTCTCCACGAAGGTTCGTGGAAGAAAAAGCCGGATTCTGAGAAAATCCGAGTTCCGCGTTAAGCAAGATTTGGGAAAAATAAGAATCTAGCCGAAGTGCCAACATTTCTTAGAAAAGAATATAAATTGACGAATGATGGCAGATTGGAGTTTCAATCCTTCTTGGGGCTACTGTCAGATATATACCGGTTAGGGGTATATCTGGCATTGTCCTAAAGAGCCGGATTACCAGGGTGGCATGAATGGTAATGGATCATGGTCCATTGGGCGGCCGAGTAAGCTGACGCGCAGAAGCCGGATTCTAGAAGAACCCAGACCACGGCCCACGTGGTGCGGCTTGGAGTAGAAGGCGGATTCCTGCTTTCCAAGTTAAACACTTACCGTAGTCTTCTAGGTTTCCTTTCTATAAGCCCTAACCCGGCTATCTATATAAAGCCGGAGGGAGAGAAGAAAAGGAGACAATTAGCTAGAAGCCAACTCGCCGGGAAGTTGATCCTCGCCGAGTTAGCAAAACCCTACTCACATTGTACTTTGTATACTTCAGGCTTCAGCCCTGATTTAGTGAGATTGCAGGAGTAGGAACGCCGCCTAGTTGCGACGTATCGAACCTGGGTAAAATTGGTGTTCCTGGTTGTTGTGCTACCACCTCCCCCACGTCTCTACCCGTAGGCTCATGGCACCCCTGTCTATGAACTCTACTACGATGTCTCGACAGTTGACGCCCACCGTGGGGCGAGCGACGTCAGGCGTTAAGTTTTGATCGGGGATACTCGGGGGAATCAGCAGTACCATAAGTGTCGGAAGCTTGGAATTTGACAACGACGTCGGGGGCTTCCTCGACAACGGATCGTACATGCCAGCACAGAATCATCTGGTAAGTGCCTACGTTCTACCGATTGGATCTGCAAATATCTTTATCGGATTAACTGCAGAAGCAATGGGATTTTGTGGTGGAAGTAAATTCATCCCACCCGCCCTATACCCAGTTGAAGAAAACTATGATACCGGATTTTGCTCAGATCGCCAAAACCCTGAATTCGTTGCCTCTTCGGAGATGCCTGCAATCATATCTCACTTCATTGGCATGGTGCAATCCGAGGTCGCTGAAAACACGGAAGTAAGTAATCCCGTGGAAGAAGTAGAAAACAACAATCCCACAGAGCCAGTGGAAGATCCGACACCCGCCAATGAAACGGTGAATTCGGAAGCCGACTCTGTACTAGCTGCCATAGAGGCAAGATTGGAGTCGGAACCTAGATCTAAAGATATAGATTCAGAAGACGAAGATGAAGACGCTTTCGAAAGAAAGGTTAAATCTATGAATGGGGGCTTACATGAAGTACTTATGGCAAAACCGACTGATAGCTCGGATGCTGAAGACGATGAAGACCCCAAAACACCTCCACCAGATGAGGAAAGAGAGGATGGTGAAACCAGCCCTATTTACCCCGATGTCAAGGAATTGACAGAGGAAGAACCTGGTTGTCGCACCCGGACTTCTATAGGATACTCACCGTACGAACTGAACAGTATTCTGATGGGATTACGGGGCTTTCCGGCACCCGCGTCCTCTTACGAGTAGGCCAACACTTATGTGTGACAACCCATCGCTACTGTTCACCGTCGATGTAAACTATCCTGTAGAAATCAGGACACTACCATTGACGTACTTCATACCATACACACATGGTACGTCAACGGCTTTGAACAAAAGGATAACACAACATGCCTCTACGACACAAAAGATTGAAATAAGTTGCAAATGGCCCTCACTAGGGCAGAGATAGCAAATGCAATCATCCCGAGGACACATGTCCCAACATAGCATCATTACAACTCAGCGGAAGCATTCAAAGGGGTCTGAGTACAGACAAAATCCAAATAGGCTTAAGAAGCCGGCAACTAAAATAAAGACGGAGCCCATCCACGATGTCTCGGATCCTGCCCGGGTCCGCTAACTACTCGTCAGCAGCCTCGTCAAACTCCACGTAGTAGCCGTCACCTGGATCCTCGTAATCGTAGTCTGCGGAAACCACAGCCCCAAAGGGGTCAGTACATAGACGTACTGGCAAGCAAGACTCACAGTTCACCAAAGTATAGCCCGTCAACACAAGCACAGATGACTTGGGTTCAACGGAGGGAAAAGGGTATATAACAGATGCTGCAACTGGCTGCACTAACCAACTACAGAGATTCTAACACTTCCAACTATTAGAAAGGGGATAAGATCGAGTGTTGTAACCAACTGAAAGATAACTTCAAACAAATCCATCCTGGATCTCGCCCCTTATCCAAAGAAGCAATCCGAGGACAACTCACACAGTTGGATTAAGATGAAACAAGTTATTGTGACAATAATCCTATTACTAGTCAAATTGTAATCATGGGGTGTGAGATTATGAATCGTTAGGTTTAAGTTGTCCTGAGTACTTGTTAGCCAGTACTTTCACCAAGTTAACCATAACCGCGGAAAACACGGCTTCTCGAGAAGATTATCCCTGCAGGGTTGCACCAATTTGGCCGTACACGTATGAATAACCCGCCAGATGGGATGCCTCCCACCAAGCGGGGCACTCAACACAACTCAACTCTTCTCCGCATCAAGCCCAAAGCACCTTGGGCGCACGGCTAATCAAGCCCCGAAGAAAAGGGACCCTCATAGCACTCTAAGACCGTGTCCCCCTATATGCCGACTACGAAAGTTCCACCCTGCGCTGGGCTCGCAAAAACATGCATGCGGCAAATAGAAAGCACGAACTAAATGAGATGATTTGGACGAGATGCGAATCGAATCAAATTGAGGGGGGCGCCCATACTCGCTTCCCACATGCGGGTAGTGCGCTCATCATGGATCAGTAGACAAGACCCTTTTCCTATTAGGGTCGACACTAGCAGGCCTCAAAACCACACAGGGCCTCCTGCCGGTGCCTTATCAGCAAATTATTATTAAGTAATAACATTAGCATGATTGATTGATTGATTAAACATCGAGCCCCCAGAACATAATGAAAAAAAAATAGTAACTGAAAGTAACGGGTAACAGACTCGAGCAAAACAACCTAAGCATGCTAGTGAGACACTGGCTCAATCAATAGGGTTGTAGGAGTGGTGGTGAGGCAATATCAGGGTTAAAGGATTCATGTGATAGGTTCGTAACAGAAACAACTACCACTAAGGCTAGCAAGAATAGACAACGGAAAGTATCGGTAACCAGGGTTGAAAGGAACACAATGGTTCATGTGAGTGATAACTTGCCTGCAAACTCAACAGCCGGGTACTGAGCTAGATCCTCAGAAGGGGTGCTGTAAAGGTCGTCTGTCCGTCGTCGTCTATTCGAGAAGAAGCAAACAAACAAAACAGGAATGTAAACAATCATTGCCATGGCATTGTGCACAATCAAGATGATGCATGACAAGTTAATGGTTGCATCAAAATAAACTAGCTAACATGATAACACAATTTAAATGGACCCCTATGCTAAAAAGAGTTGCATATGGGAAAAGGTCCATAATTAAGTGGAACAAATGATTTACAAATAAGTATTAGGTGAAAGTTGTTAGCATGATGCATGCATGATGGTAACAACAAAATAACAATAAATAACAATAATAGATGCCAGTGATAAAAGAGTTTAACAAGTTTTGGAAATTATTTATTAAGTTTAGAAATTTTGGGTACTTAACATGTCACACAAACAATTATTGTTTTCATCAATTCAAAGTGTGCAAAACAACTAACAAAGTTTATATTTGAAAAGAACATCAAATTTTAGTTGGATTACATGTTTCAAATATTGAAATTTGAATTAGGATGGATTTATTATGAATTAAACAATATTAAACAAGTTTTAATTGAATTTACAACAAGTTTGAATATTATTTGAATTTTATTTGTTCAAATCATAGATTCAAACTCACATTTGAAAAGTTCACACTTTGATGGTTTGAAAACATATTTTGCATGTTCAAAAATATTTTATATTAGGCAAGTTATGATTTTATCAAATTTAGTTGAATTAAACAAGTATTAAATTATTTAGACAATTTAAATTATTCAAACCAGGAAACAAATTTTATATTTGAATAGGATATTCAAAATGGTATGAAAAACATATTTTATTTGCCTTGTTTGGCATTAGTATGAATTATTTATGAATTGTTGCAAATTACATTTGAGTTATTCAAATTTGAATTTTAAATGTATTTGGAAAATTCAAAACAGTTCACAAATGGAATATTTGGAAAGATTAATAAATTTGGAACAGAAAACATATACAACTTTTATTTATTGGAGTTATAGATTAAAAGTTATTAAGGTTTGAAGTTCAATGTTTAAATCTGTTATTTAATTGATTTAGGAATTAACAGAAAAGAATTGCGCAGAAACTTTTCCTACTGCGCTGTTAGCCAGCCACAGACACTGCCCCGTGGGGCCTAGCCAGCGTGGCGGGGAGCGAGTGCTTGAGTGGCCGTGAGAGTCCCTAACGGGTGGGGCCGCGCGCGCGATGGAAATAGCGAAAAAGTATTGCCGCCGCGGGGGATCAATCCCGCGAGCTCGCGGTGCGGGGCAGGGAACGGTGCCAGTGCGACTAACGTTTGTTTCGTGACAGTAAGCGAGTGCGAGCAAAGTTAACCCTACTGCTGCGCGCTAACTGAACTTTTCTGACGATCAAACGCATCCGCGACTTACAGAGCTCGACAGGGGCAGGCGGTGATCGACGGTGAGCTCGGGCTAGCGGTGCGTGGTGGTGCTGTGCTCGCCGGGGTGTGCGAGTCGTGCGGTGAGGTGCTGTGAGCATCAGTGAGCAGATCGCGACGGGGGGTGCTTACAGCGGGGCGTTCGTTGTTGACAGGGACAAGGAGGATGCCGACGGTGAGCGGTGGTTGTCGACGGCGAGGGGTGGCGACCACAGCTCCAACGTCCAGTTCCTGGAAACGACGACGACGAGCTCGATGCGGCGATCTCGTTCCCGGGAAGATGGAGGCCCTACTGCGAGCAGAACGGCGACGGTGAGCTTCTTCAGAGAGCGGCCATGGCGGACAGCGAGGTTCAGAGGATGGGGTGGCGCAACGGGGAAGAAAAAGGGAGGCTTTCACTGTAGAACAGGGAGGGAGGTCACCGGGATCGTTTTGCCGTAGTGGATCGAGGCCGAGGAGGACAACGGCGAACACCTCGCTATGATTCCGCTCCGGGTTCAGAGAAAGAACAGGGAGCAGGGGGAGGAAAAGAGGAGACGGTGGCGGCTGCGAGGAGGTTTAGGGCTAGCAGGGGGTGGAGGCGGCGTTTTTATGGTGGAGCAGTGCGCTGTACGGCGAGCCATCGAGAGAGGGGGAAGAGATCGGGTGGTGGAGGTGATACAGAGAAAACGACAGAGGGGGTGTACGGAGGTGGGGGACGAAGGAGTGGGCTGGCGCAGAAGGAATAGGTAGATGGGCTGGGAGCAGCCCATCACCTCTTTGGCGCCAGAAAAGATTTTGTTTTTATTTTCTCTCCTGTTTTTTTTGTAGCAAAAGCAAATGGAAGCATTGGATGGTTTTTAATGTGGTAAAATTTTTGGAAAATTCAGTGTAGGTTATTTAGACCATTAGCAAACAGATGCTAACTTCCATTGTCAAAAAGTTTGAATTTTTATTTGATATTTGTATTTCAACCAACTTTGAATGAAATTTCATATTAAGTAAACCTTATGAAATCAAAGCATTTTAATAGGGTAGCCCCTATGAATTAAAAGATTAAAATTATTTGATTGAATTGATAATGTTTATAAATTTGTTATAACTCATCTTGGTTGCTGTTTGATGAAATTGATTTGAAATTGTAGGTGATTTGGCATTATTTGTTTGTAATAAAACCAACAAATTAAGGAGTTATCAACATGGAATAAAATGGGACAATTTGGTTGTTTTCATTTGTTATTTTTATTCCAAAAGTTGTAACAGATCAAGTATGAAAATAACCATTTGAAATTGTTTGAGTTTGATTATGAAAACAAGATAAAACAGATGCAAAACAAATAGTAACAAATGCAAACAAATAATTAAACATGATGACATGATGCAATGCTTGAAATAAAACAATAAAGCAAACATTCTAAGGGGTATTTCATACTTGGGATGTTACAAAACGCCCCCCCTTGAAGGAATCGCGCCCCGAGATTCCTTACTGAGTAGTGAAAAGGTCCGGATACTTCTTGCGAAGATCCTCTTCGGTCTCCCACGTTGCCTCTTTATCGGAATGATGCGACCATTGCACTTTCAAGAACTTGGTGCTCTTGTTGCGAGTCTTACGCTCGGTCTCATCGAGAATACGAATAGGGTGCTCCTCATAAGATAGATCATCTTGCAGTTCAATGGAATCATGATCAACTGCACGATCTGGATCTTTGAAACACTTCTTGAGCTGTGACACGTGGAACACATCGTGCACTTTGGATAGTTTTTCTGGAAGTTCAAGACGATAAGCATTTTCTGCCCGCCTTGAAAGAATGTTGAAAGGACCAATGTATCTTGGTGCAAGCTTTCCTTTCACACCAAAACGATGAGTGCCTCTGAGGGGAGTTACACGGAGATATGCCTTATCACCAGGTGCATAGATCATATCCCTGTGCTTGCTATCATAATAGCTCTTCTGACGAGACTGAGCAATCTTGAGGTTGTCGCGAATGATACGAACTTTCTCCTCGGCTTCCTTAATAATGTCAGGGCCTAAGAGTGAACGTTCACCAGCTCCAGACCAATTGATTGGACTCCTGCATCTGCGACCATACAGTGCCTCAAATGGTGCCATGCCTAGGCTTGCCTGGTAGCTGTTGTTGTAGGAGAATTCAGCATATGGAAGGCAATCCTCCCATTTCATGCCAAAGGAGAGACCACATGCTCTGAGCATATCCTCGAGAATCTGATTGACTCTTTCGACTTGCCCCTGAGACTGAGGGTGATAAGCTGTGCTGAACAGAAGTTTTGTGCCCAATGCTTCTTGAAAGCTTTTCCAGAAATGAGAAGTGAAGATACTTCCACGGTCTGAGCTTATTTCCAATGGAACAACATGAAGAGGAACAATCTTTGCTGTGTATAGCTCTGCTAACTGGCTAGCTGAGATAGTTTCCTTGACAGCAAAGAAGTGAGCTACCTTAGTGAGACGATCAATAACAACGAAGATTGCATCGTTGCCCTTTTTGGACTTTGGAAACCCAGTAACGAAGTCCATTTCAATCATGTCCCACTTCCACTCAGGAATTTTCAGAGGTTGGAGTAGACCGGCTGTTTTCTGATGGACTGCCTTAACACGTTGACAAACGTCGCATTCAGAAACGTATTGTGCAATTTCACGTTTCATGCCAGGCCACCAATACAGAGTCTTGAGATCCTGGTACATCTTTGTACTTCCAGGGTGGATGGAGAGAGGAGTTTCATGAGCCTCCTTGAGAATGATATCCTTGAGACTTTGAATCTGAGGAACTGCAATGCGTCCTTCGAAGAACACAGTTCCCTTGTCATCGATTGAGAAGGACTTGAATTTATCATTGCCTTCCTTGATGTGCTCTACAATCTTCTTGATTTCAGTATCACGAAGTTGTTCAGAACGAATCTTGTCCTCGAGAGTTGGACTGGCTGTCAAGCTAGCAAGGTATCCTTCAGGGACAAGACCAAGGTTCAGCTTCTGGAATTCTTCATGAAGTGGAGGTTGGCTTTCCATGATCATGAGATTATTGCAATAGGATTTGTGAGTGAGAGCATCGGCCATAACATTAGCCTTGCCTGGAGTGTAAGAAATGGTGAGATCAAAGTCTTTAATCTTCTCAATCCATCTCCTTTGCCTGAGGTTCAGATCTGGCTGAGTGAAGATGTATTTCAGACTCTTATGATCGGAAAAGATTTCAGTTTTGTTACCCAACAAGTATTGTCTCCATTTCTTGAGGGCAAACACAACTGCTGCAAGTTCTAGGTCATGAGTGGGATAGTTTTGCTCATGTGGGTTCAACTGACGTGAAGCATAAGCCACAACTTGACGTTCTTGCATAAGAACTGCTCCCAGACCTTGGAGAGATGCATCGCAGAATATCTGGAAAGGTTTGGTAGTATCTGGGCCAACCAGAACTGGGGTGGAAGTGAGTTTAGTCTTCAGGAGGTTGAAACACTCATCACACTGTGGAGTCCAAACGAACTTTTTGTCCTTCTTTGTGAGATCAGTGAGATGTTTGGCAATCTTGGAAAAGTTTTGGACGAAACGACGGCAATAGCTAGCCAAGCCAAGAAAACTTCTGACTTGCTTCACCGTCTTAGGGGGTTTCCAATCAACAATTGCCTTAACCTTTTCCGGGTCAATGGCTATGCCCTTGGCAGAGATGATATGACCAAGATATGCAACTTCCGGAATCCAGAACTCACACTTGGAGAATTTGGCATATAGACGATGCTCGCGAAGTTTCATGAGAGTGAGACGAAGGTGTTCTCCATGCTCTTCCTCGGATTTTGTGTAGACTAGAATGTCATCAAGATATACCACAACGAACTTGTCGAGGTATTCATGGAAGACAGAATTCATGAGTCTTGAGAACGTTGCCGGTGCATTGGTGAGACCAAAGGACATGACGGTGTATTCATATAGACCGTACCGAGTGGTGAAAGCTGTCTTAGGAATATCTTCCTTTCTGATCTTTATCTGATGGTAACCCATCCTCAAGTCCAACTTTGAGAATATTGAGGCTCCAGCAAGTTGATCAAAAAGATCATCGATACGAGGAATTGGATACTTGTTCTTGATGGTTTTCTCGTTGAGAGGACGATAGTCAACCACGAGTCTTTTTGTTTGATCCTTCTTGGCAACAAACAGAGTTGGGCAACCCCAAGCGGAGGAACTAGGCTGAATGTAACCTTTCTCCATGTACATATCGATTTGCTCCTTCAACAATTTCAGTTCAGGAGGAGCTATCTTGTATGGATGCTTAGAGATTGGAGCAGTACCTGGCTCAAGCTCGATCACGAACTCAACTACTCTATCCGGAGGCATCCCTGGCAACTCTTCTGGAAAGACGTCAGGGAATTCACAAACCACCGGAACATTTTCAATTGCAGGAAGGGGTTTGGCATCGAGGTTGAACAGCTGAACAAAACTTGATCCATATGGAGAATAGACTATCTGGCCTGAAGTGTGGGAGAGAGTTATTGACTTTTGAGCACAGTCAATTTTAGCTTTGTGGGTCTTCAACCAATCCATACCCAGAATGACATCAATGTCAGAATTTCCCAGCAACATGAGTGAAGCAAGGAATATGCGACCTCCAATTATGATCTGATTGTCCATGCTTATCTTGGAAGTAATCATTTTAGTTCCCGGAGAGTGCACATAGATTTGATTACTTAGTGGAACCAGAGCTAAATTTTACGTTGTAGCAAAGATCTTTGACACGAACGAATGCGATGCTCCAGTATCAAACAACACTTTAGCTGGAATAGAGTTTACGGGTAATATACCGAGAACGACGTCAGCAGCTTCCTCAGCTTTGTCGGCCTTGATATGGTTCACCCTCGCGGTCCTCCCGACAGGCCTGTTGTTGGAGTTGAAGGCTTTAGCCGGGGGAGCACGAACCATTGCCTGGTTGGTGTTAGGGCGAGGAGGTGGAAGTAGCTGCCTCTGAGTGCACTTATCAGCGTAGTGTCCAGTCTCCTTGCACTTGTAGCAAGTGACGACACGAGGAGGACCTGGCCTTGGCTGTCCCATTGGAACCCTCTGACCCTGCATCTGAGATGGGTTGGGTGGGCGGGGACCAAAGCCTGGAGAAGCTTGGGCATTTGGAGCCCGAGTGACAGCACCAATTTGGCACCCAGATGCGGCGCTTCTGCGGAGGGGTGGTCATGTTGGAGGAGGAACCACCCTCACGCGAGTGCTTGCGGGACTCTTCGAACGCCTTGCGCCCATTCTCCTCATTGAGCGCGGTGTTCACGAGCTCCACGAAGTCCTTGCACTTGATGTTGGTGAGAGCGTACTTCAGTTCCGGGTTAAAACCTCGGCGGAACCTTGCCATCTTCTTGGCTTCAGTGGACACCTCGTCACCAGCGTATCGAGCGAGACGATTGAACTCGTTCTGGTAGCCGAGGACGTCCAGCTTTCCCTGTTTGAGAGAGCAGAATTCCTCACGCATCCTTTCCATGAGACCATCTGGGATGTGGTGCTTCAGGAAGGCATCCTTGAAACATCCCCAGGTGATAGGATAGCCAGCTCTCATGGTCTGGTAGTTCTCCCACCAGGTAGCTGCCTGACCCTTCAGTAGGTAGGTAGCATACTTGACCTTATCTTCCTCAGCAACATGAGCTATCTCCAGAGCCCTGTTCATCTCCCTGATCCAGTCATCAGCATCCAGAGGCTCACGTGTTGCCACGAAAGCTCTCGGCCCCATGCTCAGAAACTCCTTGATGTTGACTCGCGGAGCATTCTGGTTGTTGTGCTGGTTAGCCTGGATCTGGGCCATCTGAGCCACGACCTGAGTCATCTGAGTCAACAGCTCCGTGAGCGGAGGTGGCTCCGGTGGGTTGTTCCTTGTTGGCGGCATCCTGAATAGACATTCATTTTAGCACAACAACAGAAAAGGATAGACTTGGTAACCGAAAGATAGATTATTCCGACGCATGAATAGATAACCAACAGGTACATCATCACATGTTCAAACACATCAGAATATCCAACAGACCAATACATGGTTCGAAAGACAAAGGATAACTAAACATAGCTAGGAATGGATACATCGGTACTCCCATGCTCATCACGCAGGACGGCGGTGAGTAGTACGACGAGAGATACGGTGCGGAGGAATCCCCCGGAAGTAGGTATAACGACGATCCACGTAGAGCGGGACTGCTCTGAGAGCAACTCTCGGTGTGGTGAAGTAGAAAGCGTCGTCTCCCTGTGCTCCAAAACGGGGAATCCCAGTGTAACCAGGACCAAGGTCGAGAAGTGGACCTCTGATCGGCTCGTAACCTCCAGCATCTGGCAGCGGGAACCCAGCTGGCTGAGTGAAACGCGCAAAGCGCTCGTCTCCAACCAAGTCTGTGGTGTACGTAGCCAGACGAGTCAAAGCAAGATAGAGCTGCTCCCTGACTGAGGCTAACTCCTGAGAAAGTGTGGAAGCAACTGCGTCACTGTGCCTCACGAACTGAGCAGTGGTGTGCAGCCTGGAGCTATCAGACTCGTAGGTATCCAGGTTGCTGTGGAGAGTAAAGTGAACTCCCTCTGCCGTGATGTAACCACGGGGGATGTGGCGATAGATAGAACCATCAAACCCCCAGTAGTCAGCACGGAGGACGGTGAGACTCACGTAAGCTGCCTGCTGCACGGCCATATCCACTGTGGAACCTACTGCCTCGTAGCGGTGGACAACGCTCCTGCCATCATCCGACAGAATGTAGACGATAGCCTGGTAGTAGGTCTGGTCAAACTCTCGCTGCTGCTCGTAGACCTGGTACTCTGGTGCCCAATGGAACCCCAGATAGGTAACCATGTCCCTCAGCATCTCCGGATAACCTGCGGTGCTCTCACAGCGAGTCATCCGAACCACCTGCGGGAAGAACCTGAGATCCATCTGCAGATGATTTGGGAGGTTTTGATTAGACTCCGGTAGAAGAATTGAAGTGGAAAACAACAACAAGGATTCAACGGACGATAAGGATGTTGAAAATAACAGGATATTGAAGCAACATCGGGAAACTTGAGACCAAAAACTCCTGAGGTACTACGGAGAACCCAAAACACGTGAAATCCTAACTTGAAAGTTTAGGTGAGAACAGAAAACAACGTTGCACTTCCTTACCAGAAAAAGGGTGGGTGGGTGGGGAAAGAAGAAAAATGGCAGAATTCCTACTCTCACGTTTCATTTTTCCTATATAGCTACAAAATAATTTCTAGACTCAACTGCGACTAGTAAAAAGGGATCCTACAGGCAGACAGGCTCTGATACCATTTGTCGCACCCGGACTTCTATAGGATACTCACCGTACGAACTGAACAGTATTCTGATGGGATTACGGGGCTTTCCGGCACCCGCGTCCTCTTACGAGTAGGCCAACACTTATGTGTGACAACCCATCGCTACTGTTCACCGTCGATGTAAACTATCCTGTAGAAATCAGGACACTACCATTGACGTACTTCATACCATACACACATGGTACGTCAACGGCTTTGAACAAAAGGATAACACAACATGCCTCTACGACACAAAAGATTGAAATAAGTTGCAAATGGCCCTCACTAGGGCAGAGATAGCAAATACAATCATCCAGAGGACACATGTCCCAACATAGCATCATTACAACTCAGCGGAAGCATTCAAAGGGGTCTGAGTACAGACAAAATCCAAATAGGCTTAAGAAGCCGGCAACTGAAATAAAGACGGAGCCCATCCACGATGTCTCGGATCCTGCCCGGGTCCGCTAACTACTCGTCAGCAGCCTCGTCAAACTCCACGTAGTAGCCGTCACCTGGATCCTCGTAATCGTAGTCTGCGGAAACCACAGCCCCAAAGGGGTCAGTACATAGACGTACTGGCAAGCAAGACTCACAGTTCACCAAAGTATAGCCCGTCAACACAAGCACAGATGACTTGGGTTCAACGGAGGGAAAAGAGTATATAACAGATGCTGCAACTGGCTGCACTAACCAACTACAGAGATTCTAACACTTCCAACTATTAGAAAGGGGATAAGATCGAGTGTTGTAACACTGAAAGATAACTTCAAACAAATCCATCCTGGATCTCGCCCCTTATCCAAAGAAGCAATCCGAGGACAACTCACACAGTTGGATTAAGATGAAACAAGTTATTGTGACAATAATCCTATTACTAGTCAAATTGTAATCATGGGGTGTGAGATTATGAATCGTTAGGTTTAAGTTGTCCTAAGTACTTGTTAGCCAGTACTTTCACCAAGTTAACCATAACCGCGGAAAACACGGCTTCTCGAGAAGATTATCCCTGCAGGGTTGCACCAATTTGGCCGTACACGTATGAATAACCCGCCAGATGGGATGCCTCCCACCAAGCGGGGCACTCAACACAACTCAACTCTTCTCCGCATCAAGCCCAAATCACCTTGGGCGCACGGCTAATCAAGCCCCGAAGAAAAGGGACCCTCATAGCACTCTAAGACCGTGTCCCCCTATATGCCGACTACGAAAGTTCCACCCTGCGCTGGGCTCGCAAAAACATGCATGCGGCAAATAGAAAGCACGAACTAAATGAGATGATTTGGACGAGATGTGAATCGAATCAAATTGAGGGGGGCGCCCATACTCGCTTCCCACATGCGGGTAGTGCGCTCATCATGGATCAGTAGACAAGACCCTTTTCCTATTAGGGTCGACACTAGCAGGCCTCAAAACCACACAGGGCCTCCTGCCGGTGCCTTATCAGCAAATTATTATTAAGTAATAACATTAGCATGATTGATTGATTGATTAAACATCGAGCCCCCAGAACATAATGAAAAAAAAATAGTAACTGAAAGTAACGGGTAACAGACTCAAGCAAAACAACCTAAGCATGCTAGTGAGACACTGGCTCAATCAATAGGGTTGTAGGAGTGGTGGTGAGGCAATATCAGGGTTAAAGGATTCATGTGATAGGTTCGTAACAGAAACAACTACCACTAAGGCTAGCAAGAATAGACAACGGAAAGTATCGGTAACCAGGGTTGAAAGGAACACAATGGTTCATGTGAGTGATAACTTGCCTGCAAACTCAACAGCCGGGTACTGAGCTAGATCCTCAGAAGGGGTGCTGTAAAGGTCGTCTGTCTCAACGTCGTCGTCTATTCGAGAAGAAGCAAACAAACAAAACAGGAATGTAAACAATCATTGCCATGGCATTGTGCACAATCAAGATGATGCATGACAAGTTAATGGTTGCATCAAAATAAACTAGCTAACATGATAACACAATTTAAATGGACCCCTATGCTAAAAAGAGTTGCATATGGGAAAAGGTCCATAATTAAGTGGAACAAATGATTTACAAATAAGTATTAGGTGAAAGTTGTTAGCATGATGCATTCATGATGGTAACAACAAAATAACAATAAATAACAATAATAGATGCCAGTGATAAAAGAGTTTAACAAGTTTTGGAAATTATTTATTAAGTTTAGAAATTTTGGGTACTTAACATGTCACACAAACAATTATTGTTTTCATCAATTCAAAGTGTGCAAAACAACTAACAAAGTTTATATTTGAAAAGAACATCAAATTTTAGTTGGATTACATGTTTCAAATATTGAAATTTGAATTAGGATGAATTTATTATGAATTAAACAATATTAAACAAGTTTTAATTGAATTTACAACAAGTTTGAATATTATTTGAATTTTATTTGTTCAAATCATAAATTCAAACTCACATTTGAAAAGTTCACACTTTGATGGTTTGAAAACATATTTTGCATGTTCAAAAATATTTTATATTAGGCAAGTTATGATTTTATCAAATTTAGTTGAATTAAACAAGTATTAAATTATTTAGGCAATTTAAATTATTCAAACCAGGAAACAAATTTTATATTTGAATAGGATATTCAAAATGGTTTGAAAAACATATTTTATTTGCCTTGTTTGGCATTAGTATGAATTATTTATGAATTGTTGCAAATTACATTTGAGTTATTCAAATTTGAATTTTAAATGTATTTGGAAAATTCAAAATCGTTCACAAATGGAATATTTGGAAAGATTAATAAATTTGGAACAGAAAACATATACAACTTTTATTTATTGGAATTATAGATTAAAATTTATTAAGGTTTGAAGTTCAAAGTTTAAATCTGTTATTTAATTGATTTAGGAATTAACAGAAAAGAATTGCGCAGAAACTTTTCCTACTGCGCTGTTAGCCAGCCACAGACACTGCCCCGTGGGGCCTAGCCAGCGTGGCGGGGAGCGAGTGCTTGCGTGGCCGTGAGAGTCCCTGACGGGTGGGGCCGCGCGCGCGATGGAAATAGCGAAAAAGTATTGCTGCCGCGGGGGATCGATCCCGCGAGCTCGCGGTGCGGGGCAGGGAACGGTGCCAGTGCGACTAACGTTTGTTTCGTGACAGTAAGCGAGTGCGAGCAAAGTTAACCCTACTGCTGCGCGCTAACTGAACTTTTCTGACGATCAAACGCATCCGCGACTGACAGAGCTCGACAGGGGCAGGCGGTGATCGACGGTGAGCTCGGGCTAGCGGTGCGTGGTGGTGCTGTGCTCGCCGGGGTGTGCGAGTCGTGCGGTGAGGTGCTGTGAGCATCAGTGAGCAGATCGCGACGGGGGGTGCTTACATCGGGGCGTTCGTTGTTGACAGGGACAAGGAGGATGCCGACGGTGAGCGGTGGTTGTCGACGGCGAGGGGTGGCGACCACAGCTCCAACGTCCAGTTCCTGGAAACGACGACGACGAGCTCGGTGCGGCGATCTCGTTCCCGGGAATATGGAGGCCCTACTGCGAGCAGAACGACGACGGTGAGCTTCTTCAGAGAGCGGCCATGGCGGACAGCGAGGTTCAGAGGATGGGGTGGCGCAACGGGGAAGAAAAAGGGAGGCTTTCGCCGTAGAACAGGGAGGGAGCTCACCGGGATCGTTTTGCCGTAGTGGATCGAGGCCGAGGAGGACAACGGCGAACACCTCGCTATGATTCCGCTCCGGGTTCATAGAAAGAACAGGGAGCAGGGGGAGGAAAAGAGGAGACGGTGGCGGCTGCGAGGAGGTTTAGGGCTAGCAGGGGGTGGAGGCGGCGTTTTTATGGTGGAGCAGTGCGCTGTACGGCGAGCCATCGAGAGAGGGGGAAGAGAGCGGGTGGTGGAGGTGATACAGAGGAAACGACAGAGGGGGTGTACGGAGGTGGGGGACGAAGGAGTGGGCTGGCGCAGAAGGAATAGGTAGATGGGCTGGGAGCAGCCCATCACCTCTTTGGCGCCAGAAAAGATTTTGTTTTTATTTTCTCTCCTGTTTTTTTGTAGCAAAAGCAAATAGAAGCATTGGATGGTTTTTAATCTGGTAAAATTTTTGGAAAATTCAGTGTAGGTTATTTAGACCATTAGCAAACAGATGCTAACTTCCATTGTCAAAAAGTTTGAATTTTTATTTGATATTTGTATTTCAACCAACTTTGAATGAAATTTCATATTAAGTAAACCTTATGAAATCAAAGCATTTTAATAGGGTAGCCCCTATGAATTAAAAGATTAAAATTAGTTGATTGAATTGATAATGTTTATAAATTTGTTATAACTCATCTTGGTTGCTGTTTGATGAAATTGATTTGAAATTGTAGGTGATTTGGCATTATTTGTTTGTAATAAAACCAACAAATTAAGGAGTTATCAACATGGAATAAAATGGGACAATTTGGTTGTTTTCATTTGTTATTTTTATTCCAAAAGTTGTAACAGATCAAGTATGAAAATAACCATTTGAAATTGTTTGAGTTTGATTATGAAAACAAGATAAAACAGATGCAAAACAAATAGTAACAAATGCAAACAAATAATTAAACATGATGACATGATGCAATGCTTGAAATAAAACAATAAAGCAAACATTCTAAGGGGTATTTCATACTTGGGATGTTACACTGGTAAAAAACCTCCCTCTTCCAAGAAGAAAAAGAAGACTGCCAAGAAACTCCAGTACAAACTCCAGAAGAAAAAGTTGGCAGATAATGCTAGCTAAAACCTGGAAGCAGGAGGAGCAAACAGGGTCACACCTGTGGAGAATAAAAAGAAAGAAATCCATGTCCCTTAATTGTCGGAACATGACGAGATCAATCTGATCAAAACCCCGGTCGGACCCTACGAGCCACCGAAAGTGCTGGAAGCCAGAAGGCAAGCCATTATGCGGCAACATCAACAACTATTACGATCCCAAGAAAATCTCCTCAAAGCCCAAGCTACTGTAAAAGCAAAGCAAGAGGAAATTGAAGAATTCGAGAGACGGAATATGTCCATTGGGTGGCCTGAATGGTAAGGGATCATGGTCCATTGGGCGGCCCAGTTAGCTGACGCACAGAAGCCGGATTCTAGAAGAACCCGGACCACGGCCCACGTGGTGCGGCTTGGAGTAGAAGGCGGATTCCTGCTTTCCAAGTTAAACACTTACCGTAGTCTTCTAGGTTTCCTTTATGTAAGCCCTAACCCGGCTATCTATATAAAGCCGGATGGGAGAGAAGAAAGGGAGACAATTAGCTAGAAGCCAACTCACCGGGAAGTTGATCCTCGCTGAGTTAGCAAAACCCTACTCACATTGTACTTTGTATACTTTAGGCTTTAGCCCTGATTTAGTGAGATTGCAGGAGTAGGAACGCCGCCTAGTTGCGACGTACCGAACCTGGGCAAATTGGTGTTCCTGGTTGTTGTGCTACCACGTCTCTACCCGTAGGCTCATGGCACCCCCATCTATGAACTCTACTACAATGTCTCGACACACGCTCCATTTTCATTGTTTAGAATACTCTAGTTTTCATTTTTACTGTTATGTGAGTGTTCTTTTTGCTAGTACTTCGTTTAGCCTTTGTTCAGAGTTGTTAGTTTTAGTAGTGTTATGTGAGTACTCTCATGTTTTCTTGTTGTATCATGTAGAGTATTTTTGTTAAACCATATCTTGTATGGTGCTTGTTGGGGAAAGAAACTGCTGCTTGAAGTAGAATTTTTAATGGTGCAAGTAGAAGCTTTTATAGACTGTTGCTAGAAATTTTTTGTATCATGCTAGATGTTATTTTAGTTTTAAATCCTTGTGGTTGTTGAGTAGGATTATTAGCTTCAAATAGGTGAGATTGTTTAATGTGCCATCGAAAGATTCATGAGTTGTTCTTGTCATATTAAAGCATAAATTTATGGTATTCTCTTTCGAATGTTTTATTTGGTTTACTTGGCACATGCTCACACCATGTTTATGACTATGGACTAGTCACTAATAGCCTCTATGATCATTTAGTTTTTGAACTTGTGATACCGCTTATGCTTTAATTAATGAAGTTTATGTCGCTATGCATGATTATGGCTCTTATGCTCTCTTGATTTGTCGCTCCCAGTCTTTTGCTAGCCTCCACATGTACTGAGTATGAGCTCTACTCGTGCATCCATCTCACTAAAACCAAAGTTTTCCCATTGTGTCCACCATACCTACCTACATGGGGTATTTAACTTCCACTCCAAGTAAATTGCTCATGTGTTACCTTTAAAACCTTCAAAATTACTCCTGCTTTATGTTCCCGTTTTTGCTCATAAGGACGTAAATAGAGAATCTTTATCTCACTTGTTGATTGGATTTCTCACCCTGGACTAGTGGCTCATCCGCTTATCCAAATGATAGAAGAGCTAGCAGTGGGGTGCCCAGCCCCAAATTAATACACACAAAATATCTTCACTATTTTTTCCCCTGATTTATCATTCAAAGCATAGTTGTGTAAACAAAAGAGAACAAGGGATGACCTTCTACCCAGATGTGTCCTTCATATGGGATCCGCTCTTGTGAATCCCGTTGGCTTGTGACGTACTGTATTTTTTGTTTATCATTCGTTGACATTAGCATACATCTCTCAAAATATAGATACTCCTCCATGGTATGTGATTGTTGGCAGGCACCCGAGGATGCGGTTTGCCATGGTTTGTGAAAGATGGATGGGGGGAGTGTCAAACTTTTAATACCTATGTTTAATAAAATAAAAAGCTCTAGCACATGAGTGATCCTTGCTTCCCTCTGCGAAGGGCCTTTCTTTACTTTTATGTTGACTCTCCATCTTCTAACTTTATCCACAGTTGAGAGAAAAAATTTGCCATTCTGAGTTTTATGTGCATTTGTCCGAGAAACATTATTAATTGATTCATGATGTGTTATTGTTTGTTCTCAAATTATTTGCTCTAGTCTTCCTCATGAACTTTGAAGGTGTCCTGGCATTTATGTTTTGCCCCATTCTTAAGGACTAGCGAAATATCACTTTGCCATGCTTTCTCTATACCTGAAACAAACATATATCTTTCTTTGCATTGTTATTCATGACCTTTTATTTGAGATACTTCTCATGATGCAAAGTGATTGCTATGCTTTATTATTAAAGTTCTATTTATCATGTTTGTGTTTAAAAGTTCTATGATCTCAGCCTACATATGCTTTTACATATTATGATCAAGATTGCGTGGTAGCATGTCAACTCAGAAATTATTTTGTTTTATCGTTTACCTACTCGAGGACGAGTAGGAACTAAGCTTGGGGATGCTTGATACGTCATAAACGTATCCTTAATTTCTGATGTTCCATGTTGTTTTCATGTTATTTCCCACATATTTTCCTTACACTTTATGTCATTTTTATCGATTTCCCAGGACTAACCTATTGACAAGATGCCACGGAGCCAGTTCCTGTTTTGTGTTGTTTTTCATTTCAGAAAAGTTGTTATGGAAATATTCTCGGAATTGGACGATTCGAAAGCCAGAAGTCTTAGAAGTCCCGGAAGCATCAAGAAGTCCCGAAGAGCCCCGGAGAGGGGCCACAGGGTGGCCACACCATAGGGTGGCTCCACCACCCCCTGGGCACGTCACCAGGTGATGTGGGCCCCCTGGACACCCCCGGCATCGCCCTTTTGCCTATATATACTCCTCGATGCATAAACCCTAGAAGAATCGACATTTTCCACAAAATACATTCATAGCTCCGCCGCCGCCGCCGACAAGTTTCGGGGGATAGATCTCTATTCTGGCACCTTGCCGGGATGGGGAAGTGCCCCCGGAAGCCATCTCCATCAACTCCACTGCCATCTCCATCACCGTTGTTGTCTCCTATGATGAGGAGGGAGTATTTCTCCCCCGAGGCTGAGGGCTCTACCGGTAGCTATGTGGTTCATCTCTCTCTCCCATTGTGTGATCTATATGTGATCGTGAGCTTTGTAATCTAGTTGAATAAGTAGATGTTACTCTTCATCTATTGTGCTACTCAAGTGTTTTATTAATATGAACTTTGGAGTCACCTTGTCCCGCGGTGTGAAGGTGACAGTGTGCACATCGTGTGTGTGTCCTCTATGAATTGTGGTGCTTGTCTAGTACCTTCTAGGGTGCTCATAGTGACAGCATGGGGTTAAATAGACATGGGAATGCTTACTTTAAGGAATGCTTTTTGCAGCCCTACGCAATGATTATTGTTCGTTATCCAACCGGAGAGGGTTAAGAGTAGCATAGTGAAGAGAAGATATTTAGTTATTCAATTATGTGATCATTGTTGAGAGTGCCCACTAGTGAAAGTAGGATCCCTAGGCCTTGTTTTCAAGCATTGAAACACCATTTTCTGCCTGTTCTGCTACATGTTTGCTTGCTGCCATATTTATTTCAGATTGCTATTACTACTTATAACCATCCATATTACTCGCATTTCACTATCTCTTCGCTGAACTAGTGCACCTATATACCTGACAAGTATATTGGGTGTGTTAGGGACACAAGAGACTTCTTGTATCTTAATTGCTGGGTTGCTTAAGAGGGATATCTTTGACCTCTACCTCCTTCAGTTTGATAAACCTTGGGTGAGCCACTTAAGGGAAACTTGCTGCTGTTCTACAAACCTCTGCACTTAGAGGCCCAACACTCTCTACAAGAATAGAAGCGTGCATAGACATAAGTTAGTTATTGACATATCCCTTGGTGTGAGTTGCCGTTATGGAATATTAATGAGAAGTTTTATCATTTACTTTCTGCACACTTTATTTTATTTTGCAAATTCTGTTATATGGTTGATCTTGCTGTTAGTATTGGTATCAATATGGGAGCATAAAGTTAATCTATTTGGTTTTGGCAAACTTAGCATTGGTTAGTAGTGATACGTCATAAACGTATCCTTAATTTTTGATGTTCCATGTTGTTTTCTTATTGTTTCCCACATGTTTGCTATACACTTTATGTAATTTTTATCGATTTTCCGGACTAACCTATTGACAAGATTCCACAGAGCTAGTTCCCTGTTTTCTGTTGTTTTTATTTTCAGAAAAATTGTTCTGGAAATATTCTCGAAATTGGAAAATTCGAAGCCCGGAAGTCTTAGAATTCCAGAAGGTTCCACGGAGTCCCGAAGAGACCCGGAGGGGTGCCTCAGGGGGCCCACGCCATAGGGCAGCGCTCCCCCCTTGGCCGCGCCGGGGGTGGTGTGGCCCCCCAGGCCACCACCGCCTCTGCCCTTTCGCCTATTTAGTCCCCCGAGACATAAACCCTAAAGGGATCCCACTTTTACCCGAGAAACACATGAGGCCGCCGTCACCATCATCCCGAGATCGGGAGGGTTCTGGCTCTCCCCGGCACCCTGCCGGAGGGGGAAATCATCACCGGAGGGGTCTACACCACCATGCCCTCCTCTGAAGTGATGCGTGAGTAGTTCATCCTTGGACTACGAGTCCATAGAAGTATCTAGATGGTTGTTCTCTTGTGACGCCTCGAGATCGGGCACTATGCAGATTTCAGCATTTCCGCCAAAATCCACATAATAACCGATTCCAGGTTGCCACTTGTGATAACATTACAACAGTTCACGAATAATCCACAACAACAACAGAAAAGGATATATACAAGAAGACTCAAACGAGTCAGGGATACACCTGATACAATACAAAGATCCAAATAACAGCGGAAGAAACAACATAGCGTCCGGCTACGGACAAGATACAAATTGGACTAAGAGTCCTGAAGATAACCGATGGCGTCCAATCCCTGCCCAGGCCAAGCCGGAGGGATTCCCAAGCTAACGTCGTCAGACTTCAAACCTGTTGACTGCAATGTTGAATATGCAGCCACGAAAAAGGATTCGTGGGTCAGTACGGTTAAGTACTGGCAAGTGGATAAACCATACTCACAAGATACCAGCGTAACCGATCATCACAAGATACAAATACTTTGGGTACAACGGAAAGGAAGGGATTATTGCAAAGAAGCGGCAGTGGGCTGCACTAACTAACTACAGAGACTTGATACAACATCCGGCTAAAAGAGGGGGATAAGATAGCGTATCGTAACCAACTACAACTAACATCAAACAAACCCATCCTGGATCTCGCCCCTTATCCAAAGAAGCAATCCGAGGATAACTCACACAGTTGGATTAATGATGGTTCAAGTTATTGTGTCAATAAGACTATTACTAGTCAAGTAATCATTAGTTAGGTGTAAGTTGTTCTGAGTACTTGTTAGCCAGTACTTTCACCAAGTCATCCATAACCGCGGAAAACACGGCTTCTCGAGAAGATTTATCCCTGCAGGGGTGCACCAATTTGGCCGTACACGTAAGAATACCCCGCCAGATAGGAAATGCACTTCCACCAAGCGGGGCACTCAACACAACTCAACTCTTCTTCGCATCAAGCCCAAAGAACCACATGCTGTGCGTGCGTGGCTAATCGAGCCCCCACGAAGAAAAAGGGGACCCTCATAGCACTCTAAGACCACGCCGCCCTAAATGCGGACTACAAAAGTTCCACCCTGGCGCCAAGGGTTCGCACCTGCACATGCATGCATCAAATGGAAAGCCCGAACTAAGTGTGGCGATTTGGACGAGATGCGAATCGAATCAAGTTGAGGGGGGCGCCCATACTCGCTTCCCACATGCGGTTAGTGCGCTCATCATGGATCAGTAGACAAGACCCTTTTCCTAATTAGGGTCGACACTAGCAGGGCTCAAAACCACGCCGGGCCTCCTGCCGGTGCCTTATCATCAAATTATTATTACCCAAAACATTAACATGTTGTTGATTAAGTTGAAACCCAACTATCAAACTAAACAGGTGATAAGACGGCCAACAAGACTTGAGCGCAAACAACACTAAGCATGCAACTACGACACGAGTGCCAACAAGGCTAGCAAACAACAGTTAATAGGAAGTGGAAGGAAGGCTATTTCATGGCTGCAAGGTAAACATATAATAGGATCGAGACACAAGCATCGAATCAAAAGGCTAGAATAAGAACAACGGAAAGAATCGGTAACAAGTGATGAAAGGCAGCCATTTGGCAGCAAGTGAGTATACTTGCTTGGAATCCAGCAAGTAGAGGTACATCCACAGAGCTTGTCGTTGCTCACATCATCTCAACGTCCTATCTGCGAAGAAGCAACAAACTAGAACAAACACCGGATGCAACAATTACTTCTACGGCAAAAGATCCAGCATGATCAAGATATGGATGCATGACAAGTTTAAGGATGCATCAACATAAACTAGTTGACATAAGGAATCAATTTAAATGAACCCATATGCATTTGAGATGCATATGGCAAAGTCCATGGTGCATATATAGTTAATGTTAGTAAACTAATAGCGAACTTTATGTTCAAGTGATTAAATGGCAAGATGCAACATGAAAACAGCAAGAAAACAAGTTTAGCTTCAAGTTGGTAATTCATTTGTCATTTTTAGAATTGTAATTATTTAGTTATGAATTATTACATTTTAAATGGTTTAAGTAAAGCATTAATTTGTTCACCACTTTTAATTATAGAAAACTAGGATACTATTTTATAAACAGAAAAAACATTGAATTTTGGATGGGAAACATATTTTATTTGTTGGGAAACAATTTTAAATGATTTAGTTAAGCATATTACCAATTTAAATGCATTAATTAAGAGGTGAAGCAAAAATCCAGTTTAGATGTTGCAAACCAGAAAACAAACTCGATATTCAAGTGTGGTATTTAATTTTGGATGGAATTCATGTTTTGAGTTTTCAATTTGGAGCAAGCATGTGAAAGTTATTAATTAGGACTTTTAATTAATTAATTAAGGCATTTTTAAATGACATTAATTTTAATTGTCCAAATTGCAAAACAAAGTTGATATTCAGAAAGGTGGTTTCATTTTGAGTGGAGACCATATTTTATTTGTTGAAATTGGAATTTAATTGAGCAAGTTATGAATTTCACCATTTAAATGATTTAATTAAAGCATTAATTAATTGCATTAATTTATTTATCCAAAACAGAAAACAATTGTTATATTTGGAAAGAGTATGAAATTTTGGATTGAAAACATATTTTACATGGGCCATTTGAAATAGATTTGAATTTGTTATGGATTTAATCAAATTCAAAAGGGTTATTTGAATTTGAATTTTTGAAAATATTTGGAATGTTCAAAACAGTAAACAAAATACATATTTGAAAAGTTCATGATTTTCTGATTGGGATACATATTTTATTTGTGCAATTTGAAGTTAAAATGATGAAGATATTAATTTAGCAAATTTTTAGGTTCAAATTACCATTTAAAACAAACAAAACAATGCATTTACAGAGGGCAGGGCTACCCACGCTGGCTGACAGTGGGCCACGACCAGCGTGGTGCCACAGTGGCGTGTGTGTGCGAGGTGATGTGGCAGAGGGGGTCAATGACTGGTGGGTCCTGCCCCTGCGAGTAAATTGCCAAAAAGGTGGGTTTATTCCCTCCGCGGGGGATCGAACCTGAGACCGAGGGCGTGCGCGTGGGTGGCCCAGCCACTGCGCTGAGATTCTATTGGTGATACCCAAGGGAACTGACAGAAGAAGAGGTGTGCGTCGAGTTTTAACTGAATTTTTACAGACAAGGTTCAGACGGGAGGGAGACAGAGGACGGTGACCGGCGGCGATCTCGAGCTGCTGCTGCTCGATTCGCGAGCGTGCACGCGCCGTGTGCGTGTGGGGGCGGGCATACGCAAGCAGTAGGGAGAGAGGAGAGGAAGGAGGGTACGGGGTGGGGCTCACCCCCGTTTGTAGACGATGCAGAGGCTCGGTGTAGCGGCAGAGAACAGACGACGGAGGCGACCATGGCGAAGAGGAAGGCGGCGATCTCCGGCTCCTGGCGCTCCAGCTCGATGACGATGAGGTAGACGCTGATGTGGCGTTTCCGTTTCCGTGGTCTGATGGCGTCGAGGTGGCCGAGGGCGCCTGCGTGGCCAGAGCCCGAACTCCGGCCATGGCAGCACAGCAACATCTTCAAAAAACGCGGTGGTGATCCGACTGGCTAAAGGACAGAGGGAAGGTGGCGGCGGGCAAGAAAGAGGAGGGGGAAGACTAGGGTTTGGGGAATTGGCTTGGAGGAGGGGATGATAAGGAGGGGGCAGGTGCACATGGGGGGGGAGGTGGTGGTGCGTGCTGTTGCTTTTCTTCAGAAGAAAACGACAGGGGGGTTCGTACGGAGGTGGGGGAAGGAGGGGGTGCGGGATGGCTACGGTGGGCTTCCTTCAGGGTTGTAGGTGGGCCAGAAATGGCCTGCCTCCCCCTAGCTCAAAGGGTTTTTCTTGTTTTATTTTTTTTCCTGTTTACAGTTTTTTTTGTAGAAGGAAAGAGAGAAAAAGAGAGAGGTTTTTGGGGGTTTTTATTTTATGAATAAATTCTATTAATTTGCAAAACAGTAAATCAAAGCAATGTTAACATTATGTGCAAATATTTGAAATATTAATTTGATTTTTTTTAAGTTGCTATTTGAATTTCCAATAGTATTTCATAAGGCTTTGGTTTTTAAACAATTTTATTCAATAATCTCAAACAATTTTGAAATCTTATTGAATTTAATTGTTTGCAAGAATTTAATTTTTAAACCCACATTTGAAACATGCCAAGCATGGATGAATTTGATTTGAATTTGAATTTGCCATTTGGGTGTTAATAAAAGGGAATTTTTATTAACAAGCAATTTGAATAAATTCAACTTCAAACTATTGAAAAACAATTTGAGTTGTTAGTTTGCAACTTTTAATTGGAAATGTTGGACATGTTTTAAAAGTTTAAATTGGTTTGAAGTTTTGAGTTGTTTTGAAAACATGGTGCAATGCTTATGATGCATGTGATGCAATGCAAGAAAAGAAAAACAACCAACTTTCTACTTAGGGAAACACCCCAGGTGTTACAGACGACACCACTAACAAGGGATTGCGCCCTCGCAATCCACCTGCTAACCCAAGAGGGGAAAGAAGTTCGACTATCGATTCTTCATGCTTCCAGCTGATCTCCTCGACACCACTAACAAGGGCTTCTCGACACCACTAACAAGAGATTTTTGCTCGGAGTGACGACGATGTTCTTCCACCAGGAATCTTCCGATGATCGAACCTATTAGGTTAAAGGCTCAGTAAACGTCCACCCACGTAGGATCCTAACACTTGAAAATAGACAAGAGGGGGGACTCCAAAACAAATAAGATGGGAGGGGAAATAGAATAGAGATAAGGAGAAAACAAGAATCCTATTGAGATGTTTTTCCAAAATAGTTTAGCAGAAATAGTTTTTGGCACTCTAGAAACAATGACCGTTAGCGAGGTTATCCTACAGGCTTTGCGGACCCGTTGCTTCGATAACCATTCGTATCGAAACAATATCGGGAATCGGAAACCATGCTCTGATACCATTTGTGACGCCCCAAGATCGGGCACTATGCAGATTTCAGCATTTCCGCCAAAATCCACATAATAACCGATTCCAGGTTGCCACTTGTGATAACATTACAACAGTTCACGAATAATCCACAACAACAACAGAAAAGGATATATACAAGAAGACTCAAACGAGTCAGGGATACAACTGATACAATACAAAGATCCAAATAACAGCGGAAGAAACAACATAGCGTCTGGCTACGGACAAGATAAAAATTGGACTGAGAGTCCTGAAGATAACCGATGGCGTCCAATCCCTGCCCAGGCCAAGCCGGAGGGATTCCCAAGCTAACGTCGTCAGACTTCAAACCTGTTGACTGCAATGTTGAATATGCAGCTACGAAAAAGGATTCGTGGGTCAGTACGGTTAAGTACTGGCAAGTGGATAAACCATACTCACAAGATACCAGCGTAACCGGTCATCACAAGATACAAATACTTTGGGTACAACGGAAAGGAAAGGATTATTGCAAAGAAGCGGCAGCGGGCTGCACTAACTAACTACAGAGACTTGATACAACATCCGGCTAAAAGAGGGGGATAAGATAGCGTATCGTAACCAACTACAACTAACATCAAACAAACCCATCCTGGATCTCGCCCCTTATCCAAAGAAGCAATCCGAGGATAACTCACACAGTTGGATTAATGATGGTTCAAGTTATTGTGTCAATAAGACTATTACTAGTCAAGTTATCATTAGTTAGGTGTAAGTTGTTCTGAGTACTTGTTAGCCAGTACTTTCACCAAGTCATCCATAACCGCGGAAAACACGGCTTCTCGAGAAGATTTATCCCTGCAGGGGTGCACCAATTTGGCCGTACACGTAAGAATACCCCGCCAGATAGGAAATGCACTTCCACCAAGCGGGGCACTCAACACAACTCAACTCTTCTTTGCATCAAGACCAAAGAACCACATGCTGTGCGTGCGCGGCTAATCGAGCCCCCACGAAGAAAAGGGGGACCCTCATAGCACTCTAAGACCACGCCGCCCTAAATGCCGACTACAAAAGTTCCACCCTGGCGCCAAGGGTTCGCACCTGCACATGCATGCATCAAATGGAAAGCCCGAACTAAGTGTGGCGATTTGGACGAGATGCGAATCGAATCAAGTTGAGGGGGGCGCCCATACTCGCTTCCCACATGCGGTTAGTGCGCTCATCATGGATCAGTAGACAAGACCCTTTTCCTAATCAGGGTCGACACTAGCAGGCCTCAAAACCACGCCGGGCCTCCTGCCGGTGCCTTATCATCAAATAATTATTACCCAAAACATTAACATGTTGTTGATTAAGTTGAAACCCAACTATCAAACTAAACAGGTGATAAGACGGCCAACAAGACTTGAGCGCAAACAACACTAAGCATGCAACTACGACACGAGGGCCAACAAGGCTAGCAAACAACAGTTAATAGGAAGTGGAAGGAAGGCTATTTCATGGCTGCAAGGTAAACATATAATAGGATCGAGACACAAGCATCGAATCAAAATGCTAGAAGAAGAACAACGGAAAGAATCGGTAACAAGTGATGAAAGGCAGCCATTTGGCAGCAAGTGAGTATACTTGCCTGGAATCCAGCAAGTAGAGGTACATCCACAGAACTTGTCGTTGCTCACATCATCTCAACGTCCTATCCGCGAAGAAGCAACAAACTAGAACAAACACCGGATGCAACAATTACTTCTACGGCAAAAGATCCAGCATGATCAAGATATGGATGCATGACAAGTTTAAGGATGCATCAAGATAAACTAGTTGACATAAGGAATCAATTTAAATGAACCCATATGCATTTGAGATGCATATGGCAAAGTCCATGGTGCATACATAGTTAATGTTAGTAAACTAATAGCGAACTTCATGTTCAAGTGATTAAATGGCAAGATGCAACATGAAAACAACAAGAAAACAAGTTTAGCTTCAAGTTGGTAATTCATTTGTCATTTTTGGAATTGTAATTATTTAGTTATGAATTATTACATTTTAAATGGTTTAAGTAAAGCATTAATTTGTTCACCACTTTTAATTATAGAAAACTAGGATACTATTTTATAAACAGAAAGAACATTGAATTTTGGATGGGAACATATTTTATTTGTTGGGAAACAATTTTAAATGATTTATTTAAGCATATTACCAATTTAAATGCATTAATTAAGAGGTGAAGCAAAAATCCAGTTTAGATATTGCAAACCAGAAAACAAAGTTGATATTCAAGTGTGGCATTTAATTTTGGATGGAATTCATGTTTTGAGTTTTCAATTTGGAGCAAGCATGTGAAAGTTATTAATTAGAACTTTTACTTAATTAATTAAGGCATTTTTAAATGACATTAATTTTAATTGTCCAAATTGCAAAACAAAGTTGATATTCAGAAAGGTGGTTTCATTTTGAGTGGAGACCATATTTTATCTGTTGAAATTGGAATTTAATTGAGCAAGTTATGAATTTCACCATTTAAATGATTTAATTAAAGCATTAAGTAATTGCATTAATTTTATTTATCCAAAACAGAAAACAATTGTTATATTTGGAAAGAGTATGAAATTTTGGATTGAAAACATATTTTACATGGGCCATTTGAAATAGATTTGAATTTGTTATGGATTTAATCAAATTCAAAAGGGTTATTTGAATTTGAATTTTTGAAAATATTTGGAATGTTCAAAATAGTAAACAAAATACATATTTGAAAAGTTCATGATTTTCTGATTGGGATACATATTTTATTTGTGCAATTTGAAGTTAAAATGATGAAGATATTAATTTAGCAATTTTTTTAGGTTCAAATTACCATTTAAAACAAACAGAACAGTGCATTTACAGAGGGCAGGGCTACCCACGCTGGCTGACAGTGGGCCACGGCCAGCGTGGTGCCACAGTGGCGTGTGTGTGCGAGGTGATGTGGCAGAGGGGGTCAATGACTGGTGGGTCCTGCCCCTGCGAGTAAATTGCCAAAAAGGTGGGTTTATTCCCTCCGCGGGGGATCGAACCGTAGCCACTGCGCTGAGATTCGTTTGGTGATACCCAAGGGAACTGATAGAAGAAGAGGTGTGCGTCGAGTTTTAACTGAATTTTTACAGACAAGGTTTAGACGGGAGGGAGACAAAGGACGGTGACCGGCGGTGATCTCGAGCTGCTGCTGCTCGATTCGCGAGCGTGCACGCGCCGTGTGCGTGTGGGGGCGGGCATACGCAAGCAGTAGGAAGAGAGGAGAGGAAGGGGGGTACGGGGTGGGGCTCACCCTCGTTTGTAGACGATGCAGAGGCTCGGTGTAGCGGCAGAGAACAGACGATGGAGGCGACCAAGGCGAAGAGGAAGGCGGCGATCTCCGGCTCCTGGCGCTCCAGCTCGATGACGATGAGGTAGACGCTGATGTGGCGTTTCCGTTTCCGTGGTCTGACGGCGTCGAGGTGGCCGAGGGCGCCTGCGTGGCCAGAGCCCGAACTCCGGCCATGGCAGCACAGCAACATCTTCAGAAAACGCGGTGGTGATCCGACGGGCTAAGGGACAGAGGGAAGGTGGCGGCGGGCAAGAAAGAGGAGGGGGAAGACTAGGGTTTGGGGAATTGGCTTGGAGGAGGGGATGATAAGGAGGGGGCAGGTGCACATGGGGGGGAGGTGGTGGTGCGTGGTGCTGCTGTTGCTTTTCTGCAGAAGAAAACGACAGGGGGGGTTCGTACGGAGGTGGGGGAAGGAGGGAGTGCGGGCTGGCTACGGTGGGCTTCCTTCGGGGTTGTAGGTGGGCCAGAAATGGCCTGCCTCCCCCTGGCTCACCTTTTCTTTTTATTTTTCTGATTGCACATTTTTTTTTTGTAGAAGAGAGAGAGAGAGAGGAATAGATTTTTTAGGGGTTTTAATTTCTTATGAAATAATGTTATTAATTTTCCAAAACAGCCATGTCAAAGCAATGTTAGCATTGATTTCAAAAATTTGAAATATTAGTTTGATTTTAATTTGTTAGTTGAATTTCAAATAGGGTTTCACATAGCTTTGATTTTTAAAATAAACAAGTTTTATTTAATAAGCTCACACTATGAAAACTTAGTGAGTTAAAAAATGTTTGCAAGATTTTACTTTTTAAACCACAATTGGAACATGCCAATTATGATTGATTTGATTTGAATTTGAATTTACCATTAGGGTATTAATTAAAGGGGGAATTTATTAACAAGCAATTTAACTAAATCAACTTCAAAACTATTGGAAACAAGTTGAGTTGTTTAGGTGGCAATTTTTAAATTGGAAATTTTGAACATGTTTTGAAAGTTTAAATTGGTTTGAACTTTTCAGTTGTTTTAAAAACATGGTGCAATACATATGATGCATGTGATGCAATGCAAAAAGAAAACAACCAACTTTCTACTTAGGGAGAACACCCCAGGTGTTACATCTCTCCACTTTGTACCTCATGTTTAGATCTTGTGAGCTGCCTATCATGATCAAGATCATCTTTATGTAATGCTACATGTTGTGTTTGCCGGGATCTAATGAATGTTGAATGCTATGTCTTCTGATTATCAATCTATCATGTTATCTTCATGCTTATGTTATTTATGATCTTGCATGCTCTCCGTTATTAGTAGATGCTCGGGCCAAGTAGATGCTAGTAACTCCAAGAGGGAGTATTTATGCTCGATAGTGGGTTCATGCGTCCTTTTTATCTGTGCTCGAGTGACAGAAACGTGACGGATGAAGGATGTGTTGTTCCCATTAGGGAGAAACCAACAATGCTTTGTCTAAGGATGATGTTATTGTTTACATTACACACTTTGCTTACTGCGATTATCTGTTTCTTTCAACTTAAGACCCAACGTTTGTTCGGATGATATTCGGAGGGTGAATTGTTAGTCGTAGACGCAGTTGGACGACGGTCTATGTATTTTGTTGTAATGCCCGCATGAATCACGTAGTAATTTTTATGTTTTGCAAATGCACTACGGTGCAACCTTCATTTCTGTCAATTGCACAGCTGTAATTTGTTCACCACACATGTTATTTATTTTTCACAGAGACACACCACTAGTGAACTGTGGACCCCGATCCATTTTCCTCATACTGATAAAACACCTACTGGTTTCATATTGCTTTCATATTGTTTGTAACATCCCAGTTTTTTTTGGAAAGTCCAAAAAATCATTAATTTTTTTGTATTGTTAATGCAAGCAACCAAATTTAAATAAGTTTCAACCACAAAATAACTAATATCACTTTTCCAAGGTATTTGGAATTGCTAATCTAAATAAGGCTCTATTTTCTAAACACTCAGAGTTGTTTTTAATAAATAGTTTTCTAAAATATTCACATTATTTAAAAGTAAGAACTATTCCATAGAATGATTTCAAATCAAAAATTGTTTTGAAAATATTTATATGGCATTTAAAACTAGATGATCGTATGATATTTGTGTGTTCTTAAATATTTTAAAAGCCCAAATGTAAGTATATGCATATACTAATATTTTATCAAGGTTTCAAATAATTAAAAAAGATTTTAACAAGATTATTTTGTATGAAGATAATATTAATGTGTTTTAAAATCAATAATATAGTGTATAGTATTTTCCAAAATTTTGTTGACGCCAAATTGGAACTATTTTGGAAATAGACTCAAATGCCTACTTGTAGTTAAAATAATATTTGAAATTTGTCAAAATTTTAATTAACTAAAATGTTAGCAAAAATATCGTAATTTAGTAGATATTATATTTACAAAGACAGAGCAATTGGTTTGGTGTCATTTAGATCTTTTAATCAAAAGATATGAAAAAATTAGGAAAAAAAATTAGGCCGACCTGGCCAGCACATATGCGCGTGCACGTGAATAAGAATACTTGGAGAGAAAAAAGAAAGAACTCTGACATCATCGATGATGTCAGCATGTGAAAAAAAAGGGAAACGCTGCCCGTCACGCACGTTCGCATGGGCCAGCTCGGGCTAGGCCGTTCTCCACGTACGTACGTGCTACCGCGAGTGCACATCCGGTTGCCCCTTTTAGTCCCACATCGGTTCTTTACGAAGTTTCACGCCCACCTTCCGCCTATATAATGAGACTAATGGTTTAGCCAAAATCACAAAAATAAATTCAGGTTGAACCTTTTATTTTGGTTTGACTAGAATAAAATAATTATTTTTTGGCGGGATTTCTTATTTTCTTTTCCGCGACGCTTCTCACACGGCGAAGTTACCACGTAAATTATCTTTTGTACGTATATTTGTAGAATATCTGTTTTAGTATATTTGAGGCCGCGGATATAGTTATCGTAGTATTAGACTTATTTTCTTAGTATATTTTATTTTAACTTTAGACTAGCGTAATATTTGTCGTACGTACACTGCGCGACGTAAGCTAGACAAAGACACGCTATAGCCGTAGGCGCATGATTTTGATCCTACGACTACGAGTAGATCACCTAAACAATTTTTACCAGCTAATCACGTCATGCCTTATAGTCTACCTATTTTTCGGAACAACACCACGTAGAAAATGCGTCGGCTAGTTTTACCTAAAAACCCCTACAACTTAGAATAGTCATAACTTTAGAACCGTAAGGCTAAATTTAGCAAATTTGGACTTTTTGAAAAGCACTTAACATGTAGAATCGTTTGGCATTGTTTAATTTCGAATTTGACTATTTAAAATTTATCCAAATTCAAATGAGCCATTTTGAGTAATTTTGACCTAGTTTAAACTCAGTAAATAATCTTAATATGATTTCTTCTACAATAATGTTCTATTTAGTAATCTTGGACCAGAGAGACCAATGCCTGAACCATATGGACACTAGTGAACCTATTCTATGTAATATTGGCCTAAAACTCTCCCTAGTTTTCAATACCAACTAAACATGATATGATAGTTGTTTATCGCTAATACCCAATTGTGGTATGATCATTGTGACCAGAGACCAACCGTTTGGACCCTTGGAACTTCCTTGACAAAGAGGAACCACTCAAGTTTGAATCCTTCAAGGTAAAACTTTATCCATAAAAGACTAGCCATCAACCTAATCATCATAATTCTCTTTGCATATTGAATTATATGAAAATCCCTGACCTATCAATAGATAATCTAAACCAATCTTGTTTTGAACACACTTGTATGTCTGTTTACCTTTGTATGCATTGTGTTTGTGAGTTACTTGTTGATTGCTATTATTTGTATTGTTTAGATTGTACGGAGAGAAACGTTCTATTTGTGAAGAGAGTGTGATTCTACACCAAACTTCAAAAAGTCAAGTGGCACACATGATCCTACTATTTTAATATATGCATTAGAGTTTTATTGTAGCTATGCATTAGTAGGAGTTGTGTGTTATCGCTATGCTAGATTTCTTCATAAACACCCAAGTGGAGTAATCATATGTTATCCCTAGATGTAGCAATCCATATGTTAGGCAAACACCGTAATGTTAGATTGCTTAGCCATGCTTGTAGTTATTCGTGGTTGGGATTATTATCATGTTATGATGAAAACCGTTATTTTAATTGCTTATGAAAACAACATGATAATTAATTAACCTGGGCGGATTGCTAGCATGTCATCAGAGTACAGGTTTTGGTGGGGACCGCCGCCCAATATCTTGAGATTATGTTTGGTTTATGTATGTAGTTGTTTCTTGTGTGCAGCCGTGTTTCATATTAGTGTGGGCTAGACAGAATTTGTAGGTTGTGGTGACTCGAACCCAACGTGTCCAGAGATGTAGAATAGTAGTAGGATGGTCCGGCCCGTGGAGGGTTTGGGGATCTACTTCTTATGAATTTTGGCTTAATCTTCTTTCCTTCCATGTTACTAATGGTGTATCATGGTGTTTGGGGTCGATTAGGCAACACGGGTAAAGGGCACAAACCTCGCGAGGGTTAAAACTAAGATCTTAGCCGTGTTCCATTGGTTAGGGACAATTCAACAACTAGATGGGAAACATGACATATCTCGTTCATCTTGTTTTATTGATTACTACCAATTTGACTATGGGTTATTGGAGAAGTGCCTGATGGTGTTTCAGCGTGCTAATCCAAAAAGGGTAGGAGCACTTTGCTATCAACCAAAGTGTCCAATTATGTAGGAGCACTTTGCTATCAACCAAAGTATCCAATTATGTGCAAAAGTTACTTTCTATTAAAAGAAAGGACAAATGTCTTTATGCAAACTAGCCCAGAAACTCCACCAGCCAAATATGCATGTAGATTAGTAACTTGCCATTTATATCCACCATAGTGTCACTTGCCAATACATTAAATTGTATTGACTCCCTTGTGGCTGCATATTCCAACGTGCAGATGGTTCCGATGACGAGTGAGGATTTCGTTTAGGTTCTCGAGTCTACAACCAACATGTTTTGCATGTGGCACGTGAAGAGGATGAGGCTCATTGATGTACTATGTTTCCCGTTGCAGAACTTTGTATTTACGCTAGCCTTGAGCTATGCAAGTTGTAAAACCATTTTGTAAAGTCTGGATCATGCGATATAATAAAGATGTTGACGCATTTGGATGATATTTCATCTTGTACTGTGGTGCTAGCAATTGATCCAGGGACTAGCACAGTAACACAAGGGTTCTTGCCTTTATTAAAAGGTGGGAGCGCTACATTGTTCCTACTGTTTTCCACACCATACATTTAACCTCTTTGTGTTCAGCAAAACTGGTGAGATTGAAAACCTCACTGCTTCGTTGGGACAGAGTGATTTGATTGCGTTGTGTAGGTTCCACTTTGCTGCTGAACCGGTAGTGCGCCCTGCCACCTCAGCTGCATCAACCTTCAGAGATTACTTAACCTCCTACTGGTGGATTCAACCTTGGTTTCTTTTCTGAGGGAAAACTTGCTGCTACACTCTTCACAAACTTTCTCTTGGGGTTTACCAACGAGGGAATTAAAGCCATCAATAGTTTTCTGGCGCCGTTGCCGGGGAGGAAGAGAATTTCTACAAGTGGAGTCTCTCACCTCCAATCATTTTTACTTTGTTATTGTTTTGCTTGTTATTTGCTTTATCCTGCTTGCTAGCAACGTTTGATGTCTTTGAAACTAGATCTTATAGGCAAAGTGGGTTCACAGATGGACAACAAAAATATTATAAGAAACACCGCTTGTCACAAAAAGGAATACACTTATGGGAGCAAATTAATAAATTGCATGACTATGCTAAAAACCTTTTCTCTACTTATAATGTTACTTATTGCTTTGATAAATCTTGCTGTTGTAGGAGGTATAAACACCCCCCCTTTTCAATCTGAGTATAATGATGATCTTACCATATCTTCTTATGTTAAAGGAAATTATGAATTATATGATGTGGAACAAATTGAAGAATTTATTGCTTGGAAGGGTGCATTTGAAATTTCCTATTTACTTGAAAATATTGATGATGCACCTTATAAATACGAGATTTATGCTATACTTGAATATTTCTTTTATAATTACAAGGATTGTAATTACTACATAATGGAATATCTTAATAAATGCTAACAACCTAAGGAAGTAATTGATGCCTTGCAGGAACCTATGAAAGAAGAAACTGCTGAATCTGGAAGCTCATTGGATGAAAAAGAGGAGGATAGTGATGATCAAGAGGAGGAAGAATGGAGCTACCCATGTCTAACTCCCGATGATAGTAAATCCATAACTCGTACATTATTTGATGAACTTGATGCTTGCTATACTTGTGACCTTGATACTACTATGAATGAAATTTGTGAGAATGATATTGCTACTGTTATTTATGATAATCCATGCTACTTGGATAAATCTTATGATAATGCTCTTGATGATGGTGCTATGTTACTTGATGCTATAAATTATAATGCTACTGAAAATAGGATTGCTATAATGTGTCCTATACCTTTTATGAGTGATCAATCATCTTGTTTTGCTATTTCTAAAAGTGGGAAGAAAGAGGAGCTGATTTTCAATTTTGATCCCACTATTTTTGAGCTTGATATGAACTGTGTGCTTTTAGACCATGACAAACATGCTTTATGTGATAATTATATTCTTTAGTTTGTTCATGATTCTACTAAAAATTATTATGAGAGAGGGAAATATGGTTGTAGTAATTTTCATGTTACTAAAACACCTCTTTTGTTGAAAATTTTGAAGGTTCTCTTGTTCTACCTTCCCGTGATTTCTAGTTTGAGCTTCTTTAATTTATTTATTTACAAGATTCCTATGCATAGGGAGTGGGTTAGATTTAAATTTGTTTTATACTTTCTTCTTGATGCTCTCTTTTGCTTAATGCATATTTCTTATGTCAGCATTTTCTTCACTTGAAAACACGTGAATCCACTTTTCTGGGCCTAGCTAAAAGGCGTTAAAGAAAAGCACTTCGTGGGAGATAACCCATGATTTTATTTTTGCTTTGTTTGTCTATGTTTTATTTGAGTAAAAGGGTTTTATACTTATGTAGGAACTCATTTGAATCTTTATTTTCATGTTTTAGTAGTGCCAAGTAAGGTTTCTGACGAGAGTTGGAGTTGGTTTTCGGATTTCTGCGGAGGAAACAGATTTCTGCTGTCCACCGTAAAAAATCGTATAAAATCCAAGAAGATCATAATGATCTAAATTTGTTTGTGATTATTTCTTGGATAATTCCGCAATTGTTTCGTTCTTTAAGTTTTTGGATCTGAGCAACTTAAGTGCCTCGAAAAAATTCATCTTTATAGACAGTTCTGGTTTTGACAGATTCTGTCATTTTTCTTGCATTTGCTCTTTTGCGATGTCAAGTGGATTTCTTTACTTCACGAAACATCAGTGGCTGTAGCTAATGTTTAAAATTATAAATAGCACTTGTGCCATACGGAACCAAAGGATTTTTAATTTTTGCACTAGCTGTCGGATATATACTAAATAGGGGTATATCAGATGGTAGTCAAAAGTGCCGGATTACCAGGGTGGCCCAAGTGGTAGTGGGCTATGGTCCATTGGGCGGCCCAGTAAGCTGACGCGCAGAAGCCGGATTCTAGAAGGACCCGGATCACGGCCCACGTGATCTGGCTTGGAGGAGAAGGCGAATTCCTTACTTTCCAAGTTAATAGCTACCGTAGTCTTCTAGGTTTCCTACTCTGTATGCCCTAACCCGGCTATTATATAAAGCCGGACGGGAGATATGATAGATAGACAAGAAGAGACAGACTAACTCGCCGGGAAGTTGATCCCCAGCGAATAGCCAAACAGAACCTCACATTGTAATTGTATACACAGGCTTTAGCCCTGATTAGTGAGATTGCAGGAGTAGGAACGTCGTATTACTACGACGTACCGAACCTGGGTAAATCCTGTGTCTTTGTCTTCAACGCGATCCCGTTCCCCCACGACTTTACCCGTAGTCTCATGGCACCCCCGTCTATGAAAACTACCACGATGTCTCGACAGTTGGCGCCCACCGTGGGGCAAACGACGTCAGGCGTTAAGTTCCGATCTGGGATACTCAGCGGAATCGATAGGTCCATAACTGTCGGAAGCCTGGAGTTCGACGATGACGTCGGACGCTTCCTTGACAATGGATCTTACATACCGGCGCAAAAACATCTGGTAAGTGCCTGCGTGTTACCGATCGGATCTGTTAATATCTTTATCGGACTAACTGCAGAGGCCATTGGGTTTTGCGGTGGAAGCAAATTTTTCCCACCCGCCCTATACCCAGTCGAAGATGACTATGATACCGGATTTTGCTCAGACCGCCGACATGAAAGTGATACACACTTTATCGGTATGGTGCAATCCGAGGTCGCCAAAAATACGGACGACGGAAATCCTGTGCAGGAGGCAGACAACAGCACGCCCACCACAGAGGTGGAAGATCCGACATCCGTCAACATGACGATCAACTCGGAAGCTGACTCAGTGCTAGCCGCCATTGAGGCGAGATTAGAGTCAGAAACCGGATTAGATGATTTTGATTCCGAAGACGAAGACGTGGACGCCTTCGAAAGAAAAGTTAAATCTTTTCAGGAGGGATTCCATGAAGTACTAATGCCGAAACCGGCTGAAAACACGGACGCCGTCAGTCAGGAAAGCCCTAAAACCCCTCCGCCAGAGGAAGAGAGAGAAGATGGAGAAACTTCTCCGATATTTCCCAACGTCAAGGAATTGACAGAGGATGAACCTGCTAAAAAACCTCCCTCTTCCAAGAAAAAGCACAAGGCCGCTAAAAAACTCCAATACAAACTCCGGAAGAAGAAATTGGCTGATCCAGCTGATGAAAGCCCGGAAGTAGGAGATGCAAGCGGAATAAAACTTGCGGAGAAGAAAACAAAAGAAATTCTTGTTCTGCCAATGACAGAGCAAGAAGAACAGGAATTGTTACAAACACCAGTGGGATTGCATGAACCCCCTGAAGTGCTAGAGGCCAGGAGACAAGTTCTCCAACGGCAACAGCAACATCTATTCAGAACTCGTGAACACCTCCAAAAAACCCAGGATGACATCAAGCTCATGAAGGAAGAAATCGAGGAGTACGAGAAAAAGAATAGATCTGTCATTAAACCTACAAGGTTACCCGGAATCGTAAGACCGGAAGTAGTGCCGCGAAAAGAAAGGTTTCACAACCCATCTTGGCAAAAGCAGGTAAACGGCAAAGATGCCAGAGGCGAACCAATATACAAAACCGCAGCAGAAAACGCGGAAGCAGCGTTTGCCATCCTCAACAATGACATGTACTCCAACGGTGAAAATCTCCAAGGGGTGTATGCTTTCCTAGGAAAAGCATTGAAACAACAACAGCGGGGCCAAGAGTGATCAGGGAAGTTGCACGACGACTCCGCCCTATGCAAAACAGCTACTTGCGCCGATGGAGCACCTGGACCGGAAGAACCTGGAGATTCCGACAATTCAAAGGATAAGAAAGCGGATCCGAGAAAAGATAAGAAAAATCCCGACAATAGGGATGAGGCGTCTAGAACTGGATCTCATCTCCCGAAAGGTGGACGCAAACCCCACGATCGGGAAGAAAAACACCGGAATGATGGCAAAGCAATGCCACCTCCGAGACACCCTGCTGAAAAAGCCGGAAGACATGATGTACCTCACAGGCATGAGAGATCTCGGACACCTCCCAAGGATAAAGAAAGGCACAAGAGTAGAACTCTGCCTCATCCAAAAGGGTGTGATCTTGAAAGAAATAGAAACGATCCCGGAAAAGCGCGTCCGCGCAACAATGGAAAAGAAAGGAGTAGATCCCCTTCTGTCCATTTAGCCGGTAGATATTCCGCGCACATGGATACGGCGGAAAAGGATGACCTGTACTTTGGACCTAAGTGTTTCACTGATAGGATCCAAAGAATAACCCTGCATTCTGGCTTCGCCAAGGTCGGTCCAACGTACCAGAAATACACCGGCAGTACAAACCCGGATACCTGGCTCTCAGACTACTATACAGCCGTCCAGATTAACAATGGGACAGACCTGGAAGCTGTAAAGTTTCTCCCCCTAATGTTACTGGATGGAGCCAGAGATTGGATCAATGGATTGCCATCAAGAACTGTCGACAGCTGGGATGATATGGCTCGAGTATTCACTCAGCATTTCCGGGGAACTTACAAACGCCCGAACAACATCAACCAGCTGAACCGTTGCACCCAGTTCGAGGATGAACCATACGTGGATTTCATCTCCAGATGGACTACAATGAAGAATAGTTGTTCTGGAGTAACTGACGTACAAGCAATGCATGCTTTCGTTAATGGCCTAAAACCCGGACTAGTACCGTTCATGGTTGGTTCCAAACAGCACAAAGATCTCGGATCTATGCTTAGAACCGCCAATGAGCACGCTGCAGCCGAAGACGACATCAGAGCAAGAGGAGGCAATATCGATACACTCATACTGGCCAAGAAAAATCCTCGCCCTGAGAAAAAAGGAACTTCAGATGCAACACCAAAACCCAAAGAGGTTAACATAGCCTTTGGAAGTGAAAAAGGGAACAGATGGAAAGGACGCAGTTCATAACCAATCAACTACACTAAAGAAGAGTGGGAGAAGATTAAGTCGGAACCCTGCGTCCACCATTCGCAATTCGGGAAACCCACCCATACGAACGCACAATGCCGGCTGAATAAGCACATGAAAGGCAGTGCAGGATCCGGAAACAAGGGGAAGAGTTCCAAAAGGAAATTCTCTAAACAAAAGCCAGAAGCTGAGAAAGAAGACAGTGAATCGGACACTGACGAAAAAAATCCAGGAACAACAGCGGAAAGGCGAACCCAAGTTCCCGAGAGTTGATGGAGAATGCGCCCTAACTTTCCTGGCAACTCCATCAGCAAAGGTGGCGAAAAGAACACTTCGAGAAATAAACGCGGTTGTTCCGGCAACCCCAAAATTCTTGAAGTATTCGAACACACCAATCACATGGGATTAGTCTGATCATCCCGGAAACATCCCTGAACCCGGCACACAAGCTCTTGTTGTAAGCCCTATCGTCCAGAACGCTAGGCTAAAAAGAGTGCTGATGGACGGAGGATCGAGCATCAACATAATATACCTGGACACATTGAGACATCTGAAAATCTCCGAGACCCAGCTCAATTACAGCAACATACGCTTCCATGGCATTGTTCCTGGCAGGCAAGCACGATCACTAGGAGAAATTTCCCTAGATGTCACTTTCGGAGAAAAAGATCACTTCCGTCAGGAAAAAGTATCCTTCGAGGTGGTGCCGTTCGAAAGCGTGTATCACGCGATACTCGGACGTCCAGCTTTCGCCAAATTTATGGCAAGATCATGTTATATCTATAACAAGCTGAAGATGCCAGGGCCAAAAGGAGGAGTAATCACCATATCGGGAGACTTCAAACTGGCAAACAAGCTGGAAAAAGAAAACGCCCTTTGTGCTGAAAAGATCATAGCAAAGGAAGAGCTGAAAGAGCTGGCCAAGGAGGTATCGCCGACAGAAATGCCGGCAGGAAAAGAAACCCGGAAGCCAGCAGATAGCTTCAAAGCATCCGAGAATACAAGACAGGAAATCCTAGATCCCAAAGATCCGACAAAATATGTCGTAGTAGGAACTGGGATGGCCGACAAATAGGAAGGCGAGCTCATCAAGTTCCTCCGTGAGAACTGGGATATTTTCGCCTGGTGTCCCGCTGACATGCCAGGCGTACCCAGGGAACTTGCTGAGCATCAACTCAAGGTGATTCCAGGCTCCAAACCCGTCAAACAAGGTCTCCGTCGGTTCGACGGAAGAAGACGGAAGGCTATTGGTAAGGAAATTATCCGGCTTTTAGCAGCAGAATTCATCCAGGAAGTAATACACACTGAATGGTCTGCAAATCCGGTATTAGTACCGAAGAAAGACACTACTGCTCTTAGAATGTGTATAGATTACACCGGCTTGAACAAACTGTGTCCAAAAGATAGTTTCGCGTTATCGCGAATCGATCAAATAATAGATGCCACCGCAGGCTCTGAGCTTTTATGATTTTTGGATGCATATTCCGGGTATCACCAAATACGCATAAAAAAGGAAGATCAAATCAAGACTACTTTTATAACCCCTTACGGGACGTATTATTACATAACCATGCCATTTGACCTGAAAAACGCAGGTGAAACTTACCAGCGCTGCATGCAACGTTGTTTGCATAGTCAGATTGGCAAAAATGTCCACGTGTACGTAGACGATATTGCCGTCGTAACCAAGGAAAAAGACACGCTCCTTGAAGATCTGCGAGAAACCTTCGAAAACTTGCGCACTTATAAGATGAAGTTGAATCCATCAAAGTGTGTATTCGGGGTTCCCTCAGGAAAACTTCTGGGTTTCATCGTTTCTCACAGAGGAATAGAAGTCAACCCGGAAAAGATCAAAGCAGTCTTGAACATCTCCAAACCCACGTGTGTGAAAGATGTCCAAAGATTGACGGGTTCCGCCGCTGCTGTCAGCAGATTTATTAGTCGGCTGGGGGATAAAGCCTTACAATCCTACAAGTTGCTGAAAAAATCCGACAAATTCGAGTGGACAGAAGAGGCCGATGCAGCATTAACCCAGTTAAAGGAAACTTTGATGAAAGCTCCGGTTTTGGCATCCCCAAAAGACAAAGAACCTATGTTATTGTACCTCACGGCTACAAACAGGGTTATTAGTGCAGTAATTGTTGTGGAACGGAAGAAAGACGAACAAAGCATATCAGACCAGCATCCGGTATATTACATAAGTGAAGTTTTCTCCGAGTCCAAGCAAAGGTACCCACACTATCAAAAACTGGCATATGGCGTATTTTTCGCATCTAGAAAGTTGCACCATTACTTCCAAGGACATTCCATCACAATGGTATGTAAAGCACCACTAGGGGATATAATAAACAATGCGGAGGCAACTGGCCGAGTAGCCAAATGGGGTATCGAGCTAGCAGCCTTCGACATTAAGTATCAGCCAAGGACGACAATAAAATCCCAGGTTATGGCAGATTTTGTCGCCGACTCGACGGAAGCAATGGAGAAAACACCAATGCCGGAGTCCGAGTACTGGATCATGCATTTTGACGGATCCAAGATGAAGGAGGGCGCTGGAGCTGGTGTAGTCTTAAAATCCCCTAAAGGAGACACAACGGAGTACGTATTACAAATACACTTCAACGCCAGTAATAACGTGGCAGAATACGAAGCTTTGCTTCATGGCTTGCATATTGCAAAAGAAATAGGTGTCAAGCGCATCTTGTGCTACGGCGACTCGGCTTTGGTACAGCACCAGTTTAACCAAACCTGGGATGCAAAAAGCCCTATCATGGCCGAATACCGGAGAACGGTGGACGAGTTCGCCATTTGTTTTTTCGGATTCGAAGTACTCCATGTCAAAAGGGAGGAAAATTGGAATGCGGATGCATTAGCCCGCATGGGGTCAGAAAGGGTAAAAATCCTACCACCAGGTGTATTCGTCCAGCATTTGTACGAGCCATCCATAAAAGGTGGAGATATCGATTACAAACTGGCTTACGAGTCAATTGAAGTTATGCTCGTCAACCCGGATTGGACAATTCCATATTTAAACTTCTTAGTCAACCAGAAGTACCCGGAAGGAGCAGACGAAGTCTTGCAGAGGCAAATTCAGCGTCGATGCAAAGGATACACGGTAATTGATAACTGCCTGTACAAACGTAGTACTTCCGGCATTTTTCTGCGATGTATTTCGCGAGAAGAAGGACGAGAAATTCTGCAAGAAATCCATGCCGGAGATTGCGGACATCATGCTCAATCAAAAAGCATAGTTAAAAAAGCATTCCGTGCCGGGTTTTTCTGGCTAACAGCCAAGACAGATGCGGAGCACATAGTGAATACATGTGCAGGGTGTCAATATTACGCCAAGCAGACTAATATGCCGGCCCAAGCACTCAAAACTATCCCCATTACATGGCCATTTGCGGTCTGGGGGCTAGATATGATGGGACCATTCAAAACTGCACGAGGCGGACTTACACATCTACTTGTAGCTGTGGATAAATATACCAAGTGGGTGGAGGCTAACCCCATCAAAAAGCTTGACGGTGTAACTGCCAGAAATTTCATCATTGACATAGTCATGAGATACGGCGTTCCACACAGCATAATAACAGACAACGGGACAAATTTCTCCATTGGAGAACTGGCAAAATATTGCCGACAAACGGGAATGCGCCTAGATCTTGCATCTGTAGCACGCCCGCAATCCAATGGACAGGTTGAAATAATGAATAGCTCAATCCTGCAAAGAATACGCCCAAGACTCAAATCTCCTCTTCATAGAGCAGCTGGAGCATGGGTAGAGGAGCTACCTTCCGTGCTTTGGAGTATTCGAACGACGCCAAACAGGTCAACTGGGCAAACCCCGTTTTTCCTAGTTTATGGTGCGGAAGCTATCCTTCCAACGGACATGATCCCTGATAGCCCAAGAGTGCGGGATTTCGACGACTCAGATGCCGAAGAAGCACGACAGGATGCCGTCGATCTCTTAGAAGAGGAACGAGAGCTTGTGCTTCAAAGATCCGCCATTTACCAGCAAGGTTTACGATGTTACCATAGTCGGAAAATCAGGCATCGTTCTTTTAAAGAAGGTGACTTAGTGCTGAGATTGGTGCAGAAAACAAAGCACAAGTTGGCCCCAGTATGGGAAGGACCATTTGTAATCAGCAAAGCTATGAAAAATGGGTCATATTATCTTGTAGATATTCGGGACACGGAAGACGATCCCGAGAAGCCGAATCGCAAAAGAAAGAGAAAGATAGATGATGAACTAGGAGAGACAAAGAGGCCTTGGAGCATCCAGCAGTTACGTCCCTTCTATACTTAGTTCAGTTTCTATGTAAACATCTTTTGAGATCATGAAATAAAGTTGTCGAAATTCTTATATCCATGTTTTTACAAGTTTATTATAGTACAAAACATGATTCCACCTTATCTATTTTCCAATGATCTTACAAAATACTCAATGTTAACCCGAATTGTGCCTGCGTTCTCGGTGTTTAAAAACTGAATGATTTTCAGCCTACTAACGGCTAAAGGAAACTCGGATTGTGCCTGCGTGCCCAAGTTTCATTCAAAAAATTCCTTGCTTTTCTCTAAGTATTATCTGATTGCTTATGCGTTGGGTCACTGGAGCTAGTTAGTAAAATGCCCTTAGTATGATCCATGTTTCCGAGTTTGAACTGATTGGTTTTACCCAGTAATTCGGCATGATGATTCATAGTACTATTGAGCCATTTCAAACACTAAGAACAGTTAAAACACATAAGCCAGAGAAATTAGAAGACAAAGGAATATTAAAACCCGGAAACCTTGCAAAGAATTTCATAATTAAAACTACAAAAGGCGGAGTTCTTGTTTATACAAAAGGAATAGAAGCATTACAATATAAATTACATTGTAAAAGTGCAGTAATGCTCCTATTGTCTACTTCCACCATCCAGGATCAGGACAGCCCTTCAAGCATCCGAGTCTTCGTCGCTGCTGTCATTCTCGGGGGCTTCAGGGATCTCCTCTTCCGGATAGGTGATGGAGATGTTCACCATGGAGGCGATCTTGGTGGCATGACCTTTGATTTCATCAAAGATAGTGGTCCGCTGGGTTTCCGTGTACCCTTGAGGGATACCGGACGCCACGCGCCAAGACTTGGCACCAGGGTAATGCATACGCATAAGGCCAAGTGCCATGCGTGCACCACCCCGTGCTGCGGAGCGTAAGGTAGACTCTTTGGACTCCGCCACCTCCAGGATAGCACCCGGAAGTTTATAAACTTCCGAGAATTCTATAGTACTTGTGGGGAGGAACTTGTTGATCAGCTGCATCCCAGCATCTCTGATCGCATTCCATACCTTCCCAAAGGCTCGGATTTTCTCAATACGAGTAAGACCTGGATAATTTCCTGTTTTTTCGGAACAAGCCTCCAAAAGGTTAGGCGGAAAAGCAGAGAAAGAAATCAAGACATGGACAAATCGGTAAATGAAATAAAACTTACCAAGAACCTTGTCAATTTTGGAACCTTCCTCTAGGCGAAGGAATAAGATACTTTCCAAGTCTTGGATAGTGGATTTATCTTTTTCCGCCTGATCAGAAGCCTTGGATTGAGAAATTCCAAGGGCCAAATTACTGGCTTCCAGATCTTGTTGAACCTTCATAAGCTCCTTATGAAGGTCCAAATTATCCTTACGGAGGCGTACGACATTGCCGGCATCTTCAGCTACTTCCTTGGCCTTAGCCAAAGCAGCTGGAAAGCAAGGAAAAAATTCCGAGTTTAGAAAAATCTCGAGAAAGTACTTCTTGACAATCCGGATAAAAAACTTCAGAGAATAAAGCATACATGTTGTTTCCGATAGCTGTAGCTGAGATGATGCCAGCTCATTGTTCTTAAAATCAATAATAGATTGAAGGGTTTTCACCTCTTCATTCTTAACGTTAAGTTTATTAAAAATTTCCAGGTTTATTACATCAGCGGTATGCTGAAACACAAAAATGAAAGCCAAAACGCTTAAGTTAGATCAAGCGTAATAAGAAGCATTAAGGGGAAAGTATACTTTCAACTTATTGCTTGGGGGCTAGAGATATTACCTGGCTCATTTCCCGCAAGTTTGACAAAGTCTCGTTGAATTCTTTTGCATATTCAGAAAAAAGAATTCCAACGTGATGAAGGCCATCTTGTATGACCTGACAAGGTGAAAATACGAAATCATTTCGGATAATTAGCCCGCCCTGTGGCCAAGGACGGATTAGAGGAGCAGGAGCGAAGAATTTCCTAGCTTCTGGACGGATATATCCGAGTTCATCAAATGGTTCTTCCTTTATCCGGATATTCCTATCTAAATTGGGAATAGGCTTGTCTTCCCCAGATGCCCGAGGATTTCTACTCATCTGTGTTTCCGCCCTTTCCCTCGCACACATGGTAGGTGGAATAGGCTGGCTGGATTGCTGAAATTGATTATCCGGGTTCGTGGTTTTATGCCCCTTGCTAGACATAGCTAAAGGAGGAGAAACTGCAGCAGCAGAAGGTTCCCTTTTGATAGCAGCAACTTTATGTTTCTTCAGTTTCTTTGTTTTCAAAGGAGTTGGAGCAAGGCTGAAAAGGGAACATCCGATAAATAAATATCTCGAAGAACTGGAGAGGAGTGACGATTAAAAAAGCTCCAGCAGAATACCTGGATGTGGCGAAGGGAATTCCGTCAATAGTTATCGTTTCCTCAAAAGTCACTTGCCTTTTGCGTTTCCGGTCGCCATAGAAGCTGGCATGTAATTCGTCAAGCTTGGCATCGGAAGCAAGGTCAGCTCTCTCAAGTTCGTCAAACTAGAGAAGTAGCAACGATGCGTTTAAAGTCAGAAAAAGAAGTTAATCCGAGAGGAACCCGAAAGCAAGGAAAGTACCAATACCTTAGGGGCTGGATTTTCCTCGTGATATATTGCCAGACTTTCTGCGTAATGATCGCAGGTGGCGACCAGTTGGTTGACTCGCTTCATGAAATACTTTTTGGTATAAGATTTATCCGTCCCCCTCATGCTATCTTCTGGCCCTTCATATTCGCAAAGGAGCCGGGAGTGAAAGGAAAGAGGTTGAATACGGCGTCCAAACCAACATAAGACAGTATCCTTTCCAGTTAAGGGAGGCTGAGAGGAAGTAAGCTTGGCAATACGCCTTTTCATCTTCATCAAATCTTCCGGCAAAGTTTGAACTGCTTCAACTGTCCAACTCTCTTGAGGAGTGGCGGCGGAATTAACGAATGGAGGAACCCCGCTTTCCTTACCAGGAAATGGGATGTCCTGATGATAAAAGAAGGAACCTATCCAAGATTTGACGGGTTCCGACGTTTTTATCTTCGGATACCAATCTTCCCTAAATCTTCGAAGAGTGAAAGAAATAGTTCCACCGATAGGAGGAATACCTTCTGTGAGGTTACGTTTCACTTCGAAGCAATATCGCCAAAAATCTAGACTGGGTGCTATTCCTAAATACCCTTCAAAAAGGGCTTGGAAACCAGCTAGGTAGAGAATGGAGTTGGGAGAAAGATTGTGTGGCTGGACGCCGTAATAATCAAGGATATTCAAGAAAAAGGTGGAAGGTGGTAAACCCATACCTCTCGCGATGTGAGAAGTAAGGAGGACGCGTTCCCCGTTTTTCGATATGGGCTCGAGCTCATTTTCCGAGTTCCGCCATTTGCCTTTGACTATGAGCCCTTCCTTTTCCATTTGTGGAAGGAGGAGAGGAGGAATATTACTCGGACTCCAGTTGCCGACGAATTCCATCTCTTCATCAGCTCCGGCGGCGGCGGACGCGGCGGCCTCCGCGGCTGCAAGCTCGTCGCCAACGAGCGTGATTTTCTCCTCCGCCGTCTCGGGAGCGAACGGAGGAGTAGGCGCGGAGCTCGAACCCGCAAGATCCGCGGCGGCGGAAGCATTTCCCTCGTCCACCGCGGTGCCCGCGGTCTTCACCGACTTGCCGCCGGCGTGCGTTGGGGAATCCAACATAGGATCCATCGTGTTGATGATATCCTCGATGTCTTGCGTGACGTTGCGAGCGGGCGAAGACGATGGAGATGCCATTAGGTGGCGGCACTGGCTCGCCTCCGGCGAGGTTTTGGGCGCGGTGTGTGTTCGGAAATCTCTCTCTGCTGGAAGCTTGGGCGCTGCAATGGCGTTCGAAGTGGGTGCGGAAGATTCTCCGGGAGGACGAAGAAGGCTATTTATAGTCGGAAATCCGTCACGATACGTGCTAACGGCTCTTTTGACCGTTGGATGATCAACCCGTGTCACTCGCCGGAAAATCCGGGAAATGAATCGACATGGTGATTATGGCTGTCTCCTCGTTTCCCGCGAGAATCTGTCAGAGATACGTTTCTGGGTTTCCCGCTTGAAACCCAAACGTCCCTTACGTTAGCATGATTAAAGCGCTGACGTAGGAGGTTCCTTCTCCGCGAAGGATCGTGTGAGAAAAGCCGGATTTTTAGAATTCCGAGTTTTACGTTATCATCTCTTTTTGAAGAAGAATCAAGACTGCTGGCCAATATTTCTCGGACAATATGCATTTGGCGAAAGACGGCGAATCAGAGTTTTAATCCTTCTTGGGGGCTACTGTCGGATATATAATGAATAGGGGTATATCAGATGGTAGTCAAAAGTGCCGGATTACCAGGGTGGCCCAAGTGGTAGTGGGCTATGGTCCATTGGGCGGCCCAGTAAGCTGACGCGCAGAAGCCGGATTCTAGAAGGACCCGGATCACGGCCCACGTGATCTGGCTTGGAGGAGAAGGCGGATTCCTTACTTTCCAAGTTAATAGCTACCGTAGTCTTCTAGGTTTCCTACTCTGTATGCCCTAACCCGGCTATTATATAAAGCCGGACGGGAGATATGATAGATAGACAAGAAGAGACAGACTAACTCGTCGGGAAGTTGATCCTCAGCGAATAGCCAAACAGAACCTCACATTGTAATTGTATACACAGGCTTTAGCCCTGATTAGTGAGATTGCAGGAGTAGGAACGCCGTATTACTACGACGTACCGAACCTGGGTAAATCCTGTGTCTTTGTCTTCAACGCGATCCCGTTCCCCCACGACTTTACCCATAGTCTCATGGCACCCCCGTCTATGAAAACTACCACGATGTCTCGACACTAACCCTCTAATGTGAATTACTGTTTGAGTGTGGTGTGAAGCAAGTTTTCAAGGGTCAAGAGAAGAGGTGATATATGTGATCAAGAAGAGTGCAAGGTCAAAGCTTGGGGATGCCCCGGTGGTTCATCCAAGCATATTGTTAGAATACTCAAGCATATAAGCTTGGGGATTCCCAAGGAATCCCCTTCTTCATGAACTATCTATCAGGTCACTTCTCGTGAAACTATATTTTTATTCGTTCACATCATATGAAGTTTACTTGGAGCGTCTGTTTGTTTTTATTTTGTTTTAATTTGTTTTATTTTGTTTTACTTGCTGCAATAATATATTTGGATCCTAACATTCTTTGTTTGGGAGAGAGACATGCACCGCATTTTCGTTGGAGTACTTGCTATGGCAGTATTCTTAGTTTTTCTTCTAGTCCCTGCAAAAATTCCTGTTTAACTCTTGTTTTCATTACATCTCTTATTTAGAGATGTTAGTTTTAGTAGTGTTATGTGAGTCCTATCATGTTTGCTTGCTTTAGCATTTAGAGAGTTTTTGTTAAAGCATGCTTTGTATGGTGCTTGTTGGGAAAACAAACCGCTGCTTGAGGTATAATTTTGAACGGTGCAAGTAGAAGCTTGTATAGACTATGGCTAGAATTTTTCATACCATGCTAGATGTTATTTTAGTTTTAAAGCCTTGTGGTTATTGAGTAGCATGATTAGCCTCAAATAGCTGATAGTGTTTAATGTGCCATTGAAAGAATCATGGGTTGTTCTTGTCATATTGAAGCATAAATTTGTGGTGTTGCCCTTTGAACATTTTATTCGGTTGACTTGGAGCATGCTCACACCATGTTTATGAATATGAACCAGTCACGAATAGCCTCCATGGTAATTTAGTTTTTGAACTTTTGGTACCACTTATTCTTGGATTAATGATGTTTATGTCGCTATGCATGATTATGGCTCTTTTGCTCTCTTGATTTGTCGCTCCCAGTCTTTTGCTAGCCTCCACCTGTACTGATTATGAGCTCTACTCGTGCATCCAACTCCCAAAAACCAAAGTTTTCCTATTGTGTCCACCATACCTACCTAAATGTGGTATTTAACCGCCACTCCAAATTAAATTGCTCATCTGTTACCTTTAAAACTTTCAAAATTACTCCTGTTTTGTGCTCCTATTTTAGCTCATGAGGACGTAAATAGATAATCTTTATCTCACTTATTGATTGGACTTTCACACCCTGGACTAATGGCTTCATCCGCTTATACAATGATAGAAGAGCTGGCAGCGGGGTGCCCAGCCCCAAATTAATAATACAAATTCTCTTCACTATTTTCCCCCTGATTTATTAGTCAAAGCATAATTGTGTAAACAAAAGAGAAAGTGAGATGACCTTCTTCCCAGATGTGTCCTTCTACGGTAGCCGCTCTTGTGAAGTCTAGTTGTCTTGTGACATACTGTATTTTATGTTTACCATTCGTTGACATAAGCATACACCTCTCTTAAAATATGGACACTCCTCCACGGTATGTGATTGTTGGAAGGCACCCGAGGATTCGGTTAGCCATGTTTTGTGAAAGATGGTTGGGAGGAGTGTCAAGTTTTCAATACCTCTGTTTAATAAAATAAAAGCTCTAGCACATGAGTGATCCATGTTTCCCTCTGTGAAGGTCCTTTCTTTTACTTTTATGTTGAGTCTCCATCCTCTAACTTTATGCACAGTTGAGAGAGCATTTTGCCATTCTGAGTTTATGTGCATTTGTCCCAGAAACATTATTAATTGATTCATGATGTGTTATTGTTTGTTCTCTAATTATTTGTTCTAGTCTTCCTCATGAACTTTGATGGTGTCCTGGCATTTATGTTTTGACCCACTCTTAAGGACTAGAGAAATATCACTTTGACATGTTCTCTCTATACTTGAAACAAACGTATATCTTTCTTTGCGTTGTTATTCATGATCTTTTATTTGAGTTACTTCTCATGATGCAAAGTGATTGCTATGATTTATTATTAAAGTTCTATTTATCATGCTTGTGTTAAAGTTCTATGATCTCAGCTTACTTATGCTTTTACATTATTGATGGTCAAGTTTATGTTGGTAGCATGTCACCTTAGAACTTATTGTGTTTTTATCGTTCAACGACTCGAGGACAAGTAGGAACTAAGCTTGGGGATGTTGATAGGTCATAAACATATCCTTAATTTCTGATGTTCCATGTTGTTTTGTTATTGTTTCCGACATGTTTGCTATACACTTTATGTCATTTTTATCGATTTTCCGGACTAACCTATTGACAAGATGGCACAGAGCCAGTTCCCTGTTTTCTGCTGTTTTTAGTTTCAGAAAAGTTGTCATGAAAATATTCTCGGAATTGGAAAACTCGAAGCCCGAAAGTCTTAGAATTCCCGAATGTTCCACAGAATCATGAAGAGACCCGGAGGGGGGCCTCAGGGGGCCCACACCATAGGGCGGCGCGCCCCCCTTGGCCGTGCCAGGGGGTGGTGTGGGGCCCCCAGGACTCCACCGCCTCTGCCCTTTCGCCTATTTAATCCCCGAGACATAAACCCTAAAGGGATTCTACTTTTACCCGAGAAACACCCGAGGCCGCCGTCACCGTCATGCCAAGATCGGGAGGGTTCTGGAGCTCTCCCCTGCACCCTGTCGGAGGGGCAAATCAACATCGGAGGGGTCTACACCACCATGCCCTCCTTCCGAAGTGATGCGTGAGTAGTTCATCCCTGGACTACGGGTCCATGGCAGTAGCTAGATGGTTTTTCTCTCCACTTTGTACCTCATGTTTAGATCTTGTGAGCTGCATATCATGATCAAGATTATCTTTATGTAATGCTACATATTGTGTTTGCTGGGATCTGATGAATGTTGAATTCTATGTCTTCGGATTATCAATCTATCATGGTATCTTAATACTTATGTTATTTATGATCTTGCATGCTCTCCATTATTAGTAGATGCTCTGGCCAAGTAGATGCTAGTAACTCCAAGAGGGATTATTTATGCTCGATAGTGGGTGCATGCCTCCTTTTCATCTGTGCTCGAGTGACAGAAACGTGATGGATGGAGGATGTGTTGTTGCCATTAGTGAGAAAACAACAATGCTTTGTCGAAGGATGATGTTATTGTTTACATTACACACTTTTCTTACGGAAATTATCTGTTGCTTGCAACTTAATACCCAACGTTTGTTGGGATGATATCCGGAGGGTGGATTATTAGTCATAGATGTAGTTGGATAACAGTCTATGTATTTTGTTGTAATGCCCGCACGAATCTCATAGTAATCTTTATGTCATGCATATGCACTACGGTGCAGCCTTCATTTCTGTCAAATGCCCAGCTGTAATTTGTTCACCACACATGTTATTTATTTTTCACGGAGAGACACCACTAGTGAACTATGGACCCCGGTCCATTTTCCTCATACTGATAAAACACCTACTGCTTTCATAGTGCTTTCATACTATTCCTACTGTTTTCCACACCATACGTTTAACCTCTTTGTGTTTAGCAAAACCAGTGAGATTGACAACCTCACTGCTTCGTTGGGATAGAGTGATTTGATTGTGTTGTGTAGGTTCCACGTTGCTGCTAAACCGGTAGTGCGCCCTGCCACCTCAGCTGCATCAACCTTCAGAGAATGCTTGTCCTCCTACTGGTCGATTCAACCTTGGTTTCTTTTCCGAGGGAAAACATGCCGCTACACTCTTCACAACATTTCTCTTGGGGTTTACCAACGAGGGCATTAAAGCCATCAAGTAGCAACAATACTTTAAGGCTTAAGTAGAAAAGAGGGAGATGCATGCAGATATATTATTCCATTATCTCTCTTTCTTGTTGGCTCATAAGCTTAGTATTCTCAAGTTAAGATCGTTTGTACTTCCAAGGAAGATTACATGATTGTTTTTATCACATGTATATTTGCTTATTTTCCCTCAACTCTTATGCTTGCTACCCAACCTTGCTAGCCAAAAACCTGTACTGAGAGAGAATGCTTCTCGTGCATCCAAACCTTGAGCCAAAACCATGCCATTTGTGTCCACCATACCTACCTATATGTGGTATTTAACTGCCACTCCAAGTAAATTTCTCATGTGCTACCTTTAAAACCTTCAAAATTATAATTGTTTTGTGCCTCTGTTTTAGCTCATGAGGACGTAGGTAGACGGTCTTTATTTCACTCATTGACTGGACTTTACACACCTGGACTAGTGGCACGTCCGCTTATCCAACTGCTAGAAGAGATGGCAGCAGGGTGCCCAGACCCAAACTTAATTACTATAAATTCTCTTCACTATTTTTCCCATGATTTATCAGTCAAAGAATAATTGTGTAAACAAAAGAGAAGAGGGATGATCTACTACCCGAGTAGCATTCTTCAATGGGAGCCGCTCTTGTAAAGTCTAGTTGGCTTGTGACTTAATGTACTGTTTGCTTGCTGATTCGTTGACATAGACATACACCTCTCTCAAAATTGTTTTCATCACCTCTGTTTATCAAATAAAAAGCTCTAGCACATGAGTTAATCCCTGCTTCCCTTTGTAAAGGGCCTATCTTTTAATTTTATGTTGAATCATTAAACCTATTCCTTTATGTCTTAAGCAAGAATTTGAGTTGTTGTGATCCAACCATCTATATGTTGATTTCTTCAATCATGTCTTTTATTCTTCCCCGTTTAGTACAATGTTCTTATCTAAATTAATATCACTTTGAATGTTACCAATGAATGAAAAGAGTGAAGGGAATATGCCCGAGAGGCAATAATAAAGTGGTTATTATCTTATTCCTTGTTTATGATAAATGTTTATTTCTCATGCTAGAATTGTATTAACCAGAAACGTTGATACATGTGTGTCCGATAAACAAACAAGAGTTCCTAGTAACGCCTCTCATTTAACTAGCTCGTTGATTAACTGATGATCAAGATTTCCTGATCATGAACATTGGATGTTGTTAATAACGGGGTCATATCATTGGTAGAATGACATGGTGAACATAGACCCAAAGTGAATATAGCAATGCGATCAAGTCATTAAGTTTACATTGCTATATCAAACATACAAAGTAACTCTAATCCTTAGACCATGAGATCATGTCAATCACTAACACCGGAAGAGTGCTTTGATGTCATCAAATGTCACACCATAACAGGGTGACTATAAGGTGTCGTTGGGTATTTGGAAAGTATTAGTTGAGACTCATGGATCAAGAGTGGGATTTGTACATCCAAATGACGGAGAGATATACTCTAGGCCCTCTCGGTGATATCACATCGACACCGCTTGCAAGGACGTGACTAGGTCACAAGGATGTCATATCACGAAACGAGTAAAAGAGTACTTGTCGGTAACAAGATTGAACTAGGTATAGTTGATACCAATGATCGGATCTCGAACAAGTAAAATATCGCGAGACAAAGGGAATTGGTTACGACGTGTATGGTTCACACGATCACTAGATTCATCGTTGAATGTGTAGGAGTCATTACGGATCTCTAGGTCCCGATGTTGACTATTGATCGAAGAGGTGTCTCAATAATGTCTAAAATATTCACGAACCGTAGGGTGAAACACTTAAGGTTTGATGACACGATTGAGTGGATACGGAATATCGGAGAAAAGTTTGGACAACACCGAAATTGGTTCGAGGAATATTGAAATAGTCACCGGAATTGTTTTGGGGAATATTGAAATAGTTCAAGGTGGTATATGTTAATGTTTGATTAACAAATTTTTCTAGGGGGTAAGTGTTATTGTTTGTTAATAGGATTAACAAATATTAAAATAAAGAACTGAGATTTGTTTTATTTATTTATTAAAGAAAACCCTTGGAATTTTTAGTGGGAATTGATGAGAGAATGAGTGGGTTGAGTGGAGACTCCACCCACATGATGAGGGAGAGGTGGAGGCACCAAAATTTCGTGGCTGCCTCCCCCTCCTATATAAAGAGGGGTTGGACCTCCCTCTCCCCAGACAACTTGGTGTCATATCTCCCTCCCTCCTCCCGCTGCTCCACCTCTTGGTCATCCTCTTGGCGAAGCCATGGCCGTCTAATTTCTCCACCACACAACACCGTCGCGTTGTTGGAGTTTTCGGTGGATCCTCTACTTCCGCTGCCCTGCTGGATCGAGGGAACAGAGGTCTTCATCAAGCTGTATGTGTGACCGAGTGCGGAAGCGCTGCCGGATTGCATCGCTCTTCTTCGTGATCTTGATATCGATGTGAGTTCGACTACATCACCAACGAGATTCGATCTCATAACGCTTTGTGTCTTCCAGGGTATGTTCTCCTTAAGACTTTCTCTATGCCAATTTCTTACATCTCCTAGATTAGATCTTGGCCCTTTGGGTGTCTCTGGCGTAGGAAATTTTTTGTTTTGTATGCAACAAGCCCTTCAAAGAGACTGCTATGATTGAGAATGTAAAACTCTCCAATATAAGATCTAATGTAAAGACTGGTCGAAGGATAAGTACAATCTGGACCAAGAGCAAAGTTTGCCATCACCAATTATGATTTCCTTTTTGCACCTTTATTGTGAATCCCTCTACTGGTTTCAAGTTAAGTTATATGAGAGGAAGTTGTGAAAGAGCATGGTACCCCATGCGTGGTTTAGGTAATTAATGACAATCACTATTTACTAATGGTTGAATTGAGTTATACCTGTAGTGTTTGTCCATAGGTAATGCTTGATGTCCATGTGTTGGATTCAAGATGATCAAGTGATGACCAAGGTGCTATTCATGTGAATATCCGTTGTTTGGTCATGAGAGAGTTGAGCATATTGCAAGTATGTATTGAAGAATAATATTGTGTGAACATTCATGTTTATCTTCAAGACATCACTATAATTAAGAGATTAGAAAAGATACAAGGTTTATCAAGGCAAAGTGCTAAGATATGATTAAAGTAGATCAACTCACAAAGCTAGAAGATGTACCATACGGTTTCATGATATGGCAAGTAATTGTGCAATTAGCTTTGTGAACTAACCCATGGTATGTGTATGTGGTATATCTATGTGAGGTTAGGTATCTTTCCATGGGTTTGCATCAAAAGGAATATTTCATATATCCCATTGTGGATGACGTCAAATGGTGATCGTCATCAAAGTTGAGAAGTGCAAGTTCAAGGGGAGCATATCGAATAGATCACATGCTTGAAGCTTGCCACTCTTTTGGAGATAATGTCCAAGTGAAGATGGACTTAAAAGAGCCTCTCCCATAGTGGCGTATGGGGGAGAAATATATGTGTCTTCACTAAGCAAAGCAAAATCAATAAATATGTTCCATATTGAGGAGGGCAAGATCTTCATCATCTAGCTCAAGTGGAATTCTCAAGAAAAATGTATGATCTTGATAGGTTTTCTATTTTACCGGTCTCACAGCATTAGTTGGGAGACCGGGTTATAGGATAGATAACCGTACTATCAAGAGGGGCTCTCATATTAGCAACTCGATCACATCATTCGGAGAGAGCTCAAACCATTGCATACTTGGCATCATCTTTCTTGGTTCTTATTTGTGTTTTCTCCATGTGTCGTTTTAGAGCTTTTAATGTGCTTCAATACAAGCTCAAGTTCATCAAAAACGGGTTTCACATGAAAAACTTATTGTGTTTTTGATATTGGAGGTTGATACGTCATATACGTATCCATATGTTCTGATGTTCCATGTTGTTTTCATACTATATGCTACATGTTTCCCATACACTTTATGCCATTTTTATCGATTTTCTGGGACTAACCTATTGACAAGATGCCACAGAGCCACTTCATGTTTTCGGCTATTTTTTATTTCAGAAAAGTTCTTCTGGAAATATTCTCGGAATTGGACGATTCAAAAACGAAAAGTCTTAGAAATATGTCGCGCACACGGAGTCCGGAGGGGGGCCACAGGGGCCCCACACCATAGGGCAGCGCGCCCACCCTCTGGCCGCGCGCAGGGGTGGTGTGGACCTACATTGCCCTCTCTCCTATTTATACTTCTCGGGAGGTTAACCCTAGATACCCGAGCATTTTCCACCAAAAACATGTGCAACCGCCGTCATCGTCAACCCTAGTTCGGGAGCGTTCTGGAGCTCTCCCCGGCACCCTGCCGGGAGGGGGAATCATCACCGGAGGGATCTTCATCACCATGCCTGCCTCCAGAGTGATGCGTGAGTAGTTCATCCTTGGACTACGGGTCCATAACAGTAGCTAGATGGTTGTTCTCTCCTCTTTATGCCTCATGTCTAGAACTTGTGAGCTTCCTAACATGATCAAGATCATCTTATTGTAATGCTACATTTTGTGTTTGCTGGGATCCGATGAATATTGAATGCTATGTCCAGTGATTATAAATCTATCATGTACTTTTCATGTGTATGTTATTTATGATCTTGCATGCTATCCATTGCTAGTAGATGCTCTGGTCAAGTAGATGCTTGTAACTCCAAGAGGGGGTATTTATGCTCGATAGTGGGTTCATTCCTCCCTTTCACTCACGCTCGAGTGACAGAAACATAACGGGTGAGGGATGTGATGTTGTCATTAGGGAGAAAACAACAATGTTTGCATTGTTTTTACATTACACACTTTGCTTAATGCAATTATTTGTTGCTTGCAACTTAATACCCAAGGTTTGCTCATATGACATTCTGAGGGTGGATTATTAGTCATAGATGCAGTTGGATAACAGTCTATGAATCCTGTTGTAATGCCCGCATGAATCACATAGTAATCATCATGTCATGCATATGCACTACGGATCAACCTTTATATCTGTCAATTTCCCAGCTGTAATTTGTTTAACCAACATGCTATCTATCTGTTTTGGAGAGACACCACTAGTGAACTGTGGACCCCAGTCCATTTCCTTTATACTGATAATACAACCACCTCAATCACTATTTTCATATTGTTACTACTGTTTTCCTACTACCGTCACTGTTCTCTTTTCATCTACTACAAAAAAGTATTGTTTTCCACACCATACGTTTAACCTCTTTGTTTTCAGCAAAACCGGTGAGATTGACAACCTCACCGCTTCGTTGGGGCAAAGTGACTTGATTGTGTTTTGTAGGTTCCATGTTGCTTCTGAACCGGTAGTGCGCCCTACCAACATCAGTTGCATCAACCTTCGAAAGTGATTTCTTTATTCGTACTGGTCGATTCAACCTGGGTTTCTTTCCGAGGGAAACTTTCTACTGTGCTCTTCATACCTTTCTGTTGGGGTCTTGATGTCTACGCACACTTCTATTCTTGTAGGAAGTGTTGGGCCTTCAAGTGCAGAGTTTTTTAGAACAGCATCAACTTTCCCTTAAGTGGATCACCCAAGGTTTATCGAACTCAGGGAGGTAGAGGTTAAAGATATCCCTCTCAAGCAACCCTGCAATTAAGATACAATAAGTCTCGTGTGTCCCCAACACACCCAATATACTTGTCAGGTATATAGGTGCACTAGTTCGGCGAAGAGATAGTGAAATGCGAGTAATATGGATGGTTATAAGTAATAATAGCAATCTTAAATAAATATGGCAGCAAGCAAACATGCAGCAGAACAGGAGGGAAACGGTGTTTCAATGCTTGGAAACAAGGCCTAGGGATCCTACTTTCACTAGTGGACACTCTCAACAATGATCACACAATTGAATGCATAAATATCTCTCTTCACTATGCTACTCCGAACCACTCTCCGGTCGAATAACAAACACCGCTTCATTGCGTAGGGAAGTAACATCACTCCTCAAGTTTGTATTCCCATGTCTAGTTAACCCCACGCTGTCACTATAAGCGCCCTAGAAGGTACTAAGCAAACTCCACTATTTCATAGGGTCATCCAACACAAGATATAAATAGCATGCTAAACCACACGGTGCACACATTGTCACCTTTACACCGTGATCAAAGTGTTTACGGAGATCTCATAACAAAACCACTAGAGTAGCATAACAGATGAAGAGTAACATCTACTAATTCAACTAGATTACAAAGCTCATGATCACGTAAAAGATCACATCATGGGAGAGAGAGAGAGACGAACCACATAGCTACCGGTAGATCCCTCAGCCTCGGGGGAGAACTACTCCCTCCTCATCATAGGAGACAGCAACGGCGATGGATATGGCAGTGGAGTCGATGGAGATGGCTTCTGGGGGCACTTCCCCGTCCCGGCAGGGTGCCAGAACAGAGATCTGTCCCCCGAAACTTGTCGGCGGCGGCGGCGGCGGAGCTACGGATGTATTTTGTGGAAAGGTCGATTCTCCTAGGCTTTATGCATCGGGGAGTATATATAGGCGACAAGACGATGCGAGGGGGTGGCCAGGGGGGCCACACCACCTGGTGGCGCGGCTAGGGGGTGGTGGCGCCACCCTATGGTGTGGCCACCCTGTGGCCCCCCTCCGGGGCTCTTTGGGACTTCTCGATGCTTTCGGGACTTCTAAGACTTCTGGCTTTCGAATCGTCCAATTCCGAGAATATTTCCAGAACAACTTTTCTGAAACTAAAAACAACAGAAATATGAACTGGCTCTGTGGCATCTTGTCAATAGGTTAGTCTCGGGAAATCGATAAAAATGACATAAAGTGTAAGGAGAACATGTGGAAAACAACATGGAACATCAGAAATTAAGGATAGGTTTATGACGTATCAGGTCTCCTAACGAAAGTGTCTTACACGCGCATCAAACTATTTTTCTGGCGCCATTGCCGGTGAGGAAGAGGATTTCTGCAAGGGGAGTCTCTCACCTCCAATATCTTTACTTTGTTTTTGTTTTTCTTAGTTTATTTTACTTTGTCTTGTTTGCTTCTCTTTATGGAAAACACAAAAAAATAGTTCTTATTCTAGTTGTTATTTTTATCCTATTTTTCATCTTGCTAAAATGAGTACTCCTGAGAACACTAAGTTGTGTGACTTCACTAGCACAGACAACAATGATTTTATTAGTACACCTATTGCCCCACCTTCTCCTAGTGCTAATTTTTTATGAGATTAAGTCTGCCTTGTTGAATCTTGTTATGAGAGAGCAATTTTCTGGTGTTAGTACTGATGCTGCTGCTTCCCATCTTAATAATTTTGTTGAACTTTGTGAGATGCAAAAATATAATGATGTGGATGGAGATATTATTAAACTTGAATTTTTTTTCCTTTCTCTTTGAGAGGAAGAGCTAAAGAATGGTTGCGATCTTTGCCTAGAAATAGTATTGATTCTTGGACTAAATGTAAAGATGCTTTCATTGGAAAATATTATCCTCGTGCTAAGATTATATCTTTAAGAAGTAGCATTATGAATTTTAAGAAACTTGATAATGACCATGTTGCTAAAGATTGGGAAATAATGAAATCTTTGGTAAAGACTTGTCCCACTCATGGACTGACTACTTGGATGATCATCCAAACCTTTTTTGCAGATCTGAATTTTTCTTCAAGAAACCTTCTAGATTCAGCTGCTGAAGGAACCTTTATGTGCATGAATTTGGGGCAGCAACAAAGCTTCTTGATGATATGATGGTAAATTATTCTGAATGGCACACTGAGAGAGCTCCACCAGGTAAGAAGGTAAATTCTGTTGAAGAAACCTCTTCGTTGAGTGATAGGCTTGATGCTATTATGTCTATGCTTGTTAATGGTGATGCTCTTATTGATCCAAATAATGTTCCTTTAGCCTTTTTGGTTGCTCAAGAAGAGCATGTTGATGTGAACTTCAATTAAAATAATAATTTCAAGAACAATGCTTATAGGAATAATTTTGGTAGCAACAACTATAGGCCATATCCCGTTAATAGCGGTAATAATTATTCTTATGATAGATCTAGAATGTCTAATGAAAGAATTTCGGAAGTTGAAAGGGCCACTAAAGACTTTATGCAAAAGTAATATGAGCAAAATAAATTATTTACTAAGACCATGGAGGAAAAATCTGTTATGTTAAAAAGTATCAGTTATCAACTTGAGAATTTAAATAGGGAAATTTCTGGTTTGCAAGTTAAAATTGCTCATGCTGAAACTTCTATTTCATCCATGTCTGAAGCGCAATCTTCTTTAATCAATAGAATTGGTGCTAAAACTGAAACTATAGATGAAAATCCTTTTGCTGCTACTAATGTCATTCAAATTCGAATTGATGACAATGTTAGGATGTTAGCTGAATTGCATGCTAGATGGGAATGAAAATATGAAATAGCTACAAAGAATAATATATAGCTAATGTTTGCACCATTACCACCACTATTAAAACTGAAGCTTCTCATGCTAGTAAGCCTTCTACTATTAATGGTAAAGTAATTGCTGTTGGCAATACTTCCACTTCTTCTGTTAAACGTTTAAAACTGCCTGTAACTACTGAAATTGTTCCTGATAAAAGTGCTGAAAAATTTCAAAATATGGGAGACAATAGTCCCATTACCTTTGATAAAAATGATCTTGATTTTGATGATTGCAATATATCTGAAGTAATTGTGTTCCTACAAAATCTTGCTAGTTGTCCTAATGCTAGTTCTATGAATATGGCTTTTGCAAAACATATTATAAATGCTCTCATACAAATTAGAGAAGAAGAATTAAGACGTGAAGCCTCTATCCCTAGGAAGTTAGATGGTGGTTGGGAACCCATCATTAAAATGAAGGTGAATGATTTTGATTGTAATTCTCCATGTGATCTTGGTGCTAGTATCTCTGTTATGCCTAAGAAACTTTATGATATGCTTGATTTGCCTCCTTTGGAACACTGTTATTTGGATGTTCGTCTTGCTGATAATGTTAGAAAGAAACCTTTGGGGAGAGTTGATGATATTCTTATTATGGTTAATAATAACCTTGTACCCATTGATTTTGTTGCTATGAATATTGAATGCAATGCTTATTGTCCTATTGTTTTGGGAAGACCTTTTCTCAGAACTGTTGGTGTTGTTATTGATATGAAAGAGGGGAATATTAAATATCAATTCCCACTCAAGAAATGTCTGGAACACTTTCCTAGGAACATAATAAAGTTGCATTTTGATTCTATTATTCGAACAAGTTACAATTTGGATGCTTCTTCACTATAAAACACTTGATTTTCTCTTTCTATGCCTAGCTGAAAGGCGTTAAAGAAAAACACTTCTTGGGAGATAACCCATGGTTTTATTTTTGCTTTGTTTTTCTCTGTTTTTTTTAGTCAAGGCATTGTATACTTCTGTAGAAACTCCTTTGTACCTTTATATTACCGCATTTGTTGTGCCAAGTAAAGTCTCTAGTGAAAGTTGAGGTTGGTTTTGGATTTCTGCGCAGGAAACAGATTTCTGCTGTCCACCGTATAAAATCGCATAACTCATAGAAAGATCAAAACGACTTGCAAATTTTTATGCTTATTCCCAGCTAATTCCGAAACTTTTTATAGCTTACGTTTTTCGATTTGAGCAATGTAAGTGCCCCGAAAAAATCCGTCTTTGCAGACTATTCTGTTTTGATAGAACTTGCATTCTCCTTTTACTATGTTAAGTGGATTTCTTTGCTCCAGAAAACATCTGTGGCTGTAGCTAATGTTTAAAAGTATTAATAATGCTTGTGTCCATGCAGAACATGTGAATTTTTGATTGTGCACTAACCCTCTAATGCGAATTACTTTGAGTGTCGTGTGAAGGAAGTTTTCAAGGGTCAAGAGAAGAGGGTGATATAATGTGATCAAGAAGAGTGAAAAGACAAAGCTTGGTGCTGCCCCCGTGGTTCATCCCAGCAAAATCTAAGAATACTAAATCGTCTAAGCTTGAGGATGCCCAAGGCATCCCTTTCTTCATCAACAATTTATCAGGTCACTTATAGTGAAACTATATTTTTATTCGGTCACATCATAAGCATTTTACTTGGAGCGTTTGTTTGTTTTTATTTTGTTTTCTTTTGTTTTCCTTGATGCAATAAATATGTTTGGAACCCAGCATTCTTTGTGTGGAGAGAGACACACTCCGCTTTTTCATATTGATACTCGCTTTCTTCCATGCTCGTATTCTTAGTTTTTCTTCTAACTGTTGCAATCCTTTTAGCTCCTGTTTTCATGCATCTCTTATTCAGAGCTGTTAGTTCTAGTAGAGTAGTGTTAGCACTCTCTTGTTCCATTTCTATATCGCTTGTAGAATTTTTGTTTAGTATAAAATGATTGGTGTTGGAAAGCAGTAGTACAATTTTTGTGCTTATAACGGTGCAAAAAGAAGCTTGTATAGACTATGGCTAGACTTTTTCATGTCATGCTAGATGTTATTTTAATTCTATGCTTAGTGGTTGTTATTTTAGCATGACTTGTTTCAAATAGCTCAGAGTGCTTAATGTGCCATTGAAAGAATCATGAGTTGTTTTTATCACATTGAAGCATGAATTTGTGGTGTTCTCCTTCGAATGCTTTATTTGGTTGACTTGGCGCATGCTTACACCATGTTTATGACTACAAACTAGTCACTTATAGCCTCTATGATCATTTAGTTTTTGACTTGTAATACCCTTTATGCTTTGATTAATAATGTTTTTGTCACTATGCATGATTATGGCCATTATTTCTCTCTTGATTTGTCGCTCCTAGTCTTTTGCTAGCCTCCACCTGTACTAAGTATGAGCTCTACTCGTGAATCCAACTCCCAAAAACCAAAGTTTGCCAAATGTGTCCACCATATCTACCTACATGTGGTATTCAACCGCCACTCCAAGTAAATTTCTCATGTGCTACCTTTAAAACCTTCAAAATTATTCCTGTTTTGTGCCCCTGTTTTAGCTCATGAGGACGTAAATAGAGAATCTTTATCTCACTTGTTGATTGGACTTTACACACCTGCACTAGTGGCTCATCCGCTTATCCAAAATGATAGAAGAGCTGGCAGCAGGGTGCCTAGCCCCAAAATTGGTTACTATTAAATTCTCTTCATTATTATGTAAACAAAAGAGAAAGAGGGATGACCTTCTGACTCCAGTTACGTCCTTCAATGGGAGCCGCTCTTGTGAAGTCTAGTTGGCTTGTGACGTACTATATTGTCTATTTACCATTCGTTGACATAAGCATACACCTCTCTAAAAATATATTTTCAGTACCTCTGTTTAATAAAATAAAAAGCTATAGCACATGAGTTAATCCCTGATTCCCTCTGCGAAGGGCCTTTATTTTACTTTTATGTTGAGTCTCCATCTTCTAACTTTATGCACAGTTGAGAGAGCATAGTTGCCATTCTGAGTTTAATGTGCATCAGTCCCAAAGATTATTATTGATTGATTCATGATGTGTTATTAATTGCTCTCAAATTATTTGTTCTAGTCATCCACTTGAACATTGAAGGTGTCCTGACATTTATGTTTTTCCCCACTCCTAAGGACAAGAGAAATATCACTTTGATATGTTTCATTTATGCTCGAAACAAATGTATAACTTTCAAGTGCATTATTATTCATGATCTTTTATTTGTGTTACTTTTCATGATGCAAGGTGATTGCTAAGTTTCATTGTTAAAATTATATCTACCATGCCTATGTTTAAAGTACTATGATGTCAGCGTACTTATGCTTTTACATTATGATGATCAAGTTTATGTTGGTAGCATGTCACCTTAGAAACTAGCTTGGGGATGTTGATACATCATAAACGTATCCATAATTTCTGACGTTTCATGTTGTTTTCATACTATATGCCACATGTTTCCTATACACTTTATGCCATTTTTATCGATTTTCTAGGACTAACCTATTGACAAGATGCCACAGAGCCAGTTAATGTTTTCTGCTGTTTTTTATTTCAGAAAAGTTGTTCTGAAAATATTCTCGGAATTTGACGGTTCGAAAACCAAAAGTCTTAGAAAACTGTCGCGCACACGGATTTAGGAGGGGATCCGAGGGCGGCCACAGGGGCCCGACACCATAGGACGGCATGTGCCCCATCCGGCCATGCCCAGGGTTCGTGTGGGCCCCCTGGCCGCCCACCAACGTTGCCCTCTCGCCTACTTATACCTCTCGGGAGGTTAACCCTAGATACCTTAGCCTTTTCCACCAAAAACGTCGGCAACCGTCGTCATCGTCAACCCTAGTTCGGGAGGGTTCTGGAGATCTCCCTGGCACGCTGCCGGGAAAGGGAATCATCACCGGAGGGCACTTCATCACCATGCTTACCTTCAGAGTTATGCGTTAGTAGTTCATCCTTGGACTACGGGTCCATAGCAGTAGCTAGATGGTTGTTCTCTCCTCTTTATGCCTCATCTTTAGATCTTGTGAGCTGCCTAACATGATCAAGATCATCTTATTGTAATGCTACATGTTGTTTTTGCTGGGATACGATGAATATTGAATGCTATGTCCCGTGATTATCAATCTATCATGTTCTTTTCATGTGTATGTTATTTATGATATTGCATGCTTTCCATTGCTAGTAGATGCTCTGGCCAAGTAGATGCTTGTAACTACAAGAGGGAGTATTTATGCTCGATAGTGGGTTCATGCCTCCCTTTTACTCACGCTCGAGTGACAGAAACGTAACGGGTGGGGGATGTGTTGTTGCCATTAGGGAGAAAACAAAATTTGTTTACATTATTTACATTACACACTTTGCTTAATGCAATTATCTGTTGCTTGCAACTTAATACCCAAGGTTTGCTCTTATGACATTCTGAGGGTGGATTATTAGTCATAGATGCAGTTGTATAACAGTCTATGAATCTTGTTGTAATGCCCGCATGAATCACATAGTAATCATCATGTCATGCATATGCACTACGGTGCAGCCTTTATATCTGTAAATTGCCCAGCTGTAATTGTTTACCCAACATGCTATCTATCTGTTTTGGAGAGACACCACTAGTGAACTGTGGACCCCGGTCCGTTTCCTTTATACTGATAATACAACCACTGCAATCACTATTTTCATATTGTTACTACTGTTTTCCTACTGCCATCACTGTTCTCTTTTCATCTACTGCAAACAAGTACGGTTTCCCACACCATACGTTTAACCTCTTTGTTTTTAGCAAAACCGCTGAGTTTGACAACCTCACTTCTTCGTTGGGGCAAAGTGATTTGATTGTGTTGTGTAGGTTCCATGTTGCTTCTGAACCGGTAGTGCGCCCTGCCAACATCAGCTACATCAACCTTTGGAAGTGATTTCTTTCTTCTACTGGTCGATTCAACCTTGGTTTCTTTCTGAGGGAAACTTGCTACTGTGCTCTTCATACCTTCCTCTTGGGGTCTCCCAACGAACGTGTGTTACACGCGCATCAGAGGTTTTACCGGTTGTTCCTTTTTAGAGAGGTCAAAACTTTCATCATTTGGTTTTATCCTCAAATTATGAACTATGATGTTTCTTTACATAATGTTGTTGTGCTCGTTGTCGCCATTGCAACGAGCCCAAGATCATAAAAAATGGAGTCTAGATGCAAAAGATATCGCGTTTTCAATGTAGAATATTTTCTGGAAACTTGGAGGCCGGCCTTAGGCCGGGCTGAGGCTCCCTAGACCGAGTGCCTTTGTTAGGTGGCCGGGCTGGAGGCCGTCCTGGGAGGCCGGGGACGCGCAGAATGCCCCCAACAGGCTGATTTTGGGGACCTATATAAGGGGTCTTCTTCCCTAATGGTTCCCCACATTTTAGGCAAGTTTTCCCCACCATTGTTGACCTCTTGGAGCTTGCTTTCTCTCTATTCCTCCATGATTCTTGCCTCCAATTAGAGGGAAAGAGAGAGTAGATATAGATCTATCTTTCCACCAATCCATCTCTGCTCTTAGTGAGAGGAAGCTTTTGGGATCTAGATCTTGGAGATTCATTTGTTGGGTTCTTCATTGTTCTTCCTCTCTTCTCCCCCATATCATTTGTTGCTTTGGTGGGATTTGAGAGTGAAGGATTTGAGCACATCTTGTGTTCTTGCCATTGCATTGGTTGCATCGGTTTGAGTTCTCTACGAGGATTCGTTCAGGTGAAAGGTTGAGACACTTGTTACTCTTGGGTTCTTGGAATGCCCTTGAGCTTGTCCTCTTGGATACTTGGAGTGCCCTAGACGGTTGATTATTGCATCAGAGCTTTGGAAGCTTTTGAGGCCTTGTTGCTATCTCAGAGTTTAGGTAGCTCGCGGGCTATTGTTGGGAGTTTCCAGTTGAGTTGTGGAGATTTCCCCAACCTTGTACGGGATCAGTGACTGCCCTCAAAGGTACCCTAGTGGATCGTGGCACTCCGCATTGGTGGAGGCACAATGAGAATAAGGTGAGCCATTGGGTGCTTGGAGTCATTGTGACTCCACACCTCTCCAACGGAGATTATCTTCCACTAGGAAATGAACTTTGGGATAAATCATCGTCTCCCCATGTCTCAGTTATTTCTATACCCGACCTCTTTACTTATGCAATTTACTTTGTGATAGCCGTCGAGCTTGAAGTAACATATCTCGCTATAACATAGTTGCTTGAATTGTTTAGCATAAGTTGTTGGTGCACATAGGTGAACCTAGTTTGTTTAGGTTTGGCTTGATAAATTAAACGCTAGTTTTATTCCGCATTTATTCAAGACTTAACCGTAATTATTTTTAAATGCCTATTCACCCCTCTCTAGGCGACATCCGTGTCCTTTCAAGTTGCTGTCTAGAATGACTTGCGTATTGATAAATGTGATGCTTCTTGTCCGTATTTTATTTATCGACACTTCACTCCATAAACATGTGGTCGTGTTTACTGGGTTCAGTTTCGCTTGGGGACAAGCGAGGTCTAAGCTTGTGGGGGAGTTGATACGTCCATTCCGCGTGACTATTTTATATCGTAATTTACTGTTATTCATCGATATATTTCATATTTAGAGATGATACTTATGTTATTTCATCTATTTTGCATGGTTTACAATTATTGGAAAATAATTCACCCGGACCAGAAATCTGCTAGAAAAAGCATTGTCAAGATAGCCTATTTTTGAAAATCAGAAAAAGAAGGGAAACATCGGAGAAGTCTTATATTACCAGATGATGGAGCTAACCAGGAGGGGAGCCAGAGGGTGAACACCAGGGCCCACACCACCTGGTGGCGCGCCCCCTTGGTTGCGCCGCCACGTGGTGTGGCCACCCTGGCCCACCACTTGCAGTCCCCTCTCGCGTACTTCATCCCCAGGGAACCCTAAGACCTGAGGAACCATCGAGGAAATATTCCGCCGCCTTCTCGAGGCGGAAAACAACAGAGAGAGAAAAGCTCCCCGGCAGGGAGAAATATGTTGGGGAAATTCCTCCCCGGAGAGGGGAAATCATCGCCATCGTCACGTCATCGCACCGGGCATCATCAAGATCATGATCATCATCATCATCAACACCAACACAACCATCCTCACCATCCACCTTCGTCCCGATGTAACGATTAGGGTTCTATATCGTTGTTCTTCACTAGATCTCTCTCCTGGTGTGGATTACTTGTTAGTAGTTGATGCTTACAAGATTTATCGGTGTTTGCACTTTATGACCAGATTGTTATTCATCATTATATCACCTCTGATTATGATCCATATGATGTCTTGTGAGTAGTTCGTTTAGTTCTTGAGGACATGGGAGAAGTCAAGATGTTAGTAGTGGAATTATGTTGAAGTAATATCTAATGGTTTATATTTAAGTTGTGGTGCTATTCTTCTAGTGATGCCATGTGAACGTCAACTACATGACACTTCACCTTTATGGGCCTAGAGGGATGCATTGTGTATTTGGATACTAATTGTGGGTTTGCCGGAGTGACAGAAATCTAAACCCCCTTAAGGAAACCGATGCACGAGGGAGTGTAGGATCCCGGAGTTTAAGTCTGTGGTTAGATTTATCTTAATTACTTCTTGTAGTTGCGGATGCTTGCAAGGGGTATAATCACAAGTATGTATTAGTCTTAGTTGGACGGTGCATTAGCATAGGTTCACGCACACAACACCTATCAAAGCAATAAATATCAATCAACTGTATAAAACGAAAGCGCTTGACGAAGTTCCCATGTGTCCTCGAGAACGTTTGGTCATCGTAAGCAAACCAACCGACTTGTCCTTTGATCTAAAAAGGATTGGGCCATTTGCTGCAATTATTATTACTGTCTTTTATTTACTCGCACTTTATTTATCTGCTATATAAAAAACCGTCAAAAACATGTTTGCTAGTGTTTACAGTGAATCCTCTGTCCAACCTGCTTGTCAACACCTTCTACTCCTCGTTAGGTTTGACACTCTTATTTATCGAAAGTACTACGATACACCCCCTATACTTGTGGGTCATCAACAAGCAGGTTGGATATAGGATTCACTATAAACACTAGCAAATAGGTTTTTGGTGGTTTTTGATATAGCATATAGATAATGTGCGAGTAAATAAAAGACAATAATAATAATTTCTGCAAATAGCTCAATCCTTTTAAAGCAAAGGACAAGCCTCTTGACGTTGCTGGTCATCCCAACTCATATTAGCTATGAAAGTCGTACTTACTTGAAATTCACGCATGCCATAAGTCATACCTACAGAAAGCAAACATCAGAACCCTTTCCTGCTTCCCCGTTTTACCCATCAGACTCACATTTTCCTACGCTTGCTTTCACAGTACCCCTACGAGCAGCCCGGAATCAATGAAGGAGTCCATTCATCACCGATGTTTGATCCTCTTGCGGACTCATTCCATCCTCCCCCTGGTGGGTCTTCCTCTTATTCACTCTCGCGGGAAAAGAAGAAGAGAGACAACATTCAAGCCAGGAATTGACTGAGGTATGAGACGATAAAGGTAAAGAGAAGGGGCCTCCATTGGTGCGTAACAGATCTTTCCTATCTACGATCTTTATAGGTGCATAAGCGAGGCTTCGCGGTCTAAGTACCACATAAGCAATAAAGCTGGTTGGTTTACTTATGATGACCAAACGTTCTCGAGGACACATGGGAATTTCGTGAAGCGCTTTAGTTTCATACAGTTGATTAATATTTATTGTTTTGATAGGTGTTGTGTGGGTGAACCTATGCTAATGCACCGCCCTACTAGGAATAATACATACTTGTGATTATACCCCTTGCAAGCATCTGCAACTACAAGAAAGTAATTAAGATAAGTCTAACCACAACTTTAAACTCTGGGATCCTACACTCCCCCGTGCATCGGTTTCCTAACGGGGGTTTAGGTTTCTGTCACTCCGGCAACCACACAATTAGTAGCCAAATACACAATGCATCCCTATAGGCCCATAAAGGTGAAGTGTCATGCAGTCGACGTTCACAAGACACCACTAGAAGAATAGCACCACAACTTAAATATCAAACCATTAGATATTACTTCAACATAATTCCACCACTAACATGTTGACTTCTCCCATGTCCTCAAGAACTAAACAAACTACTCACAAAACATCATATGGATCATGATAAGAGGTGATATAATTATGAATAACAATCTGGCCATAGAGTGCAAACACCGATAAATCTCCTAAGCATCAACTACAAACAAGTAATCCACAGCGGGAGTGAGATCTAGTGAAGAACAACGATATAGAACCCTAATTGTTAAATAGAGACGGAGGTGGATGATGAGGATGATGGTGCTGGTGGTCATGATGGCGGTGATGATGATCTTGATGATGCCTAGTGCGATGACGGTGACGATGGCGATGATTTCCTCTCTTCGGGGAGGAATTCCCCCATAGATTTCTCCCTGCCGAAGAGCTTTTCTCTCTCTGTTGTTTTCCGCCCCGAGGAGGTGGTGGAATATTTCCTTGATGGTTCTCTAGGTCTTAGGGTTTCCTGGGGATGAAGTACACGAGAGGGGCTGCTAGTGGTGGGCCAGGGTGGCCACACCACGTGGCGCCGCGGCCAAGGGGGGCGCCACAAGGTGGTGGGGGCCCCTGGTGGCCCCCCTCTGGCTTCCCTCCTAGATAACTCCATCATCTGGAAACTTAAGACTTCTCCGATGTTTCCCTTCTTCTTCTGATCTTCGGAAATAGGTATCTTGACGGTGCTTTTTCCAGCTGATTTCTGGTACCGATGAATTATTCTCCAATAACTGTAAAACATGCAAAATAGATGAAATAACATAAGTACTATCTCTAAATATGAAATATATCGATGCATAACTGTAAATTACGATATAAAATAGTGATGCAAAATGGACATACCACATACCTACTTATATGTGGTATTTAACCGCCACTCCAAAGTAAATTTCTCATGTGTTACTATTGCTGGCAGAGTTAAATCCTTTCTCTGCGTTGTTGGGAACCCCAATAGGAAGGTGTGATGAGCACATCGGTAGGAGTTTTCCCCTTAGTTAAGAACCAGGGTTATCAATCCAGTAGGAGAAAGAGAATCTTCGGAAGGTTGATGGCACTGACGGTGGTGTTGGCGCTTCACCGGTGTCAGCAACAACGTGGAACCTGCACACAACACAACCAAAATACTTTGCCCCAACGGTACAGTGAGGTTGTCAATCTCATCGGTCTTGCTGAAAACAAAGATTAGACGTATAGTGTGGTAAAACAGTGTATGCTTGCAGAAAGTAAAGAAAGCAGGAAATTGTTGTGGTTTGTTTAAGAGTGTGGAAAAATGGACCGGGGTTCATAGTTTCACTAGTGGTGTCTCTCCATAAAAGATAGCATGTTGGGTGAACAAATTAAAGCTATGCAATTGACAAATAGAGGTTGCACCGTAGTGCACAATATGACATGAAGATTACTATGCTATTTAGTACGGGCATTACAGCAACATACATATACCGACATCCATCTGCATCTATGACTAATAATCCACCCTCAGGTTATCATCCGAACCCCCTCAGGTATTAAGTTGCAAGCGATAGATAATTGCATTAAACAAAGTGTGTAATGTAAGCAATGATTATGCACGCGGGCACTCTCACCGCTGTTTTCTCCCTAATGGCAACAACACATCCTCCCCCTTCACGTTTCTGTCACTCGAGCAAGGCAACAAGGACGCATTAACCCACTATCGAGCATAAATACTCCCTCTTGGAGTCACTAGCATCTACTTGGCCAGAATAACCACTAGCAACAGAGAGCATGCAAGATCACAAATAACATATGCAAATAAAGACTATAATCAACTTGGCATAAGGTCAACATTCATCGGATCCCAGCAAATACAGCACAGAGAATTACATAAGATAAATCTCGATCATGATAGGCAGCTCACGAGATCTAAACATGGAGGCATATGAGGAGAAGACAACCATCTAGCTACAGCTATGAACCCGTAGTCCAAGGATGAACTACTCACGCATCACTCCGGAGGCATGCATGGTGATGAAGAAGCCTCCGGTGATGATCTGCTCTCCGGCAGGGTGCCAAAAAAAGCTTCAGAACCCCCTGATCTGGGGTTGACGGTGACGGCGGCTGCGGAACTTTTTCGGGGATTTTGATCAGGTGTCTAGGGTTTTCCATCCGGGGGGATTAAATAGGCAAAAGGGCGAAGGCGGTGGCGCTCCAGGGGGGCACATCTATAGCTGGCGCAGCCAGGGGGCGCGCCACCCTATGGTGTGCCCCCTGCTGCCCCTCTTCGGCTCCTCTTCGGTCTCTGGATGCTTCCGGAGAAAATAGGACTTCCGGGCTTCGAATTTTCCAATTCCGAGAATATTTTCAGAACAACTTTTCTGAAACTAAAAAACAGCAAAAAAAAACACAAGGAATTGGCTCTATGGCATCTTGTTAATAGGTTAGTCCGGAAAATCGATAAAAATGACATAAAGAAGGGAGAAAACATGTAGAAATTGGCATCATATGATCATGGAGCATCAGAAATTAGGGATACGTTTATGATGTATCAGCTACCTTTAAAACCTTCAAAATTATACCTGTTTTGTGCTCTGTTTTAGCTCAGGAGGAAGTAGTGTAAAGTTTATTGTGTCTTGTGTCAAGCAAGGGTCTTCTCCCTCTTTCACCCAATGAGTATTGAATATGTGCTCATTTAAATTTGCAGAGAGCTGGTGCCAATTAATATAACCAAAAAGGCACTTTCCCATGGTTTGATGAAAGTTGGTGGGTACATGTGGATACGGCTAGCCCTGGTTTGTAAAAGGCATGGTGGGGGCAAGTGCCAAACTAAATAAACAACGGAAATCGCTCTCAAAAGTCTAAAAACATTTGTTGACATGACTTATTACTTGTTTTCAATACCTCTGTTTTAATCAAATAAAAGCTCTAGCACATGAGTAATCCATGCTTCCCTCTGCGAAGGGCCTTTCTTTTACTTTTATGTTGAGTCTTCATCTTCTCACTTTATGCATCAATTAAGAGAGCATAGTTTTCATTCTCAGTATAATGTGCATCAGTCCCAAAAATTATCATGATATGTTATTACTTGTTCTCAAGTTATTTGTATCTAGTCACCACTTGAACTTTGAAGATGTCCTGGCATTTATGTTTTGCTATCACTTTAAGGACAAGCGAATACCACTTTGCTATGTTTCTCTTTATGCTCGAAACAAACATATAACTTTCAGTGCATTATTATTCATGATCTTTTGTTTGTGTTACTTTTTTGTCGCAACATAGTTGCTAAGTTACATTGTTAGAATTATATCTATCATGCCTATGTTTAGAGTACTATGATCTTAGCTTACAATGATTTTACAATAACGATGATCAAGATTGTGTTGGTAGCATGTCACCTCAAAAATTATTTTGTTTTTTTCGTTTTACCTACTCGAGGACGAGTAGAACTAAGCTTGGGGATGCTTGATACGTCTCCGACGTATCTATAATTTCTGATGTTCCATGTTGTTATTGTGCCAATTGCTACATGTTTTCTATACACTTCATATCATTTTATGGATTTTCTGGAACTAACCTATTAACAAGATGCCACAACGCTAGTTCCTGTTTTCTGTTGTTTTTTGTTTCAGAAAAGTTGTTGTGGAAATATTCTCGGAATTGGACGAAACAAAATCCCAGGGTCCTATTAATCCGTCATGACCCCGGAGTCTAGAGGAGACTCGGAGGGGGGCTCCGAGGCGGCCACACCATAGGGTGGCGCCCCTGGTGAAAGATTGACAGGTTAACTAGAGGGGGGGTGAATAGGTTAACTACAAATTTTAGCTTCGTTTTCGATTTAACAAGATAGTGCTCAAATATAGATTGTCTAGATTATGCAACTAGGTGAGCAATCCTATATGTAGAGCAAGTACGACTAGGACAAGGTATATATATGACTAAGCTAGTAGCAACAAGTAAAGGTAAGTTGAGGGATAACCGAACACAATGACACGGAGATGTATCCCGAAGTTCACTTCCCAATGGAAGCTAATCTTCGTTGGAGCGGTGCAGTGCCACCAATGTGGAACACCGAGTAGCCCTCAAATGGCACACCGTATCTCCTTCGAGTCCTTCCACCGATGTGGAGAGGCTCGAATCACTATGTTGCCGTTGAGGTTGACAACTAGAACCTTTACAAGGATGAGGCACACTCCACAACTTTGGAGGGTCCTCACCAAATCCCCGGAGCCACCAAGACACCGAGAAGCAAGATCCACGAGCACAAGAGCCTCGAGGACAACAAGGCTTCAAACTCCAATGAGCTAAAAACAACAAGGTTCTTGGCTCCAATGAACCAAGAACAACAAGATCCCTAGGGGATGAGTGGGTTGATGACGAATCAGCTTGGTGAAGTTGTAGATCTAGATCTTCTCCTCCAAATCCCAAGAGATCGATGGCTTTGGTTGGGTATTTGTGGAGAACCTTGAGCTTGGAGGTGGTCAACAATGGAGGTGAGAGAATGCTTGTTTGACACCTCCAAAAGGTAGGAGACAAGTCTTATTTATAGTGGGGGAAGAAAGTGGCCATTGGGGGGGCCTTTGAGCTGTGCAGGGTGCCCGGCCTGGGCGCAGAGGACCCGGCCTGGGCCGGCTGCTAGGCCGGCCAGCACACCGAAGAGCCCATCCTCGAGCCCGGTCTGGGTCGGCTAGGCAGCGCCCGACCTGCGCAGGGCAGAGCCCGGCCTGGGCTGGCCGCCAGGCCGTCCACCTAACAGAACCCCCCGGCCTGAGGCCCAACGAGGCAGGCTGCCAGGCCGGCCAGGTAGTTTTGTTTTTTTCTTCTTCCCTTCGATTTCTTCTTTCTCCTTCTTATTTCTTTGACTATTTTCTTCAACAAACAAGTGTTTTAATTGTTTTTCTTTCACCCATTTTGTGCTTTCATAGCTTTGTATATTTGTCATTTGTTCCCTAGAACACTTAAGCACAATGGTTGTAATCAAACATCAAAAACTAGGATTAGGAAACATGTCCTTTAATTCCCCCCTTTTTGATGTTTGATGACAACATATGGTTCTAGAAATAAGTTGATTGAAGCATTTGTGAGGGCGTAAGAATATATAGAAGCTCCCCCTATGTGTGTGCCCATAATCATAAATTGTGTTACATATTAAGGGCACACATATTTGGGGCTATTTAAATTTCCCTATATGTTATATTTCAATATAATCTCTAGAGCTATATAGGTTTCCAAAATTGCTTTATGATGGAGAATTAAGCATCTTTAGCTCTAGGGATTTATCTACTCAATCCATTGACATTTTATCATCATAATAGGGTGAGATATGTATCCATGGCAATTAATCGTGTATGAAGGGATATGATATTAGCTCACCATACTTCTCATCAAGGAATGAATATAGCTAGGATAACCGTAATATGGATATTTCGAGAAAGGCATAGTCTTCAACATATAATAGATATCCCGAGAACGACATAGTCTTACGATAGCACATAGTAATAACAACCATAAACCAAATAAGGAGTTCAACTAGACGAAAGAAAATGGCAAATGGATGCATGCTATGCAAATGCAAAGATCACTAAGATAATTCTCCCCCTTGGCATCAAGGCACCAAAAAGGGGAAACTCAAGCCTTGAAATCCTCATCATCTTGATCATCATCGTCCTCTTCCTCCTCATTATCATCATGGGGTGGTGGTGGAGGCTGACTCGAGCTGGCCTGAGAAGTAGTGGCTGCCCAAAACTGTCCAAGAGAGGTGGCATCATCGCCAAGCCAGTAAGTGTGCTTGGACTGCCATTTGTGCTCATCAAGTTCTTCCTCAGAACTCACAGGACCCGGTGGGAGATGAAGCTGTTCCATGATCGCACGCTGGTGATGACAGTAGGACTTGCCCTTTTTATAAGCCAGGAAGTCCTTGTGTTGTTTATCCACAAAGAAGCAATTCATCTTTTGGAGCGCCCGTTTGATGCTAAACTTCTTCGGACCCCTGAGAGTATGATCTAGAGAAGCAGATGGGGTATCATCAGGAGACACTTCATTCTGAGGTGGAGCAGTAGCTCGTGAGGAGCGTGGAGGATGAGCAGCATTGTCCTGGGAGGCGCTCAGAAGGGGCTTCATAGTGGGAACAACCATGGCATAGTTGTTGATGAGCCGAGCCGGAACCTTAGTGTTGATGAGAGTCTGAAGATAGGATCCATAGATGGGGACCTTCTTATCACGAACCGTAAGCTTCAACTCGTTCCACATGTAATCCATGACATCGAGGTGCTCGTTGTTCTTCTGGGCAGTCACAATGTGATAGAGAAGGTTGATCATCCACTGGCGATCCATCCCCTTTTCCCCAAACTTGCAATGAATGGTGTTCTGAAGAATGGTGTGAGTCACATACCAAAAATATGAGAAGTATGAAACCTTGGGGATGTGTAGAGAGCCAACACTAGGGGGATAGCAGTGTCTAATTCCGTCTTTGGCCTTCATGATCCTCCGTTCATCACCATGAATCCGGACATAGGAGAAGGTACACAGAACTGCCTCCGCAATACCAAAAAGAGCACCAAACTCAGCCAAGGTGGCATGACACTGAGTACCTCCGCTCATCCAAGTCATGGAACGTCCACCCTCGGTGGAAAAGTGAACTGTGGCAAAGAATTCCCGAAGAGCAGCTGGAGAAAACTGAACAGAGCATTCCATAAGCTTGGTAATCTGATGAAAGTCCATGAGTTCCATTACCTCTGGCCAAACTGCTCGAGCTGCATCAATGTCAAAAAAATGCTGAGGCACATGATCATTCTTCAGAGTGCATACCACAAACTCATGAACTTGCTGATGCATCTTGCAATAAAACCGATTGTCACGGCAGGTGCGCTGAGGGAAAGCGTATGGGTTGAAGTTCATGACGTGATTTTCCCAGTCAACTGTGTTGAGACTCCCCCAGTTATCATGGACTGGCTCGTCTTTATTGATAGGAAGAGGTAGCCCCTGTGATTGAGAGGGAGTAGAGCCACAAGCATCCTTAGCATTCCGCTTGGTCCGCTTGCGAGCATAGGTGGTAGCCGCGGGTTCCTTGCCTGAGAATGAATGAAAATGCAAGTGCATATGCACGATGAGTGTACATGGTCATATTGAAAACATTATTTAATTTTTTTTGGTTGATAGAGTAATTAGAAGTGGATGAATAAGCGATCATGATAGTGAGAGTATGAGCAAGAAAATACATAACTAACATGGGGGGCAAACAAATTACTTAGAGTTGGTTTTTATGTCATAGTGGTACTTGGAGTGGAATGAAACATTTAGTACAAACCAAATATCAGAGTGCAAGCAAGATTCCTAGGTCATGGCCATATGGTGTAAGCATGATACTAGATTGATTTCACAAGGCATATGGGTGAGGTAACACTAGTGGCAACATGTTAATAGGAAATCCCTAAGCATGGCATCACTTAAGCAAGAATTTCCCAAACATGATGGAAGCAATAGACACTAGGGCCATCACTAAATACAAAACCCTAAGCAATATCCCTAAACAAAAAGTCTCCATCACAAAAAACTCTAAGCAATATCCAAAAAAAATATTTAGCCGCAAGGCATGGTAACCCTAAGCAAGAGGAGACTAGAATGAGCCAATGAGAACACACAAATTGATTGAGTACCCGGATTGGAGTCCATGGGGAAGGTCTTAAAACAATGGGATGGATCTCCTCTTGATCCCCACCAATGAGGATTCCGTGTGGAGGAGTAGGGGAGATAGAGGCCTAGGGTAGCAGATCCGAGGAGTAGGGAGGTGGGGATGGAGTCTAGAGGGAGGGGGTGGGTAGAGAAGGGCTTGGGGCATGGCAGCCATGGAGGTTTTCGGGTGGGGGAAGGGAGGAAGGAGATGAGATCTAACCGCAACCCCCCCCCACCGCGTGGCTTTTAAGTGTTGCGCAGGGCAGCCGGCCGGGCACCAGGCCGGGCATCCATCCGAGCCGGCCTGCCTCGACCCCGGCCTAGGCCGGGCACCCAGCGAATGCCAGGCCGGGCACCCAACTGACGCCGGCCGGCCCCTAGGCCGGATTTTCTGTTTTTTTTAAAGACCCCCCTTTTTTGGATTTTGAATGTGTTAGTTTGGTTTTTTTAGTAAATTTAGACATATTACCAGTTTTAACAACATGGATACAAGAATTTGTTCCAATTTTTTTTATCAAGTTGTTTGACCATGTACATAATGCAATGTTGATGTATGAAGCATGATGTTGTGCACATGGAGCAAAGGGTTAGTATGATGATTTCCTCACACATCCAATGGAGGAAAGAATAAAACCACAAAAGTTACTAAGAGCAACATTGGATGTGTTATGGAATAGAAGAGCGAATATGCATATGAGTTGAACACCAAATGTCTTACCAATATGAAAAACCAACCAAAATTCGAATCTTCGATTTGGACGGTGGCCTTAGCCACCATGTATGAGTATGCTCGATATGACACCCCGAAGATATATCTTGGGTGCATTGTCGAAACTCATCATTGAAGCACATTATATCATTTGAAATGACTATTATGCATGATTTGTTTATTTATGCATTATAGGAGTAGTGTCGGCTCATTGATTGAGCTACACTCCCCCTATGTCTATGCGTACATCTAAGAGCCAAATAAGAGTCTAGTAGAGGTGTGTATGCAAGATTTTCAATCAACTAAAATTGCTTGCACATACGATATTGAGCTCACTCCTTAATTGCTTGAATCTCTTCTCATCTAGAGGTTTTGTGAGGATGTCGGCAAGTCGATCTTTGGTGTTGACATAGGAAAGTGAGATATCTCCATTGGCTACATGATCTCGAATGAAATGATACCGAATCTCAATATGCTTGGTCTTGCCATGAAGTACCGAATTGTGACCAATCTTTATAGCACTCCCATTGTCACATAAAAGAGGCATTGTCTTAATCTCAATTCCAAAATCCTTAAGACATTGCCTCATCCATAAGAGTTGAGAGCAACAACTAGCGACGGAAATGTACTCCGCTTCCGTGGAGGAGGTGGCAATGCAATTTTGCTTCTAGGAAGACCAACACACGAGCGACCTATCAAGGAATTGGCAAGCACCCAAGGTTGATTTTCTATCCACCTTGTCACCTCCCCAATCCGCATCCGAATACCCCACAAGATCAAAAGTTGTGTTTGATGGATACCAAAGCCCAGGTGTAGGAGTGTCAACCAAATATCTAAGAATCCTTTTGACCGCAATCATATGGCTTTCCTTGGGGTTAGATTGAAATCTTGCACACAAACCCACACTAAACATAATATCCGTTCTAGATGCACAAAGATAAAGCAAAGATCCAATGATAAAACGATAAAGTTTTGGATCAACCGGTATACCTTCGTGATCCATAGTAAGATTCACGGTTGTTGACATTGGATAAGCTAGAGGCTTGGCATTGTTCATATCAAATTTCTTGAGCATGTCTTGAATGTATTTTGCTTGACAAATAAAAGTCCCTTCATAATGTTGCTTGATCTCAAAACCAAGAAAAAACTTCAATTCTCCCATCATAGACATCTCAAACTTACTTGTCATTAGTTTGGAAAATTGGTCTACAAAACTCACATTAGAAGATCCAAATATAATATCATCAACATATACTTGACATACAAAGAAATGTCCATCTACACTTTTGGTAAAGAGTGTGGGGTCAATTACCCCAAGTACGAAACCACGATCCACCAAGAACTCCTTTAAATGATCATACCAAGCACGTGGGGCTTGTTTGAGGCCATACAAAGCCTTATGGAGGTAGTAGACATGGTTAGGATACTTGGGATCCTCGAACCCCAGGGGTTGTTTAACATATACCAATTCATTTAGAGGACCATTTAGAAAAGCACTTTTAACATCCATTTGATGCAAGATGAAGTTATGGCTAGTGGCAAATGCAAGTAATATACGAATGGATTCAAGTCTAGCTACGGGAGCGAAAGTTTCACCGTAGTCAAGTCCTTCGACTTGAGAGTAGCCTTGAGCAACCAATCGAGCCTTGTTGCGAATCACTTTCCCATGAGAATCTTGCTTGTTCTTGAACACCCATTTTGTTCCAATGACATTGTGATCATTGGGTCTTTCCACTAGTGACCATACTTTGTTTCTTTCAAAGTTATGGAGCTCTTCATGTATAGCTTGAACCCAATCTTCATCTTCAAGAGCATCATACACTTTGATAGGTTCAACATGAGAGACATATGAATGAATACCACAAAACTTGAGCACTTGTCCACGAGTGGAGACACTTCTTCCCAAGCCACCAATAATATTCTTTTGATAATGTGACTTTTGTTTCAATCTTGAGGCTTGACGAGTCATGATACAAACTAGTGCATCATCGGCATTCTCATTTGGAGGGATATCCTCATCATTTCCTTCATCAAGACCATGATCCATCCGGAGTGGAGTTCTTGGTGAAGAATGTGGATCTTGATCAATTTTTTGATGAGTGGTATCCACTTGAAGATCTTGATCTTGTTCTTGGTCTACCATTTGATTTGTGGTTGATGTAGAGGGCTCCACTTGCGTAGAGCTAGTCCCATCCATATTTTCCACAAGGTGTCCCTCAATGGGTATAAGTAGACATATACCCATTCTTCCTATGGCTATGGAGGAAGGTTCATCACCTACATCATCGCAATCAATTTGGTCCACTTGGGAGCCATTATCCTCATGAAACTCCACATTCATAGATTGTTCAACACACCCGGTGGATATGTTGTAGACTCTATAAGTGTGAGAGTTCGTGGCATAATCAACAAATATGCCTTCAAAAGTTCTAGGATCAAATTTAGACAATCTAGTCCCTTTAATTTAAACTTGACATTTGCATCCAAAGACTCGAAGATACTTGAGGTTGGGTTTGTTACCGGTTAGGAGTTCATATGGAGTCATACCAATCATCGGACGAAGGAAGAGTCGGTTAGATAGATGACAAGCGGTGTTGATGGCTTCAGCCCAAAAGTTATATGGGGATTTGAACTCGGCCATAATAGTTCTTGCCATATCAATAAGTGTGCGATTCTTCCTCTCCGCTACACCATTTTGTTGAGGGGTGTACGCAGCGGAATATTGATGTCTTATCCCCTCTTCAATCAAGAATTCATCCATGGTGTAGTTCTTGAACTCGGACCCATTGTCACTCCTAATTGACAAAATCTTGGTGTCATATTGGCGTTGCACTTCCGTGGCCCAAGATATGAACGTTTCTTGAGTCTCACTCTTCTTCTTGATATAAAATACCCAAGTGTATCTTGTATAGTCATCAACAATCACCAAACAATACTTTTTGCCACCAAGACTATCATATGTGGGTGGCCCAAATAAGTCCAAGTGAATACGCTCAAAGGGCCTTGTTGTGGAGATGATTGATGTCTTGGGATGATTCTTCTCATGCATCTTTCCGGCAATACAAGAGCTACAAGGGAAATCTTTGGAAAAATTCACACTTGTTAGTCCTACCACGTGCTCACCCTTCACAAGAGTTTGTAGATTTCTCATACCGACGTGGCCCAAGCGGCGATGCCAAAGCCACCCCACGTCGGATTTAGCCATTAGACAAGTGGCGATATGTGTAGTTTCTTTCGAGAAATCCACTATATACATACCTTTTTCCACAAATCAACAAAGTCTACTTTAAGAGAAATGGTGTGAATAACAAGCATGTGATGTCGCCCAAATACACATGTAAAATTGCATTCACAAAGTTGCAAGACGGAAAGAAGATTATAGCCAAGGGACTCAACAAGGAGGACTTTCTCAATGGATGAATCCGGAGAAATGACCACCTTGCCATGTCCCAATACCTTAAGTTGTGAGCGATCACCAATAGTTACATGAGCAAAATTTGAGAAGTTGGAGTTTTAAGTCATTCAACACTTCCTTGCTTCCGGTCATGTGTGCGGAACAACCACTATCAATCATCCATGATGTTCTTCCGGAAGCACAACCCTACAATGAATCAACTTCTTGTCTTAGGTACCCATTATTGGATGGGTCCTTTCTTGTTAGTCACAAGGGTCTTAGGAAACCAAATAGCATACTTGTAATCATCACCATATGAGGTGCCAACATATTTTGCATAAACATGACCATCAATAGATTTAAGAAGCACATAAGATGGGTTGTACTTTCCCGCAAAGTTGTTGTGAGTAGTAGTGTTCCTAGGAACAATACTCTTAGCAATTATATCAAACTCGTCTTCATCATTAGCCAACTCCCCCTCCTTCACAAAAACAATAGAGTTAGTGGAGGGAGTTGACTTCTTCTTGTAGGCCACCTAGGAAGTGGAACCAAAACCAAGGCCTTCCTTGCCAATAACTCTCTTTTGATTACTCAAAAGATCATTAAGGTTCTTTTGCCCTTGGATGCATGTGGAAAGACCTTTATTGAGTTGTGCCTTCAACCTATTGTTCTCCTCAATGAGAGTTTCCTTGACACACAAAGGGTTAGTAATACAAGAGTGTTCATCTACATTTTTTAACCCTTTCAAGGTTTTGAGAAAATTTGAAATTGTTCGATGATCAATTTTAAGCTTATTAAAATCCTTAATGAGTTCATTGTAACCTTGGTTAGTTGCATCATTTAAGGCCATGAATTCCGTTACCTTAGCAAAAGCATGCTCACAATCAAGTTTTACTTTAGCTATGTCAATTGCAAAGGTTTCCTCTATGCTTTCTCTAAAGTAATGTGATTCATCTAGAGCTTTCTCAAGCTCCTCAATTTTACTAGCATCATCACGAGCAAACTTTTCAAGTAAGGTTATTCTCTCCTCATGTTCATCAATGATTCCATGTGCCTCACTTAATTGATCCATGATAGAGACAAAGATAGATTTAGTTTCTCCTTCTAGTTTCTCCACAAAGTTTATCAAGGGGTCTTCCTCGACACAATTTAATAGTGAAGGAGTAGAAGAGTTTGCAAGTTTGAGTGTAGGAGTCACCTTTGGGGATATACCCTTGGCCATGAAGCACTTGTGACTCGAGGGAACCTTGTTGTCATTAGGGTTGGAGAAGAGAGAACTTAAGTTAGGAGGTACGACGCCCCTAGCCATGGCCGCCATACCTACTTGTTCACCATCACTCTCTTCACCACCGGACGTGTACTCAACTTATTTTGCAATCAATGCCCTAGGAGGGCCTCTCTTGATGAAGTTCTTGGACTTGGGAATGAAAGTGGATTTCTTGATGAGTCTTCCACCATTTTCAATTCTACTCTTGAAGGGGCACTCGGCAACAAAGTGCTCAGAATCTCCACAATTGAATCAAGTTCTTGCCTTCTTCATGCTTGAGACTTCCTTTCCCTTATTCTTGGTGGCATTTTATCTAAAGTCTCCCTTCTTCCACCACTTGTGTTGAGCAAAGGCCAAGCATTCTTCATGTGATGTCTTCATCTCTTTCTCGGAGACCTCATGGGTGGATCCACCATCATCACTTGAGTCATTCTCTTCATGGGGAGTGGCATTGGCCTTCAAAGCAAGAGATGGTCTCTTCATTCCGTTTACATGGGCCATGACATCATCAGAGGTTTTTTCCATGACTTTTAGGGTGAGGAAGAGACCCAAAACATCATTGGGGGATAGATCTAAGTAATCGGCCCTTGATTGCACATTCATCACCATGTTTTCATTGTATGGAATCAAGGTGAGTAGAAATCTCTCCTTGACCCAATTCTCCGTACAATCCTTGAATCCACAATCTCTCATGTCATTTACGAGAGCCTTGAGTCTTCTAAACATGTCTTCAATGTTCTCTCCATCATCCAAATGAAAGTGTTCAATTTGTCTTTGGATGATTGACTTCTTGGATCGTTGAAGGTTGATGTTGTAGTCATACATATCAACAAGGCAATCCCAAGCTTTCTTTGCACTTGAGAAGGACCGGATGTGCTCAACACCTTCCTTTTCCATTGCCTTCTCCAACATGTGCATGGCATGAGCGTTGAGTTGCTCATCTATGATGTCACTTGAGCTTAAGTTCAAGGGATCCTTTGGCTCATACCCCTTATCAACAATTCTCCATATTTGCATTGAAGAGCTGCACATGTAAGACTTCATGGAAGCTTTCCAATTAGTAAAACGACTCCTATCTACCATAGGAGGTGGACCAAGATGATTAACATGTGGATGTTGAACATTAGGAGCATTGTTATAAGCAAAGCCAAAGGAATTTCCACTACTACCATTTCCAGGTGCCGATGTTGCGGTTGCTTCCTTAGATGCAATGGGATTTCCATGTTCATCTAAGACAACATTCTCTCTAGATTGATTAGATGAAGATGTCAATTCCTTTATTAGTCCCTCCATCTTTTTCTCGGAGCTATCAATCATAGCTTGGATTAGCTTTTGAATCCCCTCCATGGTGACGGGATCATTAGCCATCCTTTCCTCCTCTTTAGGCGGTAAAGCCCTTAATAAAGAGACGAGGCTGTGATACCAATTGAAAGATCGAGAGGTTAACAAGAGGGGGGGTGAATAGGTTAACTACAAATTTTAGCTTCTTTTTCGATTTAACAAGATAATGCTCAAATATAGATTGTCTATATTATGCAACTAGGTGAACAATCCTATATGTAGAGCAAGTACGACTAGAACAAGGTATATATATGACTAAGCTAGTAGCAACAAGTAAAGGTAAGTTGAGGGATAACCGAAAACAATGACGCGGAGATGTATCCCGAAGTTCACTTCCCAATGGAAGCTAATCTCCGTTGGAGCGGTGCGGTGCCACCAATGTGGAACACCGAGTAGCCCTCAAATGGCACACCGTATCTCCTTTGAGTCCTTCCACCGATGTGGAGAGGCTCGAATCACTATGTTGCCGTTGAGGTTGACAACTAGAACCTTTACAAGGATGAGGCACACTCCACAACTTTGGAGGGTCCTCACCAAATCCCCGGAGCCACCAAGACACCGGGAAGCAAGATCCACGAGCACAAGAGCCTCAGGGACAACAACAAGGCTTCAAACTCCAATGAGCTAGAAACAACAAGGTTCTTGGCTCCAATGAACCAAGAACAACAAGATCCCTAGGGGATGAGTGGGTTGATGACGAATCGGCTTGGTGAAGTTGTAGATCTAGATCTTCTCCTCCAAATCCCAAGAGATCGATGTCTTTGGTTGGGTATTTGTGGAGAACCTTGAGCTTGGAGGTGGTCAACAATGGAGGTGAGAGAATGCTTGTTTGACACCTCCAAAAGGTAGGAGACAAGTCCTATTTATAGTGGGGGGAGAAAGTGTCCGTTGGGGGGGGGCTTTGAGCTGTGCAGGGTGCCCGGCCTGGCTGGCTGGGAGGCCGGCTTGTCGTGCAGGGAGCCCGGCCTGGGCGCAGAGGACCCGGCCTGGGCCAGCTGCTAGGCCGGCCAGCACACCGAAGAGCCCGGCCTGGGCCGGCCGCCAGGACGACCACCTAACAGAACCCCCCGGCCTGAGGCTCGGCTAGGCCGGCTGCCAGGCCGTTCGGGCAGCTTTCTTCCTTTCTTATTCCCTTTGATTTCTTCTTTCTCCTTCTTCTTTCTTTGACTATTTTCTTCAACAAACAAGTGTTTTGACTTGTTTTTCTTTCTCCATTTTTGTGCTTTCATAGATTTGCATATTTTTCATTTGTTCCCTAGAACACTTAAGCACAATGGTCAAATACTTCCAAGTGTTGTAATCAAACATCAAAAACTAGGATTAAGAAACATGTCCTTTCACCTGGCCGCGCCACCACGTGGTATGGGCCCCTCGGGCGCCCACCGACATCGCCCTTTCGCCTATATATTGATATTCTCAGGAAAACCCTAATGGCCCGATCCTCCATCCACAAAAAGTTCTGTAGCCGCCGCGGTCGTCAACCCTAGTTCGGGAGGGTTCTGAAGCTCTCCCCAACACCCTGCCGGGAGGGGAATCATCACCAGAGGGCTCTACAACACCATGCCTGTCTCCGGAGTGATGCGTGAGTAGTTCATTCTTGGACTACGGGTCCATAGCAGTACCTAGATGGTTGTCTTCTCCTCCTTTTGTACCATCATGTTTAGATCTTGTGAGATGCCTAACATGATCAAGATCATCTTATTGTAATGCTACATGTCGTGTTTGCTGGGATCCGATGAATATTGAATGTTGTGTCAAGTTGATTATAGATTTATCTTTTATATGTTATTTGTGATCTTGCATGCTCTCTGTTACTAGTAGATGCTCTGGCCAAGTTGATGCTTGTAACTCCAAGAGGGAGTATTTATGCTCGATAGTGGGTTCATGCCTCCAGTAATCTCGGAGAGTGACAACAAGTTCTAAGATTGTGGATGTGTTGTTGCCACTAGGAATAAAACAACAATGCTTTGTCTAAGGATAATTCTATTGTTTAAATTACGCACTTTACTTAATGCAGTAATCTGTTGCTTGCAACTTAATACCCAAATTTTGCTCGGATGACGTCCTGAGGGTGGATTATTAGTCATAGATGCAGTTGGATTACGGTCTATGTATCATGTTGTAATGCCCAAATAAATCTCATAGTAATCATCATGTCTTGCATATGCACTATGGTGCAGCCTCTATTTCCGTCAATTGCCCAGCTATAGTTTGTTCACCCAACATGTTATTTATCTGTTTTGGAGAGACACCACTAGTGAACTGTGGACCCCCGTCCATTCTTTTACATTGATAATACAACCTACTGCAAGCATTGTTCCCTTTTACCTGCAAACATTGTTCTCCTTTCATTCATTGCAAACATATATCACTTTCCACACTATACGTCTAATCCTTTGTGTTCAGCAAAACCGGTGAGATTGACAACATCACTGTTTCGTTGGGGCAAAGTATCTTGGTTGTGTTGTGTGCAGATTTCACGTTCCTGCTAAGCCTGGTAGTGCGCGCTGCCAACATCATCTGTCATCAACCTTCAAAAGTGATATCTTTCTTCTACTGGTCGGATTAAACCTTGGTTTCTTACTGAGGGGAAACTAGTTGATGTACTCTGCATACCTTCCTCTTGGGGTCTCCCAACGAACGTGTGTTCACACGCCATCAATGAACCAGCCAAGTAGGACAAGGACAAGGACAAGACAAAGGACAGACAGGGACGTGCTACCCATGCCCCTGAAATGGCAACGGTGCATCACTGTAGCCATGGTCCTGCCACCTCCAACAGTACCACACTATTGGTGTATAGTGCTTATTAGACCCCAATAGTCAATTCTCCAACATTGTAAAGTGCTCAGTGTGTTGTTCCTTATGGGGCACCCCTTGTCCCCTGGGCTTCCTATATAAGGAGCGCTAGGGGGAGCGCTCAGGTCAGCCCCTTGGGGGCTCATTTCCCCCAGCTCACGTATGAGCTCCTCCTTCCTCTAGTTCTTGAGCACACAAAGACGACCTCACATAGGAGTAGCTTATACATCTCAAGGATCACTATTGTAACTCGGATATACAGTCAGACATGCAGGAGTAGAGGTTTTACCTCCCCACGAGGCCCTGAACCTGGGTACATCTTGGGTCTTCTGTGTGCGCTCTTCAGCGCGCTATCCCTCCCCGGTTCCAACAGCGTCCATCGGCCCCAACTTAAGCCATCCTATGGCATCTGCCGTGGTACCACCACGACACACCACTAGTGAAGCTATGGTCCCCGGTCCATTCTTTTACATTGATTGCAATCTTGTTTTCTTGCTTTTCATTATCATTTGCCCGTTGTTCCGTTTTACTTTCAATCTCAAAACACTCAATATGTTTAATTCTCTTGTTAACGGCAAGACGGGAAGATTAACAACCTTCCTAGAATTTTAGGATCAAGAGAGAGTTTGCACTTTGTGTGCAGGTCCACGCTTGGTGAAGCGCCAGACAACAATCAATCTAATTGATAGCCTTGAATTCCTATTGGATTGATCACCTTGATTTCTTCCCCGAGGGAAATTTTCTGCTGCGCTACATCATACCTCTTGGGGTTCCCAAGCATGCGAGGCGAATTGTCGCTACTTTACCCATCGGAGAAATGCCGCGAGTTTGTTGGGGTTTACCCCATATCAAAAAAATCTCCGCGGAGACCAGAGTGATTGTGTATGGTGTTTCGGCTGACTATGCCGATGACTATCTTTCGAATTGGTGAGGATAGTACAATAGAGTGTGTGTGCAGGTTCGCCAAATGCATAATCCGTTTCTTTGGCCCTGTTTATCTTCGAGCACCCAATGAAGAAGATACGATTATATTGATGGCAACAAATGAGAGGCGAGGTTGGTCGAGTATGCTAGGAAGTGTAGACTGCATGCATTAGACTTAGAAAAACGGCCCCAAAGCATGGCATGGGCAATAATGAGGCAAGGGTGGTGATGCAACAATTGTGCTTGAGGCCATTGCATCCAAGGATTTCTGGATTTTACATTGCTTCTTTGCTTTTCCCGGTATACTCAATGATATCAATGTATTGCATCGGTCTCATCTATTTGCCTGACGAGCTAGGTGGTGATGCTCCGACTTGCAACTATACTGCCAATGGGCATCCCTACACAAAGGGTACCATCTTGCCGATGACATTTATCATGCTTGGTCTATATTTATGAAGACCATCTCAAATCCCAGCACTAGAAAAGAATTTGTATTTTGTCAAGGCACAAGAGGCATGTTGGAAGGACATTGAGAGGGCCTTGGATGTTTTGCAATCTAGATTTGCTACTGTTCGTGGTCCTGCTCTTTTCTGAGACAAAAAATACTAAAGAACATAATGACATGTTGTGTGATTCTTCACAACATGATCATCGAACATGAGAGGGACATGAATTTGGAGTCGGTCTACAATAATGAGCCATGTGAAGCCAGCTAGGGATCCTGATCGCATTAGAGTATTTCTTTCGAATTACCCGGGAGATCGAGGATGTCAACACTCATAGCCAGCTTCAAAAGGATCTCATTGACCATATTCGGCAGTTGCATGGACAGTAATCTTTATATTTTTATTCATTTGATTTTGTTCATGTGTGATTTGAACTATTATTTGATATAGGTATTATTCTTGTATTGGATTATTGTTTAATTCATTTTTATTGTAATTTGAACCATTAATGTACTATGGAATAAGTTTCTAATGTACAATTTATTATATCAATATTTTATTTTAGATTGGTTTCATATTTTTGGTTCAAATGATAATATCTGCTGAAATGCTGAAAAAACCGAGGGTTTTACAGGCTCATGTTAAAGCGTGTTTTTCTCGCACTGAAAACCGCGTTTACAGTTCTGCGGTTTTCGGTCACCTGCTACCATTTCCCTAAGTTTATACAAATATGTCTTTTTTTTCTCTCTCGATCATTTGCTTACCGAAGTGCTACGGAATTTTCACTAACCAAAATTATCAAAAATCCGGCTTTTTACCTCACGAGCAATTTCGACATTTTGTAACGGCCTAATGAAATTAGTTTGGTCCACCTATATGTCTATATTCGAACGTTCAGATGTCACATATGAGGGCCCTATGATTTCCCCCACCCTGCAGCGTACACGCTTTATTTTTCATTTTTCCCCCCAATGTGGGGCCACTTACAGAGATAATTGAACATCCCAAATATATGTGGACGTGGACGGGTTTCAAACATGCAGCCAGATGTTTGCAGGAAGAGCCTTGTGACCACACGCGAGTTTTGGTTATGTTAAGACATGCATACGCAACATATTTGACCCTCTAAAAGTTTTAAACACAAAAATCATGTTTTTATTTTACCAGTAGCAACTTCTTCGGTGGTGGTGGTGGCGGCGTTGGATTTTTTGGTTTTCGGCCGGTTACCGGAAACCCAAAAACCGCACAAAACATAAATCTTGATTCTTTTTTCTTTGTAGAAAAGCGTAAAACCCTCTGTGGCCCTAAAAAGACAAAAGGTGAGCAGCACAATTACATGTTGTCATACCTTGGGAGGAAAGTTTGCGCACTAGCATGTGCCGTAGCATGTCAAACTGTACCGCGGGAACAAGAGAACCTTTTGATTTTTCCTTTTTGACACGAAGAAGAACCTTTGTTTCCTACCATCAACTTGGGGTCGGAGGAAGAACCAACCGTACTTTGCAATCGCGATCGAACCATATACTCTCTAGCGCGAAACAAGCGACCACTCCCGTTGCGACAGTAACTGGCCAGTAAAGCGCTTTTTTTCCCCGCGGGATGGCGAAAACAAACGACGGCGAATCAGTACGCACGGGGACGGCGAAAACGACCATACACATAGCCTCTGGCGGTGCGCGGTGCGCTAGCTCCATGTTGTACGCGCAGTTGGATGGAGCCGCACGCCAGAGGCTATGTGTATGCACGTTGTACGTGGCTCCACGATCGACGTCCCGATCGGTCACTCACTCTCGCGCTCGACCGGTCAACGTACTGTACCGCACCGCACCGCACCGGTGCAGCCCTGCCCATTTACGCCGCTGTCGCCCTCCTCCGTCCAGACCGGGTCGGGTCTTGGGTTCCTCCCCCACACCCTCGCTCGCTCCCCACCATGCCCAACTCCAGCACGGTGCCTCGCCGCGCGTGATGACCGGCATCCCGTGACGGGCGATCATCGTAAGCCGTGCGGCGTCCCGTGGGCGTTGGGCGGCTAGCTTTGGCATTTGTAGAAACGAACGACGTTTTCCGATATCGAGCACGAGCAGCGTACGCTCACCTCGCCCCGGCCGGTCGACGTAGGCACAGTGCCTCGGACAGGTACGCCTGTGGCTGGGCCGTCGCCCGCAGCGCGCGCGTGGGGTCGCCGTCGCTCGAATAATGGCGCCCGACACACACATGGGGCCCCTGCCGCCGGGCCAGGACCCGGACCTAACAAAGTCAGTACAATACACACATCTATGTCTATGTACGAGTGGTGCTCGTACGTATGGATACCCGTCGTGTGTCGCCCAGATCCGTTACTCCCGACGGGGCTACACATCTAGCTCCCGTCTCGCCAACCGGACCTGCCGTTACCTCCGGCTCCGGCCATGGGTCAACGGGGTCCAGATCGGGCGCAGCATGTGCGTGCTGTGCCTGCCGGAGCGCGCGCTCGTACGTGCCGTAGCGGGGCGGGGCGTGCAACCACGTACGGACGGGTTAATTAGCGACTGATTAGATGGGGTGCAAACCATTCTTGTAATGCGGTCCTGCACGTACGGCCGGGCTTATGCTAGCTACTCCTACTAGTAGCTCATTACTTTGCTTTGGTTAGAAAACTGCGTGACTTGATGGTGTCTGACACAGACATTGATTACTATTATCGCGACGCAAAAAGGAGAACTGTCTGGTGCACACGCCATGCAATGCATGCCTGGAGAAAGAGAATCCAGTGCCAAATGGATTATTGCATACATATGCATGGGCTCGTTCCTTGGTTGGCCACATGCCATGGGTTATTTGCTTAAGCTAACATAATAGGTACTTTTTGAGTGTGTTTCTAAATCTTCGGTGAAAAGTTATAATCCGGTAATCAATTGTGACGTGACAACATATCCGACGTGTAAAAGTTTTGTTCTTGACTTGTCATGGTCTTTTCTTTACTTGAGATGTCGCTGGAGGGTTTATTCAACTTGTCGTCATTTATCTTGTAATTTGTGCACCGTACTATGTGGGAGGTTATAAAGCAGTATATATCAGCCTTGCACTTTACTTCTCCTTAAATGATCAACTCTACAAAGCGTACCTTTTTTTTATTTTTTATAGTCGGAGCTTCAAGAATGTTCGGAGTCAGCCAATTAACAAATACGATTCGCAAACGGTACCGACTGGCCATATATAAATTCGTAATACACGCGCTCTCGTCTCTCGGGACGATTAAATTACTCAACAAGTTGTCGTTCTTTACTATTCCACCTGCAAATAAAAAAAATGTGGACACATACAACTACAGATATAAACTAAGTAAAGTGTTTAAGGGTATAGTTTTACAGATGAGTTGTACTCACACTTACTTAGTATCTTCTTTCTTTTTGGCATTTTCATTAGCAATATAGTATTGCAACATGTGGCCTCACTAGGGGTATCGCTGTGAGAGGGTAGATTTATCAACCTTTGTTTTATACATTTTGTTCCACTAGGATCAACTTTACAAAACATACTTACTTTTTTTTTGTACATTCGAGGATTCGAGAACGTCTAGAGTCCTCGATATATGACCTTTCTAACAACATGATTACTACAAATAGATTCGTCAATGTTACGATACCAAATGGACGTATATAAATACATAGTACAAAGTGCACCCATCTTTGGAGGGACTAAATTACTCAACAAGTTGAGGTTAATTATATTTCTTTATGTGTCACTCAGGGGTGGAGCCAGCTCCCGGCTACCCGGGGCAGCTGCCCGGGCTCAACCTGAACGTCTCCATTAAATATTAAGGTTAAAACATAGATCAGTAGTGGTGTTTAGTTGTCCAATTTCTGGCCGACGGCAGCCGCCGTAGTCCTTGCACTTTGTAAAGACAACTAATAAAAAGAAAACTATAAATACCGTGTTAGTTCACAAGCTAAAGTTGTAAAATATCTTCCCTTGCATGAAATCCAACCCTGCATAAATTAGTCACTTAATTTTCAGTAAGGAAAATAACAAGTACTCAAAGATAGGGGCTTATGTAAGAAAAAAGAGCTGGTGAAATGACAAGCAAACACGCTGCATAAATTAGTCACTTAATTTTCAGTAAGGAAAATAACAAGTACTCAAAGATAGGGGCTTATGTAAGAAAAAAGAGCTGGTGAAATGAGGCTAAAAACCCACGGAAAACCAAATCTTCATCCACCCCCGGCGAGCGACACGTGGCGTCCCCACTCGGGCCGTGTGTGGCCGTAGCGATTGGCGAAGCCCGGCAGCACAAAAATAGTTTACCTGTGATGCCCTTGGCCTCCTGGACGTCCCATCTCTCTTTCCTTTTCTCCAACTGGCCCCCCTCCTCTCCTCGTCCTCCTCCTCATCCCACCCCATGGCCTCCACCACCACCGCCTCCTTCTCCTCCCACCACTACTTCTACTCCTCCCACCTCGTGCTCGCTTCCACCAGCGGCCACCGCGCTCCCACGCCATAGACACGCTTCAAGACGAGCTAGGCGACTTAATTATCATTCGAGTTGTTCGGAACTGGTGGTGGTGGTGAGGCGTACGGCTTGTTTCCCGCAGGCCCCGGATCGGAGATGGTGCTGGATCTCAATGTGGAGTCACCGGCGGACTCCGGCACGTCGAGCTCGTCCGTCCTCAACTCCGGCGACGCCGGCGGCTTCCGATTCGGCCTGCTTGGGAGCAACGACGATGAGGACTGTTCCGGCGAGCTGGTGCCGGCCGTCGCGTCCGGGTACGTGACGAGGCAGCTCTTCCCCCAGCCCCCGCCCGGGCACGCCGCGGCCGGGACGATGCAGCTGGCGCCTGTGCCGACGACGCCGGCGTGGCAGCCGCGCCGCGCCGAGGAGCTCGGCGTGGGGCAGAGGGTGGCAGCGCCGAAGAAGACGCGCCGTGGTCCGAGGTCGCGGAGCTCGCAGTACCGGGGCGTCACCTTCTACCGGCGGACTGGGCGGTGGGAGTCGCACATCTGGTTAGCCTCTCATCTCATCTCATCTCGCCTAGCTAGCTGCTACTCCATGATTAATTAGCTTACAAAACCACTAATCAATCGGTCCCCATTTCCGTGTGATTCCGGCAGGGATTGCGGGAAGCAGGTCTACCTAGGTGAGCTCAAATCCCAGCTCGAGCTAACTAATTTCCATCTGCTCATGTATAAACCACTTGGACTCTATGCTGATTAGAGATGTTTGATTTGTGCAGGTGGTTTCGACACCGCGCACGCCGCCGCAAGGTGAACAACTAATAAAGCTTCTTCTGAACTCATAGTACTGCTCTCGAATGGCTCGCTGAACTGTTACTGAACCGGCCTTGCTCGCATGCCACAGGGCCTACGATCGCGCGGCGATCAAGTTCCGGGGCCTCGACGCCGACATCAACTTCAACCTGAGCGACTACGAGGAGGATCTGAAGCAGGTAATAACTCAGTTAGAGGAGGATCGCCGCGTCAAATGCGCCGGATACAAATATCTGTCTGATGGTGTTGTTTTCACCAGATGAGGAACTGGACCAAGGAGGAGTTCGTGCACATCCTCCGGCGGCAGAGCACGGGGTTCGCGCGGGGCAGCTCCAAGTACCGCGGCGTCACGCTCCACAAGTGCGGCCGCTGGGAGGCGCGCATGGGCCAGCTGCTCGGCAAGAAGTAAGCTCACGCACCCAAACCAAACCCAACTTCGGGTCCACTCCCTCCACACAGTAGCAGTAGTAGTAAACCAAAAATATCTCGAGATGAATGAATGAACTTCACGGACCAGTCGACTGACGCAGCGTAGTAGGAACTGTTCATGCTAGGGACATTCAATTAATGGGCTCTGTCGTAGGAAAATCATCGGCCGGGCTTAAAGCTGAATTTTAGTGGTACTACAGTGAAGCTAAGCTAATCCGTAGCAGTGTCTGATCTGATGCTAGTCCTTGTTAGTTAGCGCGTCCTGTGCGGTGCCGGTGAGACGTCCACTTCCTGTTCCCCCGCTACAATAGATCTTTTTTTTTTTTTTTTGAGCCGACTAGATCCTATTTGGAGCAACTGTTAGGTTGGCCGAATCATGCGATCCCTGCACGTTATAGTCCAGATCGAGCTAAGCACATTTATGTTACCACGCGCAGGTACATATACCTCGGCCTCTTTGACAGCGAAGTCGAAGCTGCAAGGTAGGATCAGCACTAGCTAATCAGCTGCAGTGACCATCAGTATGAACCAAACAAAGATCCTTAATTTTCGCTCACTCTCGTGTATGTCCTGTTGGTGTGTAGAGCATACGACAGGGCGGCCATTCGCTTCAACGGGAGGGAAGCTGTGACCAACTTCGAGACTAGCTCCTACGGGGATGCTCCACCTGACGCCGCCGAAAATGAGGGTACTCATCTAAATTATTCACCATCATCATCTGTCTCAACCATCCTATTATTTTACGGACTCTGTTTCGTGGTTACCAACAAACAATGTTTCCCCTTAGCAGCGATCGTGGAGGCCGATGTTCTTGACCTGGATCTGCGGATGTCGCAGCCCAACGCGCCCGACTCCAAAAGGGACAACAGCAGCAACAACATCATCATGGCGGCTGGCCTCCAGTTAACTTTCCCTGAATCGTCAAGCTCAATGGTCTCTCAGGTAATGAAGCTGCAGCACCGAGTAGTATAGCAATTTATATATCAGTTAAGTTCTGTTGTGACTAGATAAATTCATATTGGTCCAGTAGCTAGCGTCGGTTGAAGTACTGTATTAATGGTGCGAGTCGTATGGCATCCTAGGAATATTTTAAGCTTATTAGATATTTGTACCAGTGCCTCTTTTGATTGATCTTGCATGCTGTAGCCAATGAGCTCGTCTTCCCAGTGGCCTGTGCATCAACATAGCACGGCAGTACCGCCTCAGCAGCACCAGCGCTTGTACGCATCTGCTTGTCCTGGCTTCTTCCCCAACCTACAGGTACTACTCCATACTCCAGCCACCAGCTAATCGGAACTGTTACTGAATAATGATTTCAATAGGAACTTTTGGTTAGCACTGAATAATGTTCCCAGTGAAACTGTTACACTGAATATGTCCCTGTGTACAGCATTTCTGTTTTTCGACTAGCAAGATTTGGACAGGTAGAACAGTTGATACATTAATTCCATAATACCAGTTTTCCTGTTCCTTGTTAAAACTAAGTATGTCCTGCTTGTAAGCATTTAGGTTTTCGATAAGCTAGGTTGGGACAGGTAGAACAGTTGATTCCTGTTTTCCTTAAAACATCTACTAAGGCTGGTGCCAACCGGGGCTGTAAGGGGGGCGGTAGGGGGCGCTATCGCCCCGCGCGGGGCGAGAGGAGGCGAGATGGCGGGCGAGAGGGAGCCGCTGGGCGGTGGCGCTGGCGCCCGGCGAGAGGGCGCTGTCGCCCGGCTTCCCGCCCGCGTTGGCGGGGCGACAGCGGCTGCCCGGGCGAGAGTGAGGGGCGATAGCGTGGCGACGCGGTGCCAATGGGGGCGATAGGCCGGGCGATAGTGGGGAGAGGAGTGTGATAGTGTGGGCTATAGCCCGTGCACTGGCACCGTGCTGTGAGAGTGGCGTGAGAGTGGTGAAAAAATGTGACGTGGCGGGGCTATAGCCCGTGAATAGTGGGAGATGCATTGGTACCCGCCTAATATAGAAGCATTCTAGCTTATAGCTAGTCATTGTTCCAATCCACTGAACACGCACGCTTGCTTCCTTTAAACTCAAACCTACTATTGGCATCTCAAGGACAGAGCAGGAGCACTTACTAGATGTGGGTACTAATTAAGCATGCCTGTTTTCCTAAAACATGTACCACCTCTGTTCCAAAATGTAAGCCTTTTTAGCAAGCTAAATTAGTTTACTGTGCATTCTAGCTTCTCCTGTTCCTTTCTTTGAACGCAAACCTTTTATTGGCATCTCACGACTCAAGGACAGTGCACGAGTACTAACTAGATGTGGTGGGTACTGTTTGGCCTGTGAGCTGATTGATGGTTCAGCCAGGTTCATGTTCATCCGTGAGCGAGCCTGCGCCTTCACAGTTTTTTCACAGTTCCAACTTTAGATGCGGCTTAGTACCCTGACCACATGGCGCAGCTTTAGGTTTGGGGATACTGTGCGCTCACATGAAAGCTTGCACGGTGTGACTTGACACTTGCTGCGGTACTCTTTCATAATGATGATGATGCTGCTGCTGCTGCACATATATATGCGTTGTATAGATTCTCCTATCCTATCGGTGTTTGTTTTTGATCCACATAGGATTGATGGTTTTTCGACCTGTAAAGCTAGTAATAATGTAGTATGTTCTTTGCTGGATTTAGCAAAAATGAACTCATTATTGCGCCCGTTTAATTTGCAAATATGCAGGAGCGGCCGACGGAGCGAAGGCCCCCTGAGTTGGTTGTTCCCCAGTCGTACCCGAGCTGGGGGTGGCAAGTGCCGGGCTCCTCCTCCCACTCGCCGTTGCTCCATGCTGCAGCATCATCAGGATTCTCTACCGCCGCCGCCGGTGCCGTCCAGCCGCCGGCGTACCCGGATCACCACCGGTTCTACTACCCCCCGTCCGCCTGACCGTCGACGGCGTTTGGTGTGTGCGCGCGCGCGCGCCTTTGTCGGCGGTATAACCGTTGTGAATTAATTAGCCAGAGAGACAAATCCCAAGTTTGTTTGGTGTCTCTGCCTCGCCATGATCGTTCTCAGTCACGTCATGGCTCTGTCGATTAGATTATGTATGTATCATTTCAAGCTTTCCCCGATTTTATCCGATGGAGAAAAGAACAATTTCCGAATGGCAGATTATTCATGCGTGCGTGGTTTCCCCGTTGGGCTTAACCGTTGCGCCACTGACAAGCAGAGATTGACGTGTGAGAAAGGTCGGACGCGATAGCTAGGTAGCTCAGGCAAGGAGCGAGCGAGCGACGACGGACGAGGCGACTAGGGTGTCAGTGATTGTTCGTTGCCATCCGCCACTCTGGGGGAGCAAGGCAACGTCTGATCGACGGGGCCGCGATACGCATATTTATTTTTCATACTACTACTACTCAGTTCAATCAGACGCACAGTGGAGTGAAAAGCCGTGCGTGGGCGATGGCAGGCAGCAAAGCCAACTCCTACAGTAGGCGTACCAGCACCACTGCGGCAGCAGCAGTAGTAGTACTTGACGCTGTAGCCTGTAGCGAGCTGAGCTAGCTGCGCGGGGCGGGGGGTCCGCCCTCTCTCTCTCTGGGTGGGCGTGGGCGTGGGCGTGGCCGTCACAGTAGGCTAGCAGCACAGTGCGCCGGGTTCGTCGCAGTCTCGCAGTGGCTTCTCGTCCATTGCCCCCAATGGCGCCGCACGCAGCAGTGCAGTGCGCCTAGGGCTAGAGCGAGCCCCCGTAGCCACTTCCCCGGCTCCCGAGGCAGCGGCGCGGCGCAGCACAGCGCTGCAACTGCAAGCAAGCGAGATCCCCACCCTCTTTTGGCTTTGGAGCCTCGGATGCCGTGAACTGCAGCTAGGAGGAGTACGTAGTACCTCTGCAACATAGGCAGAGTTGGGTTGGGAGGTGTAGACGGAAGGAAGCCAATGCGGGCCATGGCCTGGTTTCACCACACCTGTCGCCGCCCGGCTGGCTCATCCGTGCTGCTGTTCCAACTGCAGTGCCCGGGCCCCCACTTGCCGCTTTGGTTTGACTCGCTTCTCTTTTTTTTTCTTTTTGTTTCTTTCTTTGCTTGCCCCAATGGGTGAGCGAGCAGAGGCTGCTTGCTGCAGTGCTGCCGCTTGCAGCTTGCACGGGAACGCCGGACCAGGGTGGACGCCGCTCAAATGCTTACCGCGTTTCGTGCTCGCTGGACTTGGGGATTGGACAGCAGTAGTAGCCGGATGCTGCTGCTCGCTCGCTCGCTTGCTTCTTCCTCTGCACCCAACACCTACTGTTCGGCGCTCGCTCTCGTCACTGTGGGTGGCGCCTCGATCTCTCACGTCCACCTCTTCCTGCTACCCCGATTTGGCAACAGTTCCCACATATTCCATATGTTGGCCCGTTGCCGTTTCTGGAGTCTCCTCCCCCCGCGCTTCTACCCTTTCGCCCACACCTTGTTCCGCTTGCGTGCGTCACATGGACGTCTTACCTGCCTGTCACATATCTCGTGCTCTCGTGGACACGGTGCAATGCAACGGCTCCATTCTTCAGAGTTACCGCTAAGAGCAAGTTCAACAGTAAATTTAGCAGCTGGTTTTAAGAAATTGTCACGTCATTTATAGCCAACTATACAGTCAACATGTACAATAGTGAGCTATATAAATGGGGTTACTTTATTGATACATGGCACACCTCTCACTCTCACAAGGTGCCTATGAGCACGTGCTACAGCTAGCTCTTGCATGAGAGTCCACCCGCCTTCTCTCTCTTCTTCTCTCTCCTCCATGTCACCATAAAAATATTATTCTAATCCTTATAGCCCGCTTACGTAACCTTATTGTACTTGCTCTAACCATCTTTTCTCGTAAACTACCTTTCATCTAGACATACGAGAGAGCGAAAAAAATGGCCCTTCTTCAAAGTTCCCGCTAACCAAGACACCTGCCAAACATATGGGCAGCCCACCCGACAGACGGGGCCAACTCGTCATAGACAGCGGGCGCGTCTAATTCTCCATCCTTCTCTACATTGCCAAACGTAAAAAAAAAAATCCTCCATTTCCTAACGTTGCCACAGTCGCCTCCACGCCTTCCTCCACCATGCCGCCAAAGGCGTCAAAGAAACTCGGCCTCTCGCATCCTCTCCAGACGGGGGTGTCGACTGCAAAGACGGGGAAAGGGACGATGAAGCGGGAGCAGCCGGATCTGGTGATACAGCTAGCCCAATGGCTGCTGCGTTCATATGAGCCTAACCCTCGACAAGATCGGCAAGTGCGGGCGAAGGAAAAGGCGTCGACTGAGATAGCAGCGAACGCCGATGTAATGCTTACATTTAGCCAAACTGCTGTAACATCCCAAGTATGAAAATACCCCTAGAATGTTTGATTCCTTGTTTTATTTCAAGCAATGCATCATGTCATCATTTCATTGCATTGTTTTATTATTGTTTGCATTGTTAATATTTGTTTTGCATCTGTTTTATCTTGCTTCCATAATTCAAACTCAAACAAATTCAAATGGTTATTTTCATACTTGTTCTGTTACAACTTTTGGAATAAAAATAACAAGTGAAAACAACCAAATTGTTCCATTTTATTCCATGTTGATCAATTAATAAAATGGTGTTATAAATTCCATTAAGTCATTCCAAATTGGTTTTCAAATTCAAAGCAAACCATCATCAACATCTCATTTGGAAATTATCAAACATCAAACCATTCCAATGTTGCTAATCCAGCTAATAATAGGGTTCACCCTATTAAATTGTTGTTTCTATATTAATTAACAAAATATTCCAATTCAAATCAAATATTTTTCAAACAAAACCAATTTGAAATTATAAAAATAATAACCAAAACTTTCTCTCATCCCTTGCTTTCCAATTATTTCTTTTGGGTCACTTTATTAAGAGGTTGATTTCATTAATCATTTCAAATCTTCAAAATCATCTAAATTTGGTTTATTTTCCAAACATCACAAAAACTCAAATAATTTTGAAGTCCAAACTTGGTAGTTGGTGGTATTTGACATGTTAATCTCACCCTAATATTTTCTAAGAAATTGCTAACACCAAAACCCTCCAACTTTCCCTTTCTCTTTTTGTTACAAAAAAAAAATAGAACTGCAGATCAAAATAAAACTAAGGGAGGAGAGGAGCAGCAGCACTAAAACCAGCCCAGCCCGTTTACTATCCAGCCCAGTACCCCTTCGGCCTGCCAGTCATCTCTTCCACCTCCGTACAGCTGAGCTCAGCGCACGACAGCAACGAGCTCCACCTGCCCCTCCCTGCCTATATCTACCCGATCCCCTCAAACCCTAGGGCTAAGCCCCTACTCCCCCTCTACCCTAGCGCCGCCGTCGCCCCTCTCTCCCCCCCCACGATCCTCTCTGTAGCGGATCGACCACCCCTGTACCTCCTCTGAACCGAGCTTGGCGCCGGAGTTCTCCTCCGCCTAGGCGCCGCGTCCGGCCGCCTCCGGCCACCCCGAGGACTCCCACGCGAAGATGGTAATGCCTCCTTTCCATTCCCCTCAACCCCCTCTCGTTTCATCGTCGAATAAAGCATCAATCGCTTCCATGAAACCCGCCTACTGCTCCCTGTTCGTGACCTGCTGTAAGATGTCTGAAGCTGTTCGTTTGGGTTCAGTTATGCGCGCAACATTAGCTCATCCCTCCGAGTTTCCCTAGTCTGTCACGAACCCGAGCGCACCGCACTGGCAGAGACCCCTTCGCGCGAGCCCAAGGTCCTGGGATCGAGTCCCGGCCACCCCTTTTTGCTACTCCTTTTTCCGAATTTAGTTCGGTTCGTTGTCTGAACCTCAAACCCCCTGCTAGCGATTCCCTGACACCAACCCATCAGCAGCGCAGTGGATGCTCCCTTGTGCAAGCAGCAGCAGGGCAGGGGATCAAATCCCACCCCCTGCATAATACAACAACCTTTTTTTTGTTTTATTTACTCAGATCCAAAACAACTGCAAATCACATCCATGCCCCTGGTAATTACATATAGATCCTGTAAAATATTTTCCAAGCCCCTGTTAATCTTTCTAGGTCCCTAAATATTGTAAAAAAATGGCAGATTTGCACTATTTCTTGTAAATGGCATAATAAATTCATTTTAACTCCAATTCCAACATTTTTTATATGTTTTCAATACCAAATTAAATGTTCTACCCAAATATAAAATTTGTTTACTGTTTTGAATATTTTAAATTGGTGCAATATTTGAATCCTTGTTTAATTCACTTAAATTTGCAAAATTCATAACTTGCTCATAAAAATTCCAAATTTCACAAACCAAATATGTTTTCCAATCAACTTTTCATGTACTTTCCAAATATAAATTTTGTTTGCTGTTTTGAATAATTTAAATTGCTGAAAACAACTGTTTCTTAATTATTGCATTTAAAATTGCCAAAATAATAACTTGCTCATTTTAAATCCAATTTCAACAAATGAAATATGTTTTCCATGCAAAATTAAACCCTCTTTCCAAATATAAAATTTGTTTCATGTTTTGAATAATTAAAATTGGTTAAATGATTTAAACCTTGTTTAAATCATTTAATATTGTTAAATTTATCACTTGATCAAAACAAATTCTTTTGGGACATATAAAATATGTTTTCAAACCATAAAAGTATAAACTTTTCAACTATGAATCTCACTTAATGTTTTGAACAAATAAAAATTCAAATAAGTTCATGTTTGAATTAAATTCATTTAATTCTTGCTTAAACTTGTTTAATCCATAAATAATTTATTTGAAATCCTTTTTCAACAAGTGAAACATGCAATCCACCTAAAATTGTGTGTTCTTTTCAAATATGAACTTTGTTATCTATTTTGAACATTTTAACTTGATGAAAACAATAATTGTTTGTGTGACATGTCTAAGTAACCAAAACTTTCCAAAATTAACAAATCATTTCCAAACTTGTTTTATTCCTTTTCCTTTGCATCTATCATTGTTATTTTGTTGTTATCTTGTCATCATCATCATGCAAGCATCATGTTTAACCACTTACACTTGTTAATCAATGTAGATCATTGCTTCCACCTTAACCATTTGCATCCATATGCAATTCACATTGCATGTGGGTCCAATTAAATTGTGTTATCTTGTCAAGTAGTTTATTCTGATGCACCTATTAACATGACATGCATCATCCCATGTTTGTGCACCTATGCCATGATATTGATTGTTTATACTTCTGCCTTGTTTGTTTGCTTCTTCTCGGATACACGACGACGTTGAGACCGACGATACTTACGACATCCCTTCTAAGGAGTTAGCTCAGTACCAGGCTACTGGGTTTTGCAGGCAAGTTATCACTCACATGAACCACTGTGTTCCTTTCAACATTGGTTACCGATACTTTCTGTTGTTCTTTTCTGCTAAGCCTTAGTAGTAGTTGTTTCTGTTACGAACCTATCACATGAATCCCTTAACCCTGATATTGCCTCATCTCCCTTCCTACAACCATTGTTTGAGCCCGTGTCTTACTAGCATGCTTAGGTTGCTTTGCTCGAGTCTGTTACCCGTTACTTTCTGTTACTATTTCATTATGTTCTGGGGGCTCGATGTTTAATCAATCAATCATGCTAATGTTACTGTTAATAATAAAAAACTTGATGATAAGGCACCGGCAGGAGGCCCATGAGAGGTTTTGGAGCCTGCTAGTGTCGACCCTAATAGGAAAAGGGTCTTGTCTACTGATCCATGATGAGCGCACTAACCGCATGTGGGAAGCGAGTATGGGCGCCCCCCTCAACTTGACCTGATTCGCATCTCGTCCAAATCGCCTCATTTAGTTCGTGTTTTCCATTTGCCGCATCATGTTTTTGCGAGCCCAGGCCAGGGTGGAACTTTCGTAGTCGGCATATAGGGGGACACGTTCTTAGAGTGCTATGAGGGTCCATTTTCTTCTGGGCTCGATTAGCCGTGCGCCCAAGGTTCTTTGGGCTTGATGCGAAGAATGGTTGGTTGTGTAGAGTACCCCGCTTGGTGGGTTAGCTTCCCATCTGGCGGGTTATTCTTGCGTGTACGGCCAAATTGGTGCAACCCTGCAGGGATAATCTTCTCGAGAAGCCGTGTTTTCCGCGGTTATGGATTACTTGGTGAAAGTACTGGCTAACAAGTACTCAGGACAACTTAAACATAATGATCGAACATGTTACACCCAATGATTAATAACTTGACTAGTAATAGGCTTATCGACACAATAATTTGAACCATCATTAATTTCAACCATGTGAGTTATCCTCGGATTGCTTCTTTGGATAAGGGGCGAGATCCAGGATGGGTTTGCTTGAAGTTATATTCCAGTTGGTTACAATCCTCGATCTTATCTCCTTTCTGTTAGCCGGCAGTTGTAGTATGTTTCCGTAGTGGTGTAGAGCAGCCAGTTGCAGCATCTTTTATATCCCCTTCCTTCCGTTGAACCCAAAGCATCTGTGCTTGGTGTTGACGGGTTACACTTTGGTGAACTGTGAGTCTTGCTTGCCAGTACGTTTATGTACTGACCCCTTTGGGGCTGTGGTTTCCGCAGACCTACGTTTCCGCGGATCTACATGGTGGCTACTACGTGGAGTATGACGAGACTGCTGACGAGTAGATAGCGGACCCGGGCAGGATCCGAGACTTCGTGGATGGGCTCCGTCTGTTTGTTTCCGGCCTCTTAGGCCTATTTGGTTCTTGTCTGTACTCAGACATGTTGAATGCTTCCGCTGTATTGTAACGATGTATTGTTGGGGCATGTGCCCTCTGAATGATTGTATTTGCTATCTCTGCTCTAATGAGAGCCAGTTGCAACTTATTTCAATCTTTTGTGTCGTAGAGATCTGTTGTGATATCACTTGTTAAACGCCGTTGACGTACCATGTGTGTATGGTTTGAAGTACGTCGACGGAAGTGCCTTTGATCTCTAGTGGATAGTTTACATCGACGATGGAATAGCAGGGCTTGTGTTGTCGCGCATAAGCGCAGGCCTACCAGGAAGCTGGGACGTGGGAGCAGTTATGCCCCATAATCCAAGCATCTGCTATCCAGTTCGTACGGTGAGTATCCCCTAGAAGTCAGGGTGCGACAAATGGTATCAGAGCCTGTCTGCCTGTAGGATCCCTTTTTATTGGTCGCAGTTGAGTCTAGAAACTATTTTGTAGCTATATAGGAAAAATGAAACGTGAGAGTAGGAATTCTGTTCTTTTTCCTCTTTCCCCACCCACCCTCCCTTTTTCTGGTAAGGAAGTGCAACGTTGTTTTCCCTTATCATCTAAACTTTCAAGTTAGGATTTCACGTATCCTGGTTTCTCTAGGATGGTTATATCTACTAGAACATAGGAATGGAGGTGGTTGTGACATGATTTATCATGTTGCCTACTCACGATTGAGAACGGAGGCATGTAAGCCCCGGAAGCAAATCCTCTATTCCTTAAGCAGTAGATATTGATCCTTTAGAAGCCCGGATGGGTTTTCCGTAGTACCTCAGGTATCTTGTTCTCGTTTTCCCGGTGTTGCTTCAATATCCTGTTCTTCTCAACATCCTTTTCGTCCGTTGAAATCTTGTTGTTGTTTTCCACTTCAATTCTTCTACCGGCGTCTAATCAAAACTTCCCAAATATCAAGTCTATCTGGCCAGAAAGGTTGTTTTTGTTGTTGTTGTTGTTGTTGTTGTTGATTCCAGGCTATGACAGCTGGCATTCCTATCACCTGGGGTTGTTTCGAGGAAGCATTCCTGAATCACCACATTCCAGATAATCTATTCTCCAAATGAATCAAATTCTATCCAGCTATACACCCTCGATACAAAACCTCTCCCTTTACTTGAAAATGTTCCGGTGGTTTCCAAATTCCCTGACGTCTTTCCAGAAGAGTTGCCAGGATTGCCTGTCATCTTGAACTTCCAGATAAACTATCCAAGGTGCACGATGTGTTTCACGTGTCACAGCTCAAGAGGATCTTCGCAACAAGTATCCGGACCTTTCCTTTTCTCCGTAGGAATCTCGGGGCGCGATTCCTTCAAGGGGGGGCGTTTTGTAACATCCCAAGTATGAAAATACCCCTAGAATGTTTGATTCCTTGTTTTATTTCAAGCAATGCATCATGTCATCATTTCATTGCATTGTTTTATTATTGTTTGCATTGTTAATATTTGTTTTGCATCTGTTTTATCTTGCTTCCATAATTCAAACTCAAACAAATTCAAATGGTTATTTTCATACTTGTTCTGTTACAACTTTTGGAATAAAAATAACAAGTGAAAACAACCAAATTGTTCCATTTTATTCCATGTTGATCAATTAATAAAATGGTGTTATAAATTCCATTAAGTCATTCCAAATTGGTTTTCAAATTCAAAGCAAACCATCATCAACATCTCATTTGGAAATTATCAAACATCAAACCATTCCAATGTTGCTAATCCAGCTAATAATAGGGTTCACCCTATTAAATTGTTGTTTCTATATTAATTAACAAAATATTCCAATTCAAATCAAATATTTTTCAAACAAAACCAATTTGAAATTATAAAAATAATAACCAAAACTTTCTCTCATCCCTTGCTTTCCAATTATTTCTTTTGGGTCACTTTATTAAGAGGTTGATTTCATTAATCATTTCAAATCTTCAAAATCATCTAAATTTGGTTTATTTTCCAAACATCACAAAAACTCAAATAATTTTGAAGTCCAAACTTGGTAGTTGGTGGTATTTGACATGTTAATCTCACCCTAATATTTTCTAAGAAATTGCTAACACCAAAACCCTCCAACTTTCCCTTTCTCTTTTTGTTACAAAAAAAAAATAAAACTGCAGATCAAAAGAAAACTAAGGGAGGAGAGGAGCAGCAGCACTAAAACCAGCCCAGCCCGTTTACTATCCAGCCCAGTACCCCTTCGGCCTGCCAGTCATCTCTTCCACCTCCGTACAGCTGAGCTCAGCGCACGACAGCAACGAGCTCCACCTGCCCCTCCCTGCCTATATCTACCCGATCCCCTCAAACCCTAGGGCTAAGCCCCTACTCCCCCTCTACCCTAGCGCCGCCGTCGCCCCTCTCTCCCCCCCCACGATCCTCTCTGTAGCGGATCGACCACCCCTGTACCTCCTCTGAACCGAGCTTGGCGCCGGAGTTCTCCTCCGCCTAGGCGCCGCGTCCGGCCGCCTCCGGCCACCCCGAGGACTCCCACGCGAAGATGGTAATGCCTCCTTTCCATTCCCCTCAACCCCCTCTCGTTTCATCGTCGAATAAAGCATCAATCGCTTCCATGAAACCCGCCTACTGCTCCCTGTTCGTGACCTGCTGTAAGATGTCTGAAGCTGTTCGTTTGGGTTCAGTTATGCGCGCAACATTAGCTCATCCCTCCGAGTTTCCCTAGTCTGTCACGAACCCGAGCGCACCGCACTGGCAGAGACCCCTTCGCGCGAGCCCAAGGTCCTGGGATCGAGTCCCGGCCACCCCTTTTTGCTACTCCTTTTTCCGAATTTAGTTCGGTTCGTTGTCTGAACCTCAAACCCCCTGCTAGCGATTCCCTGACACCAACCCATCAGCAGCGCAGTGGATGCTCCCTTGTGCAAGCAGCAGCAGGGCAGGGGATCAAATCCCACCCCCTGCATAATACAACAACCTTTTTTTTGTTTTATTTACTCAGATCCAAAACAACTGCAAATCACATCCATGCCCCTGGTAATTACATATAGATCCTGTAAAATATTTTCCAAGCCCCTGTTAATCTTTCTAGGTCCCTAAATATTGTAAAAAAATGGCAGATTTGCACTATTTCTTGTAAATGGCATAATAAATTCATTTTAACTCCAATTCCAACATTTTTTATATGTTTTCAATACCAAATTAAATGTTCTACCCAAATATAAAATTTGTTTACTGTTTTGAATATTTTAAATTGGTGCAATATTTGAATCCTTGTTTAATTCACTTAAATTTGCAAAATTCATAACTTGCTCATAAAAATTCCAAATTTCACAAACCAAATATGTTTTCCAATCAACTTTTCATGTACTTTCCAAATATAAATTTTGTTTGCTGTTTTGAATAATTTAAATTGCTGAAAACAACTGTTTCTTAATTATTGCATTTAAAATTGCCAAAATAATAACTTGCTCATTTTAAATCCAATTTCAACAAATGAAATATGTTTTCCATGCAAAATTAAACCCTCTTTCCAAATATAAAATTTGTTTCATGTTTTGAATAATTAAAATTGGTTAAATGATTTAAACCTTGTTTAAATCATTTAATATTGTTAAATTTATCACTTGATCAAACAAATTCTTTTGGGACATATAAAATATGTTTTCAAACCATAAAAGTATAAACTTTTCAACTATGAATCTCACTTAATGTTTTGAACAAATAAAAATTCAAATAAGTTCATGTTTGAATTAAATTCATTTAATTCTTGCTTAAACTTGTTTAATCCATAAATAATTTATTTGAAATCCTTTTTCAACAAGTGAAACATGCAATCCACCTAAAATTGTGTGTTCTTTTCAAATATGAACTTTGTTATCTATTTTGAACATTTTAACTTGATGAAAACAATAATTGTTTGTGTGACATGTCTAAGTAACCAAAACTTTCCAAAATTAACAAATCATTTCCAAACTTGTTTTATTCCTTTTCCTTTGCATCTATCATTGTTATTTTGTTGTTATCTTGTCATCATCATCATGCAAGCATCATGTTTAACCACTTACACTTGTTAATCAATGTAGATCATTGCTTCCACCTTAACCATTTGCATCCATATGCAATTCACATTGCATGTGGGTCCAATTAAATTGTGTTATCTTGTCAAGTAGTTTATTCTGATGCACCTATTAACATGACATGCATCATCCCATGTTTGTGCACCTATGCCATGATATTGATTGTTTATACTTCTGCCTTGTTTGTTTGCTTCTTCTCGGATACACGACGACGTTGAGACCGACGATACTTACGACATCCCTTCTAAGGAGTTAGCTCAGTACCAGGCTACTGGGTTTTGCAGGCAAGTTATCACTCACATGAACCACTGTGTTCCTTTCAACATTGGTTACCGATACTTTCTGTTGTTCTTTTCTGCTAAGCCTTAGTAGTAGTTGTTTCTGTTACGAACCTATCACATGAATCCCTTAACCCTGATATTGCCTCATCTCCCTTCCTACAACCATTGTTTGAGCCCGTGTCTTACTAGCATGCTTAGGTTGCTTTGCTCGAGTCTGTTACCCGTTACTTTCTGTTACTATTTCATTATGTTCTGGGGGCTCGATGTTTAATCAATCAATCATGCTAATGTTACTGTTAATAATAAAAAACTTGATGATAAGGCACCGGCAGGAGGCCCATGAGAGGTTTTGGAGCCTGCTAGTGTCGACCCTAATAGGAAAAGGGTCTTGTCTACTGATCCATGATGAGCGCACTAACCGCATGTGGGAAGCGAGTATGGGCGCCCCCCTCAACTTGACCTGATTCGCATCTCGTCCAAATCGCCTCATTTAGTTCGTGTTTTCCATTTGCCGCATCATGTTTTTGCGAGCCCAGGCCAGGGTGGAACTTTCGTAGTCGGCATATAGGGGGACACGTTCTTAGAGTGCTATGAGGGTCCATTTTCTTCTGGGCTCGATTAGCCGTGCGCCCAAGGTTCTTTGGGCTTGATGCGAAGAATGGTTGGTTGTGTAGAGTACCCCGCTTGGTGGGTTAGCTTCCCATCTGGCGGGTTATTCTTGCGTGTACGGCCAAATTGGTGCAACCCTGCAGGGATAATCTTCTCGAGAAGCCGTGTTTTCCGCGGTTATGGATTACTTGGTGAAAGTACTGGCTAACAAGTACTCAGGACAACTTAAACATAATGATCGAACATGTTACACCCAATGATTAATAACTTGACTAGTAATAGGCTTATCGACACAATAATTTGAACCATCATTAATTTCAACCATGTGAGTTATCCTCGGATTGCTTCTTTGGATAAGGGGCGAGATCCAGGATGGGTTTGCTTGAAGTTATATTCCAGTTGGTTACAATCCTCGATCTTATCTCCTTTCTGTTAGCCGGCAGTTGTAGTATGTTTCCGTAGTGGTGTAGAGCAGCCAGTTGCAGCATCTTTTATATCCCCTTCCTTCCGTTGAACCCAAAGCATCTGTGCTTGGTGTTGACGGGTTACACTTTGGTGAACTGTGAGTCTTGCTTGCCAGTACGTTTATGTACTGACCCCTTTGGGGCTGTGGTTTCCGCAGACCTACGTTTCCGCGGATCTACATGGTGGCTACTACGTGGAGTATGACGAGACTGCTGACGAGTAGATAGCGGACCCGGGCAGGATCCGAGACTTCGTGGATGGGCTCCGTCTGTTTGTTTCCGGCCTCTTAGGCCTATTTGGTTCTTGTCTGTACTCAGACATGTTGAATGCTTCCGCTGTATTGTAACGATGTATTGTTGGGGCATGTGCCCTATGAATGATTGTATTTGCTATCTCTGCTCTAATGAGAGCCAGTTGCAACTTATTTCAATCTTTTGTGTCGTAGAGATCTGTTGTGATATCACTTGTTAAACGCCGTTGACGTACCATGTGTGTATGGTTTGAAGTACGTCGACGGAAGTGCCTTTGATCTCTAGTGGATAGTTTACATCGACGATGGAATAGCAGGGCTTGTGTTGTCGCGCATAAGCGCAGGCCTACCAGGAAGCTGGGACGTGGGAGCAGTTATGCCCCATAATCCAAGCATCTGCTATCCAGTTCGTACGGTGAGTATCCCCTAGAAGTCAGGGTGCGACAACTGCCACCCCTTGCGGGAGAGAATCTCCGTCTTCCCCGCGCTACTACGCCGACACAAGCATGGTGCCGACCACGCAGCGGTCTCGTTTCTCCATTTCGCTCGAAGATCCGGTGGCATCGACCTGAACAAGGAGGCTCTCTTCGAGTCATTGGTTCTGCTTCGGTCTAGATTCACAAGCGGCGAGTAGATAGCTTCCGTGGCCTACTCTTTAGTGAAAACGACGCCAACACGATCGGCCAAATGACGGAGCCGGGTGAGGTTTGTGTATTGTGCATATTTGCATTCATTGTGCACGCTTATGCATGTGGGAATTTAATGTGGTCGGCAATTATGTTCATGTTTGCATTCAACGTCAACGTGGCCGGCTGGCCAGTTGAATTTGGTTTGTCAATTGAGGGGCCGACTGACCAATTGATGTGTTGATTGTGTATAATTGATAGGCGGAGACCGCAGATGCTATGTGGGACATGATCCGCACCGGTGGCACCTACCATGAAGCCGGCATGGCCGTGGAGAAATTCTGACAAGAAGACACCAACCCCGCCGATGTTGAGGAGCCCGACCAAGGTGATGAGGTGGACGTGCACGATGTTGGCACTAACGAGATCATTAAGAAGTCAGGTAATTAAGGCAAGCCATGGTCCGCCTTGGAGGATCAATTGTTGGCCGAATCATGTATGTTCTTGTCCATCGACGTTGCCAAAGGCGCAGAACAAACGTGTGAAGCATATTAGAAACACATTTTGAAAGACTTCAACGACAGGAAGGCATACCATGAACACGAGTACCTTCCCGATCGCAACGCGAAAGGAATTGAGAATCGGTGAGCCATTCTTCAAGGTCTTTGCAACAAGTTTTATTGTTGCCATGAGGAAGTCTACATGAGGGACAAGAATGGCAAGAACGACGCGATGAATGTAGCCCTTGAAGTTCTTGCCATTCCCTTTTGTGTACTTTCCATTCTCATTTGACATCGACATTATGTGTGTTGGGGGAAAGATAACCTGGTACCCCTAAGGACGAAGAAAATATGACCAGCCAGAAGCGAGACCCGGCCAGGAGGCAAAGCCTGGCCTGGGGGTAACTCAGCTTTGGAAGATGCTATAGAAGGAAGATTCTGGAAGACCCGGAAACCTTGTACAAGTTGGAGACTCAAGACTTGGAGGTCACGCAGGGGACCTAGATTAGGACTCTTAATATGGTATGACCCAGTTTTTACCTTGTACGACCAGTGGACCAGCCGCCCATATAAGCAGGCTCCTAGGTCATAGAGAAAGAAGGATTTTCGGGTAGAAACCCTAGATTCCAGGTCTCGGCGAGAGTCAGACAAATCCCAGGTCTCGGCGAGAGTCGGCCAAATCCCAGGTCTCGGCGAGAGTCAGACAAATCCCAGGTCTCGGCGAGAGTCGGCCAAATCCCAGGTCTCGGCGAGAGTCAGACAAATCCCAGGTCTCGGCGAGAGTCGGCCAAATTCCAGGTCTCGGCGAGAGTCAGCACGAGCCAAATCCCAGGTCTCGGCGAGAGTCAGACAAATCCCAGGTCTCGGCGAGAGTCGGCCAAATTCCAGGTCTCGGCGACATTGCAGTCCGAGCCTCTAGATCGATTGCTAATAAGATCCCAGCTGGAAGTAAGCTATTATCTCCCATGGAGAGGTCGAACCAGGATAATCCTTGTGTACAAGACAAAGAGATCTAGGTCATAATCATATCACCGAATATCGAGTATCCATTGTAAACGAGAGATTGAGTTATTATATCGAGATCGGAGACTCGGCGACTTTGATTGCCGGCTACCAGATCGAGTTGCATCATGTTTTCCTCTGAGCTAAACCCTCTCCCAAACACCTGTGTCGTCTTGCCCCAAGATCAGTTACCCCCGGTAACGTCTGCCGTGATTATCCCACGACAGTTGGCGCCCACCGTGGGGCCTGCGTCCAAAGGTGTTTACATCACGGGAGAAGCTCGGAAGAACATGGAGAATCTTGTCGTGGGCGAGATCTACATCGATCACAAAGGAGAAAAGATGGTGGACGATTTTGGCTGGGGGCCAGAGTCGGATCTGCTCGAATCCGGATCTGTCATCACAATCGGCCGGGTCAACATCCTCATCGGCATGGTACGTACATCCGGTTCAATCCCCGATGATTTTGAGTATGATTCTATATCAGCTTAGCCCAAGAGTGCTGCGCAACTTCGGTTAGCATGGCCCAGAGCGCTTCGCAAAAATTTATATCAGCTTAGCCCAAGAGTGCTGCGCAACTTCGGTTAGCATGGCCCAGAGCGCTTCGCAAAAATTTATATCAGCTTAGCCCAAGAGTGCTGCGCAACTTCGGTTAGCATGGCCCGGAGCGCTTCGCAAAAATTTATATCAGCTTAGCCCAAGAGTGCTACGCAACTTCGGTTAGCATGGCCCGGAGCGCTTCGCAAAAATTTATATCAGCTTAGCCCAAGAGTGCTGCGCAACTTCGGTTAGCATGGCCCGGAGCGCTTCGCAAAAATTTATATCAGCTTAGCCCAAGAGTGCTGCGCAACTTCGGTTAGCATGGCCCGGAGCGCTTCACAAAAATTTATATTAGCTTAGCCCAAGAGTGTTGTGCAACTTCGGTTAGCATGGCCCGGAGCGCTTCGCAAAAATTTATATTAGCTTGGCCCGAGAATGCTTCGCAATATTGTAAAATATTCTATTAATATTAGCTTAGCCCAAGAGTGCTGCGCAACTTCGGTTAGCATGGCCCGGAGCGCTTCGCAAAAATTTATATTAGCTTGGCCCGAGAGTGCTTCGCAATATTGAGAAATATCCTATTAGTATAAGCTTAGTCCAAGAGTGCTTCACAACTTCGGTTAGTGTTGCCCAAAGAGTTCTTGGCAACAGTATGTGGATCAATGTGGTAATATTGCACAATTAAGCCTTTACTTTATAAACATTGATTCGGGTCTTGGGGGCTCTTACTTGAATAGTTTGTAGCTGCAATCCTAAGACCTGGCTTTTATGCCGCCAGTATAATCCTTGCCTATCTTGCTTAAGCTCGATGTGACTCGCACTTATATGGCTTGTTTGCTTTCCTGTAATCTCAATCAGTTATGATGCCCATGGGGACTTAACTGACCCTGTTTTTCAGAGTGAGTTCAGCAGTGATAATCTATGCGAAAGCCGGCTTACAGTTAAAGGTTTGCAAAAGAGTCATCTAAACCATCGACATATTGAGAGGACCCACCTCGGTAACCTGGAGGCATAAGAACCCAGGAAGAAACATGATTTATGGGATGTTATTGAGATAAACCTGGAGGCGTATGAACCCAGGAAGAATAACCGGGTTTTATCCTTTTATATATTATTTGTCTTATTTCGGGAGTTTAACCTGGATGATCGAGCTTGCTGCTTCACCTGAAACATGACGCCTAAAATCAAGATCATGAAGGAGAACAAGACCAGCTCGAATCCAGCTTAAACTTGGGGGCTACTGTTGGGGGAAAGATAACCTGGTACCCCTAAGGACGAAGAAAATATGACCAGCCAGAAGCGAGACCCGGCCAGGAGGCAAAGCCTGGCCTGGGGGTAACTCAACTTTGGAAGATGCTATAGAAGGAAGATTCTGGAAGACCCGGAAACCTTGTACAAGTTGGAGACTCAAGACTTGGAGGTCACGCAGGGGACCTAGATTAGGACTCTTAATATGGTATGACCCAGTTTTTACCTTGTACGACCAGGAGACCAGCCGCCCATATAAGCAGGCTCCTAGGTCATAGAGAAAGAAGGATTTTCGGGTAGAAACCCTAGATTCCAGGTCTCGGCGAGAGTCAGACAAATCCCAGGTCTCGGCGAGAGTCGGCCAAATCCCAGGTCTCGGCGAGAGTCGGCCAAATCCCAGGTCTCGGCGAGAGTCAGACAAATCCCAGGTCTCGGCGAGAGTCGGCCAAATTCCAGGTCTCGGCGAGAGTCAGCACGAGCCAAATCCCAGGTCTCGGCGAGAGTCAGACAAATCCCAGGTCTCGGCGAGAGTCGGCCAAATTCCAGGTCTCGGCGGCATTGCAGTCCGAGCCTCTAGATCGATTGCTAATAAGATCCCAGCTGGAAGTAAGTTATTATCTCCCATGGAGAGGTCGAACCAGGATAATCCTTGTGTACAAGACAAAGAGATCTAGGTCATAATCATATCACCGAATATCGAGTATCCATTGTAAACGAGAGATTGAGTTATTATATCGAGATCGGAGACTCGGCGACTTTGATTGCCGGCTACCAGATCGAGTTGCATCATGTTTTCCTCTGAGCTAAACCCTCTCCCAAACACCTGTGTCGTCTTGCCCCAAGATCAGTTACCCCCGGTAACGTCTGCCGTGATTATCCCACGACAATGTGTAGATGAAGGATTCTCACACCATGTATGTCGAGCTAAGTCAGGGTGGCAAGAAGCCTTTCAAGTTCTTGCATGTTTGGAGCAAGATTCAGGGGTGCCCAAATTGGAAGAGTTGGCGGCTCAGTGCGAACGACAAGGGGGAGGAGGACGTCGAGGTGGATGAAACCAAGATGTCAGGAGGAGCGCCAAACGTCCAATTTGGGAAAAAAAAGGCAAAGGCGAGAAAGAATACGGCATCGACAGGCGCCATCCAAGATGCGATGGCCGTGTGAGTGAAAAGGTGGTGGCATCGACGGTGAACAAGATAAAGATCCACGCTGATATCCAACAAAGGTGGAAAACCTTTCTCGCTTTGGAGAATGACAAAGCCAAGGATGCGGAGAAGGACAAGCGATCGATCATGGCAACCAACGCGGCTAACACGAGACCCAATCAAAAGGCCTACTTCCAGGCTTAAAGAATACGCATCACGATGGCAAGGGAGGCGACGACTGAGGAAGTGGATCAAGGAGAGGAAGAGAAAGAAGAAGAGGACAAAGAGGTGGCCCAAGAGGGTGACCGACCAATGAATTCACATGCACCAACGGTGATGGTGGGAACCCTTTTAATTGCAGGAATATTGAGTTGGTAATTAGTTGTAGATGTGGCTGAATATGATTTGGTCGGTACTTTCATTTGATCATAGTGTTTGGTTGCCAGATATCTAGGCAGATGACTTTTTTTGGATAACGAATTCTAAAGTTGATCAACCTGTCATTTGGGGGTCACCACCAATGGTCCATCCATCAAAAGGGTTCCAACCATCACCGTTGGTTCATGTGAATTCATTGGTAGGCCACCTATTTTCCCTCCTCCTCTTCCTCTTCTTTTTCCTCTTCCTTTGCTTGATCCGCCGCCTTGGCCGCCACCACTCTCGCCACCCTTGCCGTCGTGACGTGTCTTCTTTCAGCCTGGAAGTAGGCCTTTTGTGCGGGGCTCATGTTGGCCGTGTTGGTTGCCATGATTGAGCGCTATGCAGCCTTCTTTGTGGCCTTGGTTTTGTCATTCGCCAAAGTGAGAAAGGTGTTCCACCTTCCTTGGATATTAGTGTGCATCTTTAGTTTTTTTGCCGCTGATGCACCACCTACTTAATGTACACGGACATCACATCTTGGATGGTGCCTGCCGATGCCGTCTTCTTACCTGCCTTTGCATTTTTGTTCCCAATAGGATGCTCAGCACTACTCCCGACATTTTGGTTTCATCCACCTTGCCCCCCTCCTCTCCCCCTTGTCGTTCCAAGTGAGCCGCTAACTCTTTCACTTTGGGCATTCTTGAATCTTGGTCCAAACATGCATGAACTTGAAAGGCTTTTTGCCATACATGTTTAGCTCTATGTACATGGTGTGAGAACCCTTCATCTACACATAATGCCTGACGTCAAATAAGCATGAAAAGTACACAAAAGGAAATGGAAAGAACTTGAAAGGCTTCTTACTTTCATGTCGTCGGTGTTGCCACTATGATTCCTCATGTAGACTTGCTCATGATATCCATGAAACTTGTTGCAAATCCCTTGAAGAATGGCCCACCGCTTCTCAATTTCTTTCGCATCGGGATTGGGGAGGTAGTCTTATTCTTGGTATGCCTTCCTTTTGTTGAAGTCTTTTGAAAAGCATTTACAATACGATTCCCGTGTTTGTTGTGCTCCTTTGTGAAAGAATATTTCTTGATCCCAATATTTTGTGTGTTAGATAACAACACTAGTGATGTTTTAACATCATGTTGAGTGGTGCAGGTTTTGCAAAGAAAATCATACCCACTATTGCCACCAAAAATCTCATTGTCCAGGCTGAAATATTGGGGCCGAAATATTTGGTTTAGGCCGGATATTCCGGTGCCAAGTTTTCCAAGCCAAAATATTGGCTAAGGACCTGTGTGTCAACCTCTGTGGAAAGGCCGGAATATTTTTCTTTGGCCGGATATTCCGGTGCCAAGTTTTCCTGGCCAAATTATTGGCTAAGGACTAGAGTGGAATTCTATCTCGTAAAGCCAGAATATTTCCCTGGAATATTTTCCCAGGGCCGGATATTCCGGTGTCCTGTTCCCAATCGAGAAACCGGCTAAGAAACTCGTGGTTTGCTCGCAGAAGCCACTCGAATTTATGGTGGATAGAAGAAAAAATGGTGGAAAGGGAGGGGTGGGGGTCGGATTCGTGTCAATCTAGCTCTGGATACCAGATGATGTAAAGGGTGACCTCTAGGTTGGCCCGATCTTCACGAATCGACGAAGAACGACAAGAACGCACGAAGAACGCGAAGAACACGAGAGGGGAAACGAGGGGGAATCATGGGCAAACAAGGGGAAACAAAAAGGGGGGATAAATAGCGCGAACCGAAAGATCCCAAACCTCCCGTCAACTAAACCCCGAGGGCCGCCTACGGGACGATCGATCCAACTGAACTCGCCTTGATTGAAACCGCTTCACACCCGTGGCCGATCCACCACACCAATAGAACCTCAAGGATGAACAAGAGGGAGATTGGGCAATTCCCCACTAGATCCCGAAGGGATAGGATAGGTATTGTGGTAAATCTTGATACGACCCTAGATACACATCATAAGAGTACCCTCACAAGAGGGATACAAGGGCAAAGCCCGAAGTTCTCAATTCATCTATAAGCCCTAGATCTAGCCACCAGAGTCCCTTATATAGCATAGGGGGAAAGGTGGGATGAAAATGGGCGTTTTCCTCCTGTTTTCGGGCAGCAGCAGGAGGCATGTGAGGCCGGGGTGGGAGCAGCAGCCTCTCCAGGCGCGCCGGCCTGAGGCCAGGGGGGCTGGCCGGCCTAAGGCTAGGGTGGAGTCCGGGGGCCCCCGAGGGGGGCCCGGCCTGAGGCCAAGGGGGAGCCGGCCTGGGGTCGGGGTGGAGGCCGGCTCCTTCTGGAGGGGGTCCGGACTGAGGTGGAGGGGCGGTCGGCCTGGCCGGGGGCCTATTTCCCTCCGTTCTTCCTCCTCTCTTCTCCGATCTCGATGTCGTCTTCTCCCACTTCCTTCCTAGCCTATCGGGCACCGTCTTGGGCGTGATCTTGTGCATCGTCTTGGGCTCCATGGTGTGATCCAACTTATGCACGAAGAGGGGTATTTCATGAGAGTGCACACCGTTCACCAAGTCACCGGAAACATACGGAGATAGGAGTGAGTTCACCTTGTCGTGTATCGATGTGATGCTTGGTGGATTAGGGTAGGCTGCATCAGGGCTCGTCAGCGTCAGTGAGGCTGGTGTCTTCTTGCTCGAATTGCTCCTCAGCCCTACCAGCGTCCCCATAGTAGCCGCTGGTGTTGATTATGTGCCGCATAGCATCTGAGGCCGCCTCCTATCAATAATACGCAATCAACACACAATTTAACTGGTCAGTCGGCCCTTCAGTTGACAAACAAAATTTACCTGGCCAACAAGACACAATGGATGCAAACATGAACATAATTGTCGGCCGCAATTAATGCAAACATGAATGCAAACATGCACAATACATGTACCTAGCCTGGCTTCGTCATTTGGACGATCATGTCGGTGCCGTGTTCACCGAAGAGTTGTCCCCAAGAAGTTGTTTGGTCGCCACTTGTGAATCTTGACCGAAGAAGCACCGATGACTCAAAGAGGGCCTCCTTGTTCAGGTCGATGTTGTCGGACTGCATCGAATCTTCATGCGATATGGAAAAATGAGACTACTACAGGGTCGGTACCATGCTTGGGTTGGCGTAGTAGCGCGGGGAAGACCTCAACGAGCTCCCGCAAGGGATGGTAGAAGTGGAAGTTTGGCGCAATGCCAGCAACACATCGGAGGTTACCGCTCTTTTAGTCGATGCCTTAACCTTCGCTCGCACTCGCTAATTTTGTCGACAGGGAGAATCGAGGGTACGCCCCTGCGCCTTGCCAGCTACAACGACAGATCCGGCTGCTCCCGCTTCATCAGCTTCTTTCCCGCCTTTGTAGTCGAGGCTGCCGCCTTGAGAGGACGTGGGAGGCCAAATTTCATTGGCGGCATGGTCAAGGAAGGAGAGGAGTCGGCAGCGGCAAAGTTGACAAATGGAGGGAAGAGTTGCCTTTTGGGCGCTCTGCGCGGCAATGTAGAGGAGGATAGAGAATTGGGCGTGTCCCCCTGTCTCTATGATGGGGCAGGCCCGCCTATCGGGTGGGCTGCCCGCACATTGTGCGCCGTCCCGCGAGCAGGCCCCCAAGTTTCGCCGGTCTCCTGGGGTGCCAGACACAAATTTGGTAGGAACGACCCTTTGGAGGTGTTGCTATGGGTGAAATTTGTGTGTGAACCCTCAACGGGTCCACCTCACGGAAACGGTGCTTGCCTCCCTTCTTCATTGTCACCGCTATCTATGTTATGCTTAGCTACTTTTTCTCACCATGTTTGAAAAAACAAGTTTGGCCTCACGGTTCTGATTTTTTTTACAAGTATGATCCCCCGTTGAATCGCATTGTTAAAATTAACCCTCCGAATTTTATTGCCAAAAGTACCTCGACGAGATGGTAGAAAAGCGATACGTGGACTTTCCGCCGTAACAATTGGTGGAAAGCCACTTCATGCCAACACATCCGGCGGAAGGTGGTTGAGACGGTGCCATCTGCCTTAGAGCAACTCCAACACGCCGACCCATTTGGTCCGTTCGCGTCCGAATCCATCCCCGCGGGGAAAAACCATATCCCAACGTGCTCGATGACCCATTTAAAGAATCCGTACAGATGCCCGATTTCCCGTCCGTTTCAAACAATTCTTGGCCTATATTTGGGACGGAAATGCGCCATCGCGGACGATTGCGGAGAGGCCTCGTGTCCCGTCCCTGGCCCGCATGTCATCCTCTCCAATGACCAACTACCTCATTTATTGTGGGCGGTGAGTCTCTTTATATGGCCGCCGCCTGGCCAAACCCTAGCTCCATCCAAACACTAGCCCCGATCTCCACCTTTCAGCCACAGCCGCCACCCCAAACCGCAGATCCATTCGCCGCAATGGATCCCCCACAGCATCTCTCGGCGCATGGTGACGAGCCCAGCGCGGGCCAGAATCATTTCGCAGCCGGAGCGCCCCGTGATGTCGGAGCGTCTACGCCGGTCCTTGCATGCGGCGTACGCGGACGATTACGACCCCGAGGAGGAAGCCTATGCCGCTGGTATCGCGGCGGGTTCCCAGGGGCGCCTGCACCTCCACAGCTCGCACCTGCACTTGCACCGTCGCCTCCAGCGCATGCCGCTGCTGGTGACGTCGCTGCGCCCGCGTCGGTGGACAACTTCCTCTGGAGTAGTAGTGACGAGGACAACTTCAGCTACGCGGAGGACGAAGCCGGCTCAGAGGAGGCCGTTATACAGGTGGCCCATGTCGACCTGAACGCCGAGAGGGTGGCGCGGTTCGTGGCTCTCCAGGGGGAGGAGGCCACCCACGACGAGCGCGCTCTACGACACAAGCGCATGCGCGACGCCAACGGTGCCGGCCCGAGCGGCGGAAACTAACATGTCGTAGCTCCGTCGGCGGCACTGCCCATAGGCGGCCAATTTTCTTAAATTACCAGCGCAACCTACGTGTTTCATAGCAAGTAATGGGCCAAGGAGAAGGAACCAGCAAGTCGTTCCTTGCACCCGGTCATGTCGATGAAAGAGCCAGTAAGCCCGTTGAGGAACTGACATGGAAATAGAAATTTCTCAAGGCCGCAGGCCCTGCATTTTCTCAAGACCGGAGCACGTCCAACCACCTCCCTAGTAGTAGCACTAGGATTCAAATTTTACTATGTAGTTTTCATTTCAAATGTAAAATTATTAAAAGTGCAATGAAAAAATGCTTCAAAAATTGAAAATGGGAAATGACTGGACCAAATGTGTCGGTGCATTGAGTTTAGTACCAAGAAATAGCCGGACAGGGGCCGGATGGCCATCCGTTTGGCGACCCTGAGAAAAACAGACCCCGTATGGGTCGACGCGTTGGAGTTGCTCTTAACACTAAGACTAGCCACAATGGGAGTAACATAGGTGGTATCATAAGTGCCACATAGGTAAAAAAGATGATGTGGCAGTCATTTAATGAAGAGAGAGGTGTTAGTGGTATCATAGGTAGATACCGTAACATAACGCTTTTCAAGACAAGATGAGTCTATAAGCCAATAAATATACTAGTATATGATACCACAAATATGTTACTATGCATTGGAGAAGTGGTAACATAGACTAGTATCATATGCATGATACTAGTATATGATACTCCCCATTGTGACTAGTCTAAGAGACTTCCCGCCAGCTCAATTTGTGTTAAGTGACTTTCCGCCTTCTGAGGTGGCAGAAAGACACGTGTCGCATTTTCCTTCTCCCACGACGGTACTTTTGACGAATTTAAATTCAGATGGGTTAGTTTTGATAGTATGATTCGTCATGGGGCCATGTTTTAAAAAATGCAGGTTCTGAAATATTAGATTGCACGGCAGCACGGTGCACCCTCTGATATTTGTGTTGCCCATGTGGGCACGCGCAGAGGCTGATGTGATGCCCGGCTGTCTATTCCGGTCCATTTCGAGATAATTGGCGTGGAGGTGGATCCACCTTATTCATTCCGAAAGGACACGTGATGATGCATCACACCTGCTCCATGTCTTGTACTACCACCCTCCCAAACCAGTACTACTGCCTAGCTAGCCCCAAAGGCAGGACTACTCCATTAGTAGCCACCTACGTATAGCACTGCTTCATATGCGACCCGTCTGTGACTCTGTGTATTGTACACATCAAGTGTGCACGCGAGAATAGCACATAGCTGTTCAAGCCTAGCTATGGCCTGTCAAAGAGAGAGAGAGAGAAAATGGACACGTATCTATGGAAGCCTAATTAACTAGCTATACTTCCTCCGCTAAGATGACTTTCATTTCTCTAGATATCGATGTATACAGTATATGGACACTAAAAAAATATAGATACATCCATATTTAGATTATTGGATAAATGGCGGTCATGCATTTTTTAATAGAGAGAGTACTCGGTTAGGCAACTAGCCGCATAGGTGGCAACACTTGCAAGATGTTTGGTTGGTTTTTCCTTTTATTTCGCGGTAGGGATGTTCTGCTTGACTTGCCCCAACATTTAAACAAAAAATATGGAACACTCTATTCCATTAAGACATGGTAAAATCGCGGGTCACATCACCCGTTTACCACTGCAGACATGGGTGGCTTTCAGAATCTATTGTTGTCATATACTCCCTCCTTCCTCCATTACTAAATATAAGATGTTCTACCTATTATTTATATTGTTTAGATGCAAACTAATATGAGTGAACACATACACTAAAAGTTATCTAGATACATGTAGACATGTGTGAATGTGGAAAAAGGCTAAAACATCTTACATTTAGGAATAGATGAAGTATGTGCTTGAAGAATAATCTCCTATTTTGAGATATTAGGCAGGAATCCAGTGAATATTTTGCAAAGGGTTACATTATCCGTTTACCATGGGAATGTGCTGTTGCAGCATGTGTGGCTTTCGGTCACCTGGTTTAGGTTCTTTCTATTTCCCGACGTGTGCTGGGAGACATCTCATGCTCTCATATATGTGGTTGAAGAATTTCCTGATTTAGAGATATTAAGCATGGATTTAGTGAATATTTTGCTCCGGATGTCGCTGTACTGCTACAATCACGAGCCCTACGCAATTTCTGACGAGGTTTCCTAACCCCAAAAGAAGTTGGGCCTAGTTGTTACTTTGGGAAAGGAATGGAAATGAAAACATGTAATGGTGCTCTAAGGGCGTGTGTTAGTAGTCTGGGTGAGCCCAGACAGACCCGTGGGGTGCGCAGCGCGCCGCACGTTCGGTTGCATGTGAATGAAAAAGTGGTCCGCACGCTGCTCAAAGCAGGCCTCGACCAGGCCCGCTCGAAACTGTCGAATCGGCAGTTTCCGTGGAGTCAGGCCGAGCGGAGCGCACAGTTGGAAAAAATTCGCTGTTATTGCACGCCTGGAGAAGAGCGCGAGACGCCGCAAACCCCCACACTCTCTCTCCCTTGCTGTCACCGCCCACTCCCCTCTCTCACGTCCCATCTATCCTTCGCCTCCTCGTTCTCATCGCTCTGAAAAAACCCCGATGGCCGCTGCAGCTCCTCCTCCTCCGCCACTGCCGGACCACGATCTGTGGTGCAAGAAGTACGGCCACCGGGCCGCCTCGTCCACCGCACGCGCCGTCTCGGAGTTCGAGAAGGGGAAAAAAATGAACCACCCTTAATCGGGCTTCACCAATTTCGCATCGGCTGAGCACCGCTGCGATGGCTGGCTCCCAATCTTGGAAGAGGGATGCGGCGGCGATGACCCACCGTTAGGTCGCCGACCTCATTGGGAGCGGTCGGGCCTTCGCACCAACCCCACTGTGCTTCGAGGCGGTGCTTCCGCATCCGCCGGGCTTCCCCATGTCCTGTTATTTCCCGACGAACAGTACCCGCTCCCCTCCTATAGGCCCCTGGCGGATGCAGCGGTGGCGCCCATTGTAGCTTCGCCTCCAGCGGCGACTCCATCGGCTCTAGCTTCGGCTCTGGCAGCTGCAACGGCAACGGCGACGGCAGAAGCAAGACCTTTGCACCCGAGTTCGTCGGATGCATCGTCCTCCAAGGCCAAGGTAGGGTTATTCCCCTCTCTCTTCAGGGTTTTGTTGTAGATCTGTCTATGGTAGCTTGCACCCTTGTTCGTAGCATCTATGGTAGCTTAGATTTTGGCACTTTTGTTCATGTATGCTAGCTATAGATTTTGGCGCTGTTGTGCACATGCAACTGCACATTGTATATGGTATGCGCCATTGGAGTTGACATTGCACATGATCAGTGGCATTATGCACCGAAAATGTGCAGTCCAATGGCACTGATCAGTGCAAATGTTGCTTGCAAGTGCACTAATCAGTGCAATTGTGCCGTGCAATTGCACTGATCAGTGCAAATGTGCAGTCGTGTGGCACCGATATCAGTGCAATTGTGCAGTCCAATGGCACTGATTATTGCCATTGTGGCTTGCAATTGACTGATCAGTGTCATTGGAGTGCACTCCCCTTTGATGCTAACGTCCTGGTCTTTGATTGCAGGTCCAGGAGCAGCTCTTGAGGGAGCATGCGGAGCCTCCCCTAGAGCTGAGAGACTAACCACCCCTCGTCGTGCACCCCCGTGCACGAAGCCATTGAATGCCATCTTTGGCTCTGGCAATCGAGGACCAGGACCACAGGAGGGTGAACCACTTGCCTGAGGTGGGGCGTAAACCTCGCGTCAACATGATGGAGAAGGCCAGGGTGCTTCGCCGCTTCTATGTGCAGATGAACGCCCTGGAGTTCAAGGCGGTCATCATCCCTGAGGCGATCAATCCGCTGCTAGTTGAGAACTTCCACCTGAAGCCCTTCAAGAACAACATGGCGAAGAATTGTGAGACTGAGCCGAAGGTCTGCATTCCTCTTCGGACCATCAAGTGCTGCGAGTACATGGTGCAGCTGGGGTAGTTCGACGGTCGCCTTGTATTGTTAAAGGGATGGGAGGACTTCGTCGGGGACATGGACATGAATGGCAACGACATCATCCAATTCAAGTACGACGGCCACGGCTTCAAGGTCAAGCTCTTCAGGTTCATCGATTCCATCCAGCATATCTTCTATTGTGCCGACCATGAGAGCTACTGAGAGGTCCTTCTGTCAGGTTGTACATATTGCCTATAGTGAATTACTAGCTAGTTGAGTGGGGTGTCAGTTAAAACCCCACTCCTTTTGTGCCAGGGGTGTGTTCCCCTGGATGAACAACTTAAGAGGTGCATGGTTTGCACCTCATCTGAACTACTTGCTAGCTGAGTGGCGTGTCAGTTCAAACCCCACTCCTTTTGTGCCATGGGTGTGTTCCCCTGGTGTAAGTACTACTTAACTACCTCCTTAGTAGTTTCTAATGCGTAATTTTGTTCTGTGTGTTGATATGATGCTGATTAGTTCGCTCCAAAGTTGTTGCTTGCTTTGATCTGAGGTGTTGGTTGTGTGCTGGTAACATCACCACATTCGAATGTGATGAGAGTATCCCATGGCATAGCTACATAGCACACAACGAAACAACAAGCTTGGGTACAATTCGACCAAGCACACAAACAAACAACTTGCCCAATTTAGTCACATTTCTGGATGCGGGCCACCAAACAACACGCATCTAATGGATGTGTTCCGAATGAGCTGGGGCAAGCCCTGCCAGACCTGCCCACAGCCAGCCCCAAAGTGGGTGCAAGCTACTAAACGCGTCCTAAATGTTTCCCCTGGTTAGATGTGGTTGGTACAAAGGAACAAATACATAAAGTTTGTGTTTGGATGAAAAAGATTCCAAGTGATTACTGTTGTGATGCTAGAACGGCTTATTCTTGTTCTCTTGTTGGGATCTCCTTCAAAATTGATCAAGCTATGATCCATACACCTGAATATTGCAGAGTGTCCGGAAATTTAGATGAACTTCCTTAATCACCAAAGGATGTACTACACGCCTAGTTTTACGGATTTACCTATAAAGTGGAAAATATTCTGGTTGGTGGCCAACCAAGAACAAGCGTTCATGTGCCTACTGATTCACAAATTAATCCTTCCCTTAAAGAGAAAGATATGAAAACTCTTCATCTATTATCCCGGGTTAATCTTTTGCTGGTTTTAGTTGAGAAGATAGTGAATCTTATCACAGGGGTGAACAATTATTTTCAGAGTTTGTATGTTCTTGCTGAACATGAATCTGAAGAAAATGAGGACGGTCAAGGCCTACTAATTGAAAAAACCTACAAAAGAAGAACAACATGGTGACAGAACAACCGAGCGTCATTTTTTTTAAATGACAAGGAAATTTTAGAGAATCATATCTATCATGAGTGTCGGGGGGCTACCCCGAGTAGGGGAAAGGTTGATAAGAAATGGTGTCTAAGGTACTGTTAAACGAGATACTGTTCACCGACATGCCCTTACGCGAGATGGGTGATTACCGAGTTGGATGGTTACCGAGATGGGTATCCCTATCTCGGTAAGAAGAACAAAGAGCCAAGTTAAGAAATGTTTCTACCCGGGTTGTCCGACTTGCACTTGGATAAACCGGGTAGACAAAGATATTTTCTATCTCGGAGGGAGGTCAACGGAGGAGGTGGAATCCCGAAGATTAAGGGAGAGTACGAGCGTGCGGTTCAACTTATTAGGCGTGATGATGCGTATACTTATGCTGGAGCAGTGCAGGGTATGGGCGAGGCCACGTCCTGTCTCTGACAAGGGGGACATGACATGGCAGCGGCCACGACAGAGACGACTTTGGACGTCTGTCAGCGAGAATGTGCGAGCGTGTGCTACGGCACAGTATTCTACACCTAACTTGTACGTCTAGTTGGTGCCCACCAGTATATAAGGTGGCCACTCACCTCCTGCGCGAGGGACGATCCAGAGGTTATGCAAGGCTAAACATTTTCAATGAGAGAGAAGAGAATGCTTCTTATTCCTCTAGCTCCGTGAGCTTGAGGGACACATTGTACTCGGTTACCCACATATATTGACAGACATGCAGGAGTATGGGTGTTATCTCCACACGAGGGCCCCGAACCTGGGTCGATTGTTGTGTTTGCAGTGTAGTGAGCGCACCGGCTAGGCATGCAATCCCTCCCTGGATACCCACAGTGTCAATCGGCCCCAAACTCAAGCCATCCCATGGAATCCGTCTTTACCCCACAACGATAGTTGGCGCCCACCGTGGGCCAACAGCGGCGCTGGCTGGGGTTTCTATCCGGACGGGACCTCTTCTTCATTCGGGGAGCGCGTGGTTTGTGGCCTTGTCCACATATTCGGCTCCCTCGACTTCGTCACTGATAACGCCGGTGATTTCGACGGCAGGCCCGTGCCCGTAGGCGGCTCTGTCATCAGTTTCAGCACACATTTGGTGTACGTCGCCACCACGGTCATCCGCGGGTACCCCGAGGTGGTGCTTGTTGCTGTGGATCCTCCTGCCATTCTCGCTGTCCGCGGTTAGCGTATCGATCGCCCCGTGGGCAGCGTGGAGGTGATGATGACCGGTCCGGCTCCTACAGCCGAGAAGAGCGCGGCCAATGTCGCCGAGACTACTGGCAAGTCGACTCGGCCGGTCCACAAGCCATTTGAGAAAGCTGAGAACCAACCGGGTTACAAGGCTCCCGCTACACCGATCCCAAGGCCACCTCCTTTCACCGAGGTCATCGAGAAGCTCCGCGGATGCGGATCCGGCGGTGGTGCGGCAGCAACTCGAGGAGCAGCGCCAGGCCATTCTGCTCGAAGCCGTCGGGATGTCCAAAACCAGGCAAGAGTTCGATCTCGACATGAATGAGTACAATAGGGATCATGGTATTACTCCTGTTGGGAACAATCCTAGTCGGTTAGGTACTGTGCGAAACCGAGGTCGTGATCTCGGTGCCGAGATGGTTAGAGATGGTAAAACTGCTAGTAAATCTACTAGTGTTAATTCTGCTGGTAGGCCCAAATATAGTTCTCCTGCTAAGAATCTTAGGGCGGCAGAGGCAGTTGCTGCCGAGTTGCCAAATCTAACCGGTGAAGCTCGCGCTAGGCAGCAGGAGCGGCTTAATGAGCTTGTTCTTGAGGCTGGCAGGAAAAATGAGGCTTTCCGGAAGGCGAATCCGGGAGCCGACGCATCTCATGTGGTCCAGTCGCATAGAGAGAGATCTTGAGGCCAGGCCTCCTCCCCTCATCTCGATGGTGGATGATCTCGGAGTGTGAACTCCAGGAAACATAAGAAGATCCAAGTGTATGACCCGGCTGTCGCCGGAAAACAGTTAGCTGTACAGCGGCAGCCCGATCAAGAACACGTGGCTCAAGGTGGCCATGATGCTGCCCGAGTTCAGCAAGGAGAACAAGGACGCAACCGAGATAATGCATCTCGGCACCCGGTAGCCAACCCGATTCAACCTCAACCTGGTGCCGCACCTGCTGTTCAGCCACGGGGAAATGCCCCTGCAGTCAACCCGGTTTAGCACCAACCCGGTGCTGGACATCAAGACCGGTACAATGATGGCTACTCGGCGATGGAGCAAGCCGGGTACCAGAGAAATGATCGCTATGATGATGCTGGAGGTATCGGAGCTCGGTTGGGGGGCCTGAATGCGGCAGCCGACTGATGCAAGGTACAATCTTGACATGATCTACCTGTCAGAGGAGATGGAGGAGCAAGCCCCTCCGGGACCAGTCTGTTTTGGTCCCCGGATCATGAATGAGCCGGCTGTGTCCAAGTTCCAGCTGGCAAGAGGAACAAAACCTATGACGGCAGCACCAAGCCGGAAGATTGGTTGACTGATTATGTCACTGCTGTGCACATTGCCGGTGGTAATCGCCGGTGGGCGGGAGATATGTGCCACAGATGTTGGAGGGCCCAGCTCAGATCTGGCTGAACAACTTGCCGAGAGACATCATCAATTGCTGACTTGACTTCTCGGATGCTTTCATTAGCAACTTCACCAGCGCCTACAGAAGGCCAAACCATCCACAACAACTCTCTGCGTGCAAGCATATAGAGGAGGAGACTGACCGAGAGTATCTTACTCGGTGGAGCACAATGAGGAACACCTGTGAAGGTGTTAATGAGTCGCAGGCCATTGCATGGTTTTGAAGGGGTCGTTGCATACAAAACAAAAATTTTCCTACGCGAGAGACGCCCGAAAGGCCAAGATCTAATCTAGGAGACAAACTGCAACAGGCAACGAGAGGGTTAAGGAGAACACATACCCTCGAAGACTCAAAGTGGTACGAGATAAAATCTCGTTGTTGGAATAGTCGTACTCACACCGATCCCGATAGCGAGAAGACGGGCACCGCAATCCGGCGTTGCATCCGTGATCGGTCACACGTACGGTTGATGACGACCTCCGTTCCCTCGTTCCAGCGGGGCGCGGAAGTAGAGGACCCCTCGGAAAACCAGCAGCACGACGGTGTGGTGGTGAAGAAGAATCCCACGGTCAGGGCTTCGTCAAGCCGGAGACCATGAAATGGAGCAGCGGGTGGAGGGAAAAGGAAGTGGAAAGTGTGTGAAGGAGGGAGAGCTCTCACCCTCCTTTTATAGGAGAGGGGGGAGGCAGCCCAAGGGGGGTGCGGCCAGCCCATGGGTGTGCCCCCACCTCTTCCCTCATCATGTGAGTGGACACTCCACTCACCTCCACTCACTTTCCCATTATTTTCCACTTGGAAAATCCAAAGGTTTTCTTTTAATAAATAAATAAAACATTTTTATTTCTTTATTTATATTTGTTAATTCCATTAACAAACATTTGCATATAGCACCTCGAATCATTTGTTAATTCTATTAACAACCATTCGACGAAAAACCCCTTGAACTATTTCAATTTTCCCCGAAACAATTTCGGTGCTGCCCAAAATATTCTTCGATATTCCGTATCCTCTCAAACGCGTCATCGAACCTTAAGTGTGTCACCCTACGGTTCGCGAATAAGATAGACATGATCGATACTCCTCTCCGATCAATAATCAACAGCGAGATCTGGAGATCCGTGATGACTCCTATATAGTCAACGATGACTCTCGTGATCGTGTGAACCAACAACGCCGTGAACTATTCCCTTTGTCTCACGATATTTTACTTGTCCGAGATTCGATCATTGGTATCAACCATACCTTGTTCAATCTTGTTACCGACAAGTACTCTTTTCTCGTTCCCGTGATATAACATCCTTGTGATCATATCACGTGCTTGCAGGCGGTTTCAATGTGATATCACCGAGAGGGCCCAGAGTATATCTCTCCGTCATTTGGATGGACAAATCCCACTCTTGATCCATGATCCTCAACTAATACTTTTTGAATACTTAACGACACCTTTATAGTCACCCTATTACGGTGTGACGTTTGATGCCATCAAAGTACCCTTCCGGTATCAGCGATTGACATGATCTCATGGTCTAAGGAATAAGTTACTTCGTATGTTTGATATAACAATGTAAACTAAATGACTTGATCGCATTGCTATATTCTCTTTGGGTATATGTTCATCACATCATTCTTCTAATGACATGATCCCATTATTAACAACATCCAATGTTCATGATCAGGAAACCTTGATCATCTATTAATCAACGAGCTAGTTAAAAGAGAGGCTTTACTAGGAACCATTGTTTGTTTATTAAGCACACATGTATCAACGTTTCCGGTTAACACAATTCTAGCAAGAGAAATAAACATTCATCATAAACAAGGAATAAGATAATAACCATTTTATTGTTGCCTCTCGGGCATATTCCCTTCAGTCTCCCACTTGCACTAGAGTCAATAATCTAGTCTGTAAGCACTTAACACATATGGCATTCCAGTGTTATTACCATGCTTCGCATGTGATAAACATCATCAAAAATATCTGAACTGTTCAAGTCCTATTGTATTTGCATGTTCTTTGCGTCTACACGCATCACTCATTCTCTAATGAGATGGCTTTGTATATATATGGTCAATAGGTGAAAACTTAATTCCTCAGCTTAAACTGATGTCACTAACATTGTGAAAATGTAGCTTCATAGTGTTAGCATTCTTAGAAATTCACCAAGTTCCGGTGATACCTTAATTCCTCAGCTTAAACTGATGTTACTAACATTGTGAAAATGTAGCTTCAAAGTTTCAGCATTCTTGGAAATTCACCAAGTTCAATAAAGAACTCCTTGACACAAAATACGCTTATTATCAGTTGTCAACACAACGATATACTTTAGCCTTTGTTGTAGTATCTGTCACAATATTTTAATTTTGAAACTCTTTCAAATCCAGCATGGAACTTTCTTCCATCCTATTGTGCTACCCTTCATCACATGTTTTAATTGAGATAAAATTACTTGAACAAATGACAAGACTATTAGTGTAACATATTACAACTAATATTTTGTCATTACTATATAGGAAAACATATCCTTAGCATTTCTAAAATGACACAAGGATCTCCCCCACTGTTGTCTAATCATCATATGAATTATCCTTCTATAACATTTTATAGCATAGGACTCATCTGATTGTGTACATAGTATGGAAACATGACTTAGAAATCTCAATTTCAATGATGCTCATCATGTGTCAAAACACTTGAATCTTGCTCAATTATTTTCCATGTGACAAGAACTCCTTGTCATTTCAATATTGACTTACTTCAATATTTCATCTATGTAATTTGGCTTCAATCATATCAGGCGATTCAATCCATCTCTTATAGATATCGATGTCCAATATCTTCTAAGCCTTTCATCAATATGAAAATCATAGCCGTGTTAATTTAAAATAACATATTTTCCAATCATCCATATGTCATCTACATAAAGTATTGGAAATATGTCATAGCGCTCCCACTTAATTTCTTGTAACTTTACAAGCATCTTTATCGTTCATGATGGAATCATACTCTTTTGATAACTTCATTAAGCTAAAGATTTCAACTTCGCTATGCTCACTTCAACCATTGAAGTGTGCATACCTTTCTAGCAACCTTTTGAATTTTACAAAACTCTCAGACTGTGTCAAGTACACATCCTTGATCAAACTTCCTCGAGAGGAGAGTTGGTTTTGTTATTCAACTGCCATATCATAATATGTAAATTTTCGCTAGAACTATCCGCAAAGACTAAAGCATCACTACGGAAGATCAAAATCTTGTAGTAGTCAACTCTTTGAACTTTGTCGAAAACAACTTTTCGATAAGTACATATTTCAAAAGATGTAAAATCCATGTCTTTGTCGCTATATAGACCCTTTTGCTATCGTTAGGCATCATGCCTATCGAAAGGACTACCAAGTCACATACTTGATATTCATACAAGGATACTATGGCGGATATAATGACTCATAGTCAATTTTACGAAGTCAGGGCCCACCATTAACTTCCTTTATAAGGTCCAGGTCCTTTTGTTGTCAAAACAACACTTTACAATTAAACCACAAGTTGTTCTAAGTATAAAGTTTTTGGACTTTTCTGGAACAGTTCGCAAACTCATTTGAAGTATCTACAGCATTTGTAGTGTCTTCTACTTAATCAAAATAGTAAACCCCGGAACAACTTCCAGTGCTACGCTACTCTTGATATGATAACGAAGATTCTCTAATCTCGTTGAGTTTGTATTGTGCTCCCACTCACTTGTTTCGCAAGAACTACTTTCTCGAGAAATCAACCCTTTCTGACAAACAACATTTGTCTTTTGGTTCGGTGATAGGAGAAATACCCAATGTTTTATTTGGGATAACCTTATAAACATATATTTATCCTATTTTGGTTGTAAACATTTTACACATGCTATGCATACCAAAACTTAAGAAAAATGACAATACGGGTCACTACCCAAACCATATCTTATATGTTGTCAATTTCACGGATCATGATGGTGCTCTTTTCAGTGTAAAAGCGGTTGTCCTTAATGTATAAACTACAAAATTATAATGGCAATTTTATTAATCTTACCATGTCAAACAAGGTTTGATTTTGTCTTTTGAATACTCCAATCTAATGTGGGGTATTCGAGAAGTATAAGTTGTAGAACAATTCTGCAACTTCTCAGATGTTTTGCTAAACTTGTAACTCAAACTTTATCCTTTATGATCCAATCATAAATACCTGATTATCTTGTTAACTTCATAGATTTTAACTTCATATTAACAACCTTTTGAACCAATTCAAAATGTCAAACTCTGTTCCCTTTAAATAGATATACTCACATATCTACTCAAGTCATCGACAAAATTTTATGAAGGAAAAATTAATCCACCATACATGACTACACATAATGGACTATATACATCAATATGTATAATCTCCACTAAATTAGTCGTCCATTCTACTTTGGTCTAAGAACGGAATTCTAGTCATCTTTTGGAAGAGGTCTCACAAGCGTCAATTTATTCAAAATAAAATGACTCCGAAAGTCCATCAATATGGAGTTCCTTCATGTTTTCCTTTCTGATATGAACTAAAATGGTGGTGTCACAATTTAAGTGAAAATCTTTTACGTCTTGCAACGTTTAGCATTCAGTCTTATAGATGTTTACTTTACCAACATGATTTATATTAACATATCCATCAATTATGGAATATGGTCATCGTTTGAACAATCTCATTTGTTCTCACAAAAGACTAGAACAAAATAACAACTTATTAAGTTCTTGAAATAAATCTTGACTGTTTGGTTCGATACGACAATGAACACAATAACACTTTATTTATGTTCTTGTCATATCGATTCCACATCTATTACTAGTTCCTTTTAGGACCTTGTATTTCTTGCATTGTGTTGCTTTGTATGACAACTCATACCAACCAATGCGGTATCAAAATACCCAAAAATACTTTGTTAACTAGTAATACATCTATAACTTGTATATCAAGCATATACTCCTGAGCTGGACTTTTCCAGTTATCTTCCTTTTCTGCCATATATCTTTTTGTAATTCTATTTTCAATATTCCCTTCCCTTTATAGAAGAATCATTCAACATCAAACAATGCTAGTCTTACTAGCTCATTTTCTTTGGCGTGTTAGTCATATACTATCACCCATTGAGTCATACTTTGAGTTTTATTGTTCTACTAATATCAGCATATTAATAGCATTCTTCTAGATTCCACTCTTAGCAATTTCCAAGTAAAGTAAACTACTTTACCCATACTTCTAATCCATCCCATCATAACAATTTTATGATTAAGCTACTATAGCTCGAAGGAAGGGATTTAGAGGATAATTTTTAGCGCCCAATTTCTTGGAATATTCAAACGCCTAGCGTCTTCAATCATTGCATATATTCAGATAATATAAGCAAACATTGTCACGCTAAATTATATTCAGTCATGTTGCCACAAATAAGTTTCTAGATATCAATATATCTTTCACTTGATTGTTTCTGAAAACAATTCTTTTCAGTTCCTAAATCACTTTGATCAACAAAACATTCTTTTGAAGATAAAGTAATACGAATGCAACCATGACTCTGGATTCTAAGTAGGAATTATTTGCTCTCTAGATTAATCAATCATTAACCATATGGAGCTAGGTAGGAAATACGAAAAATCTACAATAGGACTCAATTTTAAATTTCACTAATACGGTACCAATCTTAAATGATTTTTACCAGATCATAACAGTTATATCTCAATCAACAATCTAAGTGTAAGGTAGTTATGTGGATGCCAATGAATACTACAATTTGTGCAAATTCACTTTGATTTGTTGTTCATGATAAATAAGTTCAAGTTAATTAAAAATTAAACCATGAACTCCCACTCAAAAAAAACATCCCTCTTAGTCGTCTTTACTGATTACACAAACCAAATTCACTACACCAAAACCGATCATCACGTGAGATGATGTAGCTTCAAAGGCGAACATCGACATGTTCTTCATATCATCCATATGACTCATGCTTTACCTTTCGGTTACGTGTTCCGAGGCCATGTCTGTACATGCTAGGCTCGCCAAGTAGAACCGTAGTATTGCGTGTGTTTCAAGGCCATGTCTGTACATGCTAGGCTTGAAAACACCCGTTGTATGCGAACGTTGAGTCTATCACACCCGATCATCACGTGGTGTCTCGAAAACGACGAACTTTCTTAACGGTGCATACTTAAGGAAGAACACATTATTATCTTGATATTAAGTGAGAGGGATCATCTTATAATGCTACCATCGTTATCTAAGCAAAACAAGATGCATAAAAGGATTAACATCACAACATCACATGTAAGGATAACGTGATATGATATGGTCCTCCTTGCACTTGATCTCCATCATGTGCATTATGGTATGATCTTAATCATTCTGTAACACCCCTGTTTTTAAGCACTTGTTTAATATTAAATTAGCAAGCCTCTTAAGACTTTTGTAATACAATTAAGTGGACAACATGTTTGTGTAGTCATGTTTATCTATGCAATATAAGTGGTGTGTTTCTTTTCACTCATTTGAGGATTTTCCCTGATGATTGATTATTTCCTGCCTGATGTTTTTCAACTGGAAACCCTAAGAATTTTCTTCTCAAATTTTGGGGAATGCTTGATTCACTCATGATAGCATTATTTAGTCATGTCTTGACCAAGGAAACACTTTGTTTTGGATTTAAATAGCCTTGGGAATTTATTTTCCTATTTAAACATTTAGCAGAAAAACAACATGACTAGCTGTTTTCCACACTTGTTTTCAGGAGGCAAACATTTTTGATTTGTTGTTTTCTTGTTGTATTATGGTTGAACATGTTATGTAATACAACTATATGCCACTGGTTTAAATTTAGCACTTGGAAAACAATCTAATCCATGATTGTTTTCCTAGTATAAAAATATTGAAAAACCAATTCTATTTGGAAAACAGAAACATAGCTTTTTGGGCAGTTGTTTTCAGAGGGTTAACCAACTCCAATTTTTGTGTACTGGTTGTTTTCTCAAACTAGAAAGTACATACAACAATCACCAACTTGAATTTCCAAAATCCAAGTTCAATTGCCCTTTCAAACAGAAGCAAACTTTTGCTTCAAATCTCTGTTTTTCCAACACTTAGTGAAATTAGCACTAATGTAATTTTCTGAATCTGTTTTTGAACAGAACTTGGGGGATGATTTTCTTGATCTATACTTGATCTTTTTGGGTGGTTTTTGATCCTAGTCACTCACCTAGGATTCCTCTGCCTCACCATGCGTTTGTTGGCCCGAGGCATGCCTTAGCAAGGAAGGAAAGAGGAGGGAAACTAGGGCTCGAGTAGAGGGGGGGTGTGCAAGTGGCATGAGCAAAACCCCCACATGCCTCTCTATTCCTAGCCCACTGTGGTGACTAGTGCCCTTGGCACCGCCCCTGGCTCGAGAGAACACGAGGAAACGGCCCCCCCACCCCTCTTCTTGACAACACACACGCACACATGTGCACCCGAGAGCACCCACACGGGCCCCGTGCCTACAAAGCCCCAATGGCCGTGCCGTTTCGCCACCGCACGCCACCACCATCCACTCCCCCACCCACGAGAAATCAACCCGTGCCTCGCCATGTGCGAGGAGCACGGGCAGATTTTCGCCGCCGGCCACCGCACGATCCATCGACGCAATACGAACAACCCCGTGAGTGAGGGCTCGTCATTCTTGCACGCACGAGTTCCCCGTGACCCTGGCCACCTCCCTGACATCCTCCGCGGTCCGTTTGCTTGCAGGAGGGCCCGCGCCATCGCCTCCGTGTCCGCCGTGCCGCCACGGAGAGGAACACGCCGTCGAGGAAGCGAACGCCGCCACCACCGCGCCACCAGCCTCCCACGACCCCTCCTCCACCACGCGCCGCTCCACAGCTGCCCTAGGTGAGCACCCCGCCCGCACCATGCACGCCTGCGAGGTGTTTGTCGCCGGGAGAGAGAGAGAGAGAGGGGTGAGGAAGAAGAAAGGAAGCGAACCGTCGATCGCGAGATCGACGGCCACGCTTAAACGGGCGTTTCCCGCGTCCCCCGCCCCCGCGTGCGCATAGCCGAGCTAGTCTAGTCACTAGCTGGGCCGCGCATAGCGAATTCGGCCCATCTGGGCTTGTCCCTGTTAAATTTTAAAAATTGAATTATTCTGGCTGAAAGATACCTGTTAGCTTTTGGCCTAGGAAAGTTAGCAAACGATTTTATTTGGCTTTGCCAATTTTTGTACATGTAGCCATACAAAATCACAACCACCTCCCTTTGGCAGAATAATGTTTTGACTTTTAGTTATTGTTTTTATAGCTAGTTTTCCAGACAGTACCCTTAAAATGGAAATGAATAGAACTTCAAAAATACAAAACATTTTTGAGCAAACTCAACTGTTTTGTAAAGCCCTTGTAAATACCTACCAGTAGAATTTTAGTTTGAACCAAGGTGAGTTACCATTTGGAAATACCATCCATTTTGGTGAAACATCTGTGAGCTATTCCAGGCTTTTTAGGGGGAGTTAGGGACATTATTTTTGAGTGGGACCAATTGGAGAGGCTTTGTATTGTTAAGTACTATCACATACAAGAAGTATTTAATTTTTGGAGCCATAGAAAAAATTAGGGAGACAGAACAAGTTTTGGTACTTTTCTGCCTAATTTTTAATTCCTAGATCTTGTTTTATATGTTCATTTTGTGATGTGCACATGATGTGTTCTTGCTTGTAATGTTATTTTCTAGTGTAGTAATGATGTTTACAAGTTGTATGAACATGTTAGAATGAATGGTTTGAGTGGTAGAATTTTTAGAATTATTTTTCCATGCATAGATCTTGCTCATAGCTTAATTTCTATCTAGGTTTTTGAGTAGATTTTTAGATATGTATTAGGCCTATTTGCTAGATTAATTTTCATGGAACCAGTACCATTTTGGTACTGTAATTTTGGTTACAGCACCTCTGGTTACTTGGTACTTGTGTTTGAAGTAGATTTAAATAGCAAGGCTTAAGGTCTAGATTTCATACTAGATTATTCATGCATGCTTTTTGTCTTGTTTTCCACTAGGGAAAAATATGATTCTTTGTGGTTGAAAACAGAGGATGAAATGTCCTTGTGGCATTGTTATCCTTGTGTTTTCACCTCTGATAATTTTTTCCCCTTAAGTATTAGAAATTGTTTGAGTAACATTTGGGTGCCTAGATTTAATTCCCTCACATGTGTAGCATTTGTAGTCTAGTTTTTCCTTGGTTAATAGCTAGACTTATTATTTTGTTTTGGAGGATCCAGTAGCATTTTGGTACTGATTATAGGAGTATTTTACCTCTGTTAGTTTGCACACTTGTACCTAAAATTAACAAGTGAAGTATAAACTAGTCTAGTATTTTTCCCAAGTTTCTACTAGTATGAGTAGGAGTTTGTGGGGCTAGTTTGTATGTTTTGAGCATTTTTAGAAATGTGACCAGAGGCTTATTAACCTCTTTATGAGCATTATGCTAGTGGAACACCCACTGGTATTTTTTGTATCATGGTGGAAAATGAGCTTGACTTGTTGTCATGAGCCTTTTTCACCACTTGCATAATTTAGCTTATTATTTGTACTTGCCATAGAGAATATTGGGGAAGTTTTTAGACCTCAAATTGTGTTTTATGTGACACCCTACTGTCTAGTAACATGGGTTTTACCCCACTGGTCCATAGGGCTCTTAACTAAAAATCATTGAGTTTGGCCACACCTAAACACTAGGAAAAAGAAGATTTTCCCACTATAGTTTTTATGCCAATTTTCTTAAGGGAAAATTGAATACCTTGAGTGTTACATTTTAATTGCTTGCTGTATGTATCACTTGTAGCATTGTTTGTCTTGGTTGGCTCTGAAAGTGTGCCTTTATTTCTTTTTACGACGTTAGAAAACGAGGAGGAAGGATTTGCTCAAGAGGGGTATTGCAACTCCTGTTACTTTCAGGACCAGGACCATCACTTGTACCAAGGCAAGCCATCCTAATGCTTGCTGTATAAATACTTATCATTATCTATCATGCATGCTTTTCACTTCTGAAGTTTTCACAAAACTATACTCTCAAAACTATTTTTGTTGTGAATACTACTACTATTAATATTATTAGAAGAAGGAATCATATTAATAGTCAACTTGGTATTGCCAAGCCCTTAGCCACTAAATGGTATATACATACCATTCACCAACTTAAAATTTGAGTTCTTAAATGAACTACATAAAATGTGTTTTTGTAAACAATTACCTTATGGAAGAAAAAACTCCGGAGGAAGGGTGAGACCCTGTCTACCGGAAGGATGTCATGATGGGAAATTTTTATTTTTTGAGAAATGTTTACAAAAGACACATAACCTAGTCTTCGCTGGACAACCAGTATCGTACTGCCACTTTACCCCAATATGGGTAGGGGCTTGATTAAAAACTTGTTATGGTTAGTGTGTGAGCTATCTCAAGTGCTATAGAGGATTGGATCCTCCGAACCGAAGTGTCGCTAGGAGTGGGCATACGGGACATCTAAAGTGTGGGATTAATTTTCCCTCTGGATGCAGCAGTTGGGTCTCCTGTCTGGGCGGTGTGTGACACGGCTTGCCGGGGAGGGGGAAACCCAATTGAAGAGATAGTCATGTACTAGCTTGTACATAGTGGATAGTCAAGATCAGTTATCTGATGTTCTCATAGGTTGAGGACAGTCCATGGTTGTTTCATGGCGGATTCTGGATCTAGTGGAAATGTGTACACCTCTGCAGAGTAAAACTATTTCAAGATAGCCGCGTCCTCGGATATGGACGGTTGAATGGCCATGTAGCTAGTATTGTGTCAACTTTTCAAAAGAGGTTTTTGAAGGACGGCCTTGTACCTGAGAGGTACTATGGAGGAATGACTTGGTATCTGCGAGATACGGATGAGAAGGAAACTATTACTAAAAGTTTCTGAAAGGAAAACTTTCTTTTCTAAAAATCTTATAAAACCTCCAAGATATGTGATATCTACGATAGAAAAACTACATTATTTTAAAGGATTTTTCACAAAGAACGAAACTTGAAGAATCAACCATGATAAATCTTTTATCTGTCATGGGTAGCTGAACCATATGTATGGCCTACCCACTCCACCAAATAAGCATGTATGCATTTATTGTAAGCTCATAAAGGATGTCTTGTTGAATACATTCAAACGTAGTCATTTGGTTTCGCCCCTGGTATCTACTTATCAGACTATGAGGAGCCACCCCAGGAGGAGTTCTATGAGGAGGAGTTCTACACTGATGGCCCTGCGAGTTAGGATCGTCTCCCAGTCAGCAGCCTGTAGGATGAGGCGTGACTCGGGTTCTACTACGCTATGCTTGTCGTCTTCCGCTGTGTTTATTTTGAATGTCTGTCCTGTGTGACAGTTATCAAGAACTTGGTCATGTGACCATTTATGTAAGACTCTTATATTCGTGTAATGGATGATGTATTCTGTACGCCAACTACGTATGTTGTTCACAACTGGTTATTCTGGGATTGTGAATGAATGCATATGAGGGGTTCTGAACCTTCCGGTTTGGGGCCTCTACAAAGTTGGTATCAGAGCCATCCTGACTCTAGGAGACCTTAGTTAGCATGGACGTTAGTGTATACTCCAAAAATCTAAGTTATAAATACAAAAAGATTGGATATATGACTATGTATAAAAATATTCCCTATATCCCACCACCTCTCTGTGTTAAACTCTACTTGCATTAAGATTGTTCTTTGCATAAACTTAAAACTTTGCACACTGTGGTCTCACTAAAACTATACTTAAAATTTTGTGTAGATGGACGTGGTCATCACCGAGGCTTTCCAGTTGGGACGTCCACGTGGCGAGACTTTCCTTTTCGAGGAGAGGCTAGTAGCTATGGCTACTGTGTTGGGACGCCCACTTCCGGAGCTGCGAGGAGGTCTAGTTGACGGTGCACCTCTGGAGGGAGACTGGTACGCGGAGGTCACTATCCGTGCACCTCTGGCTAGCCCGACAGTGGAGGCCTACGTCTTTCGTGCTGTTGATCGTTCTTGGACCGAGGCAGCCGTGCGGGTGATTAGGAGTCAGTGGCATGACTGGCACACATTGGGGAGTACATGTTCATCGGTTCCCGGTTCGAGTTGATTGGGAGGCGCGATGAGGAGGGCATACCACTTCCTGTCGAGCCAGACACTACCACTGTTGGTCCTCACTTGGACGAGATGGAGATTCTGTTGTACCGCACTCAGCACAGGTTGGACGATCAGCGACTCGCTCACCACCTTGGCACATTGGTGCACCACACACTAATAGCCGAGACTGACGAGCTGAGGGCTGAGCTTCAGGACAGCCAGGAGGAGAGTGGAGCACTGGCACAACAGTTGTCCCAGTTGAGGGCGGAGTTTGAGGCCGCCACCGCGAGGAGCCGTGCCTTGGAGAGACAGCTGCGGGCCACCCGTCTGAGCCGTGCTCGTCTCACCAGCAGGGTGACGGCTCTGGAGGGGGCTAACTCAGTTCTGCACACTAGGCTTCACATAGCTCGTGACGACATAGCCGCGAGAGACTCTGCCATAGAGGAGCTTGAGGAGGAGGGCGCAGAGCTCAGCAGGGAGATTGAGGAGCTCCTGCCAGTAGAGGATGTTCCGCCCGACTTGGAGGGGATGGATATGAGTAAGGCTAGCGAGCAGGATGATGATGACCTACTTGGCGAGGGGGAGGAGGAGGACCCTGAGGAGCGTATTTTCGCGGTTGGGGACAGTGACGACTCTGTGTAGTCACAGCCTCCTCACCCTTAGCACTTGATGCTGGTCTAGATGCTAGATAAGTATGCTAGATCGTTTTGCTAGTAGTAGCCTTGCGATGACCCCACCAATCGCACCCCTTGTAGCTCGATGAAGCCTTCCTTGTAAGATATGGCTTGTAATGTGTGTGTGTAATGTCAAAAACTCTGTTTAGTTATTGTGATGAATGGAATGTTCTGCTTGGTTCTTTGATGGTTGTCACTACTTTGCGTTCATTTCATCCGTGTTTGCGACTGCCCCGCTCTTGTTTTTGAAACATATCACTCGTATTCCTTTTTCTTATGTTAAAGGTACTGGGTTTTCAAAAACAAGAATATAATTCTAAAACTTACACATGTTTTCACTTCAGAATGACACCTCGTCGCGAACCCCCACCGCCACCACCACCCACAGTGGAGGCGCTGTTGGCCCTGCTCATGGAGGATCGCCAGGCCAGCCGAGATGAGAGTGCAGCTACCATTACCGCTCTGCAACAACTAGCTGCTGCCGCCAACAATAATGGCAATGGCAATGGTGCTCGCTCGAGACTGAGAGACTTTCAGCACACCAACCCCCCAGTCTTCACTAGGATTGTGGAGCCTCTCGATGCTGACGACTGGCTCCGCACCATTGCAAACAAACTGGAGGTTGCTTCAGTTGAGGAGAATGATAAGGTTCTGTTTGCCTCCCATTTTCTTGCTGGTCCTGCCAGGACTTGGTGGGAGACTACACGTGAGACTGTTGCTGCTGGTCACGTGTTCAACTGGGAGGATTTCTCTGCAAGATTCCGCAAGTACCACATTCCCCAAGGAATGATGGCACTTATGCGTGAGAAATTTCTGAAGCTGAGGCAGGGAAGTATGCCTGTGTCTGAGTACTGGGAGAATTTCACTACTCTGTCCAGGTATGCACAGGATGATATTAATACTGATGCTAAGAAAAGAGAGAGGTTCTTAAATGGGCTGCATGATGAGCTCCAGTGCGCTCTAGTGGTGGTTCCATTCCAGGACTTGGAGACCCTTGCAAATGCCGCTATGGTACTGGAGCACAAGCGGAAATCTGCTGATGATAACCGCAAGAGGAAAATGACTGTGCATGGAGGACCTAGTGCTCAAAGGACTCGCAACACTCCGTATGCGAGGCCACCATCCCACAAGGCGCCTGCTTATGCACCCCGCCCCAACCACAATTATGCACCAAGGCCCAACAACTACAACCACTCTGCACCTTATGCACCAAGGTACGGAGGAAATAGCTATGGTGGTAACCATGGTAATCATTCTGGGAATAATCATGGAAACCGCTATGGAGGCAACAATAGTGGAAATGGGAACAACTCCAACAATGCTCCCAAGCCTAACCCAAGCCCAAGGCCTTCTGGAGGTTGCTTTGCCTGCGGAAAGGAAGGTCACTTTGCTCGTGAGTGCCCCACCAAAGCTACTGCCACAACCCAGCCTACTGCAACCAAGATGAACCATGGTCCTTCCACTGGACGACAGAATAGGATGAAGGGACACCTGCACCACGTCACTGCTGCAGAAGCCCAGGAGGCACCATACATGGTGATGGGTATGTTTCCTGTCAACTCGGTGCCAGCCGCAGTACTGTTTGATTATGGTGCATCGCATTCTTTTGTCACCAAACCGTTTGCTGAGAAAAGTGGTATGAAGCATTCCCGTATGCACAACCCTATGTTAGTACAAATACAGGGGGATAGTACTAAAGCCAACCTAATTTGCAATGAAGTACCAGTAGAAATACAAGGAAAAACTTTTCATGTTGATCTTATAGTGCTGGGATCCAAAGGGATAGAAGTGGTACTCGGTATGAACTGGATGGCCAAGTATAAGGGGGTTATTGATTGCACTAAGAAATCTATTGAAATGATCTCTGAGGATGGGGAAAAAGTTGCGTACACTGCAACTAGACCTTCGTCACAAGTTCACTGCCACACTGGTATAGCCCACCCTGACCTTGAGGAAGTCCCGGTCGTTTGCGAATACCCGGATGTTTTTCCTGAAGAGTTACCCGGTATGCCCCCTGATCGGGATATCGAGTTTGTGATCGAGTTAGTGCCCGGAACTGGACCCATAGCACAGAAGCCCTATCGGATGAACCCAAAAGAATTAGATGAGTTGAAGACCCAGCTGGATGACATGTTGAGAAAAGGTTTGATTCGCCCTAGTGCATCTCCATGGGGATCTCCGATCATTTTTGTGGAAAAACGGGACGGTACCACTCGTTTATTTGTGGACTACCGCAAGTTGAATGATGTTACCATCAAGAACAAATACCCGTTGCCCAAAATTGAAGACCTGTTTGACCAGCTGAATGGGGCCGTAATCTTCTCTAAGATCGACCTTCGGACTGGTTATCACCAATTGAAAGTCCGTGATACTGATATTCCCAAGACTGCTTTCACCACCCGTTACGGGCTGTATGAATACACCGTGATGTCCTTTGGTCTAACCAATGCCCCTTCCTATTTCATGAATCTCATGAATAAGGTATTCATGGATTTTCTAGACAAGTTTGTCGTGGTGTTTATTGACGACATTCTCATATATTCTCGGAGTGAGGAAGAACACGAAGAACATCTGAGAATTGTGCTCGGAACACTTCGTGAGCATCAATTGTATGCTAAGATTAGTAAATGTCAATTCTGGTTAACGGAAGTCGGGTTTCTTGGACATGTAGTATCTGCGGGAGGAATATCTGTTGACCCTACTCTAGTTCAGTCTGTGGAGAAGCGTGCTGCTCCAACCAACCAGACTGAAGTCAGATCCTTTCTGGGTTTGGCAGGATATTACCGCAAGTTTGTTCAGGGATTCTCGAGTATAGCCAGACCCCTCACCCAGTTGCTCAAGAAGGATAGCAAGTTCCTATGGACGGACAAGTGCGAGGAGAGTTTCAATGAGTTGAAGCATCGACTGGTGACCGCTCCAATCCTTATTATGCCGGATATCACCAAGAATTTCGACGTATATTGTGACGCTTCTAAGCTTGGTCTTGGAAGCGTACTTATGCAAGAAGGGAAAGTGATATCTTTTATATCCCGCCAGTTGAGACCCCACGAGTTGAATTATCCCACTCATGACTTAGAGCTTGCTGCTGTTGTTCATGCCCTCAAGACATGGCGACACTTTCTTATGGGAAGAAGAGTGGAAATTTACACGGATCATAAGAGTTTAAAGTATATCTTTACTCAACGTGAGCTCAACATGAGGCAGCGCCGCTGGATTGAGCTCATTAAAGATTATGATCTGAGTATTCATTATCACCCTGGGAAGGCAAATGTGGTTGCAGATGCTCTTAGTCGAGAGCCGGCCTCTCTAAATGCTATGATTCTAGTAAGGCAGCCCGAGTTGTGGAAAGAGCTTGACCAACTTGGCATTGAAGTGGTCAGCTATGGTATGTTGGACGCCATAGAACTTAAACCAACTCTGGTTGACCAAATCAAAGAAGCGCAGAAAGGCCAGAAAAGTATTGATGGTATTAAGGCCCGCATGGAGAAGGAGAAGGTTGCTGGGTTTACTATCGATGCTGATGGGGGATTATGGTATGAAGGCCGTATTTGTGTTCCCTCTGAGTCCGATCTCAAGCAGACCATCATGGTCGAAGCTCATGAGACCATGTATTCTACCCATCCTGGAGGAACAAAGATGTATCAAGACCTCAAGGAGAGATTCTGGTGGCATGGGATGAAGCGAGATATTGCTTCATTTGTAGCCAAGTGCCATGTCTGCCAGCAAGTGAAAGCTGGGCACCAGCGTCCCGCTGGCTTGCTCCAGCCGTTGCAAGTACCTGTTTGGAAATGGGATGAAGTGGGGATGGACTTCATCACAGGACTTCCTAGGTCCAGCCGAGGAAATGATTCTATATGGGTTGTCGTGGACAGGCTCACGAAAGTTGCTCACTTCATTCCTGTCCGGACCACCTATCGTGGAGATTAGCTTGCTGATCTTTACATTACTCGGATTGTCAGCCTGCACGGAGTCCCAAGCAGGATTGTGTCTGATCGAGGTACACAGTTCACTTCTAGATTTTGGAAGAAGTTGCACGAGAGTTTGGGAACCAAATTAGCTTTTAGCACAGCCTATCACCCACAGACTGATGGACAAACAGAGCGTGTGAACCAAATTCTGGAAGACATGCTCCGTGCTTGTGTGTTGTCCTATGGAATTAAGTGGGAAGACTGTCTGCCTTTCGCAGAGTTTTCTTACAACAACAATTATCAGTCTAGCTTGCAAATGGCCCCTTTTGAAGCACTGTATGGACGTAAATGCCGCACACCTCTGAATTGGACTGAGACTGGAGACAGTCAGGTTTTTGGTGTGGACACTTTGAAAGTTGCAGAAGAGCAGGTTCAGCTTATTCGGGAACGTTTAAAGACAGCTCAATCTCGTCAGAAGAGTTATGCTGATACGAAGCGTCATGATGTCTCTTTCAGCATTGGAGATTTCGTGTACCTTCGTGTTACGCCACTCAAAGGGATGCAGCGTTTCCATGTCAAGGGAAAGCTGGCACCCAGGTATATTGGCCCTTTTAAGATCTTGGCACGTCGTGGCGAAGTTTCTTATCAGTTAGAATTACCTGAGGAGCTATCTGCGTTTCACAATGTTTTCCATGTGTCATTGCTCCGAAAATGTCTGCAAGTACCGGAGAAGGATCTCTCGTATCAAGACATAGATTTCAGGACCATTGATATCAATGATGACTTGACTTATCGTGATAGACCCCTGCGGGTTCTCGAGGAGATTGTGCGCGCTACCAGGAGGCGTGCTATAAAATTCCTTAAGATTCAGTGGACGAATCATTCTGAGGAAGAAGCTACCTGGGAGCGTGAGGATGATATCAGGAAGGAGTTCCCTGATTTTCTTAAAGCCTAGACCCGCTAATCTCGGGACGAGATTCTTTTAAGGGGGGGAGATTTGTAACACCCCTGTTTTTAAGCACTTGTTTAATATTAAATTAGCAAGCCTCTTAAGACTTTTGTAAGACAATTAAGTGTACAACATGTTTGTGTAGTCATGTTTATCTATGCAATATAAGTGGTGTGTTTCTTTTCACTCATTTGAGGATTTTCCCTGATGATTGATTATTTCCTGCCTGATGTTTTTCAACTGGAAACCCTAAGAAATTTCTTCTCAAATTTTGGGGAATGCTTGATTCACTCATGATAGCATTATTTAGTCATGTCTTGACCAAGTAAACACTTTGGTTTGGATTTAAATAGCCTTGGGAATTTATTTTCCTATTTAAACATTTAGCAGAAAAACAACATGACTAGATGTTTTCCACACTTGTTTTCAGGAGGCAAACATTTTTGATTTGTTGTTTTCTTGTTGTATTATGGTTGAACATGTTATGTAATACAACTATATGCCACTGGTTTAAATTTAGCACTTGGAAAACAATCTAATCCATGATTGTTTTCCTAGTATAAAAATATTGAAAAACCAATTCTATTTGGAAAACAGAAACATAGCTTTTTGGGCAGTTGTTTTAAGAGGGTTAACCAACTCCAATTTTTGTGTACTGGTTGTTTTCTCAAACTAGAAAGTACATACAACAATCACCAACTTGAATTTCCAAAATCCAAGTTCAATTGCCCTTTCAAACAGAAGCAAACTTTTGCTTCAAATCTCTGTTTTTCCAACACTTAGTGAAATTAGCACTAATGTAATTTTCTGAATCTGTTTTTGAACAGAACTTGGGGGATGATTTTCTTGATCTATACTTGATCTTTTTGGGTGGTTTTTGATCCTAGTCACTCACCTAGGATTCCTCTGCCTCACCATGCGTTTGTTGGCCCGAGGCATGCCTTAGCAAGGAAGGAAAGAGGAGGGAAACTAGGGCTCGAGTAGAGGGGGGTGTGCAAATGGCATGAGCAAAACCCCCACATGCCTCTCTATTCCTAGCCCACTGTGGTGACTAGTGCCCTTGGCACCGCCCCTGGCTCGAGAGAACACGAGGAAACGGCCCCCCCCACCCCTCTTCTTGCCAACACACACGCACACATGTGCACCCGAGAGCACCCACACGGGCCCCGTGCCTACAAAGCCCCAATGGCCGTGCCGTTTCGCCACCGCACGCCACCACCATCCACTCCCCCACCCACGAGAAATCAACCCGTGCCTCGCCGTGTGCGAGGAGCACGGGCAGATTTTCGCCGCCGGCCACCGCACGATCCACCGACGCAATACGAACAACCCCGTGAGTGAGGGCTCGTCATTCTTGCACGCACGAGTTCCCCGTGACCCTGGCCACCTCCCTGACATCCTCCGCGGTCCGTTTGCTTGCAGGAGGGCCCGCGCCATCGCCGCCGTGTCCGCCGTGCCGGCGCGGAGAGGAACACGCCGTCGAGGAAGCGAACGCCGCCACCACCGCGCCACCAGCCTCCCACGACCCCTCCACCACCACGCGCCGCTCCACAGCTGCCCTAGGTGAGCACCCCGCCCGCACCGTGCACGCCTGCGAGGTGTTTGTCGCCGGGAGAGAGAGAGAGGGGTGAGGAAGAAGAAAGGAAGCGAACCGTCGATCGCGAGATCGACGGCCACGCTTAAACGGGCGTTTCCCGCGTCCCCCGCCCCCGCGCGCGCATAGCCGGGCTAGTCTAGGCACTAGCTGGGCCGCACATAGCGAATTCGGCCCATCTGGGCTTGTCCCTGTTAAATTTTAAAAATTGAATTATTCTGGCAGAAAGATACCTGTTAGCTTTTGGCCTAGGAAAGTTAGCAAACGATTTTATTTGGCTTTGCCAATTTTTGCACATGTAGCCATACAAAATCACAACCACCTCCCTTTGGCAGAATAATGTTTTGACTTTTTGTTATTTTTTTTATAGCTAGTTTGCCAGACAGTACCCTTAAAATGGAAATGAACAGAACTTCAAAAATACAAAACATTTTTGAGCAAACTCAACTGTTTTGGAAAGCCCTTGTAAATTCCTACCAGTAGAATTTTAGTTTGAACCAAGGTGAGTTACCATTTGGAAATGCCATCCATTTTGGTGAAACATCTGTGAGCTATTCCAGGCTTTTTAGGGGGAGTTTGGACATTATTTTTGAGTGGGACCAATTGGAGAGGCTTTGTATTGTTAAGGACTATCACATACTAGAAGTATTTAATTTTTGGATCCATATAAAAAATTAGGGAGACAGAACAAGTTTTGGTACTTTTCTGCCTAATTTTTAATTCCTAGATCTTGTTTTATATGTTCATTTTGTGATGTGCACATGATGTTTTCTTTCTTGTAATGTTGTTTTCTAGTGTAGTAATGATGTTTAAAAGTTGTATGAACATGTTAGAATGAATGGTTTGAGTGGTAGAATTTTTAGAATTATTTTTCCATGCATAGATTTTGCTCATAGCTTAATTTCTATCTAGGTTTTTGAGTAGATTTTTAGATATGTATTAGGCCTATTTGCTAGATTAATTTTCATGGAACCAGTACCATTTTGGTACTGTCATTTTGGTTACAGCACCTCTGGTTACTTGGTGCTTGTGTTTGAAGTAGATTTAAATAGCAAGGCTTAAGGTCTAGATTTCATACTAGATTATTCATGCATGCTTTTTGTCTTGTTTTCCACTAGGGAAAAATATGATTCTTTGTGGTTGAAAACAGAGGATGAAATGTCCTTGTGGCATTGTTATCCTTGTGTTTTCACCTCTGATAATTTTTTCCCCTTAAGTATTAGAAATTGTTTGAGTAACATTTGGGTGCCTAGATTTAATTCCCTCACATGTGTAGCATTTGTAGTCTAGTTTTTCCTTGGTTAATAGCTAGACTTATTATTTTGTTTTGGAGGATCCAGTAGCATTTTGGTACTGATTATAGGAGTATTTTACCTCTGTTAGTTTGCACACTTGTACCTAAAATTAACAAGTGAAGTATAAACTAGTCTAGTATTTTTCCCAAGTTTCTACTAGTATGAGTAGGAGTTTGTGGGGGCTAGTTTGTCTGTTTTGAGCATTTTTAGAAATGTGACCAGAGGCTTATTAACCTATTTATGAGCATTATGCTAGTGGAACACCCACTGGTATTTTTTGTATCATGGTGGAAAATGAGCTTGACTTGTTGTCATGAGCCTTTTTCACCACTTGCATAATTTAGCTTATTATTTGTACTTGCCATAGAGAATATTGGGGAAGTTTTTAGACATCAAATTGTGTTTTATGTGACACCCTACTGTCTAGTAACATGGGTTTTACCCCACTGGTCCATAGGGCTCTTAACTAAAAATCATTGAGTTTGGCCACACCTAAACACTAGGAAAAAGAAGATTTTCCTACTATAGTTTTTATGCCAATTTTCTTAAGGGAAAATTGAATACCTTGAGTGTTACATTTTAATTGCTTGCTGTATGTATCACTTGTAGCATTGTTTGTCTTGGTTGGCTCTGAAAGTGTGCCTTTATTTCTTTTTACGACGTTAGAAAACGAGGAGGAAGGATTTGCTCAAGAGGGGTATTGCAACTCCTGTTACTTTCAGGACCAGGACCATCACTTGTACCAAGGCAAGCCATCCTAATGCTTGCTGTATAAATACTTATCATTATCTATCATGCATGCTTTTCACTTCTGAAGTTTTCACAAAACTATACTCTCAAAACTATTTTTGTTGTGAATACTACTACTATTAATATTATTAGAAGAAGGAATCATATTAATAGTCAACTTGGTATTGCCAAGCCCTTAGCCACTAAATGGTATATACATAACATTCACCAACTTAAAATTTGAGTTCTTAAATGAACTACATAAAATGTGTTTTTGTAAACAATTACCTTATGGAAGAAAAAACTCCGGAGGAAGGGTGAGACCCTGTCTACCGGAAGGATGTCATGATGGGAATTTTTTTTTTTGAGAAATGTTTACAAAAGACACATAACCTAGTCTTCGCTGGACAACCAGTATCGTACTGCCACTTTACCCCAATATGGGTAGGGGCTTGATTAAAAACTTGTTATGGTTAGTGTGTGAGCTATCTCAAGTGCTATAGAGGATTGGATCCTTCGAACCGAAGTGTCGCTAGGAGTGGGCATACGGGACATCTAAAGTGTGGGATTAATTTTCCCTCTGGATGCAGCAGTTGGGTCTCCTGTCTGGGCGGTGTGTGACACGGCTTGCCGGGGAGGGGGAAACCCAATTGAAGAGATAGTCATGTACTAGCTTGTACATAGTGGATAGTCAAGATCAGTTATCTGATGTTCTCATAGGTTGAGGACAGTCCATGGTTGTTTCATGGCGGATTCTGGATCTAGTGGAAATGTGTACACCTCTGCAGAGTAAAACTATTTCGAGATAGCCGCGTCCTCGGATATGGACGGTTGAATGGCCATGTAGCTAGTATTGTGTCAACTTTTCAAAAGAGGTTTTTGAAGGACGGCCTTGTACCTGAGAGGTACTATGGAGGAATGACTTGGTATCTGCGAGATACGGATGAGAAGGAAACTATTACTAAAAGTTTCTGAAAGGAAAACTTTCTTTTCTAAAAATCTTATAAAACCTCCAAGATATGTGATATCTACGAGAGAAAAACTACATTATTTTAAAGGATTTTTCACAAAGAACGAAACTTGAAGAATCAACCATGATAAATCTTTTATCTGTCATGGGTAGCTGAACCATATGTATGGCCTACCCACTCCACCAAATAAGCATGTATGCATTTATTGTAAGCTCATAAAGGATGTCTTGTTGAATACATTCAAACGTAGTCATTTGGTTTCGCCCCTGGTATCTACTTATCAGACTATGAGGAGCCACCCCAGGAGGAGTTCTATGAGGAGGAGTTCTACACTGATGGCCCTGCGAGTTAGGATCGTCTCCCAGTCAGCAGCCTGTAGGATGAGGCGTGACTCGGGTTCTACTACGCTATGCTTGTCGTCTTCCGCTGTGTTTATTTTGAATGTCTGTCCTGTGTGACAGTTATCAAGAACTTGGTCATGTGACCATTTATGTAAGACTCTTATATTCGTGTAATGGATGATGTATTCTGTACGCCAACTACGTATGTTGTTCACAACTGGTTATTCTGGGATTGTGAATGAATGCATATGAGGGGTTCTGAACCTTCCGGTTTGGGGCCTCTACACATTCCACCGGCGTGGTACCAAGTACCATGGCACCCCAATCTTGATTGTCCATCAATAAGAAGACAATCATATGGATACCTTCCGGTATATCAATAATTTACAAATTAGATCATCTCATAATCAAATTTGTAATATTGACCATATCACATCACATGCCCAACAAAAACTAGTTAGATGACTCTAATTTATTTTTGCATATTTTACGTGGCTTAGGGCTTTCGATGATAGAACCGTTCATACCTACGAACATCAACCACAACGTTGATAAACACATTTTTAACAACCCTTCATAGATTAGATCTTAACTATAGTAGGAGAAACAGACACCCGCAAGCCACTTATGAAATACAAGTTGCATGTCAGTTGTGGAACAAGTCTCATGTACGTGGACATGTAAGGTTAGTCCGGGCCGCTTCATCCCACTATGCCACTAAGATCATAAAATAATCAAGGAGGTAATAACATGATCATCAACACCCACATACACCTATGTGTTCTACCCGTACAAAACATCTACGCATAGATCCGGCTCTAATACCACTGAAGGGGTCGTTGCATAGAAAACAAAAAATTTCCTACGCGAGAGACGCCCGGAAGGCCAAGATCTAATCTAGGAGACGAAGTGCAACAGGCAACGAGAGGGTTAAGGAGAACACATACCCTCGAAGACTCAAAGTGGTACGAGATAAAATCTCGTTGTTGGCGTAGTCGTACTCACACCGATCCCGATAGCGAGAAGATGGGCACCGCAATCCGGCGGTGCATCCGTGATCGGTCACACGTACGGTTGATGACGACCTCCGTTCCCTCGTTCCAGCGGGGCACGGAAGTAGAGGATCCCTCGGAAAACTAGCAACACGACGGCGTGGTGGTGAAGAAGAATCCCACGGTCAGGGCTTCGCCAAGCCTTAGACCATGAAATTGAGCAGCGGGTGGAGGGAAAAGGAAGTGGCAAGTGTGTGAAGGAGGGAGAGCTCTCACCCTCCTTTTATAGGAGAGGGGGGAGGCAGCCCAAGGGGGGTGTGGCCAGCCCATGGGTGTGCCCCCACCTCTTCCCTCATCATGTGAGTGGACACTCCACTCTCCTCCACTCACTTTCCCATTATTTCCCACTTGGAAAATCCAAAGGTTTTCTTTTAATAAATAAATAAAACATTTTTTTTCTTTATTTATATTTGTTAATTCCATTAACAAATATTTGCATATAGCACCTCGAATCATTTGTTAATTCTATTAACAACCATTCGACGAAAAACCCCTTGAACTATTTCAATTTTCCCCGAAACAATTTCGGTGCTGCCCAAAATATTCTTCGATATTCCGTATCCTCTCAAACGCGTCATCGAACCTTAAGTGTGTCACCCTACGGTTCGCGAATAAGATAGACATGATCGAGACTCCTCTCCGATCGATAATCAACAGCGGGATCAGGAGATCCGTGATGACTCCTATATATTCAACGATGACTCTTGTGATCGTGTGAACCAACAACGTCGTGAACTATTCCCTTTGTCTCGCGATATTTTACTTGTCCGAGATTCGATCATTGGTATCAACCATACCTTGTTCAATCTCGTTACCGATAAGTACTCTTTTCTTGTTCCCGTGATATAACATCCTTGTGATCATATCACGTGCTTGCAAGCGGTTTCGATGTGATATCACCGAGAGGGCCGAGAGCATATCTCTCCGTCATTTGGATGGACAAATCCCACTCTTGATCCATGATCCTCAACTAATACTTTCTGAATACTTAACGACACCTTTATAGTCACCCTGTTACGGTGTGACGTTTGATGCCATCAAAGCACCCTTCCGGTATCAGCGATTGACATGATCTCATGGTCTAAGGAATAAGTTACTTCGTATGTTTGATATAACAATGTAAACTAAATGACTTGATCGCATTGCTATATTCTCTTTGGGTATATGTTCATCACATCATTCTTCTAATGACATGATCCCGTTATTAACAACATCCAATGTTCATGATCAGGAAACCTTGATCATCTATTAATCAACGAGCTAGTTAAAAGAGAGGCTTTACTAGGAACCATTGTTTGTTTATTAAGCACACATGTATCAACGTTTCCGGTTAATACAATTCTAGCATGAGAAATAAACATTCATCATAAACAAGGAATAAGATAATAACCATTTTATTATTGCCTCCCGGGCATATTCCCTTCAGGTTTGCACAAGGGTGCCAGCATGGCAGCATGCTTTGGCAGAAGCTGTAGAGGGAGATGCCGAGTACATTTGCCGAGACCATCAAGATCGCCAACATGTATGCTCTCGGATATCCGACACAGCCTTTACTGGACTCGGTTGAGCCGAGTAGGAGACATCACCATAGTGATGGTTCCGGGTCCTCCAGGCAGAATGACCGCTCGGACTACCGGAACAAGAGGCAAGATGACGGGCCGGATACCAGCTATGGCTCAAACCATGTAGTCGTCGTGGATCCGGATCAATCTGATGCAGGAAGAAGCCAGAGGAAAAAGAACACTGGGCCCCAGTATGGGCAAAATCAGAACCAGAACTACAAGAAGCAATGGACAGACCCTAAACAGTCCGGAGATGCACTGCAAAGGTTTACCTTTGAAATGATGAGAGATGGGCCGTGCAGCTACCACACTCGGCATAGTAGGCCAGCTAACCATACCTCTAGGCAGTGCAGCTCGTGGGACCGCATCAAGAGCAAGGGTTTCAGCCAATTGCCTCCTCCTACGCCTCTGCCATCTCCGGGTTCAAACATTCAGCCCATCCAGGCAGCAGCTCCAAGGCCTGCGGAGAATCATAGGAGGCCCAAGAATGTGAACCAAGTGGCTCAGGGAGCTAACAACAACAATTACAACAACGAGAACCGCAAAAAATACAACAACAACAATCGCAACAACAACTGTAACAACAATAATGGTGGCGGCATAGGCCGAAATGACTACCAGGAGCACCACCAGAGTTATATGGTGTTCACCACCGAGCCGGATGACAAGCAGAGGTTGCGCAGGCGTGCGAAGGAGGTTAATGCAGTGATGCCGGCAGTGCCCGAGTACACATGTACTCGTGTGAGCAGGAGATCATTTGGTCTTAGGCGGATCATTCCCAGATCATGCCTAACCCGGGTAGTTATGCCCTGGTATTGGACCCAACCTTCATTGGGCCCAAGATCAACATGAAGTTCACCAAGGTGCTGATTGAGAATGGCAGCAGCATCAACATTCTCTACCGAGATGCAATGGAGAAGCTCGGTATCACCGAGAACATGCTGCGGCAGATTTGAACTACCTTCCACGGCATTGTGCCGGGAGTATCTTGTGCGCCTATGGGAAATATTTGGATTGATGTGCTTTTTGGCACCCGAGAAAACTGTCGAACTGAATGGTTGCAGTTCAAGGTGGTTGATCTTCAGATCCCATATCATGCTCTTCTTGGCAGACCAGCTCTGTCCAAGTTCATGGCTTCAACTCATGCGGCCTATTTGAAGATGAAGCTTCCTGGTCCCAATGGCATCATCACCATCTCGGGTGATTACATGCGCTCTCTGGAGTGCGCATCAGCTGGATCTCGGCTGGCCGAGTCGATGGTCATTGCGGCCGAGAAGAAGAAGATACACGAGGTGGTGGCCATGGCTCAAGCAACTCAACTCGGCATGGACGGGATGCCGAGCTCTTCACACAATGCCACCTTCCAAGCCTCCCAGGAGACCAAGAAGGTGCAGATTGACCCCGAGTTCCCTGAGCGTGTTGCCATCATTGGTGCCGGGTTGGAGGAGAAATAGGAAAGCGAGCTCATCCACTTCCTCCGTGAGAATCGAGGTGTCTTTGCATGGTCCAATCAGGACCTGCCGGGTGTCCTGAGGGAGTTTGTTGAGCACTCTCTGCATGTGAGACTGGATGCCAAGCCGGTGAAACAAGCCATGTGTTGTTTTGCTGCTGAAAGGAGGAAAGGCATAGGTGACGAGATCACAAGGCTGCTAGCAAGTGGATTTATCATGGAGGTACTGCACCCGGACTGATAGGCCAACCCGGTCATGGTCGAGAAGAGAAAGATGATCCCATGGTCACTGTGGTGTGGCGCATGTGTGTGAGGTACACCGACCTGAACAAGAAATGTCCAAAAGATCGATTTCGGCTGCCTCGGGTAGATCAGGTGATCGATGCCACGGCCGGGTGTGAGCCGTTATCTCATAGATGCTTACTCTGGTTTCCACCAGATTCCCCTGAACCCGGCCGATCAAATAAAGACTGCCTTTATTAGCCCGTACGGGGCTTATTGCTATCGTGTCATGTGTTTTGGTTTGAGAAATGCTGGGCCCACATGCCAGAGATGCATGCAGAAATACTTGCATGAGCAAATCGGTAAAAATGTGCAGGTGTATGTGGATGACATAGTCATCAAGACCAAGGATAAACACACACTCCTAGAAGATATCCGAGAAACATTCGCGAACTTGCGAAAGTATCGGATGAAGCTGAACCCGACCAAGTGCACCTTTGGTGTCCCGGCAGGAAAGTTACTCGGTTTCCTCGTGTCCAGCTGAGGTATCGAGGCCAACCCCTCTAAGATAAAAGCAATCGAGAGCATGTCTCTTCCAAGATCATTGAAGGAAGTGTATAGATTCACTGGCTGTCTGGCTTCCCTTAGTCGGTTCATTGGGAGAATGGGCGAGAAGGTTTTACCTCTGTACCAGCTGATGAAGAAAAGTGACAAATTTGTCTGGACACCGCAGGCCGATGTGGCTTCCCGAGATCTTAAGACCTTGCTGGGAACAACTCTGTTTCTAGCATGTCCTCTGCCTAAGGAGCCCATGTTGCTCTATATTGCAGCTACCAACCGAGTTGTTAGTATGGTGGTGGCAATGGAGCGAGAAGAGGAAGGAAAATAGGTGCAGAGGACGGTATACTATCTCAATGAGGTGATGTCCAACTCGAAGCAGAACTACCCTAACTACCAGAAAATGACATATGGAGTCTACATGGCTGCCAAGAAGCTCAAGCACTATTTCCAAGAGCATCCGATTACGCTGGTGAGTATTGCCCCCATCTCGGAGATTATGGGCAACAAGGATGCAAGTGGCCGAGTAGCCAAGTGGGCAATTGAGCTAGCTGCTTACATCCCGATGTATGCGAGAAGAGAAGCCATCAAATATCAAGCCCTGACGGATTTCTTTGTTGATTGGGCCGAGATGCAGTATGAGCCTCCCCTGCCGAAAACAAATTATTGGCGAATGTATTTCGATGGCTCCAAGGTGAAAGAAGGTCTCGGTGCCAGTGTTGTGCTCACCTCACCCAAGCATGATCAACTCAAGTATGTCCTGCAGATCCATTTTGCAGCATCCAACAATGTGGCCGAGTATGAGGCCTTAGTCCATGGACTGAAAGTGGCCACGGAAATTGGTGTGCATGAAGTAATATGCTATGGTGACTCGGATCTGGTGGTTCAGCAGGCATCGAGGACTTGGGACGCATTGGATGCCAACATGGCCTCTTATCGGTTCCTCGTCCAGAATGTCTCGGGATTCTTTGATGGATGTGAGCTCCACATATCCACCAAGCTGAAAATGATGTTGCTAATGCTCTATCCAAGTTGGGTTCTTCTCGGCAGGCCATCCCGGCAGGAATCGCATTGGAGCATCTCAAGAAGCCTTCCATCAAGCCATCTCCCGAGTTGGATTCAATATTTGTCCCGGCTATGCCCGAATCAGAAGTTCTTCCCATGGAGATTGATGAGGATAGTGTGAAGGAGAACTCGGGGACTACCTCCCTCATCTCGGGGACTACCTTGTAGAACCCGGGGTCTCGGGGACTCGTTCCTATCTCGGAGCAAGTCATGTCGGCTGATCCAATGGAGGTTGATGAGCCCATGTTTTCTACTCGGCCGATACCGAGTTGGGCTCATCCCATAATGTCTTATTTGGCGGATGGTACTTTACCGAGTGATGAGATCTCGGCCAGGCAGATACAGAGAAGATCCAAAGGCTACACCATCATCAACAAAGAACTGTACAAGAGAAGTACCACATGCGTGCTCCAACGCTGTGTTGAGCCAGAAGAGGGATCAGAAATTCTCCGAGAGATACATCAGGGGGAATGCAGGCACAACACCTCATCTCGGGCGCTAGTAAAGAAAGCTTTCCAGCATGGGTTCTTTTGGCTCACTGCCTTGCATCAAGAGAAGATCTAGTAAGAAAGTGCAATGGGTGCTAGAGATATGCTACCAAGATAGATATGCCTGCTTCCGAGCTCAAGACTATTCCTATCACTTGGCCATTTGTAGTATGGTGCTTGACATGGTGGGGGCCTGTAACATCCCAAGTATGAAAATACCCCCTAGAATGTTTGTTTCTTGTTTACTTAAAGTATTGCATCATATCATCATGTTGTTGCATTTGTTTCTTATCTTGTTGCATTTGTTTTTCCCTGTTTTCACCATTCAATTTTAAACTTTATTCAAACAATTATTTCATACTTGCTCTGTTACAACCTTTTAAATAAAATTCTCAAACAAAAACAACCAAATTGTTTTCATTTTATTCCATAATGCTCACTTGTTAAATTAATGGTTTTAATTCAATCAATTAAATCCAAATCACATTTCAAATTCAAATCAAATCTTCAAACAGCAACCAACTTGAGGTTATAAAAATCTCCAAATCAAATCAACTAATTGAATCAAATTAACAATAGGGTTCACCCTATTAAAATGATGTTTTCAATAATATTTTTTTCAATACTTAAAAATCATCCAATTTGGTTTAATTAACAAACAGCAAGTTTTTGAAAACTTTTGGAAAACAAAAGTTAGTTTTTAGTTGTTATTTGAAAAACTAAACTAACCATATTCTTTTTTCCAAATTTTTGCTAACCTAAAAACCTTCTTTTTCTTCCATTTTGTTTTCAGCAAAAAAAAAATAAACAAACAGAAAAAGGAAAAGAAAATCTAACCTGCGAGGGGGGGGGGGGGGAACCAAAGTGGCCCAGCCCACTTACCTTCGCGCGCTGGCCCGGTACCCCTTCATCGCCGCCCCCGTCGTCTAAACCTGTACGGCGCCAATCTGAGCGGTGCCACGGCGGCAGCCACCGCGCACCGACGGCCAACCTCGACGCCCGCGCCCTATAAGAACCCTACGGGACCCCCTAGACCTAACCCTAGCGTAGGTTTCGTGTTCCCCCATCGTTTCCGCCGCCGATCGCCACCATCTACTCACAGTTTCCCTCCTCTGTACCTCACCGGCGATTTCTTGTCTGAATCCACGATGGCGCCGCCCACCTCGCAGCTCCACTCTCCTATCTAAGCACTGGAATCAAGCCACCTCGTCACCCTCTACAGATTTGACATCGGAGCGACCACGGGGAGCCACCACAGACATGCCGCCGTCCTCGTCCACGTCGCAGCTGTCGCCGTCACGCCGTCGTCATCAGGCCTCTGCCACGACTCCGATCGGTGGTGAGCACCACCGTCTCCATCCTCTCTCTTACTCTGCACGATTGCACGCATCTGCACACGTTCCGCAACACCAGATCGAAGCAGCTACGAGCACAACCACCGCTCGCCGCCGGCGTCTCTTTTCTGTCAGCTAAAGTTCAGTCTTGCGCGCGTTCTGGTTTCAGTTAACGTGTTAGATCTGAACGTTACCTTTGCTGCATCACGGTATCTGTCGAACTGACGAAGACAGCGCAGTGGTAGCACTGCTCTGAATCGTGCGCGCGGTCGTGGGATCGATCCCCCGCGGCTGCGAATTAATCCAACCCTTTTTGCGCGCAGTACTGACATGCCTGCCCCACCAGCCAGTGACCCTTGTGGCCACGCAAGAACGCACAGCGCCACGCTAGCCCGTGGCCCACTAGCAGTGGCTGTGGCTAGCCCCCAGTGCGGTGTAAATTGTTTCTGCATGTTTCTGTTTCAAAAACAATCCTTTTAATTTGCAGTTTAATCCCTAAAACAAAAACATTAATAACTTCTAATCTATAACTCCAAATAATAAAAGTTAAATATGTTTGTTGTTCTAAATTTACTTGTCTATCCAAATAATCCAATTGTGTACTGTTTTGAAATTACCAAATGCATCCAAAATTCAAATTTAAATAATTCAATTGCAAATTGCTAAAATCCATAACTAATTCATAATTAATCCAAATAATGCAAATAAAATATGTTTTCCATACCATTTTGATCCATCTTTTCAAATATAAATTTTGTTTCATGATTTGAATAATTTAAATTGCCTAAATAATTTAATCCTTGTTTAATTCATTTAAATTTATAAAATCATAACTTGCTCAAAATAAAATATTTTTGAACATGCAAACTATGTTTTCAAACCATCAAAGTCTAAACTTTTCAAATGTGAATTTGAATTTATGTTTTGAACAAATAAAATTCAAATAAAATTCATGCTTGTTTTAAATTCAATTAAAACTTGTTTAATATTGTTTAAGTCATAATAAATTCATCCTAATTCCTTTTTCAATATTTGAAACATGTAATCCAACTAAAATTTGGTATTCTTTTCAAATATGAATTTTTTTATTTGTTTTGAACACTTTAAATTGATGAAAACAACAAATGCTTGTGTGACATGTTTAAGTAACCAAAAATTTCCAACTTAATAAATAATTTCCAAACTTGTTAAATTCCTTTTCCACTTGCATATTTTGTTGTTATTTTGTTGTTATCATCATGCATGCATCATGCTAAGCAAACTTTCACATGGTAATAAATTGTAGATCATTTGTTTCCACTTAATTCATGGACCTTTTCATATGCAACTCAAAATTGCATATGGGTCCATTTAAATTGTGTTACCATGTCACTTAGTTTATTCTGATGCATCTATTAAATTGACATGCATCATCCCATGATTGTGCACTATGCCATGGTATTGATTGTTTATATTTCTGCCTTGTTTGTTTGCTTCTTCTCGGATAGACGACGACGTTGAGACAGACGATCTTTACAGCACCCATTCTGAGGATCTAGCTCAGTACCCGGCTACTGAGTTTGCAGGCAAGTTATCACTCACATGAACCATTGTGTTCCTCTCAACATTGGTTACCGATACTTTCCGTTGTTCTGTTCTGCTAGCCTTAGTAGTAGTTGTTTCTGTTACGAACCTACCACATGAATCCCTTAACCCTGATATTGCCTCACCTCCACTCCTACAACCCTATTGTTTGAGCCAGTGTCTTACTAGCATGCTTAGGTTATTTTGCTCGAGTCTGTTACCCGTTACTTTCAGTTACTATATTTCATTATGTTCTGGGGGGCTCGATGTTAAATCAATCAATCATGCTAATGTTATTGTTAAATAATATTTTGATGATAAGGCACCGGCAGGAGGCCCTGTGTGGTTTTGAGGCCTGCTAGTGTCGACCCTAATAGGAAAAGGGTCTTGTCTACTGATCCATGATGAGCGCACTACCCGCATGTGGGAAGCGAGTATGGGCGCCCCCCTCAATTTGATTCGATTCGCATCTCGTCCAAATCATCTCATTTAGTTCGTGTTTTCCATTTGCCGCATGCATGTTTTTGCGAGCCCAGCGCAGGGTGGAACTTTTGTAGTCGGCATATAGGGGGACACGTTCTTAGAGTGCTATGAGGGTCCATTTTCTTCTGGGCTCGATTAGCCGTGCGCCCAAGGTGCTTTGGGCTTGATGCGAAGAAGAGTTGAGTTGTGTTGAGTGCCCCGCTTGGTGGAAGGGCCTTTCCATCTGGCGGGTTATTCATACGTGTACGGCCAAATTGGTGCAACCCTGCAGGGATAATCTTCTCGAGAAGCCGTGTTTTCCGCGGTTATGGTTAACTTGGTGAAAGTACTGGCTAACAAGTACTCAGGACAACTTGAACCTAATGATTAACAACCTTACACCCAATGATTAACAACTTGACTAGTAATAGGCTTATTGACACAATAACTTGATTCATCCTTATTCCAACTGTGTGAGTTATCCTCGGATTGCTTCTTTGGATAAGGGGCGAGATCTAGGATGGGTTTGTTTGAAGTTATCTTTCAGTTGGTTACAATACTCGATCTTATCTCCTTTCTGTTAGCCGGAAGTGGTAGAATCTCTGTAGTTGGTTAGCGCAGCCAGTTGCAGCATCTTTTATATCCCTTTCTTCCGTTGAACCCAAGGCATCTGTGCTTGGTGTTGACGGGCTACACTTTGGTGAACTGTGAGTCTTGCTTGCCAGTACGTTTATGTACTGACCCCTTTGGGGCTGTGGTTTCCGCAGACTACGCTTACGAGGATCCCCGTGACGGCTACTACGTGGAGTATGACGAGGCTGCTGACGAGTAGTTAGCGGACCCGGGCAGGATCCGAGACATCGTGGATGGGCTCCGTCTTTATTTCAGTTTCCGGCTTCTTAAGCCTATTTGGATTTGTCTGTACTCAGACCTTTGAATGCTTCCGCTGAGATGTAATGATGTTATGTTGGGACATGTGTCCTCTGGATGATTGTATTTGCTATCTCTGCTCTAGTGAGAGCTATTTGCAACTTATTTCAATCTTTTGTGTCTTAGAGACATGTTGTGCTATCATTCTGTTACAAGACGTTGACGTACCATGTGTGTATGGTATGAAGTACGTCAATGGTAGTGTCCTGATTTGTATGGGATAGTTTAAGTCGACGTTGAACAGATAGGGGCTGGTTGTCACACATACGTGTGTTGGCCTACTCGTAAGAGGACGCGGGTGCCGGTAAGCCCCGTAATCCAATCTACTACTGTTCAACGGAACGACGAGTATCCTCTAGAAGTCCGGGTGCGACAAATGGTATCAGAGCCTGTCTGCCTGTAGGATCCCTTTTACTGGTCGCAGTTTGAGTCTAGAAACTATTTTGTAGCTATATAGGAAAAATGAAACGTGAGAGTAGGAATTCTGCCATTTTTCTTCTTTCCCCACCCACCCACCCTTTTCTGGTAAGGAAGTGCAACGTGTTTTCTCTTCTCACCCAAACTTTCAAGTTAGGGTTTCACGTGTTTTGGGTTCTCTGTAGTACCTCAGGAGTTTTTGGTCTCGTGTTTCCCGATGTTGCTTCAATATCCTGTTCTTTTCAACATCCTTATCGTCCGTTGAAACCTTGTTGTTGCTTTCCACTACAGTTCTTCTACCGGCGTCTAATCAAAACCTCCCAAATCATCTGCAGATGGATCTCAGGTTCTACCCGCAGGTGGTTCGGATGACTCGTTGTGAGAGCACCGCCGGTTATCCGGAGATGCTGAGAGACATGGTCACTTATCTGGGGTTCCGTTGGGCACCAGAGTACCAGGTCTACGAGCAGCAACGAGAGTTTGACCAGACCTACTACCAGGCTATCGTCTACATTCTGTCAGATGATGGCATGAGCGTTGTCCACCGCTACGAGGCAGTAGGTTCCATAGTGGATATGGCCGTGCAACAGGCAGCTTACGTGAGTCTCACCGTCCTTCGTGCTGACTACTGGGGATTTGACGATTCTATCTATCGCCATATCCCCCGTGGTTACATCACTTCGGAGGGAGCTCACTTCACCCTCTACGACAACCTGGATGTCTACGAGCATGATAACACCAGGCTGCACACCACCGCTCAGTTTGTGAGGCACAGTGACGCTGTTGCCACCACACTTTCTCAGGAGTTAGCCTCAGTCAGGGAGCAGCTCTACCTTGCTTTGACTCGTCTGGCGACGTACACCACAAACTTTGTTGGAGATGAGCGCTTTGCACGTTTCCATCAGACAGTTGGACGTAGTTTGCCAGATGATGGAGGTTACGAGCCGATCAGAGGTCCACTCCTCAACCTCGGAGCTGGTTACACTGGGATTCCACGCTTTGGAGCACAGGGAGACGACGCTTTCTACTTCACCACACCGAGAGTCGCTCTCAGAGCAGTCCCGATCTACGTGGATCGTCGTTCTACCTACTTCCGTGGGATTCCTCCTCACCGTATCTCTCGTCGTACTACTCACCGCCGTCCTGCGTGATGAGCATGGGAGTACCGATGTATCCATTCCTAGCTATGTTTAGTTATCCTTTGACTTTCGAACCATGTATTGGTGTGTTGGATATTCTGATGTATTTGAACATGTGATGATGTACCTGTTGGTTATCTATTCATGCGTCGGAATAATCTCGCTTTCGGTTACCAAGTCTATCCTTCTCTGTTGTTGTGCTAAAATGCATGTCTATCCAGGATGCCGCCAACAAGGAGCAACCCACCTGAACCACCTCCGATCACGGAGCTGTTGACTCAGATGACTCAGGTCGTGGCTCAGATGGCCTAGTTCCAGGCTAACCAGCACAACAACCAGAATGCTCCAAGGGTCAGCATCAAGGAGTTCCTCAGTATGGGTCCGAGAGCTTTCGTGGCAACACGTGAGCCTCTGGATGCTGATGACTGGATCCGGGAGATGGCCAGGGCTCTGGACATTGCTCACGTTGCTGAGGAAGATAAAGTCAAGTATGCCACCTACCTACTGAAGGGTCAGGCAGCTACCTGGTGGGAGAACTACCAGACCATGAGAGCTGGCTATCCTATCACCTGGGGCTGTTTCAAGGATGCCTTCCTGAAGCACCACATCCCAGATGGTCTCATGGAAAGGATGCGTGAAGAGTTTTGCTCTCTTAAGCAAGGCAAGCTGGACGTCATCGGCTATCAGAACGAGTTCAATCGTCTCGCTCGATACGCTGGTGATGAGGTGTCCACTGAGGCTAAGAAGATGGCAAGGTTCCGCCGAGGTTTTAACCCGGAACTGAAGTACGCTCTCACCAACATCAAGTGCAAGGACTTCGAGGAGCTCGTTAACACCGCGCTCAATGAGGAAAATGGGCGCAAGGCGTTCGAGGATTCTCGCAAGCATTCACGTGAGGGTGGTTCCTCCTCCAACATGACCACCCCCCCACAGAAGCGCCGCATCTGGGTGCCAAATGCTGCTGTCACTCGGGCTCCATATGCCCAAGCTTCTCCAGGCTTTGCTCCCCGCCCACCCAACCCAGCTCAGATGCAGAGTGAGAGGGTTCCAATGGGGCAGCCAAGGCCAGGTCCTCCTCGTGTCGTCACTTGCTACAAATGCAAGGAGACTGGACACTACGCTGATAAGTGCACTCAGAGGCAGCTACCTCCACCTCCTCGCCCCAACACCAACCAGGCAATGGTTCGTGCTCCTCCGGCTAAAGCCTTCAACTCGAACAACAGGCCTGTCGGGAGGACCGCGAGGGTGAATCATATCAAGGCCGACAAAGCTGAGGAAGCTGCTGACGTCATTCTCAGTATATTATCCGTAAACTCTTTTCCAGCTAAAGTGTTGTTTGATACCGGAGCATCGCATTCTTTTGTGTCAAAGATATTTGCAAAAGCATACAACCTAGTTCTGGTTCCGCTAGGCAATCAAATGACTGTTCACTCTCCGGGACCGCAAATGTTGACTTCCAAGATAAGTATGGACAATCAGATCCTAATTGGAGGCCGCATATTCCTTGCTTCACTCATGTTGCGGGGAAATTCTGACATTGATGTCATTCTGGGTATGGATTGGTTGAAGACCCACAAAGCAAAAATTGACTGTGCTCAAAAGTCAATAACTCTCTCCCACCCTTCTGGCCAGATAGTCTATTCTCCTTATGGATCAAGTTCTGTTCAGCTATGCACACTCGATGCAAAACCTCTTCCTGCAACTCGAAAATGTTCCGGTGGTTTGTGAATTCCCTGACGTCTTCCAGAAGAATTGCCAGGGAATGCCTCCGGACAGAGCAGTTGAGTTCGTGATCGAGCTTGAGCCAGGTACTGCTCCAATCTCTAAGCATCCATACAAGATAGCTCCTTCTGAAGTGAAATTGTTAAAGGAGCAAATCGATATGTACATGGAGAAAGGTTACATTCAGCCTAGTTCCTCCGCTTGGGGTTGCCCAACTCTGTTTGTTGCCAAGAAGGACCAAACAAAAAGACTCGTGGTTGACTATCGTCCTCTCAACGAGAAAACCATAAAAAACAAGTATCCAATTCCTCGTATCGATGATCTTTTTGATCAACTTGCTCGAGCCTCAATATTCTCAAAGTTGGACTTGAGGATGGGTTACCATCAAATAAAGATCAGAAAGGAAGATATTCCTAAGACAGCTTTCACCACTCGGTACGGTCTATATGAATACACCGTCATGTCCTTTGGTCTCACCAATGCACCGGCGACATTCTCTAGACTAATGAATTCTGTCTTCCATGAATACCTCGACAAGTTCGTTGTGGTATATCTTGATGACATTCTAGTCTACTCCAAATCCGAGGAAGAGCATGGAGAACACCTTCGTCTCACTCTCATGAAACTTCGCGAGAATCGTCTGTATGCCAAGTTCTCCAAATGTGAGTTCTGGATTCGAGAAGTTGCTTACCTTGGTCATATCATCTCTGCCAAAGGCATAGCCATTGACCCGGAAAAGGTTAAGGCAATTGTTGATTGGAAACCTCCTAAGACGGTGAAGCAAGTCAGAAGTTTTCTTGGCTTGGCTAGCTATTGCCGTCGTTTCGTCCAAAACTTTTCCAAGATTGTCAAACCTCTCACTGATCTCACAAAGAAGGACAAGAAGTTCGTTTGGTCTCCACAATGTGATGAGAGTTTCAATCTCCTGAAGACTAAAATCACTTCTACTCCAGTTCTGGTTGGCCCAGATACTACCAAACCTTTCCAGATATTCTGCGATGCATCTCTCCAAGGTCTAGGTGCAGTTCTTATGCAAGAACGTCAAGTTGTGGCTTATGCTTCACGTCAGTTGAACCCACATGAGCAAAACTATCCCACTCATGACCTAGAACTTGCAGCAGTTGTGTTTGCCCTCAAGAAATGGAGACAATACTTGTTGGGTAACAAAACTGAAATCTTTTCTGATCATAAGAGTCTGAAATACATCTTCACTCAACCAGATCTAAACCTCAGGCAAAGGAGATGGATTGAGAAGATTAAAGACTTTGATCTCACCATTTCTTACACTCCAGGCAAGGCTAATGTTATGGCCGATGCTCTCAGTCGCAAGTCCTATTGCAATAATCTCATGATCATGGAAAGCCAACCTCCACTTCATGAAGAATTCCAGAAGCTGAACCTTGGTCTTGTTCCTCAAGGTTACCTTGCTAGCTTGACAGCCAGTCCAACTCTCGAGGACAAGATTCGTTCTGAACAACTTCGTGATACTGAAATCAAGAAGATTGTAGAGCACATCAAAGAAGGCAATGATAAATTCAAGTCCTTCTCAATTGATGACAAGGGAACTGTGTTCTTCGAAGGACGCATTGCAGTTCCTCAGATTCAAAGTCTCAAAGATATCATTCTCAAGGAGGCTCATGAAACTCCTCTCTCCATCCACCCTGGAAGTACAAAGATGTACCAGGATCTCAAGACTCTGTATTGGTGGCCTGGCATGAAACGTGAAATTGCTCAATACGTTTCTGAATGCGACGTTTGTCAACGTGTTAAGGCAGTCCATCAGAAAACAGCCGGTCTACTCCAACCTCTGAAAATTCCTGAGTGGAAGTGGGACATGATTGAAATGGACTTCGTTACTGGTTTTCCAAAGTCCAAGAAGGGCAACGATGCAATCTTCGTTGTTATTGATCGTCTCACTAAAGTAGCTCACTTCTTTGCTGTCAAGGAAACTATCTCAGCTAGCCAGTTAGCAGAGCTCTACACAGCAAGGATCGTTCCTCTTCATGGTGTTCCATTGGAAATAAGCTCAGACCGTGGAAGCATATTCACTTCTCATTTCTGGAAGAGTTTCAAGATGCATTGGGCACCAAACTTCTGTTCAGCACAGCTTATCACCCTCAGTCTCAGGGGCAAGTCGAAAGAGTCAATCAGATTCTCGAGGATATGCTCAGAGCATGTGGTCTCTCCTTTGGCATGAAATGGGAGGATTGCCTTCCATATGCTGAATTCTCCTACAACAACAGCTACCAGGCAAGCCTAGGCATGGCACCATTTGAAGCACTCTATGGCCGCAGATGCAGGAGTCCAATCAATTGGTCTGGAGCTGGTGAACGTTCACTCTTAGGCCCTGACATTGTTAAGGAAGCCGAGGAGAAAGTTCGTATCATTCGTGACAATCTCAAGATTGCTCAGTCTCGTCAGAAGAGTTACTATGACAGCAAGCACAGGGATATGGTCTATGCACCTGGTGACAAGGCATATCTCCGTGTAACTCCCCTCAGAGGCACTCATCGTTTTGGTGTGAAAGGAAAGCTTGCACCAAGATACATTGGTCCTTTCAACATTCTCTCAAGGCGGGCAGAAAATGCCTATCGTCTTGAACTTCCAGAAAAGCTATCCAAGGTGCACGATGTGTTCCACGTGTCACAGCTCAAGAAGTGTTTCAAAGATCCAGATCGTGCAGTTGATCATGATTCCATTGAACTGCAAGATGATCTATCTTATGAGGAGCACCCTGTTCGTATTCTCGATGAGACCGAGCGTAAGACTCGCAACAAGAGCACCAAGTTCTTGAAAGTGCAGTGGTCGCATCATTCCGATAAAGAGGCAACATGGGAGACCGAAGAGGATCTTCGCAAGAAGTATCCGGACCTTTTCATTTCTCAGTAGGAATCTCGGGGCGCGATTCCTTCAAGGGAGGCGTTTTGTAACATCCCAAGTATGAAAATACCCCCTAGAATGTTTGTTTCTTGTTTACTTAAAGTATTGCATCATATCATCATGTTGTTGCATTTGTTTCTTATCTTGTTGCATTTGTTTTTCCCTGTTTTCACCATTCAATTTTAAACTTTATTCAAACAATTATTTCATACTTGCTCTGTTACAACCTTTTAAATAAAATTCTCAAACAAAAACAACCAAATTGTTTTCATTTTATTCCATAATGCTCACTTGTTAAATTAATGGTTTTAATTCAATCAATTAAATCCAAATCACATTTCAAATTCAAATCAAATCTTCAAATAGCAACCAACTTGAGGTTATAAAAATCTCCAAATCAAATCAACTAATTGAATCAAATTAACAATAGGGTTCACCCTATTAAAATGATGTTTTCAATAATATTTTTTTCAATACTTAAAAATCATCCAATTTGGTTTAATTAACAAACAGCAAGTTTTTGAAAACTTTTGGAAAACAAAAGTTAGTTTTTAGTTGCTATTTGAAAAACTAAACTAACCATATTTTTTTTCCAAATTTTTGCTAACCTAAAAACCTTCTTTTTCTTCCATTTTGTTTTCAGCAAAAATAATAATAAATAAACAGAAAAAGGAAAAGAAAATCTAACCTGCGAGGGGGGGGGGGGAACCAAAGTGGCCCAGCCCACTTACCTTCGCGCGCTGGCCCGGTACCCCTTCATCGCCGCCCCCGTCGTCTAAACCTGTACGGCGCCAATCTGAGCGGTGCCACGGCGGCAGCCACCGCGCACCGACGGCCAACCTCGACGCCCGCGCCCTATAAGAACCCTACGGGACCCCCTAGACCTAACCCTAGCCTAGGTTTCCTGTTCCCCCATCGTTTCCGCCGCCGATCGCCACCATCTACTCGCAGTTTCCCTCCTCTGTACCTCACCGGCGATTTCTTGTCTGAATCCACGATGGCGCCACCCACCTCGCAGCTCCACTCTCCTATCTAAGCACTGGAACCAAGCCACCTCGTCACCCTCTACAGATTTGACACCGGAGCGACCACGGGGAGCCACCACAGACGCGCCGCCGTCCTCGTCCACGTCGCAGCTGTCGCCGTCACGCCGTCGTCATCAGGCCTCTGCCACGACTCCGATCGGTGGTGAGCACCACCGTCTCCATCCTCTCTCTACCTCTGCACGATTGCACGCATCTGCACACGTTCCGCAACACCAGATCGAAGCAGCTACGAGCACAACCACCGCTCGCCGCCGGCGTCTCTTTTCTGTCAGCTAAAGTTCAGTCTTGCGCGCGTTCTGGTTTCAGTTAACGTGTTAGATCTGAACGTTACCTTTGCTGCATCACGGTATCTGTCGAACTGACGAAGACAGCGCAGTGGTAGCACTGCTCTGAATCGTGCGCGCGGTCGTGGGATCGATCCCCCGCGGCTGCGAATTAATCCAACCCTTTTTGCGCGCAGTACTGACAGGCCTGCCCCACCAGCTAGTGACCCTTGTGGCCACGCAAGCACGCACAGCGCCACGCTGGCCCGTGGCCCACTAGCAGTGGCTGTGGCTAGCCCCCAGTGCGGTGTAAATTGTTTCTGCACGTTTCTGTTTCAAAAACAATCCTTTTAATTTGCAGTTTAATCCCTAAAACAAAAACATTAATAACTTCTAATCTATAATCCAAATAATAAAAGTTAAATATGTTTGTTGTTCTAAATTTACTTGTCTATCCAAATAATCTAATTGTGTACTGTTTTGAAATTACCAAATGCATCCAAAATTCAAATTTAAATAATTCAATTGCAAATTGCTAAAATCCATAACTAATTCATAATTAATCCAAATAATGCAAATAAAATATGTTTTCCATACCATTTTGATCCATCTTTTCAAATATAAATTTTGTTTCATGATTTGAATAATTTAAATTGCCTAAATAATTTAATCCTTGTTTAATTCATTTAAATTTGATAAAATCATAACTTGCTCAAAATAAATTATTTTTGAACATGCAAAATATGTTTTCAAACTAGAAAAGTATAAACTTTTAAAATGTGAATTGGAATCTATGTTTTGAACAAATAAAATTCAAATAAAATTCACACTTGCTTTAAATTCATTTAAAACTTGTTTAATATTGTTAAAGTCATAATAAATTCATCCTAACTCCTATTTCAAAATTTGAAACATGTAATCCAACTAAAATTTGGTATTCTTTTCAAATATGAATTTTGTTATTTGTTTTGAACACTTTAAATTGATGAAAACAACAAATGCTTGTGTGACATGTTTAAGTAACCAAAAATTTCCAAATTTAATAAATGATTTCCAAACTTGTTAAATTCCTTTACCACTTGCATCTATTGTTGTTATTTTGTTGTTATCATGCATGCATCATGCTAAGCAAACTTTCACATGGTAATAAATTGTAGATCATTTGTTTCCACTTAATTCATGGACCTTTTCATATGCAACTCAAAATTGCATATGGGTCCATTTAAATCGTGTTGCCATGTCACTTAATTTATTTTGATGCATCTATCAAATTGACATGCATCATCCCATGATTGTGCACTATGCCAGGATATTGATTGTTTATATTTCTGTCTTGTTTGTTTGCTTCTTCTCGAATAGACGACGACGTTGAGACAGACGATCTTTACAGCACCCCTTCTGAGGATCTAGCTCAGTACCCGGCTGCTGAGTTTGCAGGCAAGTTATCACTCACATGAACCATTGTGTTCCTTCCAACCCTGGTTACCGATACTTTCCGTTGTCTATTTTGCTAGCCCTATGTAGTAGTTGTTTCTGTTACGAACCTATCACATGAATCCCTTAACCCTGATATTGCCTCACCACCCCTCCTACAACCCCATTGATTGAGCCAGTGTCTTACTAGCATGCTTAGGTTGTTTTGCTCGAGTCTGTTACCCGTTACTTTCAGTTACTATATTTCATTATGTTCTGGGGGGCTCGATGTTTAAATCAATCAATCATGCTAATGTTATTGTTAAATAATAATTTGATGATAAGGCACCGGCAGGAGGCCCTGTGTGGTTTTGAGGCCTGCTAGTGTCGACCCTAATAGGAAAAGGGTCTTGTCTACTGATCCATGATGAGCGCACTACCCGCATGTGGGAAGCGAGTATGGGCGCCCCCCTCAATTTGATTCGATTCGCATCTCGTCCAAATCATCTCATTTAGTTCGTGTTTTCCATTTGCCGCATGCATGTTTTTGCGAGCCCAGCGCAGGGTGGAACTTTTGTAGTCGGCATATAGGGGGACACGTTCTTAGAGTGCTATGAGGGTCCATTTTCTTCTGGGCTCGATTAGCCGTGCGCCCAAGGTGCTTTGGGCTTGATGCGAAGAAGAGTTGAGTTGTGTTGAGTGCCCCGCTTGGTGGAAGGGCCTTTCCATCTGGCGGGTTATTCATACGTGTACGGCCAAATTGGTGCAACCCTGCAGGGATAATCTTCTCGAGAAGCCGTGTTTTCCGCGGTTATGGTTAACTTGGTGAAAGTACTGGCTAACAAGTACTCAGGACAACTTAAACCTAATGATTCACAATCTCACACCCAATGATTAACAACTTGACTAGTAATAGGATTATTGACACAAAAACTTGATTCATCTTTAATCCAACTGTGTGAGTTATCCTCGGATTGCTTCTTTGGATAAGGGGCGAGATCCAGGATGGGTTTGTTTGAAGTTATCTTTCAGTTGGTTACAATACTCGATCTTATCTCCTTTCTGTTAGCCGGAAGTGGTAGAATCTCTGTAGTTGGTTAGCGCAGCCAGTTGCAGCATCTTTTATATCCCTTTCTTCCGTCGAACCCAAGGCATCTGTGCTTGGTGTTGACGGGCTACACTTTGGTGAACTGTGAGTCTTGCTTGCCAGTACGTTTATGTACTGACCCCTTTGGGGCTGTGGTTTCCGCAGACTACGCTTACGAGGATCCCCGTGACGGCTACTACATGGAGTTTGACGAGGCTGCTGACGAGTAGTTAGCGGACCCTGGCAGGATCCGAGACATCGTGGATGGGCTCCGTCTTTATTTCAGTTTCCGGCTTCTTAAGCCTATTTGGATTTGTCTGTACTCAGACCTTTGAATGCTTCCGCTGAGATGTAATGATGTTATGTTGGGACATGTGTCCTCTGGATGATTGTATTTGCTATCTCTGCTCTAGTGAGAGCTATTTGCAACTTATTTCAATCTTTTGTGTCTTAGAGACATGTTGTGCTATCATTCTGTTACAAGCCGTTGATGTACCATGTGTGTATGGTATGAAGTACGTCAATGGTAGTGTCCTGATTTCTATGGGATAGTTTACGTCGACGCTGAACAGATAGGGGCTGGTTGTCACACATACGTGTGTTGGCCTACTCGTAAGAGGACGCGGGTGCCGGTAAGCCCCGTAATCCAATCTACTACTGTTCAACGGAACGGCGAGTATCCTCTAGAAGTCCGGGTGCGACAGGGCCTTCAAGCCAGCTCGGGGCAATATGAGTCATATTCTGGTCATGGTTGACAAATTTACCAAGTGGATTGAGGTGAAGCCAATACGTAAATGTGATGGGCATACTTCTGTGACCTTTTTGAAGGATATTATCCTGAGATATAGCTACCCGCATGGGATCATCTCGGATAATGGAACAAATTTCGCTGAGGGAGCCTTTGCTCGGTTCTGCAAGGAGAAGAGGATCCGGCTAGACATTATGCCATTTGCGCATCCGAAATCAAATGAGCAAGTTGAAAGAGCTAATGACATGGTCCTATCCAGAATAAAGCCTCGGCTAATTGAGCAATTATAGCGAACCCCAGGTTGTTGGCTGGACGAGTTGCCGGCGGTGTTGTGGAGTCTAAGGACTACCCCTAACCGATCTACCGGATACACACCATTGTTCCTATTATATGGAGCAGAGGCCGTGTTGCCCACTGACCTTGAGCATGACTCACCGAGAGTGACCCTCTTTACAGAGGCAGAGGCAAGAGAAGCCAGAGAAGATTATGTTGATTTGCTAGAAGAAGCAAGAGAGTTAACCCTGTCGAGATCAGCTGTATATCAACAAAATCTAAGATGCTATCATAGCCTGAAAATAAACCCAAGGGTATTCCGAGAAGGAGATTTAGTGCTTTGGCTGGTGCAATGCACAGCCGGGATGCACAAACTTTCCCCGCCCTAGCAAGGGACGTTCATCGTGAAAAAAGCTCTGCATAATGATGCTTACTATCTCATTGATGCACAGGAACCACAGAAGAACATGATGGACAAGTCCAGAGAGGAAACTAAGCGCCCCTGGAATGTAGCTCTACTCCGTCGTTTTCATTCCTGAAAATGCATTGTATGTATCTCCTCACCGAGTTGAATCTATGTCGGCACCCCGAGAAGGAACTCGGGGACTGTCTGTGCCTAACTTGTTCTGTGTTATTACTTCTTGCTTTGGTATGTCGGTTAATCATCTCGGAATTTCATGTGTAAGTTTAGTAGTGTGCTTAAACCTAAGGGCCAACTCTCCGACTTCGCTGCTGTCTGAAACCCGGCGTCATGGCAAGCGAGAGAACAAGCCAAGGGTCAATGATCACATGAAAAACTACATAGGAAAGAAAGAGTTAGTCAACCGACATAAGTTGTTTTTTCTTACGTTTTTTCGGCTAAGTGTTGGGCAGTTTTAATTCCTATCTTAGAATTGTGAATATTATAAACTTGGTTTTCAAAATCTCGTGACTTAACTGTCAAAAAACCACAAGTGGCAGACAAGAGCTGAGAAGAAAAAAGCCGAGTGGATAAGAAAACAAACTCGGGGACTCGAATTAAAGCAATTCGGCATTCAACCAGTGTTGCACAAACTTAAGTAAAAGAAGAGTGGCAAACGTTAAATGTATTTCTTACAACTGCACCCGGCATACCAGGGATCTCACGAATTTAAAAAGTATTTGATAAAGGTTTAGGCCGCGGCGAGAGGAGTGGAGTCCGTGCCGGTCCTTGCCGGGTAGCTGGAATCGGCGGTTGGCTCAAAGACAACCGTCTTGTTGGCAGGCTCGGAGACAACCATCTCGGTGGCGAGCTCGGACGCGACCGTCTCGATAGCGGGCTCAGGAGTACTCAGCTCGGGGGCGGGCTCGGAGATGACCATCTCGGTGGTGACGATCTCGACAGTTGGAGTGGTAGCCGCCTTGGTGATTCTGGCCGGGTCGTTCTCGGCCTCGATCACCTCGTCAAACTCCTCGGAGTCGTCATCCTCCTCGGCTTCTTTGTCGACATTGTCGCCATCATCTCCCTTGTCCTTGTTCTCATCCTCGCTCTTGGTGTCGGGCTCGGGGGGACTATCCACGTACTCCTTGGTGTCAGCGTAGGAGGCCAACCGGTACGCGGTTTCCTGGCGAGCCCGGACACATTCTGGTTGAGCAGACCATTTGGATTTGGTTCGTGTCGTGGTGTGGAGAAGACAGATGCCATGGGATGGCTTATGTTTGGGGACGATGGACACTGTGGGTATCCGAGGAGAGATCGCACGCATAGCTGGCGCGCTCTCTACAGTGCAAACAACAAGATTTACCCAGGTTCGGGGCCCTCGTGTGGAGGTAACACCGCTACTCCTGACTCTCTCTCTGTATATGTGGTGCTGAGTACAATGGTTCCTCCAGCTCAAGGAGCTAGAGGAGGAAGAAGCTCTATTGCTATCTCTCTCTCTATAAACAAACTAGCAGCACTTCTGTTCGCACGTAACAGGGCGACCCTCACAAAGGAGGGTTGTGGCCACCTTATATACTGGTGGCCACCAACTAATAGTACATGTTTAGGTGACTACACAATGTGCCGTATGGCACGCTTCCGCTTATCCGCTGACAGATGCCGAAAGTCTCCGCTGTCGTGGTCGCTGACATGTCCTGTCCCCCTTGTCAGAGACAGGACGTGGCCTCGCCCATACAACGCACTGTACCAGCGTATGCATACGCATCATCACGCCTACTAAGTTGAACCGCACGCCTGTACTCTCCCTGATTATACGGGATCACAACGACTCCATATACTTTCCTTCTGAGAAGAGTAAGTCCCTTGTCTATCCGGATCCTCCAAGTGCTACTCGGACGATCTAGACGGCCACTCATTTCTTCACCTTGGCTTCTTGTCCTTCCTACCGAGTAGCTCCATCTCGGTAGCCATTCTACCCGGTAGCTCCGTACTCGGTATGGACCAACTCGGCAGTACATACCCAAAACTACATTTCTGACCAATCTTGCCCCTACTCGGGGGTAGCCCCCCCGACATTAGTCCCCGAAGCTGGTATGGTCTGGTGAACTCGGACGTTGGGTCGTGCCAGCTTAAACCAATTTCCTCCAGAATGCCTAACCGAGATGCACCCATCTCGGTCGAGTTCAAACTCGAACTCGGATTCAATCCACCACTCCTTGGTGAACTCACTCCCTTCAGCCGAGTAGGCCACACTGCTTTGTATTTTACCGAGATCCCAACACTTAGCCAATTTTTCACTGATTTTGCCGCTTGAACGAGATTGCCTAGTTATCTTCGCGTGCAAGTCTCAACATGTGGCGCAGAAAGCAGCCCACGTCGCCTCGGTTCCCGTGCGGTCGCAGCGCACGCGCCACGCCCACGCCCCTCACTGCACAACGGGCGCACGCATCGTCATGTCCGTTCGCGGAAAGGCACTCAAGTGCCCACGTCGCGCGGCGTGCGATTAACTGCGCCAGTTACGCGCGGTAATACTGTTGTGTCTGTTTCTTTGGACGCAGTAACTTCCACGCACCCACGTTCGCCTCCGCAACGGATCTGGAGCAGCTACTGCGTTTAGGGGGTATAAATACCCACGCGCCGCCCGTCGTATCATTTCCTTCGCCATTTGCCCCCTCTTCTTCTTCCTCGCTCCTCGCACGAGCGCACATAGAACACGCTGCTCCACCGCACGCCGTCGAGCTGCACCGTACACATAAGAGAGTACTCCACCTCCGCGCGGCACCGCACACTGGAGCGCCGCCTGCGCACAAGGGCCTCTCTGCTTCTCGCGGATCTTCCTCGCTCTGCACCGTACCTTCCTCATCACCGGTCTTCTTCGACCTCCTCACCGCGGACAGCACGCCACGACGTTTGTCTACTGCGCCACCGCGGCCCTTCTTCGTCCACTACGTCTCGAGCCCCTCCTCGCGCTTGCACGCATCTCGGAGGCGTCGAGATCTAGAGCCGCCGAGATGGACATCGACCTGGAAGGCCCCGCATCCACCCGCGGAGCCTGGGAAGGCTCCTATGTGGTGGCCTCGGACATACAGTGGCTCGTGAACAGTCGCCGTGTGCCGCCGAGAGTCGTCTGCAGGTCCCCTGGCCGCGAGTTGGAGCTGCAACACGGAGACGGCGAACACGTCGTCTTCCTCAGCCACTTCAAGCGTGGATTCAGCCTCCCCATCTCCGAATTCATGCCAAAGTTCCTTCATCACTTAGGTTGGCAACCACACCATCTCCCTGATAATGCGATTACCATGCTTTCCACCTTCGTAACCTTCTCGGAAGCTTATCTCGGTATTTACCCCAGGTTAGATATCTGGGCCAAATACTTTCACTTCCGCCAGCAAGTTCTCCCCAACACCGCCAATCCAAACGCCCCCAAAACAATGACCCAATGTGGCACCTCCATGATCGTCTATCGGAACACCACTGAGTATCCCCGAGTTCATGGACTTGATTCCTGCCGCAAGTGGCAGAGGGGCTTCTTCTATGTGAAGAATCCCGACCCGGTGGAGGGCGCCGAGCAGGAAGATCTCATCAAGCTTCCTCCCTTTCGCAACGACCCCCCACTACAATGTTAAACTGGAGGTACAATCCCAAGAAGACTGTACCCGAGGTGAACGTTGTAGACGGTCGCCTGAAGCAGCTTGTCAAGGACGGGCTCCAAGCTGATGACCTCATCGCTACCTGGGTGAGCCGCTGGGTCCTGCCTCTGTAACTCAGGGCCCACAAGATGATATTCATGGGCGAGGCCCAATAATGCACATGCACAACCATCTTCGAGCTCAGCAAAAAGGAGGTGGCCATCTGGGCCAAGTGCATCGCCACGGTCACCCTCTCTGAAACTTGGGATTGGGGACTCGAGCCCTTCAACCGAGATAGGCTGGCGCCCCAAGTAAGTATTTTCCATTCTACCGAGTTGCTTTTTTCCGAGTTCATTTATCTCTTTATGGTTTATGTTTTGCATGCCCTATCGAGTAGAGTACATCTCGGTCTCTTCCGAGTTCACTTGGTTTCTTATGCTTTGTGTTTCGCATGCCCTACCAAGTAGAGTACATCTCGGTCTCTTCCGAGTTCACTTAGTTTCTTATGCTTTGAGTTTCACATGCGCAACACTTCGATCGCCAGAGGGAGGAGAACAAGGAGGTCCTCTAAGAAAACTGGAAACCTGACCGGACCGAGGACGATGTCGAGCAGTTCGACTTCCAGGACACGCTCCCCATCCCACTCGTACATCCTCCTGCTCAAACTGGTAAGTCCCGAGTTCCAACCTCAATCCGGGACTGGTCCGAGGATGATGAAGGTGACACTGATGATGATTGTATTCTTTTGGAGGTATCTAACCCCTTCTCGGTCTCATTTGTGTACTCTTTTTTCTTGTTCCCAGCAGACTTGGACGATTAGGTGATTGACGCGACACCCGTGTCCGTTGCCGCCCCCGTGGGACTGAGGAAAAGGACCGAAAGCGACACTGTTGAGCCCCCACCCAAACGACACAAGAAATCCGGGAACAAGGGTCCCAACGGTGGCAAAGTCACGGAGAAACACCAAAGGAACCAGAGGCCCACGGTTGACGGGTAAGTTACTTCCGAGATGCTTCATGTTTGCATATTCCTGGCTTTTCTGCCTCTGTTGACCGAGATATTTTGCAGTTGCACTTTCTTTACTCTTCCGTTTTTCCTTTCCTCAAGTGATCCCCTTGATGCCGAGGACCTCAGTGCGCCCGCGGGACCGAGTAGCGCCCGCGACGTAATTGACCTCGATTCCGAGGACATGGACACCCACATCGAGGACCGATCCGAGATGCCCCTCCCGGACCGAGAAGACCAGGATCTCAGCGCAGGTGACATGGGCGCCGAGATGGATAACCAAGAGACTGCGGAACCGCCGGAGTTGACCACCGAGTAGCAACACGAGCAACAACCCGAGCAGCAGTCAGAACAACAAACCGAAGTCGCGGCGCAGAAGCAAGCGCCGCATCAACCAATTTCTCCTACATCCACCGCAACAACACCGCCAACCCCAACGAGAAGAACTTCCCCACTGGAAGTAGTAGCAGCAGCAAGCACCACAGCTACCATCACGACAGCAGAAGCAGCAACCAGCTCAGCACCAACGACCACATGCACAATTCTATCCGCAGCAACAGTAACCAGCTCAGCCTCCACAATAACGAACCCAGCAGGAGCAGCAGCATCACCCAGCCCACCGCCTCCGAGAAGACCAGCGGGACCCCGCACTCAGCAGACAACCAAGTTTGCGCCATCACAGGGCGCAGTGGCTAGAGAGGGTAGTAGCAGCCAAGCGACGAGACTTGTAAATGTTCCGGTGCACTGGCAGAAGCAGCAGCAGGCGCAACAAAAGAAGACCGGGGCGAAGGTGAAACCCGGAACCCTGGCAATCAACACGAACACATCGACGCCACCCTGGACCGGATTGGCTTCATCGATCCGGAATACAATGGGAAGAAGCTGGGCCCGTTGGACCACTACCGGACATCCTGGAACCGGGCCGATGTCGGCAAAATCTCCATGCCGGTTTCATGTTCTAGCAGCACCTTGGCGCGCAAGATGTACTGCCTGCGCACTGCTGCAGAAGATGCCGAGATCACCTCCCGATTAAGTTTGTTCTCTATCCGGCTTTTTCGAGTTGACTAATTTTCCTTCCGAAATCCATATACCATCCAGTCCCCGAGATTTGGGCCGAGTAGGCAATACTCGACCGAGTTGAAGTCTACTCGGGTCAAATCTTCCAACTAATATTTTTCTTGTTTCTCTTCAGACTTGCATCAAGTCCAGCGCTCTGATCTTCCAGAAGGTTCTCTAGGCTCACCGAGATGCCAAAGAGCAGATCCAGAACATGCAGGAAGAACTGGGGGGCAAAGGTAACTCCTCCATACCGAGATACTGCATATGCTTTTTCTGCATGAGTTTTCTAACTCGGTTTCTGCTTTCTCCTTCACAACTATCTTTGAGAAGCAGCCGACGGATTCCGTCACCAAGATTTCAGCTTTGGAGAGTAAGTGTTGTATTTTCTATCTTTGCGTTTTATGTTTACGCTTTTCCTTCCCTTTGGTTGATCTTGCCTTTTTATACACACGAGCACCGAGTCTTTGTTGAGAAGCACCAGGATTGCACTGTGTTGGCCAAATGGGCACAAAGCAAAATTACGGCCTTGGAGAGTAAGTTTACTTATTCGTTCTTCTTCCTTACTCGGTTTGCATCTTCCCTCTAAGTTGCTAACCGGACTGTTTTTCTGTACAGCTGAGCACCAATCCTTTGTTGAGAAACATCAAGAGTGTCTCTCCCTGACCGAGGTGAAGCAACAGATCAACGACAGTACCGCCCAGCTCCGGGTAGAACTCCAGGCCGAGAAGAATGAAGTGGCCAAGCTTAAGATGGAGCTTGCTGAAGCTAAAAGGGTGGGAATGTAGACTGGGAAGGAGAAGACCGAACTGGTGGACCGCACTGCTGCCGAGAAGCTCGAGTTGTATGAGGAGATCAATGTCCTGCGAGAGCGGAACACTGCACTCGATCAGATGGTGAGCAGTTCCAGCGTCTTGCTAAGCAAACATGAGTCCAATGCCGATTTGTGGTTCCGCAGGCTCAAGGACCTCACCATGGAATTGCAATGTAAGCCTTGGTTTTCCTCCAACTTGCTCTATCCGACATGCTCTATCCGATTTCCTCTATCCGGCTGATTTCTTGCCTTAACTCGGGCATCCTGCTTCCCAGGGACATTCCCCGACTTTGACTTTGGTGTTGAAAGGGTTGTTGAGAGGGCCATTCAGCAACAGGCAGATGTTGGCTTCGACGTCACCGAGACTGTCACCATTGAGGATCAGATGGAGGGCATCAAAGCCCGAGTTCTGCCCCTCAAGGGTTTGGGAACCAACATTGTCTCCACCGCCATCCGGCTACGCAAACTCTTCTGGTCGAAAGTTGAGCGTCTCAAGACAGTCCACGAGCTGGCCTCCAAGCTAAATTATATCAAAGAAGAACTCAAGAAATGGCGCGCCTCAGCAACTCAAGCCGGCACAGACTAGGCCTTACACTTTGTGCTCTCCTGGTACGAAAACCTTGACCTCAACAAACTCCAAAAGATGCGGAATGATCCCGGTGGACAAAAGAAGAAAACTCTATCCGGATCCGCCAGGAGACGGCTTATCGGCTGGCCTCATACGCTGACACAAAGAAGTTTGTGGAGGGCCCCACCGAGCCCGACACCGAGCCCGACACCAACAGTGAGGCCGAGGACGACGAGGACAACGGTGAGGAGGGAGACGATGGCGACGAAGAAACTGAGGTTGATGACGGCTCCGACGAGGTGGATGAGGATATCCAGGCCGAGCAAGAGCTAGGAGCGGACTCCGAGATCATCACCACCGAGATGGTCATCTCAGAGCCTTCTCCCGAGTTGAGCGCCTTAGAGCCCACAGCCGAGAACGCCGCCTCCGAGCCTCCGACTTCGACTGCTGCCTCCGAGCCCCCCACCGAGTCCTCCAACCCGTTAGGTGCTGAAGCCGATGCATCTCCTTTGGCCGCGGCCTAATTATCTGTTTTTTAGTCTCAAACATTTCATCAGATCCGCGGTATGCCTGGTGCAATTGTATCAAACAATTATCCCACCGTTCTTCTACTCAGTTTTATTTAAGTTCTAGCAAGACTGGATGAATGCCGGATTGCGTTAATTCGAGTCCCCGAGTTGGTTTGCTTATCCACCTGGCTTTTTTCGTCTTTGCTCTTGCCTTCCACTTGGGGCTTTTTGGCAGTCGAGTCAGAAGATTTGGAAAACCGAGTTTATAATACTTCACAAAGATTAAAATTAAAACTGCCCAGTACTTAGCCGAAAAACATAAAAAAGCAACTTATCTCGGCTGATTAACTCTTGCTTCTTCTAGCAAATCAACATCATCTTCTCGAGCTTCTCTTGACTCTGCCTAAGTATAGAGGGTTACTCTCGGTGAGTCATGCTCAAGGTCAGTGGGCAACACGGCCTCTGCTCCATTTACCAGGAATAATGGTGTGTATCCGGTTGATCGGTTAGGGGTAGTCCTTAGACTCCACAACACCGCCGGCAACTCATCCAGCCAACAACGAGGGGTTCGCTGTAATGGCTCAATCAGCCTCGGCTTTATTCCGGATAGGACCATGCCATTAGCTCTGTCAACTTGCCCATTTGATCCCGGATGCACGACTGACGCAATGTCCAGTCGGATCCTCTTCTCCTTGGAGATCCGAGCAAAGGCTCCCTCAGCGAAATTTGTTCCATTATCCGAAATGATCCCATGCGGGTAGCCATATCTCAGGATAACATCCTTCAGAAAGGTCACAGTTGTGTTTCCATCACACTTCCGGATTGGCTTCACCTGAATCCACTTGGTAAATTTGTCAACCATGCCTAGAATGTGAGTCATGTTGCCCCGAGCTGGCTTGAAGGGCCCCACCATGTCTAAGAACCATACTGCAAATGGCCAAGTGATGGGAATTGTTTTCAACTCGGAAGCCGCCATGTGTATCTTGCTTGCATATTGCTGGCACCCATTGCATTTTATCACTAGATTCTCTTCTTGCTGCAAGGTAGTGAGCCAAAAGAATCGATGCCGGAAAGCCTTCTTCATCAAAGCACGAGATGAGGCGTGGTGCCCACGTTCCCCTTGATGTACCTCTTTGAAAATCTCTTCTCCCTCTTCCGGCTCGAAACAACGCTAGAGCACGCCTATGGTGCTTCTCTTGTGTAGATCCTTGTTAATGATGGTGTAGCCCTTGGATCTTCTCTGTATTTGCCTGGCCGAAATCTTGTCATCCAGCAAAGTGCCATCCGCCAGATAAGATAATATGGGCTGAGCCCAACTCGGTATCGCCCGAGTAGGAAACACTGGCTCATCCACCTCCATTGGATCAGCTGACATGACTTGCTCCGAGTTGGAGACGAGTCCCCGAGTCCCCAAGTACTGCGAGATGATCCCCGAGATGAATGCGACAGTCCCCAGGTTGAGGGGAAGCAGTCCCCGAGTTCTCCTTCATGATCCCCTCATCAATCTCCATCGGAACATCTTCTGATTCCGGCACCGCCGGGAAAAATATCGAATCCGACTCGGGAGAAGGCTTGATGGATGGCTTCTTGAGATGCTGTAGTGCAATACCTGCCGGGATGGACTGCCGAGAAGAGCCCAACTTGGATAGAGCATCAGCAGCATCATTTTCAGCTCGGTGAATGTGGTGGAACTCGCACCCATCAAAGAATCTGGACATGGTTTGGAGAAGGAACCGATAAGAAGCCATATTGGCATCCAATGCGTCCCAAGTCCTCGAGGCTTGCTGAACCACTAGATCTGAGTCGCCATAGCATATAATCCGGTGGATACCAATCTTCTTTGACACTTTTAGTCCATGGACTAGGGCCTCATAATCGGGCACATTATTGGACGCCGCAAAATGGATTTGCAGGACGTACTTGAGTTGATCCTGCTTGGGCGAGGTGAGCACAACGCCAGCACCAAGACCCTCTTTCACTTTGGAGCCATCGAAATGCATCCGCCAAATTTTTTTTTCCGGCAAGGGAGGCTCATACTGCATTTCGGCCCAATCAAGAAACAAATCCGCCATGGCTTGAGATTTGATGGCTTCTCTTCTCACATATATCGGGGTATAAGTGGCTAGCTCAATTGCCCATTTGGCTACCCGGCCACTGGGATCCTTCTTGCCCATATTTTCCGAGATGGGTGCAGTGCTCACCACCATAATCGGATGCTCTTGGAAATAAAGCTTGAGCTTTTTAGCAGCCATATAGAGTCCATATGTCATCTTCTAGTAGTGAGGATAGTTTTGCTTCGAGTTGGAGATCACCTCACTAAGATAATACACCGACCTCTGCACCGATTTTCCCTTTTCTTCTCGCTCCACCACTACCACCACACTCACAACCCGGTTGGTAGCTGCAATATAGAGCAACATTGGCTCCTTAGGCGGGGAAGAAGCCAGAATCGGAGCGGTACCCATCATGGTCTTGAGTTCCCGGAAAGCCAGATCTGCTTGTGGTGTCCAAACGAACTTGTCACTTTTCTTCATGAGCTGGTACAGAGGTAAGGCCTTCTCGCCCAATCTACCGATGAACCGGCTAAGGGAAGCCAGGCACCCGGTAAATTTCTGCACATCTTTCAGTTATCTCGGGAGAGACATGCTCTCAATAGCTTTTATCTTGGAGGGGTTGGCCTCGATACCCCGAATGGACACGAGGAAACCGAGTAACTTTCCTGCCGGGACACCAAAGGTGCACTAGGTCGGGTTCAGCTTCATCCAGTACTTCCGCAAGTTTGCGAATGTTTCTTCGATATCACTCAGGAGTGTGTGTTTCTCCTTGGTCTTGATGACAACGTCATCCACATACACCTGCACATTTTTGCCTATCTTCTCATGCAAGCATTTCTACATGCATCTCTGTTACGTGGCCCTAGCATTTCTCGACCCAAAGCACATCACACGATAGCAATAAGCCCCGTACGGGGTAATGAAATCAGTCTTTATTTGATCAGCCGTGTTCAGTGGGATCTGGTGAAAACCAGAGTAGGCATCAATGAAAACAAAAGTTTGCAACCGGCAGTGGAGTCGATCACCTGATCTATCCGGGGCAGTGGGAACGGGTCCTTGGGGCAGGCCTTGTTCAAGTCGGTGTAGCCAACGCACATGCGCCACACCACAACAACCATGGGATCATCCTTCTTCTTCTCGACCATGACCGCATTGGCCAGCCAATCCGGATGAAGTACCTCCATGATAAATCCGCTTGCTAACAGCCTTGTGATCTCGTGACCAATGGCTTTTCTTCTTTCTGCCGCAAAGTGGCGCAGGGCTTGCTTCACCGGCTTGGCATCCGGCCGCACATGCAAAGAGTGCTCAGCCAACTCCCTCGGGACACCCAACAGATCCTGATTGGACCATGCAAAGACATCCTGATTCTCACGGAGGAAGTGGATGAGCGCACTTTCCTATTTCTCCTCCAACCCGGCACCAATGATGGCGACATGCTCTGGAACTCCGGGTCAATATGGACCTTCTTGGTCTCCTGAGAGGCCTGGAAAGTGGTACCGTGCTGAGAGCTAGGCATCCCGGGCATGCCGAGTTGAGCTGCCTGGGCCATGTCCACCATCTCGTGTATCTTCTTCTTCTCGGCAGCGATGACCATGGACTCGGCCAGCCGAGATCCAGTTGATGCGCACTCCAGATAGCGCTTGTAATCACCTAAGATGGTGATAATGCTGTTGGGGCCGGGAAGCTTCATCTTCAAATAGGCCACATGAGTAGAGGCCATGAACTTGGACAGAGCCGGTCTACCGAGAAAAGCATGATAGGGGCTCTGGAGGTCCACCACCGCGAACTGCAAGCACTCAGTCTGACAATTCTCCCTGGTGCCAAAGAGAACATCAATCCAAACCCGGATGATAGGAGCACATGATACTCCTGGCACAATGCCTTGGAATGTAGTCTGGCTGGGCAACAACATGTTCTTGGTGTAGCCGAGCTTCTCCATGGTATCTGGGTACAGAATGTTGATGCTGCTGCCGTTGTCGATCAGCACCTTGCTGAACTTCACATTGATCTTGGGCCCAATGAATGTTGGGTCCACCACCAAGGCATAGCTACCCGGGTTGGGCACGATCCTGGGATGATTAGCCCGAGACCAGACAATGTCCTGGTCGCACCAGTGCATGTAGTCCAAAACTGCCGGCATCACCACGTTTACCTCCATCGCCCGCCTGCGCAGGCTCTTCTTGTCATCCGGCTCGGTAGTGAACACCATTTAGCAAGTTCAAGTCTCCTTGGAGCTAATAAAACAACATGTGGAGCAACAGAGAGAGGCCTAGAGCAGTCAAAACACACGTAGCAATAATAACCCCATAAATGGGTCCTTTAGTAGCTAAGCGGCGAGCAATGAATGAACCAAGGTTAAATTTATCGGTACTAGTCAGTGCAGCAGCAAGATAAGCAAGATGGTAATTTGAAATATTACTAGTGTTTCCTCTAGCAAGAACACTAGTAGCAAGGTAATAAGTGAAATATCTAATAGCGGGGAGTTGAATATTTCTTATCTTGCCACGCTGAGATGTGTGATCATCATCATTGGTAATTCCACGGTAGAGATCCATCAAATCAGAGGGCCTTTCTTGAATCTTTCTCGTCGTCCCCGATGCATTAATACCTATAATGCTGCAAAAAAATGAAGGCATGGAAATAGTTCTATCATAGATTTTGAATGCAATTGATGGGTCATACTGGGCATTATGAAAAATGAAGCTCTCAACAAAAGTTTTTGTCAATAAAGCATATTAGGGGCTCCCATGATTCATGTAATCGGTTAAACCATCCCTATCAACCAACTGCAAGAAATCCTCGAGTATGCCTGCATCATTAAGAAAAGTATAGCAAGGGAAGGTACATGGATTTGCATCTCTATCATTCCCCGTGATACGTCCATTTTTCATCACTGTTTTATATTGTTATTTTCAGTTATTCATCGATATTTTTCATGTTATGATGAATTATTTATTTTATTTCATCTTATTTTGCATGTTTCATAATTTTTGGAGAATAAACGCCGGGACCAGGAATCTGATGGAAAAAGCACCATCGAGATATCCTATTTCCGATGTTCAGAAGAAGAGGGGGATACCAGAGAGGTCTTAGAAGTCCCGAGCAGGAAGCTAGCCAGAAGGGCAGCCAGAGGGGGGCCACAGGGGGCCCACACCATGGGGTGGCGCGCCCCCTGGCCGCGCCGCCAGGTGGTGTGGCCACCCTGGCCCACCTCTGGTCGCCCCCTTCCACATACTTGACCCCCAGGAAACCCTAAGCCCCAGGACATCATCGAAGAAATATTCCACCGCCGCCTCGGGGCGGAAAACAACAGAGAGAGAAAAGCTCTCCGGCAGGGAGAAATCTACCGAGAAAATTCCTCCACAGAGAGGGGGAATCATCACCATCATCACCGTCATCACTCTGGGCATCATTGAGATCTTCATCGTCATCATAATCACCACCAGCACCATCACCCTCATCATCCACCTTCATCCCGCTTTAACAATTAGGGGTCTTTATTGTTTTTCTTCACTAGATCTCTGTCCCGTTGTGGATTACACTTTATGAACAGATTGTTATTATCCATTATATCACCTCTGATTATGATCCATATGATGTCTTGCGAGTAGTTCGTTTAGTTCTTGAGGACATGGAAGAAGTCATGATGTTAGTAGTGGAATTATGTTGAAGTAATATCTAGTGGTTTGATATTTTAGTTGTGGTGTTATTCTTCTAGTGGTGTCATGTGAACGTCGACTACATGATAATTCACCTTTATGGGCCTAGAAGGATGCATTGTGTATTTGGCTACTAATTGTGGGGTTTCCGGAGTGACAGAAACCTAAACCACCGTTAGGAAACCAATGCATGAGTTAGTTTAGAATCTCAGAGTTTTAAGGCTGTGGTTAGATTTATCTTAATTACTTTCTTGTATTTGCGGATGCTTGCGATGGGTATAATCACAAGTATGTATTAGTCCTAGTTGGGCGGTGCATTAGCTTAGGTTAACCCACACAACACATATCGAACCAATAAATATTAATCAACCATATGAAGCGAAAGCACTTGACGAAATTTCCATGTGTCCTCGAGAACGTTTGGTAATCATAAGTAGAACAACCGGCTTGTACTTTGCTCTCAAAAGGATTGGGCCACTCGCTGCAATTATATTTACTGTCTTTTATTTACTCGCACTTTATTTATCTGCTATATAAAAACCTCCGAGAACCCGTTTGCTAGTGATTAAATGGAATCCTCTATCCAACCTGCATGTCAACACCTTTTGGTCCTCGTTGAGTTCGACACTCTTATTTATCGAAAGTACTACGATACACCCCTATACTTGTGGGTCATCAAGACTATTTTCTGGCGCCGTTGCCGGGGGGTGAAGCGCTACTGGTAAGTGGAATTGGTAAGAGAAACTTTTACTGTGAGTGCTGTTTTTATTTCTGTCTGTTGCTTTATTTCATTATGGATAATTCTTTTGGTTCTCTGTTTAGGGGTATTTCTACCATTACTACTAGGGTAGTAGGTGACCCGTTATCTGCTGAATTAGATCCTTATAAAATACCTATGAAATTTGTTGGACATGTTATGGATAACTGCTATTATGGAGATGGAACAGTCCATCCCGATGATCATTTGCTCTTTATACATGAATTATGCGAGTTATTCAGGGGTGGAGGTATTACAATGGATCAAGTTAAAAGGAAATTATTCTCTTTATCGCTGAAAGGTAGAGCTGCTGAATGGTTTAGATTACTGAAGAATGGTGAATCTATTGGATAGGAGGAAATTTTACCTCTCTTTTATTCTAAATTCTATCCTCCCAGTGAGATCGATTCATAACGATCGAAATCAAATATATAATTTCTGGCCTCATGCTGGAGAGATTATTTCCCAAGCGTGGGGGAGAATGAAGTTATTAATGCTTAAATGTCCCATTCATGAGCTCCTGAGTAATATTGTTACCAATAATATTTATGCAAGGCTTTCTCTTCATGATAAGGATTTATTGGATGCTTCTTGTTCTGGATCATTCACACGTATGAAGGAAGAAGCTAAATGGGATCTTATTGACCGTATTCAAGAAAACACTGAAGGATGGGAGAATGAGAAAGGTAGAAAATGAGGTATAAATTATGATTATGAATTCATTAAAGCTTTTATGGGAACTGGTGATTTCTATAATTTTAGTGTTGTTTGTGGTCTTGATTCTCAAATCTTTGCAAATTGTCTTAAAGCCTTTGCCTCCTATCTTGATATCCCTAAAAAGGAATTGAGCAAGTAGCATGCACCTTATAAAGATATTGTTCCTGTTAGAAATATAGAAGTGCATGGTGTTAATCCTGCTGTGCCTGAGCCTTATATTGAGAAAATGCCTTTCCCAACTAAGGTAGAATAACACTCTATTGTAGCTAGTGTGGTTAACAAAAGTATAAAGAAATCTATTGAACCTGATGAACAAATAACTATTGAACCTGCTGTAGCAATAGTGAAAGACCTTATTTATGGAAACGTAGAGGATGAACATATTTTCCTTTGTGAGGATGCTTCTAATATTTTCTCACACCCAAATAGACCTAATAAACTAGTGTTCTTGTGCTTTCTATTAAGATTGGTGATCATTGCTATTATGGTTTGTGTTACATTGGTACAAGTTCTAGTGCTATTCCTTATGAGCTTTATAAAGAAATCATGCATGAAATTGGTTCTTGTGAGCTTGACGACATTCATGTGGTTATTCAGCTTGCTAATAGAGAAACTATATTTCCGATTGGTATTGTTAGAGATGTGGAAGTTTTATGTGGTAAAACTAAATATCCTACTGATTTTTTTAGTGTTGTATAAGGCTGATAGTAAAACTTGTCCTATTATTTTTGGTAGACCTTTCTTGAACACTTGTGGTGCTATTATAGATTGTAAGAGGGAGAAGATATTGAATAAATTTGATGGAAAATCTTATGAGTTCAATTTCTCCAAATTTGCAAGAGCACCTTATGAATCTGAATTGCCTAATGAGAATTTTAGAGTTAAACAACTTGCCTCTACTACTCTTGCTCCTAACAATGCTTTGCAACAATATATGGAGGACCATGAGAGTGAGGTCTTTATGGAAGAGAGAAATGAGATTGACGATATTCTTCTTCGTCAACCGGTGATACTGAAACATAATTTACCTGTGGAAGACTTGGGTACCACATTACCACCCAAGGAGGATCCTGTCTTCGATTTAAAACCACTAGCTAATGATCTTAAATATGCTTATATTGATGAGAACAGAATATATCCTGTTATTATTAGTTCTAAAATTTCAGGTGAAGAAGAGGAAAGATTATTGGCAATATTGAAGAAACACCGTGGATCTATTGGATATACTCTTGATGATTTGAAAAGGATTTCTCCCTCTATATGTCAGCATGTTATTAATATTGAACCTGATGCAAAGCTAGTAGTTTAACATCAACGCTGTTTAATTCCTAAGATGAAGGAAGTGGTAAGAAATGAGGTATTAAAACTCCTTGATGCTGGTATTATTTTTCCTATTGCTGATAGTAGATGGGTGAGCCTTGTGCATTGTGTCCCTAAGAAGAGAGGAATGAACTTTGTGCCTAATGAAAATAATGAGATTATTCCTCAAAGAGTAGTAGTTGGTTATAGAATGTGCATCTATTTTAGGAAAGTTAACAAGGTTACTAAGAAAGATCATTATCCTTTGCCTTTTATTGATCAAAAGCTAGAGATGTTGTCTAAGAAAACTCATTTTTTGCTTTCTTGATGGTTATTTTAGGTTTTCTCAAATTGCTGTTAGGAAGCAAGATCAAGACAAAACAACCTTTACTTGTCCTTATGGTACTTATGCTTATAGACGCAGGCCTTTTGGTTTGTGTAATGATCCTGCTACGTTTCAAAGATGTATGTGTGCTATTTTTCATGGTTTTTGTGAAGAAATTGTGAAAGTATTCATGGACGATTTCTCCGTCTATGGATCTTCATTTTATAACTTCTTTCACAACCTTGATAAAGTTTTGCAGAGATGTGAGGAAACTAATCTTGTTCTTAATTGGGACAAATGCCACTTTATGGTGAATGAAGGAATTGTTTTTGGACATAAAATTTCTAAAAGAGGTATTGAAGTTGATAGAGCTAAAGTGGAAGCAATAGAGAAAATGCCCTGTCCCAAGGATGTTAAAGGTATTCGTAGTGTTCTTGGTCATGCTGTTTTGTATAGGAGGTTTATGAAATATTTATCTAAAATATCAAAGCCTCTTACTAATCTTCTTCAAAAGACGTACCTTTTGTTTTTGATGATGATTGTAAGGAAGCTTTTGAAACTTCAAAGAATTCTTTAACTACTGCTCCTATTGTTCAACCACTTGATTGGAATTTACCTTTTGAAATTATGTGTGATGCTAGTGATTTTGCTGTAGGTGTTGTTCTTGGACAACGAGTAGATAAGAAATTGAATGTTATTCATTATGCTAGTAAGACTCTTGATGCTGCTCAAAAGAATTATGCTACTACTGAAAAAGATTTCTTAGCTCTGGTTTTTTGCATGTGATAAGCTTAGAACTTATATTGTTGATTCAAAAGTTACTATTCATACTGATCATGCTGCTATTAGATACCTTATGTAAAAGAAAGATGCTAAGCCTAGGCTTATTAGATCGGTGTTGCTTTCACAAGAGTTTGATTTTCATATTGTGGATAGGAAGGGTGCTGAAAATGTTGTTTCTCATAACTTGTCTAGATTGGAAAACATTACTTATGGCCCTATTCCTGTTAATGATAGTTTTCGAAATAGTATATGGTATGCTGATTATGCTAACTTTATTGTTTCCAAGTATTTTCCTCCAACATTTACAGCTCAACAAAGAAGAAAATTATTTTATCATTTGAGGCATTATTTTTTGGATGACCCACACTTATATAAAGGAGTAGATGGTATTATGAGAAGATGTGTTCCAGATCATGAACAACGTGAAATATTGAGAAAGTGCCATGGTAGTGCTTATGGAGGACATCACGCTGGAGATAAAACCACATAGAAGGTTCTACAATCAGGTTTCTATTGGCCTACTGTCTTTAAAGATGCACGTAAATTTGTTTTATATTGTGATTAATGTCAAAGAGTTGGTAATATTTGTAGACGTAATGAAATGCCTATGAGTTATTCTCTTGTTATCGAACCTTTTGATTGTTGGGGATTTGACTTTACGGGTCCTTTTCCTCCTTCAGATGATTACACTCACATTCTTGTTGACGTTTATTATGTTACTAAATGGGTAGACGCTATACCTACAAAAAGTGTTGATGGTGAGACCTCTTTAGAAATGCTTAAAGATGTTATTTTCCCTAGGTTTGGTGTGCCTAGATATCTTATGAGTGATGGAGGTTCTCACTTTATTCATGATGGTTTTAGGAAAAACCCTTTCTAAATATGATGTTAACCATAGAATTGCCTCAGCTTATCATCCTCAAACCAGTGGGAAAGTAGAATTATCAAATAGAGGGACCATCCCACATAAAGAGGACCCATGTGGCTCCTTTTGGTGGAAGGAGAACCTGAAATTAGTGGGTAAATTCTTGGAGATCACAAAACCAGTTGTCAATAGTGGGCAAACTGTCTGTTTCTGGATGGACTCCTGGGAGATTGGAGGTTCTGCTTTGCCTCTACAGCTTAGGCTACCCAGACTTTTTTCGTTTGCCAAGGATGAGAAGGCATCCGTTTGGACTATCATGAACTTGGTGAATAGAGAGGAGGGGTTCCACAAGCTTTTGATGATTTGCCATTGTCACCACAAGCTTTTGATGATTTGCTTATCCTCTCGGATTGGATGGACTCTCTTCTGTTGGATGTTTCAAAAAATGATAAATGGCTCTGTACCTGGAAAGGAGGAATATACACAGCTGCTAAGTATTATGCTCATGTTCATAAGGACATTGTGGTGTGTCCTGTTATACAGTGGCCCTGGAAAAGCAAATGCATGATGAGAATTAAAATGTTTTCATGGTTACTAATTAATGACAGACTGAATACCAAAGATCTACTGAAGAGGAGACAATGGACTGTAACTGAAAATGATAGTTGTGCTCTATGTATTGGAGACTGCTATGAAGATAGAGATCATCTTTTCTTTCAATGCAATTTTAGCAGCAGAGTGTGGAATTATCTAGGCATTGACTGGTCACAGGGAGATGATCTGCTTTCAAAGGCAAGGTTTGCCAGAAAAAGTTTTGATAAACATTTCTTCTTAGAAGTGGCTTTCATTGCTTGCTGGAACATTTGGAAGATTAGAAATGATGCAATTTTTAGATTGGATAGACCTAAATTTCCTGTTTGGAGGAATAGATTTGTTAATGACATGTATATTCATGTGCATAGGTTCCATAAGGACAAGTCCTTGTCTGTAAAGAGTTGGATAGATAGCCTCCCCTAGGGGCTTGTCTGCTGTAATTTTTTGAACCCTTTTTAAGCTATTAATAAAAGGCTGTGGGGCTCTTTGCCCTACAGTAGAAAAAGTCAAAAAAAAAAAAAATTAATCTATCTTGCAAAAGACTGTTAATAAATCTAGGAAGAATTGGTCTGATAATTTGAATGATTCTTTATGGGATTATAGAACTGCTTATAAAAATACTATGGGTATGTCTCCTTATAAAATGGTTTATGGAAAAGCTTGTCACTTGCCTTTAGAATTAGAACACAAAGCTTATTGGGCAGTGAAAGAACTTAATAAAGACTTTAAACTTGCTGGTAAGAAAAGAATGCTTGATTTGAGTTCTCTAGATGAATGGAGATGTGAAGCCTATGAAACGCTAGACTCTTTAAATAGAAAGTTAAACAATGGCATGATAGGAGAATTTTTAAAAGAGAGTTTCATGTTGGTGAGAAAGTTCTATTGTATATGTCTCGTCTCAGATTTTTTGCAGGAAAATTACTATCGAGATGGGAAGGCCCTTTATGTTATTGAAGAAGTGTATCATTCGGGTGCAATAAATATTTCTTCCCTCAAAGATAACACTACACAAGTGGTAAATGGGCAAAGACTCAAACATTATATTCCCGGGGATTGTTATGAGGAAGATGGTGATATTATTCAAGTACTGACTCCGGAGAAGTTTATTAGAGGGAAGATTCCACAATCTGCAGAGTCTGTTTTCAAATAGGTAACAGTTCTGTTAAGAAAAAGTTCGCGGATTACTTTCCAAGTTATAATTTATTGATTTTTGGAAAATATGAAAAATATCGAGCCGAAGAAGGGTAGGAGATGGTTCCCGAGGGCACCACACCACCTAGGGGCGCGGGCCCACCCCTGGCCGCGCCACCCTACGGTGTGGGCGCCCCGGAGCCCCTCTCCGACTCGTTTTCGACCTGGACTTTCCTTTCGTTGCATATGTTTCTGATATTTAACCCCCTAGACCCTCCGAGTACGTATATCGTTATCTCGTTGTCTCCGTTTCGACCTGTTTCTGTCAGGATCTGTTTTCAGTTTTAGAAGCACCATGGTCTTCGCCAACAACAACAAGGGGAAGGGGCCGTAGGAAGATGATCTCCAAGACCGAAAGCTGGAGGAGGATATCGAGAGTGGAGATGAACGAGATGTAGAAGAATACTCGCGCGTGCGTCCACGCTCTACCGTCGCAAGCTTTGGAGTCGTAGCAAAGCTCTTCAAGTTTAAGCAAGGAGCGCAGATGAGCACTGGAGGGAAGGTCCCACGTCAGTGCCTAGCCCAAGGGATACCACTTCCAAGTATTAAGAGACCTTTCCATACTTTAATTCATGATTATCAATCTATGAGGGTACCCGAGGCAAAGTTTCCTTCTTGGTGGGATATGGATCGTTCTAAACGTGCAGATGAAGAAAGCTCTTGACCTAAGGAAGTGTGGGGGAAAAATATTGATGGCTGGAATTCACCGTCTGAAAAGCACGCAATCAACTGATAAGCTTATTGAGAAGGATTCACCACCACCACCGAAGAATTAATTCCTCATTGGTATTGGCATCCCCTTGGCTTGTTCCAAGCTTGGGGGAGTGTCGCGGTATCACACCTTTATCTTTCACCTTTTTACATTTTTAGTAGAGTCATATCATGAGTAGAGAAATTATCATATAGGATAGTTTGCAGTACGGAAGTATGACTCTATAGTTGGTTATCGTTGTATCTCTTGGTTTGAGTTGTCGTAATGGAATATTAATGAGAAGTTTCATCACTTACTTTCTACACTTTATTTTAGTTTGCAATTTTTTTATATGATTGATCTTGTTATTAGTATTGGTATCAATATTGGAGCATTAAGTTAATCTAGTTGGTTTTGGCGAACTTAGCATTGGTCAGTAGCAACAAAACGTTGAGACTTAAGTAGAAAAGAGGGAGTTGCATGAAGATATATTGTTCCACGAGCTTTCTTTATTGTTAGGTCATAAGCTTAGTATTCTCAAGTAAGATTGTTTGTACCTACAAGGAAGATTGCATGATTGGTTTTATCATATGTATATTTGTTTGTTTTCCCTCAACTCTTATGCTTGCTACCCAACCTTGCTAGCCAAAAACCTGAACTGAGAGGGAATGCTTGTGCATCCAAACCTTGAGCCCCAAAACCATGCCATTTGTGTCCACCATACCTATCTATATGTGGTATTTACCGCCACGCCAAGTAAGTTGGTTGTGTGCTACCTTTAAAACCTTCAAAATTACACCTGTTTTGTGCCCCTGTTTTAGCTCATGAGGACGCAAATAGAGAATCTTTTTCTCACTTGTTTATTGAACTTTATACACCGGGACTAGTGGCTTCATCCGCTTATCCAAATGATAGAAGAGCTAGCAGCGGGGTGCCCAACCCCAAACTTAATAACACAAATTCTCTTCACTATTTTGCCCCTGATTTATCAGTCAAAGCATAATTTTAAACAAAAGAGAAAGAGGGGTGACCTTCTATACCCGTTGCAACCTTCAATGGGAGCCGCTCTTGTGAAGTCTAGTTGGCTTGTGACGTACTGTATTTTCTGTTTGCCATTCGTTGACATAAACATACACCAATCTAAAATTGTTTTCAATAACTCCATTTTGTCTTAAGCAAGTATTTGAGTTGTTGTGATCCATCCATCTATATGTTGATTTACTCAATCATGTCCTGATTTCTTCCTTGTTTATTAGAAATGCTTTTATCTGTTTGAATACCACTTTGAAAGTTACCAATGACTGCAAAGAGACTGTTATGATTGAGCATGATAAACTTTGCAATATAAGCTCTAATATAGAGACTCTGATCGAAAGATAAGTACATTGTTAATTGTTTTCTAACCAACAACGAAGTTTACCCTCACCAATTATGATTTCCTTTTGCACCTTTATTGTGATCTCCTCTACTTGTTCCAAGTTTAATTATATGATAGGAAGTTGCTGTCTAAAATGACTTGTGCTTTCATAGATGTGATGCTTATTGTCTGTACTTTATTTATTGACACCTCACTCCACAAACCTGTCGTCATGTTTAATGAGTTCAGTTTCGCTTGGGGACAAGCGAGGTCTAAGCTTGGGGGGAGTTGATACGTCCATTTTGCATCACTATTTTATATTGTTATTTTTTTGTTATTCATCGATATATTTCATGTTATGATGCATTACTTATGTTATTTCATCTTATTTTGCATGTTTCATAATTTTTGGAGAATAAACACTGGGACTAGGAATCTGATGGAAAAAGCACCGTCGAGATACCCTATTTCATAAGATCAGAAGAAGAGAGGGGATACCGGAGAGGTATTAGAAGTCCCTAGGAGGAATCTTGCCAGAAGGGCAGCCAGAGGAGGGCCACAAGGGGCCCACAACATGGGGTGGAGCCCCCCCCGGCCGCCCACCAAGTGGTGTGGCCACCCTGGCCCACCTCTGGTCGTCCCCTTTCACGTACTTGACCCCCAGGGAACCCTAAGACCCAGGTCATCATCAAAGAAATATTCCTCCGCCGCCTTGGGGCGGAAAACAACATAGAGAGAAAAGCTCTCCGGCAGGGAGAAATCTGCCAGGGAAATTCCTCCCCGAAGAGGGGGAATCATCACCATCGTCACCGTCATTGCTCCGGGCATCATCGAGATCGTCATCGTCATCATCATCACCACCAGCACCATGACCCTCATCATCCACCTTCATTCTGCGGTAACAATTAGGGGTCTTCATTGTTGTTCTTCACTAGATCTCTCTCCCGGTGTGGATTACTTGTTAGTAGTTGATGCTTGTGAGATTTATCGGTGTTTACACTTCATGACCAGATTGTTATTATTCATTATATCACCTCTGATTATGATCCTATGATGTCTTGTGAGTAGTTCGTTTAGTTCTTGAGGACATGGGAGAAGTCATGATGTTAGTAGTGGAATTATGTTGAAGTAATATCTAGTGGTTTAATATTTAAGTTTTGGTGTTATTCTTCTAGTGGTGTCATGTGAACCTCCACAAACCCGTTTGCTAGTCTTTACAGTTAATCCTCTATCCAACCTGCTTGTCAACACCTTGTACTCCTCGTTGGGTTCGACACTCCTATTTATCGAAAGTACTACGATACACCACCTATACTTGTGGGTCATCACCTCGCATCGTCGATACTTGGTGCAATGAGGTTCACAATATATGATGGTCTCAGCAGGGTAGCTAAGCGTGAAGGCCTTGTCCTCCTAGGTGCATCACTCCTAAAGATTTCTCCAAAGTTGAAGTTGTCCATTTCTGCAATTTTAGCTAACATCACAAAAATTGATTTTAAGCAACTATATGATAGGAACTACTTTAGAAACTTGTAGGAGGGCTAAACATGCATCAAAAGTAAATTATTTCACACAAAGCAAGCATTCTAGCTCATACAACCTGTCACCGGTACCAAAATACTCAAGAAATACTCCACCAAATAAAATTCTACTTGGATAATCGGAGGAGTCACATACCGGAGAGCAAATGCACCAAATTTCAGCAACAAAGATGGGCCAAGCAAAGAGATCGAGAAGTTCGCGAAGAAGAACAGCAAGAGCTTGGGTTCCAAGAATATTTCCTAGTTTGGGAGAGAGAGTGGAGTGTTTAGCAGGGAGGGGAGCAAGTGGAGGGCCAGGGGGCCCACACCATGTACTGGCGCCACCAGGGGCCAGACCATGCCCATGCATGCTATTCCTGCATGGTGGGTCCCCCCGGGGTCTCCCAGGTGCCTCTCTGCCCCATTTTTGGCGCAGAAATTTAATATAATATTTTTGGAATTTTTAGAGAAACTTCATTTTCGAGCAATTTCTAGAATTTAATAAATAATTATAAACCAGGAAAATAAATTTGGAAAAACAACACCAAAACCAGAACTGTAGAGGTTCTAAGACACTCCAATGTGTAAATAACCAATGGAAACAAGGGAAAACAAAGTGAAAACATGATGAAAACATAACTATGGATGGTGGAAAACATAATTATACTAAAGTAGCAAGGTGACAACATGGTGAAAACATAAAGGAAAAAAATGAAAACATAGTTCTGTTCATTCAAACTTACTTTGTTAACATGGTTGATCAAGTCTTGTTACCATTTTTTATATGAAGCAAAACTTTGCTTATCGCTAAATGATTATGTACCTCAACCTTGCTAGACATAGTCCCAATCATAATAATTTCATATTCTTTTTGTGGCATTCGAATGTTATAATAGAATTGTCCAATCTTGACGGTCTCAATATTTTCAATTGAATTTAAACCATATCTTCTATCAATCTTCTTGGGAAAATAAACTGTATGCTATTTATCATTAACATTAAAAGCTACTTTTCCTTGATTGCAATCAATAACAGCCCTTGCAGTGTTAAGAAAATGTCTCCCAAGAATAATAGACATATTATCATCTTCAGGCATTTCCAACACAACAAAGTCAGTTAATATCAAATAGTTAGTAGTCACTTGTACAGGAACATTCTCACATATACCAACAGGAATAGCAGTAGATTTATCAGCCATTTGCAAAGATATATGAGTGTGTATCAATTTTTTTTCCAGAGAGAGCCTCTTATAGAGAGAAAAAGGCATAACACTAACTCCAGCCCCGAAATCACATAAAGCAGTTCTAACATAATTATTTTTAATAGAAAAAGGAATAGTAGGAATACCAGGATGTCCAAGCTTCTTTGGAACCTTTCCATTGAAAGAGTAATTAGCAAGCATAGTGAAAATTTCCTCATTAGGAATTTTCCTTTTGTTAGAGACAATAGCTTTCATATAATTAGAATAAGGAGGTAGTTTAATAGCATCAGTCAAAGGAATTTGCAAAAAATAAAGGTTTCATTCATTCACAAAACTTGTTATAATGTTCTTCCTCCTTTGATTTAGGTTTCTTATTAGGAAAATGCATTGCTTTTTGTACCCAAGGTTCTCTTTCATTACCATGTTTATTAGCAATAAAATCCTCCTTAGTATACTTTGCATTTTTAGTTTTGTTTTCAGGTTCAACTTCAATTTCTTTTTTATCAGAAGCATCACTTTTATCATTACCACTTTCAGTTTCAACATCAGAGATAAATATACTATTAGGATCTTTAGCAGGTTCAGGAGATTCTACAACAGTTTTATGTCTCTTCTTCTTCTTCTTAGAAGGAGAACTATTGCTTTTAGATTGTTGATAATCTTGTTCAATTCTTTTAGGATGTCCCTCGGGATACAAGGGATCCTGAGTAGAAACACCACCTCTAGTAATTATATCACAAACATGTTTTTCTCTAGAAGCATTAGCTATCAAATCTTTTTGCACTTTAGTGAGTTGGTCAATTTGAGTTTGAACCATATGAAAATGTTTAACAAGCATTTTAACATCATTAGAGGTTCTCTCAATAATACCATGCAAATTATCAATAGCTCTAGAGTTTTCCATTAGATGATTCTGCATTCTCATATCAAAGTTGTCTTGCTTAACAACATAATTATCAAATTCATCTAAGCATTGATCAGGTGGTTGAGAATAGGGAATATCTATACTATCAAATATTGGAGAGAGTGTACCTCAACTGTTGGTGGATGAGGAATTGGCTTACATAATTCTTCTATATGTGGTAGATTCTTCACATCTTCGGATTTAATACCACTCTCTTTAAGAGATTTCTTGGCTTCCCTCATCACTTCATCATTTAATTCAATCATTCCCCTCTTCTTGGGTGTTGGTGTAGGTGTTGGTTCTGGTGTTGGTGTAGGCTCAGGTATAGTCCAATCATCATGATTTTTGGCTATTTTAGCCAATAATTTCTCAACTTCTTCCGGAGTTCTTTTCTTGAAAACACAACCAGCACAACTATCCAGGTTTGTCCTAGATTCAACAGTTAGACCATTATAAAATATATCTAGGAGCTCATTTTTATGTAATTGATTTCCATGGCTAGCTATTATTAAAGAACAAAAACTTGACCAAGATTCAGTCATTTTCTCTCCTTGAATTTGCTTAACGTTAAAGATATTCTGCAAAGCAGCATGTTGAGCACTAGCAGGAAAATGTTTTTGAAAGAAAGCATTAAGCAAACCTATAGGAATATCAATATATCCAGGTGAAAAATTGTTAAACAAGGTTTTAGCTTCATCTTTCAAAGAGAAAGGGAAGATCTTGGTAAAAAAGTATGTGCGTTTCTTAATATCATCGGAAAATAAACTACTAAAAGATGAAAGCTCATTCATATGTTTCATAGCACTTTTAATTTCAATACCACAAAAAGGTTCTTTCTCAACAATAGATATATAAGATAAATCTAGAGATAAATCATAATCCTTATCTTTAATGTGTATGGGAGATGTAGCAAACTTAGCATCATGAGAAATTTATATTTAACAACATTTCTTGCAAGAAGACTCCTAAGAGCACTTGCACTAGTAGTATCTTGAACTTCTTCAATAAAGTCATCATTAAGTTCAATGTAAGTTTCCTCAAGATCATCACGAGGAATTTCTCTGGGCTCCAATGAATTAACATGTGTACCAATATTTTTAACAGGAATTTCAATGTTTTCAATTTGTTTAGCTCTAGCAATTGTAGCATCTAGGAAATGACCTAGTGAACCAGTATCATCAAGCAAAGTTGAAGCATCAGCAAAAGTATCAGAAGCATTTTCAGACTCAGCGGAAGTTTTCAGACTCAGCGGAAGTAGCAGTGTGTGTAGCATGTGGTGGTGTAAGAAGCTTACTCATTACAGACGGTGAATAAAGAGCAACAGAGGTGTTCAGAGTTGTACCTCCCCTTGTAGTGGATGGTAATATAGGAACTTTTCCATCACGAGTTTTAGCCATGATGAAAGGCTTGCAGCGAAAAATATCACGTACAAGTGAGGAAATAAATAAAGCTACGCTCCCTGGCAACAGCGTTATAAAATAGTCTTATTGACCCACAAGTATAGGGCATCACAACAGTCTTCGAGGGAAGTAAAACACAATTTTATTGATTCGACAGAAGGGGAGCCAAAGAATATTTATAGGCCTTAACTGTTGAGTTGTCAGTTAAGCTGCACCTGAAAGTAAACTTGCTCACAACAATTTATCAGTGCAAATAGTTTTATAGAAGCAGTAGTAGTAAAATAATAGCAGAAGTAGAATAATAACGAAGTAGCAATTGCGGAGAACAACAGGATTAAAATACTGTAGTCATAAGGATGGATGAACGGGCGTTGCATGGATAAGATAATTCAGATAATAATCAAAACATGGGCATAGCAGATAGATAATAATAAAGCAACCAAGTTCTAGGCAAACCATAGGCATGTGTTCCAATTTAGTCATACGTGCTCGCAATGAGAAACTTGCACAACATCTTTTGTCCTACTAGCCCGTTTGCCGCGAGGCCTCAAGGGAAACTACTGGTAATTAAGGTGCTCCTTTTAATAAAGCACCGGAGCAAAGCATTACCACTCTGTGAACACATGTGATCCTCACATCACAACCATCCCCTCCGCTTGTCCCAATTATTGTCACTTTGTGGCCTCGGGTTCGTGACAACAATGTGTGTAAACAACTTGCAGATACGATAAAGAAACATAATTATACTCATGAAACAATAACATGTTCAGATCTGAGATCATGGCACTTGGGCCCTAGTGACAAGTATTAAGCATAACAAGTTGCAACAATGATATATAGCACTAATAACGGATACTAGGCACTATGCCCTAATAATCTGGCATTATTACATGAACTATCTCATCCAATCCCTTCCACCCCTCTTAGCCTATAACGGGGATTACTCGCACATGGATGGGGAGGATCATGGATGGTTTAAAGAGAAGTGATGGCGATGACGATGGCAATGATCTCCTCCGGATCCCCGTCCCGACAGGGCACTAGAACAGGAACTTCTCATCCCCGAATTGAGTTTTGAGGTGGCGGCGGCGCTCTGATGTGTTTCTCTGGAATATGATGAACCCCCCTCAGTTTTAGGGTAACATGGCATATGTAGTCGAAAGGGGAGCCCGAGGAGGTGGATGGGGCCACCACACCACCAGGAGGCGCGACCTAGGGGGGCGCCCAGGCATGGTGTGGGCCCGTTCTTGCCCCCCTCCGGGTCTTCTTCTGGCTCCGGGGGTCTTCGTGTAAAATAAGGACTTCAGGATCTTTTTCGGGCAAATTCCTGAAAGTTGATTTTTCTGCACAAAACGAGACACCAAGGTAATTCTGCTAAAAATAACGTTAGTCTGTGTTAGTTGTATCCAAAACTCACAAGTTTAGAGGCAAACAATAGCAGAAGTGTTTAGAAAAGGAATACATTTTGGACATATCAGCGGACCAATTCTTCGTGGGCCTTCGCATACATTGTCCGAGAAGTCTTGTAGTACCCCTTAATGGGCCACACCGGGTACCTCCTTAAGGGATGGTCTCTCGGGTACCCCCACAACAACGAAGAAACGATCACTTTTTCATATCATGTACTACTTCCTCCGAGCTCCACGATGAACGCCTGATTGTCGATGTCGAACAATGACAATCCTTTGGCATTGGCCAGCATGTCAAAACACGGTAACACAATAGCTATACCAAACCACACGCACACTCTGCAAAAACAAATTATACGCCTCTAACGTTTTGTTGGCAAGTTTTAGCGTGGTTGTAGGTTCTACGATCACTATCGTCATCACGTCCGCGATTCGAGGCACGTTAATTCTCATTGCCAAATTAACTTTGCAGGGTGATTGAAACACATACATTACGAAAACGTCTTGAACCTGAATCTGAACTTTTTCATAACCATGACCCATCGTGTGGATCCAATCCACATGCCCCTTCTAGCATGCCGTTATATGAGACCAACTATGGTGGGACACAAAGCTACTGAAGCACTTCTTTGGATCAAATGAGATATGCTAGGGGCAACTTGAGCGTCCTATGATTTCCATAAGTTTGTAAAAAGTCATACCATGCCGCTCGAAACAAAACAAACATTGCTTATTGGGAAGTAACAAAAAAAACTGAATATTATAGAGCTTTCGAATATACTTGCGCAAACTTACGCAATACCCGCACAAAATTATGCTCTAGAACCAATTATATCTACGCATAGTACGCTCTGGTACCACTGCTGGTCTACGCTGCAAAATTTAAATTTTTGTGCTATGTAGTCCGCCAAGATCACTATGCAGATCACGAGGCATGCCCAGACATGCGAGGATCAGGATCACAACTCACCTGGGCAGTGGATTCGATATAATCGTAGAAGAGTTCTGAACAATCGTAGATCTTCACAACTAGGCCTAGTTCTAAGGATGTCTCTAAGTCTTCCCTCATCAAGGATCACACGTGCAATCCCTTTTATGTTGTGCACGCGTACGCTCGTGTCAACCCGGCAGCGCTCCTCCGTCCAGGACTCGACACCAACGAAGAGAGACAAACTTCGAGTGTTGCTGATTGGCACCGCCAAACAGAGATAGTCTCTCGGCGTTGCCCTATGAAGACACGGTTCTATGTGATGTGGTTCCTATGTAAGTTTACCACCTACTACTTGGATGCCGATGGCAATATGATAAAGGTGCAATGCACGATGGATGAAACAACTACTATAGCTTCACCATAAATAACTAAACGTATGTGCTTCTCCCAATGACACCAAGTCAAGTGCTTGCCGACAATGTCGCGATAATTGCTCGAAAGAAACCTGAGAGTGAATCTAGCAAGATGAGTGGTGAGAGAGAGATTTAACATCAAGTGAGTGAGCGCAAAAAGCCAAAACTGAGTGGAAAGGGCATGCATGCTCAAAAATGCTTAGCCTTGATTTCCACCAAAACTGACATGAGGGTTGAGAGAGAAATCTCATTTGTGCTTATTGACACTAACGGCTTACCAACACTATCTCCATTTTTTGTCTATTTTGCAGAAATTTGGTGACCTCATCAAGCATGATTTCCCTCATGGATTTCTCACCACACATGGATCCGCCAACTGCTTCACACCCTTTAACATCTATGACAATGCAAGCAATGGCGAGGAGTGCAACACATATGCCAAGTTCTTCTATAGCAAACCACTTCCTCAAGCCATGAAGAAACCGATTATCGAGTTCTTCTATGACTACTACACCGACCATCGAGCTCTTCCTCAAGCGACCAAGAAAGACCAATTCGAGATCTTCATCGCACTTGGCCCATCACCACTACACACGTACCTCTATACGGATTTCGACAAGCGCATCATCTTAAATGATATCTTTGTCGTCACCAATCCATCTCCCTTTCATGGTTACAAGAGTGATAAGATGGGTCAGAAGTCGAGGACGACTCTTTTCTACGGGGTAATAATATAGAGCAACCCCTTTCCACTAATCGATGCAGTTCCAATCAAGGTGAACTTGCTCCTATACTTACATGACGTCACAGATTCGGTGATTAGATTCCTACCTCATGTGCTTGTCTATTATTTACCCAGGTATGAACCCCCAAGGGACCCGAAGACACTGCCAAGGATGGTCGAATGTAGCGCCCTACCTTTTGATAAAGATGGAACACTTGTGTATCCTTCTATTCCCAGGATCTCTGATAGCATACACATGACAAAATGAAATATTCATTGCAATAGCATCATTCTACATCGTTGATCCAGTGGATAAGAAATAAAATAGTCTTACAATTGGCATAGTCAACATGGACTAGCCCAAAGAATAGAGTTTCACAGTAAACACAGCGGAAACAAATCTTCAATGAGCCTTCTTCACTTCATGTGCCACAGGCAGGCCATGTTGGCGATAGACTCGAGATCCCAAACGAAATCCTCACTCGTCTTCAAATTCATCTGCACGCTGGAATATGAAGCCCCCACAGGGGAGGAAGTCAGTACAAACAATGTACTAGCAAGTGACACTTGTATGGTGGCAGTTTTGAGAAATAAACTAGCTACATGATATTTGGCTGGTGGAGTCTGGGCTATTTGCATAAAGCCAGTTTTGTCCATATTTGTAAATCATAATCGTAAAAATGAAGACAAAGGTACAACCATCATGGCTAAATCCACCATGAAGGTTGATAGTTCATCATGGCTAAATCCACCATGAAGTTTGATAAATCATCATGGCTAAACCCACCATGAGGTTTGAAAAATCGTCATGGCTAAATCCACCATGAAGTTTCATAAATCATCATGGCTAAATCCACCATGAGGTTTTATTGTGGTATCATGGCTAAATCCACCATGTGCCCTATAAAGGTTTCTACCATGTTTTATTTCATTCAGAAAAGATGAGGAGATCCTTTGGCACCAACTCTGTCTAGCTGGTCAACTGGACCATAACCGGGGACACAGCTAAGATCTTAGTTTTTAAACTCTGCAGAGGTTGTGCACTTTTACCTTGAGACTCTTCCTCCCCGAGAGAAGAATGAGACAACATCTTTGGGAAGAGGGATTCAACCATACTAGTATTGACTCGTTGCTTCTAAAATTCTACCACCCCTAGTCAATACAACAGGAGGAACCCCCACAACTTACTTAATCATGGGGAGAGCCCATATTACCTCAAGGCTGCACCGGAAGCTAACTATACATTGAAGACCTACAGATCTCTTTATTCCTGGATGGCAATCCACAAGTGTACCCTCAGGTGACAACCACCACAACCAAGGCTAAATCCACCATGAACATGGCCCTGAGTAGCCACTCAACATAAACCAAGCAATTACCAATCCACCAAGTTGTTTCATTGGGTTTTAATTTTCAATTTGCAAAACATCACAACCCAACAAGTAATAGCAATAGCTGTGATAGCATTATAGTATATAGCTAAACTAGTACCTAGCAGGGGTTTCAGGTTGGCTACACACTACTAGAGTTAAACATAGCATATACTTAGAAAATAAATAAAATCACCTATGATGCATACTACTGAAAACACTAATGCAATGTAAAACAATAGTGAGACATGAGTATCACTTGCCTTGTGGAAGTTGGTATAGAGACACTGTCTTTACAATTAGAATGTTTCTCTACGTACAATCTAATCAATACAAATAAATAACAATAAACAAACAATTCACTAACAAACAAACAATTACAACAAAAATACAATATAGAAGCATAACAAGTTATTCATCTTGATTGGTGTTAACATGGACAAGGTTTTGACACATAATTCAATATGCAAAAAGAACTAAGTGTTTGGTCATGGGGTTTACCATTGGTAGCTAAGGGTTGTCATGGAGTATCACTTCACTCAATATACAAAAGAAGTGGATGTGATATGGTTTAGGTTTTTAGAAAACAAATCCATGATCAACATGATTCATTTCATGGCTTTAGTTTAGTAGGGTTGAAGCAATTTACAATATGGCATGTAAATTTACAAAAGGTATTGGGATAGGGGTTTCTTGTCCAAAGGTTAATTTCCATAAGTTCAACATGGCATGGGTGTTGGTTTTTATCAAAATGATCATACCACAATTTTCCTAAGAAGGGGTTTCATCAAACAACAGTTGAAGTATGATGATTGACTATTATGGGTGGTTTATATGGTAAATATTACATGGAATGGGTTCTCTGGTCACAAATAGTTTGGTTACTAGTTTCTCTGGTCTAAGGTTACTAAATGGAACAAATTTCCAGAAGAAAACTAATTCAAATTATTTATAGAATTAAAACTAGGTGCAAAATACTCAAATGGTCATTTAAATTCTAAACTCCATTTTAATTGGTCCAATTATTATTTGGGGACAGAGGGTATGAAATTACACATACTAAGGATTCCAAAAATATTTTATTTTCAATTTTTGGATTTGTAGAATTTGAATTATGCCAAAATTCATCAACAATCATATTTGAATTTGAACCAATTTAAGTTTGTCAAATTTGAATTTGGACAGTGCCAAAAGTTTCTACATGAGCAGGGGAGTTCAAAAAGTCCAAGTTTATCAAATTTGGCCAAGTGGTTAAAAAGTTATGAACATTACAAGTTACACGGTCTTTTCTGCAAAACTGCATTTGATTTTCTATTCGGAATAAAACAGGAAACAACTGGAATACGTGGCTGGCTGTGATTGGCTAACTCTGCTGACTGGGCGTCTACGTGGCCGCTGACGGGGACGGTGACGTGGCCAGCTATTTTAAATCTGGACCGTAAGTTCTAGATCTGACGGTGGCGTACCCCTTCGTGAGGATCTAATCTCGACCGTGAAAATGAAATCGGACGGCAGAGAGGGAGTGAGGAGTTCACCGGAGATGGGGTGGCCGGAGAATGGTGCGGCGGCGACGCTGTGCTCGGAAGTTGAACGGCGTTGGCGCTAGGGTGCGTATCCGGGCTCGAGGGAGGGGCTAGAAGGACCGCCGCGACACAGCGAGTGCGTTGTACACGGTGGCTACGTCCGTCGTTTCCGGGGAGGGCGGTGGCAGGGGGGCGGAGGCACGAAAACTTCGGCGAGCTTCGGTTCTTCTCGTTCTCGTGGATCCTGTGGCGCAAAAATTCGCGTGAGGGGTTAGGAAGGGGCGCGGGAGTAAGGCGGAATTTGAAGCGGACGGCGTCGGGTAGGCATACTCCGGCGAGGAAATGGGGAGGATAGGGTGCACCGAATCGCTGGGAGCGAGAGGGGAAGAAGAAGGGGACTTCCGGGGCTAGCTATAAGGAGGCTCGAGAGGCCAGGAGGGGCGCGGAGAGTGGAGATCGTGGCTCGGGAGATCGGCCGGATCGTGGGGTGCGGTTGGTGTTGAGGACGATGACGTCACCCTGACGTTTGTGGGGCCCATTGGCCAGTGAGAGAGGGAGAGGTCGCGCGGCTGGGCTGGCCCACTGCTTTTCCGCGCGCGCGTGCGGTAGACAAAGAGATGGGCCCGTGGGCTGTGCTGCGGGGAGAGAAAGGGAAGAGAGGGGCGAGTTGGGCTGGGCTACTCGATTTATTTTTGTTCTCTTTTGTTTTTGTTCTGTGTCCTTTTTTTCATTTTCTGATTTCTTAATTAAAGCATATCTTTTAAATTATAGATCCAGTTTGCCTCAAATTAGTTTATGTAGTTTTGTAAAAACTAAATCTTTTAAAATAAAACTATTTGGTGTTGTTTCCAACATATTTGAATTTTGAGTTTTGAAAACAGGATAATGTCTTAATGATACTAAAAATCATTTTAAATTGAAAAAATAATAATTGATTGGAAAATGTTTGTATAAAAATACAGATACATTTCATGAGTCAAATATTTCTTTCCAAAGTCATTTCAACTTGTTTTCATATTTTCAAAAAAAATAATTAAAATATCACAAAACACAAAAAGTTACTTAATGATGTTTTCTAAAATAGAAAATAATAAATAATTGGAATTTGGGTTTAAGGAAAAAGGTAGTTTGAATTCTTAATTCCAATTTCATTGAAATGTGCTTTGTTTTCATTTCTTTCTAGCATCTCATTTGGTTTTTGGTAACTTGTTTAACATGAAAACAACAGTTTCAAATTTTTGTGATTTTTGAGTTTCTCCAAAAGATCAGGGATGTTGCAGACTACCACCCTTAAAAGAAATCTCGTCCCGAGATTTGGGAAGGCTAGAAGGAAAGACAGGTGTGGGTCACTGGGTTTACAAAAGTGGGGTGCGCTACCATCCTTAAAATAAACTTTTGTATGTAGTCTAAAACTCTTGTCTAACTAGTTACTCGGTTTACCATATCCTCAGCTGGAGTCATACTTTATCGCCCATATTATTCTTGTATATCATGTATCCCCTGCTTGTTGGTATTTGGGATCTCTAATCCATGTTTTCATCATGTAGGGCTCTATGTGTCCATATTCATCCCCAATAGGATGAGTCTATTCACATAGGTTGGAATGTGGTTTTACTCAAGATGGCTGGAGTAGAACTTTCTCTTGCATTAGAGCTCCAGATCAACATATGTCTGTTGACCTACTTTTGACTCTGAGGGGTCACTCTTTGGGTGAATCAAAGGTCCTTGGGCCACTCTCAAATTTCTCTTTAGCTTCATGGATGATGTCAGTACCAAAGAAATTTCTTTCTCCTAGACCACTCCACAGCAAAGATATGGTGCACTTTCTTCTCATATAGAGTTTCAAATGGTGCCATCTCAATACTAGCGTGATAAATGTTGTTGTAGGATTTTTTTTGCATATAGTAAGTTTTCATCCCAACTAGATCCATAGTCTAAGGTACATGCTCTCAGAATATCCTCTAGAATCTAATTCACTCTCTCGATCTGACCATCTGTTTGAGAATGAAACACTGTGTTGAACTCCAGTCTGGTTTCTAAGGGCTCATGTAGTACTTCCATAAGTGTGAGGTAAACTGGGTACCTCTATCAGACACAATACCCTCGGAACACCATGAAGTCAGACAGTCTTCTTAATGTAGTATCATCCAACATAGCACTGGCGTAAGTGGTCTTTACTGGCACAAAGGGTGCTATCTTTGTCAGACGATCAATCACTTCCGAGATAGAATCATACACAGATTTGGTTCGAGGTAATCCAGTGATAAAGTCCATGCCAATTTGTTCCCATTTCCTTGGCGATCTTCCATCATGTTGTTGTATCCCTTGAATGCAAACACCATGCCATTTCTAACGAAACTCTCATGGTAGGAAATATCTTCAATTATATGATTCTTCCAAGATTGGCTTTGTCCTCACCGAAGTTTAGTATGTTTTGGCAACACTTTCCTAACATAGGGTTATTATTACATCTTACCGGTATATGGTCCAGGATTAACGTTGTCGCCTCTCAAATAGGTATGTCACTCTAGATTTATCATCCCTCATAACAAAGCGAATGAAATGAGTAGTCATCATGGTAGCTACTCCACGTTGCACCCAAATCATTACTTTGTAATTGGTCTTTTGAATCTCGTATGATAACACTAGGTCACCTTACTCGTCTAGCAGATAGTTTCCCACCTGTAAGACAACCTGAGCTAAGCTATCGTTTCTCCAACTAGTGGGCTTGCGTAAACTCTTTGCACCTCCAGTTGAACTATTGCATCTTCTCCATATGTCCTTCTAGTGTAGAAAGCTATCCAAAAACATTAGCTCATGTGAAGAAGACTCCATATGTCTATTATCATTGGTTGATAAACTTGATGCTCGTTAGGATGATGGTGCCTTGATCATAGATGTGATTGTCCCTTCACACAGAATAAACAAATTCTTGAGATCTTTGGTATACCTCAATTGGATGGTTGTCTCAAAAGTGATCTTGGGTGGCAAGTCAGTTGTTGCACTCCAACTTAGAAACTCACTATGGTGGGTAAAGGGTATGGTGTTGGGTTTAGTTTAGCATGGATGATTAGGGGTTTAGAAAGAGAATAAAGAAGGTTCCAACCCAAACACAACAGAGCAAGGCAAAACATATTACAAACAACATCTAACAAGAAAACATTCAGCACTCCAATCATCAAGGTTTAACAAAGAGTCTAGTATTTTCATAACACACACAATTGTATGATCAATACACTAATACGTTAACGTTGTTCTAAAAAGGTAACTAAATTGGTGGTCTCATCTATATCTTCTTGGGTTTCTTAAAATCCTTCTCTCAGTGTCTTGAGGTGTTTATGATTGTTATGAAGTCTAGGGATAACTCCAAGTTTCTTCAATGGTCTTAAGTGTAGATCTTCGTGTTGAAACCAAAAGGTCAGCTGAAAACTATTCCTTTCACTCCATGAATTTTCACCAACCTTGTCTTGATGGAACACAAGAGGCACGTCATCTATAACAAGAGAAGAATATTTTGAAGGTGAATAATAGATGAGAGAATATGAGAAGATTAAGATGTGATGTTCTATTTCTATAAGTTTAAAGAAAGTAGATTTTCAATCCTAGGGTCTTTTTCCTAGTTCTAAGCCAAACTTAGGGTCTAGATCCTAGAGGCAACACTATGCTCTGATACCATTTTGTAGCGCCCTACCTTTTAAAAAGATAGAACACCTGTGTATCCTGCTATTCCCTGGATCTCTGATAGCATACACATGACAAAATGAAATATTCATTGCAATAGCATCATTCTACATCGTTGATCCAGTGGATAAGAAATAAAATAGTCTTACAATTGGCATAGTCAACATGGACTAGCCCAAATAACAAAGTTTCATAGTAAACACAGCGGAAACAAATCTTCAATGAGCCTTCTTCACTTCATGCGCCACATGCAAGACATGTTGGGGATAGACTCGAGATCCTAAATGAAATCCTCATTCGTCTTCAAATTCATCTGCACGTTGGAATATGCACCCCCCACAGGGGAGGAAGTCAGTACAAACAATGTACTGGCAAGTGAAACTTGTATGGTGGCAGTTTTGAGGAATAAACTAGCTACATGATATTTGGCCGGTGGAGTCTAGGCTATTTGCATAAAGCCAGTTTTGTCCTATATTTGTAAATCATTTTCATAAAAATGAAGAGAAAGGTACAACCATCATGGCTAAATCCACCATGAAGGTTGATAGTTAATCATGGCTAAATCCACCATGAAGTTTGATAAATCATCATGGCTAAACCCACCATGAAGTTTGAAAAATCGTCATGGCTAAATCCACCATGAAGTTTAATAAATCATCATGGATAAATCCACCATGAGGCTTGATTGTGGCATGATGTCTACGCACGCTTCTATTCTTGTAGACAGTGTTGGGCCTCCAAATGCAGAGGTTTGTAGAACAACAGCAGGTTTCCCTTAAGTGGATCACCCAAGGCTTATCGAACTCAGGGAGGTAGAGGTCAAAGATATCCCTCTCAAGCAACCGTGCAATCAAGATACAAGAAGTCTCTTGTGTCCCCAATACACCCAATACAATTGTCAGTTGTATAGGTGCACTAGTTCGGCAAAGAGAGAGTAAAATGCAAGTAATATAGATGATAATAAGTGATAATAGCAATCTGAAATAAAATGGAAGCACGCAAACATGTAGCAGAACAGGTGGAAAACGGTGTTTCAATGCTTGGAAATAAGGCCTAGGGCTCCTACTTTCACTAGTGGACACTCTCAATAATGATCACATAATTGAATGCATACATATCATTTCTTCACTATGCTACTTCGAACCACTCTCTGGTCCAATAACGAACACTAATCATTGCGTAGGGCTTTAACAACACTCCTCAAGTCTATATTCCCTCTCTAGGACACCCCAATGTCACTACGAGCGCCATAAACTAGTAAACAAATGCCACAATTTCATAGGTTCACCTTCCAACACAAGATATAAATATCATGCTAAACCACACGGAGCACACACTGTCACCTTTGCCCCGTGATCAAAGTGTTTACCGAGATAAAAAAAACCCACTTGAGTAGCATAACAGATGAAGATCAATCTACATATTCAAATAGATTACAAAGCTCATGATCACATATAGATCACACCATCGGAGAGAGATGAACCACATAGCTACCGGTAGAGCCCTCGGCCTCGGGGGAGAACTACTCCCTCTTCATCTGAGGAGACAACAACGGTAATGGAGATGTCGGTGGAGTCGATGGAGATGGCTTCCGGGGGAACTTCCTCGTCCCGGCAGGGTGCCAGAACAGAGATTTGTCCCCCGAAGCTTGTCGGCGGTGGAGGCGGAGCTACGGATGTATTTTGTGGAAAAGGTCAATTCTTCTAGGGTTTATGCCTCGGGGAGTACATATGGTCGAAAGGGCAATGCCGGGAGGTGGCCAGGGGGCCCACACCCCTAGGTGGCGCGGACAGGGGGGACCCGCGCCACCCCATGGTGTGGCCACCCTGTGCCCCCCCCTCCGGGGCTCCTCGGGACTTCTGGATGCTTCCGGGACTTCTAAGACTTCTGGCTTTCGAATCGTCCAATTCCGAGAATATTTGCAGAACAGCCTTTATGAAACCAAAAACAGCAGAAAATAGGGAACTGGCACTTGACATCTTGTTAATAGTTTAGTCCCGAAAAACGTATAAAAATGCTATAAATAAGGGAGAAAACAAGTAGCAATTGGCAAAATAGGATCATGAAGCATAAAAAATTATAGATACGTTGGAGACGTATCAAGCATCCCCAAGCTTAGTTCCTACTCGTCCTCGAGTAGGTAAACGATAAAACAATAATTTCTGAGGTGACATGCTACTAACATAAACTTGATCAATCTAATGTAAAAGCATATGCACGCTGAGATCATAAAACTTTAAACACATGCATGATAAATAAAACTTTAATAATAAAGCATAGCAATTACTTTGCATCAGGAAGAGTAAATCAAATAAAGGATCATGAATAATAATGCAAAGAAAGGTAAACGTTTGTTTCAGGTATAGAGAAAGCATGGCAAAGTGATATTTCGATAGTCCTGAAGAGTGGGGCAAAACATAAATGCCAGGACACCTTCAACGTTCATGAGGAAGACTAGAACAAATAATTTAAGAACAAATGATATCACATCATGAAGTAATTATTGATGCTTATGGGACAAATGCACATAGAACTTAGAATGGCAAAAATGCTCTCTCAACTGTGCATAAAGTTAGAAGATGGAGACTCAAGATAAAAGTAAAAGAAAGGCCCTTCGTAGAGGGAAGCAGGGATCACTCATGTGCTAGGGCTTTTATTTTATTAAACAGAGGTATTAAAAGTTTGACACTGAGTGTCTATATTTTGGGAGATGTATGCTAATGTCAACGAATGGTAAACAGAAAATACAGTACATCACAAGCCAAGTGGATTCACAAGAGCGGCTCCACTGGTGAAGGACGCAACTGGTGAAGAAGGTCATCCCTGTTTCTCTTTTGTTTACAAAAATTATGCTTTGACTGATAAATCAGGGGCAAAAATAGTGAAGAGAATTTGTTTGCATTAATTTGGGGCTGGGCACCCTGCTGCCAACTCTTCTGTTATTTGGATAAGCGGATGAAGCCACTAGTCCAGGGTGTGAAATCCAACCAACACGTGAGATAAAGATTCTCTATTTACGTCCTCATGAGCAAAAACAGGAATATAAACCAGGAGTAATTTTGAAGGTTTTAAAGGTAACACATGAGTAATTTACTTTAGAATGGCAGTTAAATACCACATGTAGGTAGGTATGGTGGACACAATAGAAAAAACTTTGGTTTAAGGGAGTTTGGATGCACGAGTAGAGCTCATACTCAGTACAGGTGGAGGCTAGCAAAAGACTGGGAGCGACAAATCAAGAGAGCATAAGAGCCATAATCATGCATAGCGACATAAGCATCATTAATTAAAACATAAGAAGTATCACAAGGTAGAAAACTAAGTGGTCATGGAGGCTATTCGTGACTGGTTTGTAGTCATAAACATGGTGTGAGCATGCGCCAAGTCAACCAAATAAAACATTTGAAAGAGAATACCATATATTTATGCTTTTCTATGACAAGAACGACTCATGAATCTTTCAATACATATTAAACACTCTCAGCTATTTGAGGCTAATAATGCTACTCAATAACCAGAAGGCTCTAAAAATAAAATAACATTTAGCATGGCATGAAAAAGTCCTAGCCACAGGCTATACAAGCTTCTACTAGTACTGTTATAAATTCTACTTCAAGCAGCAGTTTCTATTCCCAACAAGCACCATACAAGATATGTTTTAACAAAAATACTCTACATGATACAACAATAAAATATGATAGTACACACATAACACTACTAAAAATAACAGCTCTAATAAGAGATGCATGCAAAACATGAGCTAAATAAATGCAGCAGATAGACAGAGATTAAGAATACAACGTATTCTCATGAAAAAGCGGAGCGTGTCACTCTCCAATAAAATAATGTTGGGGTCCAACCAAGCTTATTGAAAAAGTAAAAAAAAACTGAAAGAAAAAGCAAAAAAAAAAACTGAAAAGAAAAATAAAAGACGCTCCAAGCAAAGCACATAAGATGCGACCGAATAAAAATATAGTTTCACTAGAAGTGACCTGATAATTTGTTGATGAAGAAGGGTATGCCTTGGGCATCCCCAATCTTAGACGCTTGAGTCTTCTTGGAGTTCGCTTGGATTTACTACCGGGTCATCCCCAAGCTTAGGATTTTTACTCTTCTTGATCACATCATATCATCCTATTCTCTTGACCCTTGAAAACTTCCTTCACATTAAAATTCTCACAATCTTTATTAGCAACGTTAGTGAAATTGAAATAATAAATTCACATGGTTCAGTTTCAACACAAGTCTAACACTAAAAACAACATTAGCTACTGCCTACAACTTCTTTCAAAACTATTTTCTCAAAAGAACACCAAAAGAAAAAGATTAAGATGCAAATGCGATAAATGGCAGAAATCTGTCAAAACAGAACATCATGTAAAGATCGATTTTTTCAAAAGTCTTCTGTTGCTCAAATCAAAAAGTGTTCTTCTAAGAAAAGTCGCATATATCACTCAGGATTAAGCACAAAAAAGATCAGATCATTTTGAATTTTCTTGATTTGTAACGGAAATTAATAGTGGACAGCAGAAATATGTTTCCTGCGCAGAAATCCAAAATATAGCCTCAACTTTCCACTAGAGGCTTTACTTGGCTCAACAAAAACACAAAAGAAAAGATACAGCAGGGTTGCTAAGGAAATAGACAACACCCACGGTGCAATGCACACAAAAGAAAATGAAGGAAAACAGATTGAAAATAGAGAAATAAAATGGGTCGTCTCCCACGCCTTTCAGCTAGGCATGATAATTTCAGAAGATGCTCACATAAGAATTAGAGTTGAAGCACAATAAGAGAGCATCAAGAAGAAAATATAAAACACATTTAAGTCTAACCCACTTCCTATGAAAAATAATCTTGTAGGAAAACAAATCATGAAAGCACAAAGCAGCGAGCATAGGAAAGCAAAACAAGTGCAACTTCAAAATTTCCAACATAAAGAGGGGAAACTTAATATTATTCAGGTACATAAAACCATGTTTCCCTATCTCATAATAACTTTCAATAGCATCATTAATAAACTTAACAATATAACTATCACATAAAATGTTCTTATCATGAGCCACATGCATAAAAGAATTAATACTCTCCACATAAGCATAGTCATTCTTATTAATAGTAGTGGGAGAAAATTCAACAAAATAGCTATAATTATTATTCTCATCACCTTAATCATTAAATATAGGAGGCATATTGTAATCATAATCATAATCAATTTTTTCCTCAATAGTAGGTGGACTGAAAATATCATATTCAACATTGTAAACAGGTGGAACTAGAATACCACAATCATTATAATCATCATATATTGGAGGCAAAGTATCATCAAAGAAATTTTCCTCCTCAAAACTTAGGGGACTAACAATATCATATTCATCTAAACTAGCTTCCCCAAGCTTAGACTTTTCCATAGCATTAGAAATAATGGTGTTCAAAGAGTTCATACTAATAACATTGCCACTAGCATGCAAATAAAGTTCAATAGGTTTTTTAATTTTCTCTTCAATCACTTCATGTCCTAACTCAAGATAAATATTATAAAGCTCTCTCATATTTTGTTGTTTTCCATTAAGCCTAACTAGTGAAAATAAAAAACTAGAAACAAAAAGATATAATTGCAGGATCTAAAGGAAATAACTTCGAGCACTCACACCCGAGGATGTGAGAACCTTTTACCTTACCTCCCCTGCAACGACGCCAGAAAAGAGCTTGATGTCTACGCGCGTTTCTATTCTTGTAGACAGTGTTGGGCCTCCAAGTGCAGAGGTTTGTATAACAGCAGCAAGTTTCCCTTAAGTGGGTCACCCAAGGTTTATCGAACTCAGGGAGGTAGAGGTCAAAGATATCCCTCTCAAGAAACCCTGAAATCAAGATACAAGAAGTCTCTTGTGTCCCAACACACCGAATACAATTGTCAGTTATATAGGTGCACTAGTTCGGTGAAGAGAGAGTAAAATGCAAGTAATATGGAGGATAATAATTGATAATAGCAATCTGAAATAAAAATGGCAGAAAGCAAACATGTAGCAGAACTGGCGGAAAACGGTGTTTCGATGCTTGGAAATAAGGCCTAGGGATCGTGCTTTCACTAGAGGACACTCTCAACAATGATCACATAATTGAATGCATAAATATCTTCTCTTCACTATGCTACTCTTAACCACTCTTCGGTCGAATAACAACACCAATCCATGCGTAGGGCTTCAACAGCACTCCTCAGACTAAGCACTTTCCCACGAAGTAACCCCCATGCTATCACCATGGGACCCACATGGTTCCACGCAAACACCACAATTTCATAGGGTTATCCAACACAAAATATAAATATAATGCTAAACCACACGGTGCACACACTGTCACCTTCATATCATGATCAAAGCTTTTACGGAGATCTCATAACAAATAAGAAACACTAATAATTGCGTAAGGATGCAAAAAGCATTCCTTAAAGTAAGCATTCCCATGTATAGTTAACCCCACGCTGTAACTATGAGCGCCCTAGATGGTACTAGACAAACACCACAATTCATAGAGGAGACACACACGATGTGCACACTGTCACCTTCACACCGCGGGACAAGGTGACTCCAAAGTTCATATTAATAAAGCACTTGAGTAGCAAAATATGAAGAGTAAAATCTATGAATTCAAATAGATTACAAAGCTCATGATCACATATAGATCACACCATGGGAGAGAGAGATGAACCACATAGCTACCGGTAGAGCCCTCAGCCTCAGGGAAGAACTACTCCCTCCTCATCATAGGAGACAGCAACGGCGATGGATATGACGGTGGAGTCGATGGAGATGGCTTCCGGGGGCACTTTCCCGTCCTGGCAGGGTGCCAGAACAGATATTTGTCCCACGAAACATGTAGTCGGCGGCGGCGGAGTTACGGATGTATTTTGTGGAAAAGGTCGATTCTTCTAAGGTTTATGCCTCGAGGAGTATATATGGGAGAAAGGGCGATGCCGGGAAGTGGCCAGGGGCCCACACCCCTAGGTGGCGCGTCCAGGGGACCCGCGCCACCCCATGGTGTGGCCACCTTGTGGCCCCCCTCCGGGGCTCTTCGGGACTTTTGGATGCTTCCGGGACTTCTAAGACTTCTGGCTTTCGAATCGTCCAATTCCGAGAATATTTGCAGAACAACTTTTATGAAACCAAAAACAGCAGAAAACAGAGAACTGGCACTTGGCATCTTGTTAATAGGTTAATCCCGGAAACGTATAAAAATTCTATAAATAAGGGAGAACACAAGTAGCGATTGAAAAAATATGATCATGGAGCATCGGAAATTATAGATACGTTGGATACGTATCATGGCATCATGGCTAAATCCACCATGTGCCCTATAAAGGGTTTCTACCATGTTTTATTTCATTCAGAAAATATGAGGAGATCCTTCGGCACCAACTCTGTCTAGCTGCGCAACTAGCCCATAACCGGGGGCACGTCTAAGATCTTAGTTTTTAAACTCTGCAGAGGTTGTGCACTTTCACCTTGAGACTCATACTCCTTGAGAGAAGAATGAGACAAGATCTTTGGGAAGAGGGATTCATCCATACCAGTATTGACTCGTTGCTCCTAAAATTCTGCCACCCCTTGTCAATAAAACAGGATGAACCCCCACAACTTACTTAATCTTGGCAGAGCCCATATTACCTCAAGGCTGCACTGGAAGCTAACTATACATTGAAGACCTACAGATCTCTTTATTCGTGGGTGCCAATCCACGAGTGTAACCTCAGGTGACAACCACAACATCCATGGCTAGAGTAGCCTCATCTGACATGTGCACATCCATGGCAGTCCACAAGAAGTATACATTGAACATGGCCCTGAGTGGCCACTCAACATAAACCAAGCAATTACCAATCCACCCAGGTGTTTCATTGGGTTGTTAATTTTCAATTTTCCAAACATCACAACCCAACAAGTAACAACAATAGTTGTGATAGCATTCTAGTATATAGCTAAACTAGTACCTAGCAGGGGTTTCAGGTTGGTACACACTACTAGGTGTTCAGCATAGCATATACTTAGAAAATAAATAAAATCACCTATGATGCATACTACTGAAAACACTAATGCAATGTAAAACAAAAGTGGGACATGAGTATCACTTGCCTTGTGGAAGTTGGCATACAGACAATCTCTTTACAATTAGAATGTTGCTCTCCGTACAATCTAAACAATACAAATAAATAATAATAAACAGACAATTTACCAACAAACAAACAATTACAACAAAAATACAATACAGAAACATAACAAGTTATTCATCTTGATTGGTGTTAACATGGACAAGGTTTTGACACACAATTCAATATGCAAAAAGAACTAAGTGTTTGGTCATGGGGTTTGCCATTGGTGGTTAAGGGTTGTCAAGGAGTATCACTTCACTCAATATACAAAAGAAGTGGATGTGATAAGGTTTAGGGTTTTAGAAAACAAATCCATGATCAACATGATTCATTTCATGGCTTTGGTTTAGTAGGGTTGAAGCAATTTACAATATGGCATGTAACAAAAGGTATTGGGCTAGGGGTTTCTGGTCCAAAGGTTAATTTCCATAAGGTCAACATGGCATGGGTGTTGGTTTTGGTCAAAATGATCACACCACAATTTTCGTAAGAAGGGGTTTCATCAAACAACAGTTGAAGTATGATGATTGACTATTATGGGTGGTTTATATGGTAAAAATTAAATGGAATGGGTTCTCTGGTCACAAATAGTTTGGGTACTGGTGTCTCTGGTCTAAGGTTACTCAATGGACGAAATTTCCAGAAGAAAACTAATTCAAATTATTTATAGAATTAAAACTAGGTGCAAAATACTTAAATGGTCATTTAAATTCTAAACTCCATTCTAATTGGTCCAATAATATTTTGGGACAGAGGGTACGAAAGTACACATCCTAAGGATTCCATAAATATTTTATTTGCATTTTTTGGATTTGTAGAATTTGAATTATGTCTAAATTCATCAAACAAACATATTTGAATTTGAACCAATTTAAGTTTGTCAAATTTGAATTTGGACATTGCCAAAAGTTTCTACATGATCAGCTTTCTCAAATTTGGCCAAGTGGCTAAAAAGTTATGAACATTACAAGTTACAGGGTCTTTTCTGCAAAACTGCATTTGATATTCTATTCGGAATAAAGCAGGAAACAGCTGGAATACGTGGCTGGTTGTAATTGGCCGACTCCCTGACTGGGCGTCTACGTGGCCGCTGACTGGGACGGTGACGTGGCCAGCTACTTTAAATCTGGACCGTCAGTTCTAGATCTAATGGTGGCATACCCCTTCGCCAGAATCTAATCTCGACCGTGAAAATGAAATCGGACAACAGAGAGGGAGTGAGGAGTTCATCGGAGATGGGGGTGGCCGGAGAATGGTGCGACGGCGGCGCTTTGCTCGGAAGTTGAACAACGTTGGCGCTAGGGTGCGTCTCCGGGCTCGAGGGAGGGGTTAGAAAGACCGGCGCGACACAGTGAGTGCGTTGGGCATGGTGGCTGCGTCCGTCATTTCCGGGGAGGGCGGCGGCAGGCAGGCGGAGGCGCGGAAACTCTGGCGCGCTTCGGGTCTTCTCGTTCCCATGGATCCTGCGGCGTAAAAATTCGCGTGAGGGTTTAGGAAGGGGCGCGAGATTACGGCGAGTCATTTTCACGCGGTTGCGGGCTCGATAGATGGCTCACCTCGCCGGAATTTGAAGCAGACAGCGTCGGGTAGGCGTACTCCGGCGAGCAAATGGGAGGATAGGGTGCACATAATCGTGGGTGCGAGAGGGGAAAAAGAGAGGACTTCCGGGGCTAGCTATGTTGAGGCTCCAGAGGCGAGGAGGGGCGCGGAGTGTGGAGATCGTGGCTCGGCGATCGGCCGGATCGTGGGGTTCGGTTGGTGTTGACGACGATGGCGTCACGCTGACGTTTGTGGGGCCCATTGGCAGTGAGAGAGGGAGAGGTCGCGCGGCTGGGCTGTCCCGCTGTTTTTCCCCGCGCGCGTGCGGTAGACAAAGAGATGGGCCCGTGGGCTGCTGTGCGGGGAGAGAGAGGGAAGAGAGGGGCGAGTTGGGCTGGGCTGCTCGATTTATTTTTGTTCTCTTTTGTTTTTGTTATGTGTCCTTTTTTTTCTTTTTCTGATTTCTTAATTAAAGCATATCTTTTAAATTATATATCCAATTTGCCTCAAATTTGTTTATGTAGTTTTGTAAAATGTAAATCTTTTAAAATAAAACTATTTGGTGTTGTTTCCAACATATTTGAATTTTGAGTTTTGAAAATAGGATAATGTCTTAATGATACTAAAAATCATTTTTAAATAGGAAAAATAATAAATGATTGGAAAATGTTTGTATAAAAATACAGATACATTTCATGAGTGAAATATTTCTTTCGAAAGTCATTTCAACTTGTTTTTATATTTTCAACAAAAATAATTAAAATATCAGAAAACACAAATAGTTACTTAATGATGTTTTCTAAAATAGAAAATAATAAATAATTGGAATTTGGGTTTAAGAAAAAAGGTAGTTTAAATTCTTAGTTCCAGTTTCATTGAAATGCGCTTTGTTTTCCTTTCTTTCTTGCATCTCATTTGGGTTTTGGTGACTTGTTTAACATGAAAACAACAGTTTTAAGTTTTTGTGATTTTTGAGTGTCTCCAAAAATCAGGGATGTTACATCAAGAATATGGACACGAGGAGCAGGCTGACGTCAAGGAACAAGGCTAAAGGCGCGAGCGTCGGTTCTAGCACCGGCTATAACCGACCCAGACTGGCTCCAGGCCCAGCCAGACCGGCCTGCCAGCCGACCCAGACCGGTCCTGCGTCGGCCTAACGGATGTGGTTAACGGCCTATAGTTCAGTTCCATTCGACCAAGAACGGTTCCAGTGATAGCCTAACCGCCGCCAGACCGACCTTGCCTGAAGGGGATACCAGTTCCAGCACCAGTCTAGAAGGGTCCCAGTGCCGGTTCAACCAACTTACCAACCAACCTTGCGTTGACCAACTTTGACCTACGCGTCTTGAGGGGTTGAACCCTTGTAACTCGTCGACCTACCCCCTTAGCCTATAAATAGACCCCCTCCTGCTAATTGAGGCTTGACTTGTTGCTCCCAAGAACTCCCTTGTGGGAGATTTCCAAAGCTACTCCATATATGTACCTATTTTTTTGACACATTAACAGTAGGGGAAAATACCTAATGTGTCAATTTTTCATTATATATATGGACAATTTACAAATGGGGTCTTTACATGAAAGAATTACAAAGTGTCAAGCCAGTGTGACATGACTTCTTTTAAACTTGGCTTAGATCTATGCCTAGCTAGAGTGAAGTTATCTTTGAAAAAGTGATACATCAAGTCATAGATATTAGTGCATTATCAAAAATGATTTTATTCCTGTGATTCCAATTATTAGGATCTCCTTGAAACAAAGGATTCTATATCTCGCTCTGCCATTAGTCATCATGCTTATGTGATTCTCTTGATGTTCCCATTGATACCCAGATGGTTCCAGAATTGTTCAGAAAATTGACATGTGAAGAATAAGTGCATGAGATCTTCACGAATTTCAGGATCACATAGAACAGCGGTGTTGTTTTCAATATGAATTTTTTTTCCTTCTAAGTAGGTCTCTGGTATTTAATCTGTCATGTAATAAAAGCCAGAAGAAGAATTTATGTTTGGGTAATTCACATGATTTCCAGTTCCGAATGAATGGCTTGGGGGCAGGAGTGGATGGTTTCATGGCTTTGTACATCTTAGAGCTGGAATAGAGCTTCTTATTTGCTTGTTGGAATCAGTCATGAGGATCTGTGGTAACAGATCTTTGGTTCATAAGTTGAGTGAACTCATTGTATTGATCAATGTTTAGGATATCAGTTATTGTTAACTTATCGGTCAGCCCATGATAACAGATATACCAGCTTATCGGTCGATAAATTAATTTTCTCATTCGACTATTTATCGGCTATTTTCTCGTAAATCCCAAATTATAGCACTAAAACATCTAAAATATGCTATAAAAATATATCATCTCGGCACTAAAATATCTAAATTATGATATATATATATAGATATATTGTTTCAATAATACCAAAATTTCTATGATGGATGTCATTAATCACATGTTCCAGTGATACAAAATCGATATATTGGCCAATTTATCGGCATATCGACCGATAAATCGCTTGTAAGACTTATAAAATGTCCCGAATGATAATCTCCACCGATATTGATTTATCTTATCGGTCACCACCCGATAAGCGATAAATCGGCATATCAGATGATATTTTGAACAGTGGTATTGAGTAGTGGCAATCTATAAAAAAGGAGTGTGGAAAATTTTATATATATATCACCATGAGAAACTAGATCAGTCATAGACATCAAAGTGGCATTCTGATCTTTTCCATATGAGCATAACAGGCGGAATTTTTGCACAAGCCTGGTATCAGTCCAGTTATCTCTCCATACCCTGATGGTGTCTCGCAATCCTACTAAGATGTGAGCGTGGGATAGAAATTTGTGCATAAGGGAAAGACAATCTCTCCACCAAAAGGATCCACATGAATTGGAGGACCGTGGAATTTTATCTTGTTGATAATGGGCTTGCCATATAAGTTTAACCCAAGGAATATACTTTATATTCATGAATTTGTAGAGGAATTTCATAATGAGTGCATTATTTTGAGTCCTTAAATCATGAATACCAAGAACCCCAGATTTCTTGGCTTTGCATACTTGCTCCCATTTAACGAGACATTTTCCTCTTTTTTCTATATCTTTGCCTGCCCATAGGATTTTTCTGCATCATCAATGAATCCTATAGAGATTTTAATTATGCACATGTCAAAATTTGGGATAGTTGAGGTGATTGATTTGACTATAATGAGTCTACCATCATAAGAAAGTGCGCCAGCAATCCTAGTGAGCCTCTTGTCAATACTCTCAATAATACCAATAAAATCATCAATTCTTGGTTTGGTGGTGCCCATTAGAAGTCTTAAATAGGTGAGTGGAAGTTTTTCTATTTTGCACCCAATGAGGTTAGCAAATTTATTACATCTGTCCATAGACATATTGATTGGAGCAATGAATGTTTTGCTGTAATTTCACTTTTAGGACAATAAATGCTGAGAAATTATCAAGAATTCCCTTGAGGGAAAGAAGTTGTAAATTATCAGCTGGAATAATGATCAGAATGTCATCAGCACATTGAATTATTGTATACTCCATGTTGAATGAGTTGTCAAGAGGATCTTGTATAATACCATATGTCCAAGCATGATTAATTGCATATTGCAGGAATTCATATGCAGGAACATATAGCAGAGGAGATAGTGGATCTCCTTGCCTAACTCCTCTTTCGCACTAAATATTTTTTATAGGTACACCATTGAGAAGTATTGATGTGGATGGTGTGAATAATATATTTTTCATCCAACCAATCCACTTTTCACCAAATCCCATGTATTTAAGCATTTTCAGAATGGCACTATATTCAACCTTGTTAAAGGCCGTCTCAAAATCAATTTGATAATAATAATCTCTCTTTTGAATTTGTGACATAGGTGGATATATTCAAAAGCCCAGGCTAGACAGTCATGAATAGTTCTATTCTTGATGAAACCGTAGTGGTTTTTGTGAATGATAGGAATGATAATCCTCTGTAGTCTGTTGGCCAGTATTTTAATGTATTCTGATCCTCCATGATGATATTATTCCAATTGCTACATGTTTTCTCCCTTCTTTATGTCGTTTTTACACGTTTTCCGAGACTAACCTATTAACAAGATGCCAAGTGCCTGTTCCCTGTTTTCTGTTGTTTTTGGTTTCAGAAAAGTTTTTATGGAAATATTCTCGAAATTGGACCCCACAAAGCCCGAAGTGCCTATTTTCCCCGTAAGAATCCAGAAGACAGAAGAGGAGACAAAGAGGGGCACCGGGGGCCCACACCATGGGGTGGCGCGGCCCCCCTTGGCCGCCCCAGGGGGTGGTGTGGGGCCCCCAGGGCTCCACAGCCTCTACCCTTTCGCCTATTTATTTCCCCCAGATGGAAAACCCTAAACACCTGATCAAATATCCCCGAAAAGTTCCTCAGCCGCCGTCACCGTCAACCCTAGATTGGGGGGGGTTCTGAAGCAGTCTCCGGAACCCTTCCGGAGAGGACATCATCACCGGAGGCCTCTACATCACCATGCCCGCCTCCGGAGTGATTCTTGAGTAGTTCATCCTTGGACTACGGGTCGACAGCAGTAGCTAGATGGTTGTCGTCTCCTCATATGCCTTCATGTTTAGATCTCGTGAGCTGCCTAACATGATCGAGATTGATCTTATGTAACTCTATGTGATGTGTTTGCTGGGATCCAATGAATATTGAACTTATGCCAAGTTGATTATAGTCTTTATTGCATATGTTATTTGTGATCTTGCATGCTTTCCGTTGCTAGTGGTTGCTCTGGCCAAGTAGTTTCTAGTGACTCCAAGAGGGAGTATTTATGCTCGATAGTAGGTTCATGCCTCCTCACCGCCCTGCTCGAGTGACAGAAACGTGAAGGGGGAGGATGCGATGTTGCCATTAGGGAGAAAACAACGGTGAGAGTGCCCGCGTGCATAATCATTGCTTACATTACACACTTTGTTTAATGCAGTTATCTGTTGCTTGCAACTTAATACCTAAGGGGTTCGGATGATAAACTAGGGGTGGATTATTAGTCATAGATGCTGTTGGATTATGGTCTGTGTATATTGTTGTAATGCCTGCACTAAATATCATAGTAGTCATCATGTCATGAATGTGCACTATGGTGCAACCTTTATTTGTCAATTGCCCAGCTGTAATTTGTTCACCCAACATGCTTTCTTTTATGGAGAGACACCACTAGTGAACCTATGAACCCCAGTCCATTTTCCTATATTGCTAAACCAACCACCACAATTTCCTGCTTTCTTTACTTACTGAAAGCATACATTATTTTCCACACTATGCGTCTAATCTTTGTTTTCAGCAAGACCAGTGAGATTGACAACCTCACTGTACCGTTGGGACAAAGTATTTTGGTTGTGTTGTGTGCAGGTTCCACGTTGTTGCCGACACCAGTGAGGCGCCATCACCACCGTCAGTGGAATCAACCTTCTTAAGATCCTCTTTCTCCTACTAGATTGATAACCTTGGTTCTTAACTAAGGGGAAAACTCCTACCGATGTGCTCATCACACCCTCCTCTTGGGGTATCCCAACGAGTGCAAGAATTGCACCATCAAGGACTCTTTTCTGGCGCCGTTGCCGGGGAGAAGGAAGTCTTCTAGCAAGGGGAGTCTCTCACTCTCAACCTCTTTATTTTGCTTATTGTCTTGTTTTTTTGTCTTCTTTTGCTTCTCTTTATAAAAAAAACACAAAAAAATTAGTTTACTTCATAACTGTTATTTATTTGCTTGCTTTTATTTTGCTAAAATGAGTTCCTGTGAGAATACTAAGTTTTGTGACTTCACAAGCACAAACAACAATGGTTTTATTTGCACACCTATTGCTCCACCTGCTCCTACTGCTGCTTTCTATGAAATTGAACCTGGTTTATTAAACCTTGTTATGAAAGAGAAATTCTCTAGTGTTAGTACTGATGATGCTGCTGCCCACCTTAATAATTTTGTTGAACTATGTGAGATGCAAAAATATAAAGATGTGGATGGAGATATTATTAAACTTAAATTATTTACTTTCTCTTTGAGAGGAAGAGCTAAAGAATGGTTGCTATCTTTTCCTAGAAATAATATTGATTCATGGACTAAGTGTAAAGATGCTTTCATTGGAAAATGTTATCCTCCTGCTAATATTATATACCTGAGAGGTGACATAATGAATTTTAAACAATTTGATAATGAACATGTTGCTAAAGCTTGGGAAGAATGAAAACTATGGTGAAGACTTTTCCCACTCATGGACTGCCTACTTGGATGATTATACAAACCTTTTATGTAGGACTGAATTTCTCCTCAAGGAACCTATTGGATTCAGCTGCTGGAGGTACCTTTATGTCCATCACTTTGGGCAATGCAACAAAGCTTCTTGATGATATCATGATAAATTATTCAGAGTGGCATACTGAGAGATCTCCACAAGGTAAGAAGGTAAATTATGTTGAGGAAACCTCCTCTTTGAGTGAAAGGCTTGATGATATTATGTCTATGCTTGTTAATGGTAAAGCTCAAGTTTATCCAAATAATGTTCCTTTAGCCTCTTTGGTTGCTCAAGAAGAGCATGTTGATGTGAACTTTATTAGAAATAATAATTTTAACAACAATGCTTATAGAAATAATTTTGGTGGAAACAATTATAATCCCTATCCTCCTAATAATCGTTATGGTAATTCTTATGGAAATTCCTACAATAAAAATAAAATCTCCACCTCTAATCTTGAAAACATGCTTAGAGAATTTATTAGCATAGAAACTGCTTTTAATAAATCTGTTGAGGAAAAGCTTGGTAAAATAGATGTTCTTGCCTCTAAAGTAGATAGCCTAGCTATTGATGTTGATTTTCTAAAACTGAACGTTTTGCCACATTGTGTTAAAGAAAGTAAAACTTTGAATGCCATCCAAGTTCAAATTGATGATAATGTTAGGTTGATGGCTGAATTACGTGCTAGGTAGGAAAGAGAAGATGAATTGGCTAGAAAGAATAATATTGCTAGAGTTTGCACTATCACCACTACTAGTAAAACTGAAGCTCCAAGTGCTAGTAAACCTCCTACTATTAATGGTAAAATAGTTTGTGTTAACAAAGACTCCACCCCTTTGGTGAAACGTGCTAAATTACCTCAAACTGCTAAAATTGCTTCTTATAAAAGTGCTGAAATTTTTAGAGATGTGGGAGAGAATGGTCCCATTACTTTTTATGATAATAATATTGATTTTGATGATTGCAATATCTCTGAAGTTATTAAGTTCTACAAAATCTTGCTAGAAGTCCCAATGCTAGTTCCATGAATATGGCCTTTACTAAACATATTACCAATGCTCTCATGAAAGTTAGGGAAGAAAAGATGAAACTGGAGACATCTATCCCTAGAAAATTAGATGATGGTCGCGAGCCTATCACTAAGATAAAAGTAAATTATTTTGATTGCAATTCTTTGTGTGATCTTGGTTCTAGTATCTCTGTTATGCCACAAAAGCTTTATGATATGCTTGATCTACCACCGTTGGTACACTGTTATTTGGATGTTCATCTTGCTGATAATGCTAAGAAGAAACCTGTTGGTAGAATTGATGATGTTCTTATTATGGTTAACAATAACCTTTTCCCTATTGATTTTGTTGTCATTAACATCGAATGCAATGCTTCTTGTCCTATTGTTTTGGCAAGACCTTTTCTTAAAACTGTTGGTGCTGTTATTGATATGAAAGAGGGGAGTATTAAATATCAATTCCCACTCAAGAAAGGAATGGAACACTTTCCTAGAAAGAGGATGAAGCTACCTTTTTACTCTATTATTAGAGAAATTTATGATGTTGATACTTCTTCACTTGAAAATACTTGAGTTTTCCTTTTATGCCTAGCTGAAAGGCGTTAAATAAAAGCGCTACCGGGAGACAACCCGTTTTATTTCGCTGTTTTTAACCCGTTTTATTTCGTTTTCTTTGGTGTGCTTTGCACCTTGGTGTTGTCTATTTCCTTAGCAACCCCGCTGTATCTTTTCTTTTGAGTTTTTGTTGAGCCAAGTAAAGCCTCTAGTGGAAAGTTGAGGCTATATTTCGGATTTCTGCGCAGGAAACAGATTTCTGCTGTCCACTGTTTATTCCGTATAAAATCACAGAAGATCAAAATGAACTGGTTGTTTTGTGCGTAATCCTGGGTTATATATGCAACTTTTCTTAGTGGACCACTTTTTGATTTTAGCAACAGAAGATTTTCGAAAAAAATCATATTTACCTCCTGTCCTGTTTTGACAGATTTCTGCCAATAATTGCATTTGCTTCTTAATCGCTTTCTTTTGGTGTTATTTTGAGAAAAGAGTTTTAAAAGAAATTGTGACAGTAGATAATGTGTTTTTAAGTGTTAGACTTGTGTTGAAACTGGACCATGTGAATTTATTACTTCGATTGCACTAACGTTGCTAATGAAGATTGTGAGAAGTTTGGTGTGAATGAAGTTTTCAAGGGTGAAGAGAAGAGGATCATATGATGTGATCAAGAAGATTGAAAAGCCTAGGCTTGGGGATTCCCCAGTGTTACATCCCAGCAAATTGCAAGAAGACTCAATCGTCTAAGCTTGGGGATGCCCAAGGCATCCCCTTCTTCATCAACAAATTATCAGGTCACTTCTAGTAAAACAATATTTTTATTCGGTCACATCTTATGTGCTTTACTTGGAGCGTCTTTTATTTTTGTTTTCAGTTTGTTTTTGTTTTTGTTTTCAGTTTTATTTACTTTTTCAATAAATTTTGTTGGACCCCAGCATTCTTTTATTGGAGAGTGACACGCTCCGCTTTTTCATGAGAATACTTTGTATTCTTAATCTCTGTCTAGCTGCTGCATTTATTTAGCTCCTGTTTTGCATGCATCTCTTATCAGAGTTGTTAGTTTTAGTAATGTTATGTGAGTACTCTCATGTTTACTTGCTGTAGCATTTAGAGAGTTTTTGTTAAAACATATTGTGTATGGTTCTTGTTGGGAGAAAGAAACTGTTGTTTAAAGTAGAATTTATATTGGTGCAAGTACAAGCTTGTATAGACTGTTGCTAGAACTTTTTCATGCCATGCTAAATGTTATTTTAGTTCTAAATCCTTGTGATGTTGAGTAGCATGAATAGACTCAAATAGATTAGAGTGTTTAATATGTCAGTGAAAGATTCATGAGCTGTTCTTGTCATAAGGAAGCATAAATTTTTGGTATTCTCTTTCGAATATTTTATTTGGTTGACTTGGCGAATGCTCACACCATTTTTATGACTATGAACCAGCCACAAATAGCCTCCATGACCACTTAGTTTTTGAACTATGATACTGCTTATGCTTTAATTAATGATGCTTATGTCGCTATGCATGATTATGTCTCTTATGATCTCTTGATTTGTCGCTCCCAGTCTTTTGCTAGCCTCCACCTGTACTGAGTATGAGCTCTACTCATGCATCCAACTCCCTTAAACCAAAGTTTTTCCCATTGTGTCCACCATACCTACCTACATGTGGTATTTAACTGCCGCTCCAAGTAAAACTTTCAAAATTACTCCTGCTTTATGTTCATGTTTTTGCTCATGAGGACGTCAATAGAGAATCTTTATCTCACTTGTTGATTGGATTTCACACCCTGGACTAGTGGCTTCATCCGATTATCCAAATGATAGAAGAGCGGGCAGCGGGGTGCCCAGCCCCAAATTAGTACACACAAAATCTCTTCACTATTTTTGCGCCTGATTTATCAGTCAAAGCATAATTGTGTAAACAAAAGAGAAAGAGGGATGACCTTCTACCCAGATGCGTCCTTCACATGGGAGCCGCTCTTGTGAATCCAGTTGGCTTGTGACTTACTGTATTTTCTATTTACCATTCGTTGACATTAGCATACATCTCCCAAAATATAGACACTCCTCCACGGTATGTGATTGTTGGCAGGCACCCGAGGATTCGGTTAGCCATGGTTTGTGAAAGATGGATGGGAGGAGTGTCAAAATTTTAATACCTCTGTTTCATAAAACAAAAGCTCTATCACATGAGTGATCCCTGCTTCCCTCCGCGAAGGGCCTTTCTTTTACTTTTATGTTGAGTCTCCATCTTCTAAAATTATGCACAGTTGAGAGAGCATTTTTTCCATTCTTAGTTCTACATGCATTGTCCCATGAACATAAATAATTACTTCATGATGTGATATCATTTTTTCTTAAATTATTTTCTCTAGTATTCCTCATGAACTTTGAAGGTGTCCTGGCATTTATGTTTTGCCCCACTCTTAAGGACTAGCGAAATATCACTTTGCCATGCTTTCTCTATACTTGAAACTGACGTTTATCTTTCTTTGCATTATTTCTCATGATCCTTTATTTGAGATACTCTTCATGATGAAAAGTTATTGCTTTGCTTTATTATTGAAGTTCTATTTATCATGTTTGTGTTTGAAGTTCTATGATCTCAGCTTGCATACACCTTTACATTTTTATGATCAAGATTATGTTAGTAGCATGTCACCTCAGAAATTATTGTTTTTTTGTTTAACTACTCGAGGACGAGTAGGAACTAAGCTTGGGATGCTTGATACGTCTCCAATCTATCTATAATTTCTGATGCTCCATGATGATATTATGCCAATTGCTACATGTTTTCTCCCTTCTTTATGTCATTTTTACACGTTTTCCGCGACTAACCTATTAACAAGATTCCAAGTGCCAGTTCCATGTTTTCTGCTGTTTTTGGTTTCAGAAAAGTTGTTCTGGAAATATTCTCAGAATTGGACCCCACAAAGCCCGAAGTGCGTATTTTCCCTAGAAGCATCCAGAATACCGAAGAGGAGACGAAGAGGGGCACCAGGGGTCCCACACCATGGGGTGGCACGACCCCCCTTGGCCGCGCTAGGGGGTGGTGTGGGCCCCCAGGGCTCCACCGCCTCTGCCCTTTCGCCTATTGAATCCCCCTGATGGAAAACCCTAAACACCTGATCAACTATCCCCAAAAAGTTCCGCAGCCGCCGTCACTGTCAACCCTAGATTAGGGGGTTCTGAAGCTGTCTCCGGCACAATGCCGGAGAGGAAATCATCACCGGAGGCCTCTACATCACCATGCCCGCCTCCGGAGTGATGCGTGAGTAGTTCATCCTAGGACTACGGGTCTATAACAGTAGCTAGATGGTTGTCTTCTCCTCATATGCCTCCATGTTTAGATCTCCTGAGCTGCCTAACATGACCGAGATTGATCTTATGTAACTCTATGTGCTACGTTTGCTGGGATCCGATGAATATTGAACTTATGTCAAGTTGATTATAGTCTTTATTGCATATGTTATTTGTGATCTTGTATGCTTTCTGTTGCTAGTGGTTGCTCTGGCCAAGTAGTTGCTAGTGACTCCAAGAGGGAGTATTTATGCTCGATAGTGGGTTCATGCCTCCTCACTGCCTTGCTCGAGAGATAGAAACGTGAAGGGGGAGGATGTGATGTTGCCATTAGGGAGAAAACAACGGTGAGAGTGCCCGCGTGCATAATCATTGCTTACATTACACACTTTGTTTAATGCAGTTATCTGTTGCTTGCAACTTAATACCTAAGGTGGTTCGGATGATAACCTGAGGGTGGATTGTTTGTCATAGATGCAGTTGGATTACGGTCTATGTATATTGCTGTAATGCCCGCACTAAATATCATAGTAGTCATCATGTCATGAATGTGCACTATGGTGCAACCTTTATTTGTCAATTGCCCAGCTGTAATTTGTTCACCCATCATGCTATCTTTTATGGAGAGACACCACTAGTGAACCTATGAACCCCGATCCATTTTCCTATACTGTAAAACCAACCACCACAATTTCCTGCTTTCTTTACTTACTGCAAGTATACATTATTTTCCACACTATACGTCTAATCTTTGTTTTCAGCAAGACCGGTGAGATTGACAACCTCACTGTACTGTTGGGACAAAGCATTTTGGTTGTGTTGTGTGCAGGTTCCACGTTGTTGCTGACACCGGTGAGGCTCCATCACCACCGTCAGTGGCATCAACCTTCTGAAGATCCTATTTCTCCTACTGGATTGATAATGTTGGTTCTTAACTAAGGGGAAAAGTCCTACCGCTGTGCTCATCACACCCTCCTCTTGGGGTATCCCAACGAGTGAAGATCTGCACCATCAGGCCTAAAATCATTCACTATCTTAGGATTGTGACATTTAGGAATCAGAGTAATATAGCCAGTATTGATGCTCTTGATATCTGGATTGCCAGAGTGGAAATCATTGCAAAGATTATAGAATTGCTGCTTGATAATAGACCATCATTTTTTTATGAATGCTCTAGTAATCTATCAGGTCAGGAGATTTTTCATTTCGCATGGAGCTTATAATATCATCTATTTCTTTATTTTCAAATGACACTTCTAGAGCAGAGAAGTCAATAGCCTGATTAATTTGGACAAGATTGTCCAAGTTGAGTAGCATAGAGAAATTTTCTGACATACCCACTATATTTTTGAAACTGGTCTATATAGCAGCAGCTTTATTTTCATGGTCACATACAATGTTATCATGCTCCAGCCTGAGGGTAGAATGTAATTACATCTATAGATTTTAGTAGCCATAGTGTAAAAATATATGGTATTTTCTCTTCCTATCTTAGCCTATCTGATCTTTTCTCTGCTTCTCTAATATACCCTTTTGGCCTCCAGCAATTGGGACAAATGTTTTATGAGAGATTTTCTGAAGTTTTTTTCTTGTATAGATAGTGGTCTCTGGTCCTCAATTCCATCCAACATGGCCAAGATAAAGTTTCGATACTCAATAATTATATTGAGCTTAGAGATATTTGTACTCAATAATCTGAGAGCATGTCTTACAGATTTGAATCTAGCACTGATGTCCTAGGCAAAAAAATTATAGCATCCCTTGTTGATCCAACTGTCTTGGATAGTGTCCATAAAACCATCAAATTGCAGTCAGTATTCCTCAAATATGAAGATTTTTGTTCTTGGAATGCTAGTACCAATTTGGACTTTGATTGGGATATGGTCAGAACTGAGTTTGGCCATAGGGAGTGCAATATTATTTGGAAAATTATGTGTCCAATTGCCAGCTGTGAAGACCCAGTCCAATTTTTCTAGGAGGGGATTATCCTGCATATTACTCCATGTATATGTCCTTCCTTTAATAGGGATTTCATCAAGGTCTAAGTGAGTGATGATGGAACTTAATAATAGCATATTATTGACATCACCTTCTCTTTTGTTCCTGTTCTCATTGCTTCCGATGAGATTGAAGTCTCCAAGTACCATCCAATTTTGCATAGGTGAAGAGTTAATATTAAATATCCAATCACTGAAATGGGATCTTCCTTCATTGTCAATGGGGGCATATATATTAGTGAGATACCATATATGAGCACTTATTTTGCATGTAAATTCCAAAGTGATTTGGAATTTATTAGAACTTATCAATTTTCCGTCAAATAAATTGTCATTCCAAATAATTATGATGCCTCGAGAATTACCATTGGATGGGTGGTATGCAAATTAGTTAAATCTTTTGGGACAGAAATGATGTAAGTACTAGAGATCGAATTGCTCTCTTTTTGTTTCCTTGAAACACATAATGTGGCAATTGGATTCATCAATATTTTTCCTAATATCATCCCATCTAGTTTGTGAATTAATACCCATCAAATTCCAATCTAAAATATTCCAGCTTCTATCCATTAAATAGCAGAGTAGATTTGTGAGACAGTATATCATAGATATCATGTTGATTGGTTGTCGAGACATCGTAGTAGTTTTCATAGACGGGGGTGCCATGAGACTACGGTAGAGACGTGGGGTAACGGGATCGCGTAGTAGACTATGAACACAAGATTTTACCCAGGTTCGGTACGTCGCGACAGTACGGCGTACCTACTCCTGCACTTCTCACTAATTAGGACTAAAGACTGTAAACAGGGTTACAATGTGAGGGTATAGATCTAGCTATTCGGCGAGGATGAACTTCTCGGCGAGTTGGCCTAGAACTTCTCTGTTATGCGATGCTTATTATTCTAGCTCCCGTCCGGCTTTATATAATAGCCGGATTAGGGCTTACAGAATAGAAAACCTAGAAGACTACGGTAACTTGTAACTTGGAAAGCAAGGAATCCGTCTTCTCCTCCAAGCCGGGTCACGTGGGCCGTGATCCGGGTTCTTCTAGAATCCGGCTTCTGTGCGTCGGATTACTGGGCCGCCCAATGGACCTAAGCCCACTACCACTTAGGCCACCCTGGTAATCCGGCACTTTGTCTACCATATTCTATACCCCTATTTCGTATATATCCGACAGTAGCCCCCAAGAAGGATTAAAACTCTGATTCTCCGTCTTTCGCCAAATACACTTTGTCCGGGAAATATTGATTCAGCAGACTTGATTCTTCTTATTCTTCTTTTGAAAGAGATGGTAACATGAAACTCGGAATCCTGAAAATCCGGCTTTTCTCTCACGATCCTTCGCGGAAAAGGAACTTCTGACGTCAGCGCTTAAATCATGCTGACGCAGGCGACGTTTGGTTTCACGCGGGAAACCCTGCAACGTTTCTCTGACAGATTCTCACGGGAAACGAGGAGATAGCTATAATTTCCCTGTCGTTTCATTTCCCGGATTTTCCGGCGAGCGACACGCGTCGAACATCCAACGGTCAAAATAGCCGTTGGCACGCATCTAAACGGTTTTCCGGCTATAAATAGCCGTCCTCGTCCTCAACGAAAACTTTCCACACTCCTCACTGTCCACGCCATTGACGCGAACGAGCTCGAGAGCAAAGCACCGTCCCAAGCGCACTTAGCCTCCAAGCACGCCAGAACGCAACGCGCCACCACGAGATGGCCTCCTCGCCATCCTCGCCGACCCGCGCCACCATCAATGAGCTCATCAGCGACTTAGATCCGCAACTGGGATCGCCCAAGCACACCGGCGGCGAGCCGGAGAAGACCGCGGCCTCTGCGGCGGGTGAAGCGAATTCTTCCGCCACCGCGGACGTTGCGGGATCGAGCTCCGCAGCCTCCCCGCCGTTTGCTCCAGAAACGGCGGAGGAAAAGATCCAACTCCTCGGCGACGAGCTCGCCGCCGCGGAGGCCGCCGCCTCTGCCGCCGCCGGAGCAGACGAAGAGGCGGAGTCTGCAGGCAATTGGATTGCCTGCAGCATTCCTCTGGCTCTCCTTCCAAACATGGAAAAGGAGGGCCTGGTTCTTAAGAAGAAGTGGCGGCTTCCAGAAGACGAGACCGAGCCAACGCCAAAAAATGGCGAAAGGATCCTTCTTTGTTCCCACCTTCTTCGAGGTATGGGACTTCCACCTTCTTCCTTCTTCCTCCAAATCCTTTCTCACTACAACATCCATCCCCATAACCTTCCTCACAACTCCATCCTCTACATGGCCGGCTTCCAGGCTTTGTTCGAGGGCTACTTAGGGCTAGAACCTAGGTTAGATTTCTGGACTTACTGCTTCGGGGTTAAGCGGAACTCTTCGGAGGGCGCACTCCCGACTTGCGGGACCATATCTTTCACTCTTCGGAGATTCCGAGAAGATTGGTTCCCCAAGATAAAAACGTCGGAATCCGTCAAATTTTGGACGGGTTCCTTCTTTTATCACCCCGACGTGCTTTTCCCTAAGGGAGCCGTCGGGGTTCCTCCTTTCGTGAACTCTGCCGCAGTTCCCCAAGACAACTGGGGAACGGAAGCCGTCCAGGTTCTGCCGCCAGATCTACTAAAGATCAAGCGGCGCATCGCCAAGCTCACCTCCTCCACCCCACCTTTGACCGGTATGGATACGGTCTTTTGCTGGCTGAATAGACGGATTCAGCCGTTAGCAAACCACGGTGGTCGCCTTTTGTGCGAATACACGGGAGCCAAGGATCCTATGCGGACAATCAACAAGGATTGGCCCGTAAAGGAGCTTCGACGGCGCATCAACCAGTTGGTCGCATCACGCGACCAATATGAAGCGAGTCGGCCGATGTACACGGCCGACAACCCGGTTCCCAAGGTAATTTTTCAGTCATTTGGGTATAATTTCAGTATTCTTTCTCGGATAACCTAACTTCTGATTCCGATTGGTTTTTCCAGCAGTTTGCGGATCTTCCAGACTCGGAGTTGGCTTCCGAGGCCGAGCTGGACGCGCTGCGCGCCGCCGCTACAGGTGGACGCAAGCGCAAGAAGATAACTTCCTTGGAAGAAATTATCGACCTTGACGGAATCCCCGTCGCCACTTCCAGGTTCTTTCTTCTGGATTCTTTTTTCTTTTATGGGAACTTTTCATCCATCCTCGGTTTTTTAACTTTTCCTGGTTTTTTGTTTTTAGCCTGCCTCCCTCCAGTTTAAAACCAAAGAAGCTGAAGAAACACAAGGTTGCTTCCAGCCGAGGCGGTCAACCTTCTCCCACCGTTGCCCCGGACACGCCGTCCACAATGGCGGAAGAGCAAGCTGCAGCCCCCACGACCAGGCCGTCAGAGCCCAGCCAGCCCGTTGTGTCGGACACGGACACGAGGGAAAGGGCGGCTCCAGAGGTGGAGAAATTTTCTCGGATTTTCGACGAAGAAATTCCCACCTTTGACAAGGACTTCAAGATTATCAACGACGGCCTAAGCGCGGCCGGAACTGCTTTTGCAGAATACGCAAAAGAGTTCAAGGAAAACTTGGCGGGTTTGCACCGAATGAGCCAGGTATGTAACTCTAGCCCCCAAGCATTAAACAAAATTGCATGCCTGTTTTGCTTTGATGCTTTTTGTAACCATTCTTTTCCTTGCTATGTTGGAGCAAACCGCCGAAACCATAAACATGGAAGTTTTCAACAAACTCACCATCAAGAATAAGGAGGTTAGAAATCTCCTTTCTATTCTTGAGGAGAGAGAGGCGGAACTGGCATCGTCTCAGCTCGCTTTGTCGGAAACATCAGGTACACATTTTTCCTCTGAGGTTTGCGATTCAATTTTTTGTCTAAGTACTTATTCCGGAAATTTTCTAAACCCGGAATTTTCTTTGCTTTCCAGCTGCTTTGGTTAAGGCCAAGCAAATAGCTGAAGACGCCGGCAATGCCGAGAATCTCCGGAAGGAGAATTTGGAGCTTCACAAGCATCTTGTGAAGGCTCAAAAGGACCTGGAGGCCAGCAACTTGGCCCTTGGAGTTGCCAACTCCAAGGCTTCTGAACAAGCGGAGAAGGATAAATCCACCATTCAGGATTTAGAAAATGCTCTGAACCTTCGGCTGGAGGAAATCTCCGAGATCGACAAGCTTATCGGTAATTTTCCGTTACCTTTATTATTTTTCCATATCTTGTTTTTCTTCTCTGTTTTTTGCCTAACACTTTTGATTATTTTGTCGGAAAAAACAGGAGATATCCCAGATGGTACCCGGCTTGAAGGGATCCAAGCCTTTGGGAAGATATGGACTTCGATCCGTGCTGCTGGAATGCAGCTGGTGAACAAGTTTCTTCCCGCAAGGACTGGGGAGTTCTTGGAGGTTGAAAAACTTCCGGGAGCCATCATGGAGGTGGCGGAATCCAGGGATTCTATCCTGCGTTCCGCTGCACGAGGTGGTGCGCGTATGGCACTCGGCCTTATGCGCATGCACTACCCCGGTGCTAAATCCTGGCGCGTGGCGTCCGGTGTCCCTCAAGGATACACGGACGCTCAGAGAAATACCATCTTTGATGAAATCAAAGGCCACGCCACCCAGATTGCCTCCATGGTAAATATTTCCGTCAATTATCCAGAAGAGGAGATCCCTCCAATCCCCGAGGACGACAGCAGCGAGGAGGAATCATATGCTTGAAGGGCTACCTTTGACCTGGATAGTAAAAATAGACAATAGGAGCATTACTGTTCTTTCAATGTAATCCAAAATGTAATGCTTCTGTTTGTATGAATGAAAAATTCCGCCTTTTGCAATTTTTAGTTATGAAATTTTTTTTTGCAAGGTTTTTCGGATGTTACTATTCCTTTATCTTCTAAGTTCTCTAGCATATATGTTTTAACTGTCCTTAGTGTTTGAAATGGCTCAAATAGCAATATGGATCGTCATGCCGAGTAACTGGGCGTAACCAATCAGTTTAAACTCGAAAACATGGACCATGCTAAAGGCATTTTTACTAACTAGTTCCAGTAACCCAACACATACGCAATCAGATAATGCTTAGAGAAACAAGGAATTTTTTGACCGAAACTTGGGCACGCAGGCAATTCAAGTTTCCTTTAGCCGTTAGCAGGCTGAAAAAACATTCAGTTTCTTAACGCCGAGTACGCAGGCATAATTCGGGTTAACATTGAGTATTTTGTAAGATCATTGGGAAATAGAGAAGGTGGAAACATGCTTTTACTATAATGAACTTGTAAAAAACATGGATACCAGAAATCCAACAACTTTATTTCATGATCTCAAAAGATGTTTACATAGATATTGAACTAAGTATAGAAGAGACATAACTGCTATGTATTCCAAAGCTTTGCTATCCACTTGATTTTGTCGGATTTCTTCAACAACTTGTATAGTGTTAGGATTTTAGCCCCCAGCCGACTAATAAATCTGCTAACGGCAGCTGCGGAACCCGTCAATCTTTGGACATCTTTGACGCAGGTAGGTTTTGTGATGTTCAAGATTGCCTTGATGTTTTCCAGGTTAACTTCTATTCCTCTGTGAGAAACGATGAAACCCAGAAGTTTTCCTGAGGGAACCCCGAATACGCACTTAGATGGATTCAACTTCATCTTGTAGGTGCGTAAGTTTTCGAAAGTTTCTCGCAAATCCTCAAGGAGTGTATCTTTTTCCTTGGTTACGACAGCAATATCGTCCACATAAACATGGACATTTTTTTCCAATCTGACTATGCAAACAACGTTGCATGCAACGCTGGTAGGTTGCACCTGCGTTCTTCAGGCCAAACGGCATGGTTACGTAATAATACGTCCCGTATGGGGTTATGAAAGAAGTCTTAATTTGATCTTCCTTTTTCATGCGTATTTGGTGGTACCCGGAGTATGCATCCAAAAAGCACAAAAGCTCAGAGCCTGCTGTGGCATCTATTATTTTATCAATTCGCGGTAATGCGAACCTATCTTTCGGACACAATTTGTTCAAGCCTGTGTAATCTATACACATTCTAAGAGCAGTGGTATCTTTCTTCGGTACTAATACCGGATTTGCGGACCAGTCAGTATGGATCACTTCCTTGATGAAATCCGCTGCTAAAAGCCTGATAATTTCCTTGCCAATAGCCTTCCGTCTTCTTCCGTCAAATCGACGGAGACCTTGTTTGACGGGTTTTGATCCAGGAATAATCTTAAGTTGGTGCTCAGCAAGTTCCCTGGGTACACCTGGCATGTCAGCTGGACACCAGGCAAAAATATCCCAGTTCTCACGGAGGAACTTGATGAGCTCGCCTTCCTATTTGTCACTCATCCCAGTCCCTACGACGACAAATTTTGTCGGATCTTTGGGATCTAGGATTACCTGTCTTGTATTCTCGGATGCCTTGAAGCTGTCTGTTGGCTTCCGAGTTTCTTTTCCTGCCAGCATTTCTGACGGCGATACCTCCTTGGCTAATTCCTTCAGTTCTTCCTTTGCTATAACTCTCTGAGCGCAAAGGGCGTTTTCTTTCTCCAACTCATTTGCCAGCTTGAAATCACCAGCTATAGTGATTACTCCTCCTTTGGGTCCTGGCATCTTCAGCTTGTTATAAATATAACAGGATCTTGCCATGAATTTGGCGAAAGCTGGATGTCCGAGTATTGCGTGATACACGCTTTCGAACGGCACTACTTCGAAGGATACTTTTTCCTGCCGGAAGTGATCTTTATCTCCGAAGGTGACATCTAGGGAAATTTCTCCTAGGGATCGTGCTTGCCTGCCAGGGACGATACCATGGAAGCGTATGTTGCTGTTGTTGAGCTGAGACTCGGAAATCTTCAGATGCTTCAGTGTATCCAGGTACATTATATTAATGCTGGATCCTCCATCCATCAGCACTCTTCTTAGCCTAGTATTTTGAACAATAGGGCTTATAACAAGAGCTTGTGTGCCGGGTTCAGGGATATTTCCGGGATGATCAGACTGATCCCAGATTATCGGTGTGTTGGAGTACTTCAAGAATTTCGGGGTTGCCGGAACAACCGCGTTTATTTCTCGAAGTGTTCTTTTTGCCACCTTTGCTGATGGGGTTGCTAAGAAAGTTAGCATTGCTTCTCCATCAACTCTCGGAAACTTGGGTTCGCCTTTACGCTGTTGTTCCTGGATTTTTTCGTCAGTGTCCGATTCACTGTCTTCTTTGTCAGCTTCTGGCTTTTGTTTGGCGGGTTTCCTTTTGGAACCCTTTCCTTTATTTCCGGACCCTGCACTGCCTTTCATGTGCTTATTTAGCCGGCATTGCGCGTTTGTATGGGTGGGTTTCCCAAATTGCGAGTGGTAAACGCAAGGTTCCGACTTAATCCTTTCCCACTCCTCTGGAGTGTAATTTATTGGATCTGGGTTGCGTCCTTTCCACTTATTTCCCTTTTCTCCTCCAAAGGCTATGTTCACCTCTTTGGGCTTCATCGTTGTTTCTGGAGTGGCTTTTTTGTCAGAACGAGGGGTTTTCTTGGCGAGTATCAATGATTCAATATTGCCTCCTCTTGCTCTGATGTCATCCTCGGCTGCGGCATGCTCATTGGCGGTTGTAAGCATGGATCCGAGATCCTTGTGCTTTTTGGAACCAACCATGAATGGTACGAGTCCGGGTTTTAGGCCATTGACGAAAGCATGCATTGCTTGTACGTCAGTTACTCCAGAGCAACTATTCTTCATTGCTGTCCATCTGGAGATGAAATCCACGTATGGTTCATCCTCAAATTGCATGCACCGGTTTAGCTGGTTGATGCTGGCGTTTGTATGTTCCCCGGAAATGCTGAGTAAATACTCTAGCCATATCGTCCCAGCTGTCGACTGTTCGTGACGGTAATCCATTGATCCAATCTCTGGCTCCGTCCAGCAGCATTAGGGGAAGAAACTTGAAAGCTTCCAAGTCTGTCCCATTGTTGATCTGGACGGCTGTATAGTAATCCGAGAGCCAGGTATCCGGGTTTGTGCTGCCGGTGTATTTCTGGTACGTTGGACCGACTTTGGCAAAGCCAGAATGCAACGTTATTCTTCGGATCCTGTCAGTAAAATACTTAGGACCAAAGTATAGATCATCCTTTTCTGCTCTGTCAATGTGTGCAGAATATCTTCCGGCTGAATGGACAGAAGGGGATCTGCTCCTTTCTCTTCCATTGTTGCGCGAACGCGCTTTTCCGGGATTGTTTCTATCTCTTCCGTGTTCACGCCCTTTTGGATTAGGCGGAGTTCTACTCCTGTGCCTTTCTTTGTCCTTAGGCGGTGTCCGGGATCTCTCACGCCTGTGAGGTATATCGTATCTTCCAGCTTTCTCAGCTGGGTTTCTCGGAGGTGGCATTATTTTGCCGTCCTTCCGGTGTTTGTCTTCCCGATCATGGGGTTTATACCCATCTTTCGGACGATGGGATCCGGTCCTAGACGCTGCATCCCGGTTGTCGGGGTTTTTCTTGTCCTTTCTCGGATCCTCTTTTTTATCTTTTGAGTTGTCTGAATCCCCAGGTTCTTCCGGTCCAGGTGCTCCAGCAGCGCAAGTAGCCGTCTTGCATAGGGCGGAGTTATCATGCAGCCTCCCTGATCGCTCTTGAGCGCGCTGTTGTTGTTGCAATGCTTTTCCTAGGAAAGCATACACCCCTTGGAGTTTTTCCCCGTTGGAATACAGATCGTTGTTAAGAATCGCGAACGCTGCTTCCGCGTTTTCTGCTGCGGTCTTGTATATTGGTTCGCCCTTGGCATCTTTGCCGTTTACCTGCTTTTGCCAAGACGGGTTATGGAACCTTTCTTTTGGCGGCAGTTCTTCCGGTCTTGCGATTCCGGGTAACCTAGTAGGTTTTAACGCGGATCTATTCTTTCTCTCGTACTCCTCTATTTCTTCCTTCATGACCTTGATGTCATTATGGGTTTGTTGGAGATGTTGCCGAGATCTGAGTAGATGTTGCTGTTGCCGTTGGAAAGCTTGTCTCCTGGCTTCCAGCATCTTAGGGGGTTCGTCTGGTCCCACTGGTGTTTGCAATAGTTCTTGCTCTTCCTGTTCCGTCATTGGCGGAGCAGTGATTTCTTTGGATTTCTTCTCCGCAGGCTTTGTTCCGCTAACATCTCCAACTTCCAGGTTTTCATCAGCGAGATCAGCTGATTTTTTCTTCCGGATTTTGTATTGGAGTTTTTTAGCAGCACGGTGCTTTTTCTTGGAAGAGGGAGGTTTTTTGACAGGCTCATCTTCTGTCATCTCCTTGACACTGGGGAATATCGGAGAAGTTTCTCCGTCTTCTCTCTCTTCCTCTGGCGGAGGGGTTTTAGGGCTTTCCTGGCTGCCGGCGTCCGTGGTATCAGCCGGTTTCGCCATTAGAACTTCATGGAATCCCTCTTGAAAGGACTTAACCTTTCTTACGAAGGCGTCCTCATCTTCGTCTTCAGAGTCGAAGTTATCCGATCCGGTTTCCGACTCCAACCTCGCCTCAATGGCGGCAAGCACGGATTCTGCTTCCGAGTTCATCGTCTTGTTGACGGATGTCGGATCTTCCGCCTCTGTGGCGGGTGTTTGGTCTTCCGTCTCCATGACGGGTGCGTTGTTGTCTGCCTCTTGCACGGGATTTCCGTCATCCGTGTTTTCGGCGATTTCGGATTGCACCATGCCGATAAAGTGTGTATCACTTTTTTTCGGCGATCTGAGCAGAATCCGGCATCGTAGTCATCTTCGACTGGGTATAGGGCGGGTGGGATAAATTTGCTTCCACCGCAAAACCCCATTGCTTCTGCAGTTAGCCCGATAAAGATGTTAGCAGATCCTATCGGTAACACGCAGGTACTTACCAGGTGGCTTTGCGCCGGTATGTAGGATCCGTTGTCGAGGAAGCGCCCGACGTCGTTGTCGAATTGCAAGCTTCCGACAGTGATTGATCTTCCGATTCCGCCAAGTATCCCAGATCGGAATCTTACGCCTGACGTCGTTTGCCCCACGGTGGGCGCCAACTGTCGAGACATCGTAGTAGTTTTCATAGACGGGGGTGCCATGAGACTACGGTAGAGACGTGGGGTAACGGGATCGCGTAGTAGACTATGAACACAAGATTTTACCCAGGTTCGGTACGTCGCGACAGTACGGCGTACCTACTCCTGCACTTCTCACTAATCAGGACTAAAGCCTGTAAACAGGGTTACAATGTGAGGGTATAGATCTAGCTATTCGACGAGGATGAACTTCTCGGCGAGTTGGCCTAGAACTTCTCTGTTATGCGATGCTTATTATTCTAGCTCCCGTCCGGCTTTATATAATAGCCGGATTAGGGCTTACAGAATAGAAAACCTAGAAGACTACGGTAACTTGTAACTTGGAAAGCAAGGAATCCGTCTTCTCCTCCAAGCCGGGTCACGTGGGCCGTGATCCGGGTTCTTCTAGAATCCGGCTTCTGTGCGTCGGATTACTGGGCCGCCCAATGGACCTAAGCCCACTACCACTTAGGCCACCCTGGTAATCCGGTACTTTGTCTACCATCTTCTATACCCCTATTTGGTATATATCCGACATTGGTGCTGGGATAATAAATTGCATCAAATTATCCTTGTGAAGAGCAACGAGACCAGTATTTTCAAGGTGTATAACATATAATGAAGTATGGCAACATATCTTCCACATATCAACCATAGTAACATGATAATATAATTCACAGGATAATGACCAGGAGAAAGAGGTAAATTATCCATAGTACTACAGAATGGGTCTCCAATATTACAGATACCAAAATGGGTGTTCCAAATAAGATCATAAGCAAATAGTACCAAATAAAACGAGAGATAGGTGGCACAAATTATTATAGACCAGCAAATAGCATTACTCCACACTATCATTGGTACTGTCATAGTTGAGAGATTCATCAGATAGGTTCTTAGGATCCATCAGGCATGACACAGTTCCAAGTTCCCTTAGTGTGTCATTGGGAAGATGTGGTGGGGGTGGCTCCTGGTTGTTTATCACATGGGCTTCAAAAGTAGAACTTGCTTCATTGTTGCCTTCTTCAATTGCATCTTCTGGCTTCTTGCCATCCTTGTATCCACCATGTAAAATTGCCAGGCTGCTGCTCCTTCTCACTTGTGTAGCTGATGTAGGTCCTTTGCCTTTCTTGTTATGTGCTGCTTTGGAATTGTTCCTGGGAATAGGGTTGCTGGTTCCTTCATCAAGGTTCATAGATACATACATAGAACCTAAATTTTCAGTATTATCAGGGGAGTCTAGGATCTGTTGGTTGCTTCCAGGTTCTTGGATATTGGTGGCTTGGGCAACAAGAGGGATTATTTGTGCTACATCTCCTACAATAGCAACATTGAGGTTTGGTATATCCTGAGCAATGTCCATCATATTGTCTTGAGGGATATTTTGTGCATTGGGGCTTTGAGGAGGTGTAGCAATGGGTGGGACCTCAGCAGCAGGTGCAACATCATCATGGACAGTGCAACATTGTTATTCACACCAGAAACATTATTCATCATTTCCCCTTCATGTTCAGCATGCCACATAGCAAAGTCATCAATGATAATAGGTACATGATGTGGATTAGCACCATCAGGTGGGAGGGGGGCCTCGTCACCAGCAATCAAACCAAGCATGTGTGCAGATAATATAATGGCAGCACAAGACCATGAACCACCATTGCCTTCTTCAGAAGTATTTTGGATGACAACAATACTTAATGGGATTCTATCAATATCATTAACTCTGACCTTGACTAAGATTCTGGCTCTGTTAGAATCGTCTCTGCTCCAAATCAAGAGTCTGCCATATTGAGCCATGGTAATTATGATAGTGTCTAGGTCCCATCATTCACATGGATAGTTCATACGCATAATCCAACAATCATGAGTAAATGTTGCAGATTGATGGTTCCTGCCTCTATTTTGTGCAATAACCCTCATGATAGTGTCTCCAATAAAATAGGGGTCGTGGCTGATGGCATTATCACAATCTATAGCATCATTGAATCGAACCAAAGCAGCACCCATAGCAGATGGTGTGATCTCTCTAATAGAGTAGTTCCTGACATGCTCAATGTCACTACTACGATACCCACTTTCTCAACAGGTTCTCGTGCATAGGCTTACGGCAGTCCCCCGACCGGTTTGCTGCATAAGGTGCTAATAAGAAGGCCTTATTGGAGCCGGATTTCCAGGCCGGCTCGGAAACAACACCCACAGACGGTTTCTAAAAACGGGCCGACTCTGATATGTTGGGCATCGGCAGCAGCCAAACATAATACCCGACGTTGCCGCATGAGACGGCCTATTCTGGCGGCCGTCTCTAGCAAATCCAGGATGTCCACGTTCCAGCAGGGGACCCGAATATTTATAAACGCGAGTTGGTTTTAAAAAACAACCGTATCCTGAAAAGCGGCGGCTCCAATTTAAAGCCGGCTGATGATTTGTTAGAGACTCCGAATTTGTCTAGACAGGGTATGTAATTTTGGAAATTCAGTACTATTATCGGATGGGCCGGATTTTTCCAGATATCGGGTCCAAATGAGTACATATATTGATAACTGAGCATTGCCACGATGACCTAATATAGGAGTAGTACTTAATCTGTAGAATTATCACAGAAATTGATCTAAATCCTACAAGAGGTAGGTCATATGTTTGAAATATCCTATTGTACAGAATACTAGTTGTCATATTACTTGATGAAGACACATATGGATAGCAACGCTGATCCTTTCGGCGCAGAGAGCGATGACCGATCCGATTTTAATCCCAATGTTGCTAGCAAATTCTCTCCACAATATCTTCTCTAGCATAAATTCGCTCCACAATATCTTCTCTAGCATAAATTCGTCTCTTTTATCTACAAAGCACGGTACATTGGCATTATCGTTTGATCGTTCCATCGACAAGGATAGTACACCTGAAGAGGGGGTGTTGAATTTTTGATGATATCCATTTTCAATCTTCTGCAAATTGGACCAGACATATCAATGATGTTGCACATAGGTTCAGTGGAGAACTGTGTTACCGTAATAGAGAAGGTATCTATGAAATGCAGTACCAAGGTCAATGAAATTGAAAGGCACCTCTGACAACAGAATCAAAAGGGATTTAGCGTCTATAAACGACTCAGAGGGGTTTTCATAAAGAGAAGCTTTCGCGCAGTACACCTATTTTTCTATAGAAGTGAAAATTCAAATATGTGAACGGTCATTTGAGTTTGACTAATTAGGTTGTTACTTACTAGTGTAGCACCCCCAATATTTCTCTCGGTAACCTTATGGACAATAAGAAAATCCAAGCATTGATAGTGATTTCTAGCGAAATCAACGATTCTTTGTAGATGTTTAGAACACAGTGACGACAATGACTTATTGTATTCGAAACAATCAAGTACTTATGCGTATTCTAAAAAATAAAAAAGAAACCACAACATTTTAAATAAATAGCTAGCAACGTAGTATGAGGTTGTAATTCCGAAAAAGTAATAACAACATAAATGAATTACGCATCAGCTATTGATTGTTAATTTTGTTACCTTTTATAGCTAACGGATACTGAAACACATTGACTTGTTGATCTGCATATCATACATTACAATTAATGTTAGTACAATATACATCCGCATACATGCCTACAGATATATACTTACCTTTGAAGATAGAGAATATTATATATATATATATATATATAAAACTTGGCTTAACAAGAAGGTCCTTCTCTTTATTGGAGTAGTCAAGTATAATAGCTTTGAAGAATTCATGGTGATCCAAATCCACCACTATGTTATCAAATTAGTATAATCCTTAGTGATTGACAAGGTCGTCCCAATCTGCATCAGTTATCTCCGTGGTTTCCTCTTCTTTCTCGAGAACAAATTTATACAGAAATCAATCTGGAGTTACAATTTTTATTTGGTCCGTAGTTGTGTTATTTATCTGTTTCCTGACACAGCAAAGAACAAACTACAACAAACAACAGTCAAATATCGTTTTTACAAAACCAAAATTACAAGACACATAGTCCCTATGTGTTGAACCATTATTCGGATGGTAGTTAAGCAAGCAATGATATGCGAGAAACTGGTGAACCAATACGTACCGTACCATGTAATTTTTGTCCTTAGGAATACGTATGACGAAACTGGACCTTTTTGCTTCGTTCTTCAAGTCGCACATGCCTTCAGGGTTGTGGTAGAATCGACAGTGATCCTCCTAAAAAGTAGATGTACGAAATAAATGATAGATCCACCCTATTGTACTTTATAGATCCAAAGAAATCACATACCATTAACGGGGAAGAGAGGACGAAGGGTCCAACGAGACGGTAGAGAGGAGGAGGAGAGGGGTGTGACAGGGTGAGGTTGGCAACGGCGCTGCACCGTCGGAAGGGAAGGGGCGGCGCAGTGACTGGGGAAAGGTAGGCCGCCGGGGCGGTGTAGAGGGGAAGGGACGAAAAATTGAAATGTGTCTGACTACAATCGACTCCCAAATTTGAGTTAGCGCGAGGGGGGGGGGAACTGTCGGGACGAAAAAATTGGCACCAAAACGAAAACATCGTGTCGTCCGAATATATGTGTGATTTCCGTATATTTTGTTGACTGTGGTGGTCCCATTGACCAGGATATTGTAAGTGTGTTGACTGAAGACCGTTTGTCAAGTACTACGGCGGCGCGTTGGCCTCATATATATTTATTGATAAATCGGGTGCAGATTGCAATACACGGATTATTTATTACATGAAACCGACGTCGATCAGAATGTTGCTCTGCCCGATCTTCCTGTAAAGGCGTGTCCACCGCCGTCGCTTGAGCGATGACGCGGATTGTCGGTGATGATCTGCCCACTGTCGACAATGCCGACTATATGGGTGAAGATCGTGTGGGTGTACGAGCGCATTCTCTCTAGCGAGGACCGAGGCGACGTAGATATAGGGTCGCCGGTCATCGGCTGCAGGATCTCTACATGGTACACCTTTGGGACACTGTACTAGTCCTTCATCCACGCCTTCACCTACATGGGCCATATGTCCGAGGCAGGCAACATCTCCACAACCTCTCCGCCGAGGTTGTTGACGAGCAGGTTCACCGCCTCCAGCTCCCTGGCGTGGAAAAGGATGCCATCGAAGCTTAGCGTGCATAGATAGCCAAGATCCCACGGCGTGCCGCCATAGGCCTCATGCCAACGCAAGAAACTGATGGCCGTGTCGCCGCACCTGAAAGTTGTCGAGGTGCGGAATACGCGTTCGTAGTCGTCGGCTGACTGGAACCGCAAGAAGAAATCGCCGGGCGGCGCGCACACGTCGATGAGAACTTGGCTCCGCAAAATGGAGCATTGTGTGCCAAGATTGGCCACGACGTCAGCCGGCGAGACTGGAGGCCGTGACCCTAGCACTCGACCGATAAGAGCGCGCCCACAGAGTTGTTGCTCCATGGACACCATGTCTTAGTTGCTAAACATGACGCACCACCCAAATGGAGGTCGCATCGCCGGGTCGTGTCCCGTCCACGGTCCTCTAGGAAGTGTTTTAACTCGGCATGTCGGCGATGAGGATCAGGTAGTCTCTGGTAAGGTGAAAATTCTAGATTTGTGTCAAACGGGACGGGGAATAAATAGGCAAATGCTAGCGCAATGACTATCCCAATGGCTATTTATTACTCCGAATAGTTCGAAGTTTCGTGTGGACTGTCCACCTTTCAAATGCTGCCTTTTTTGTGTAAGATTCATATGTAGAACAAACATAGAATGTTCGGAGACATCACACTTAAATGAATTTTCAGTGCACAAACCGAGACAGTATCTTTAGAGATTACACATAACAACATAAAGTTATAGCAAAAGCTAACCCTAAGAGGCGCGGTTTTTCAGTACTAGCAGGAGGAGCTTAAGAAGACCCAAAATACACGACCCAAGAACAATTTTCAGGTCACAACCCAAACACACACACACACACACATTAAACCTAGAATTTAAACTAAACCCACATAGACAGTTGGAAATTGCGCGCTAGCAGGCGCCATCTGCAGCTCCTCGTTCTCCAGCCCGTACGCCGGCTACACACGCCTCCCGCCTCCTCCCCGTTCCTACGCATACCCTGTCACGGACATCGACGCCCCATGATGTTCTGGCGTCATCCTGTGGTACAGGGTATGGATGAAGCGGCCCCTCGGGAAGGAGTCATCGTAGTTGGTGAAGATGTTGGTGCAAGTAAAGACGATCATCTCGCTGCCGCAGTGGAAGCCGCGGTTGTACAGAATGCGGGCGTTGACCGGGTTGGCGAACCACACAACCATTGCTAAGCCTCTCGGGTACACCTCCACCTCGAATTGAGGGGTGGCCAGGGTGTGGTGGTAGTTGAAGCCGGCGCGGAGGAACAAGTTAGCCACGATGTATGGGTGCCTACGGTAGGAGAAGGCCCAGACCGAGAGGCAGGCATCTTCGTCCACTCCAGGGGTAGAGCAACTCCTCGACGGTGGGTGGGAGGACAAACACGGCCATTGCGATGGGGAGAACAACTGTTGCTGGTGTGCTTTCGTGCTTGGAGGAGGAGATAGTGGTGCTGCGGCTTGGATGAGAAGCCGGTCGATTTGGGGGGCGGGATAAATAGGGAAGGGGTGGATATGGGAGATATGGAAAATCAATTGCGAACTTTACTTTGACGGGATGGGGCACCGACGCTCTGCGGCGAGGCGTGATAATGGAACAACCCCAGTTTTCCACGACTCTATGGGAGTAGGTATTGCGAGGATGTGATGGTGTAGCCACAGTTTTCTAGACTGTTTGCGCTTCCGCCGTGTGAGCCTCGTCAAGATAATCCTAGAAGATTGCATGGAGAGAGGATTTTTCCCGGTAAGAAATAGCATGGCGCCGGAACGGATTTGGGATGTGCCATCGACACGAGTCAGCTGAGTCAGCTGGACCGGTCTTCTTTGGTTTTGTGTACTTCGGAAGGTCCAGTAAACCATGGCATTCCAGAACATTTTAGTAGCACAATGGAAAATTTTAATAAAATGAAAACCGTATTAAAATTCAATTTTTTTGGAATTATTCCATAATATGGGTATATAAGTTTAAATAAATTTGTACAAGCCAATACGGTAATTTGAAATGGCATGTGGTCGATCTGGCTTGAAGTCCCGGGACTTAGATTCGAAACCTTACACTCTAGAGTAGTGAAACCAAGATTCATGCTATTATTATTATTATTTTTATTATTATTATCATTTTTAGATCGTATCTTGCACATATCTTTGCTTAACGTTAAGATTGACTAGTTTTAATTAAAAACAAGGTTCTCCCCTTTTTTTTAGCTCCTACAAATTTCTATTGGCGATTAATACATAAAACTAAAAGAAAAATGTCGAGCTTGTCAGAATTCAATTTCTTTTGGAATGGTGTCATAATATGAGTATCCAAGCTGAAATTAAAATTCTATAGTCAATAAGGTAATTTGAATTGTTTGGTCATTCACAAAGTGGGGTTGTTTTGCGGTAAAAGTCTCCATACATAGGTCGTACGTACGTAACATTATTCTTAAAAAAACATAAGACTTCTCAAAAATCAATTTCCTTTAGAATGGGGTCATAATAGGAGCATATAATCTGAAATTATATTGTACAACCCAATACAATATTTCGAAATGGCAGTCCTCACAAGATGTTTTTCACAAAGTTCTTCTGGGCGGTCCAGATTACTGGGAGCCGAGACTGTTGAAGTTAAAACTAAATCTGAATAAATTAAAAAAATTGATACCAATGAATTTCCCTATGGAGTACGTACTGAAATTACATTTTCAGAGTTCAATAGAGTACTTTAGTGCAACATAAAATTCAGAACAATCCCCATTACGTCTTCTTTTTCTTCTTTCGAATCTTCTTTTCTTTGCAATCCATGTCTCAAACTCGTACTGCAGAACAAATATATAAAATGTCAATTGGTGGAAAAGACAGAGATTGGCAAAAACAGCACATGATCATACTTACACTTCATTTGTTAACAAAAACGTAGGTGAAATTGGCATGCATTTCTTTTTCTGCCTCCACTAATTTGTATTCACTTTCTCCGACAAGGAGGGTTCAGGTGATGTCCGCAATTTTTGGAGTTCGGAAAATTCAAAATTTCCTGCACTACATAACGATGGGCTTGATCATCGTGGTACATATGTTGCATTTCATGTAGCTAATGATCATGGATTTCATCATCGTGCATATGATGCATGTCCTGCACTTCATGTACAACACGGTTCTCGCATAACCTCTTGACATGTCCAAACCCACCGCACCGTTTGCATTTGTTGTTCCGTACTCCAAACCTGTAATCTTTATCATGGGACTGGGAGGCTGCAATATTAAGATTCCTAGGCCTTCCACTTGGTCTCATCAAAATTGGTGGTTCAAGTTTGTACCCGGGACTGACAGTCTCCCAATCATTTCGATCTCTCATTGCTGGTATATTTTCCGCATATGTTGCAGAGAACTTGGCAACGGAAAAATAGTCGTCAACAAACTCTTCAATATCTACATCTTCACCCCTCAGAGCTAAGATAAAGAAAAGAGAACGGTGACAAGGCATACCAGTTAGTCACCATTATGACCTATCTTCTTGCATCTAACAAAATAACTAGTGATAGTGCTCCAAGGTCACTAATCCTTTAATTGAAACTATCTGGCAAATTGTTACAGACATAATCCACCTTGCTAAACTGACCAAATTTTCTTCTAGACCATAGTTTGGTGTGATGTTTATGAAGATAATCTTTAACCTTTGGCTATGTATACAATTGATTCAACAAAAAATCATGCATGTCCGGGGTGTATGTGTGCGCAGTTGACTACAAGTTATGTTCAAAGAATTTTCCTTTGAATTTCCGCATAAAATTATTGGAGAGGTGCCTCATGCATTCTCTGTACTCAACCCCAGGAAAGACAACATCAACATCAATTTCTAGCCCATTGCATGCATCAGTGTGTATCACCAAGTCGTGAGGTTGACCTATCACTCTTCAAATACTCTCCATGAACCATGTCCAACATTCATTAGATTCACCCTCAATTATAGCATAAGCTACGGGAAACAACCAATTATGTGTGTCTACAGCACAAGCAGTCCTCTGAACTTCCCTGTCAACGAAGTTGAGTCTATTGCCAAGTATGGCATGGACTCCTCCAGAAACCCCTTCCAGCATGCCTTCAGAGACACAAAACATCTGCGGAAGGATCTCTCATCAGCCATCTTATATTTCTTCCCTGTTGAAACTTTTATTTTTCCTCTTACTAACTCATAGTCGATGTCAACAACACTCCCAGGTGATGCATACTCAACCTCTTCTTTGAAAGTATACAACAAGTGGAAACTGTCGTTCCACTTGCCTTGAATCAGGTCCAAAGTCATCTCCTTCCCATCGAACACTCTGTGGTATGGAATCAGCACATTGAACTTGTCATGCAGCTTCTTCCTTGGTTCAGATGATCCAATTGGTTGATCCTCTCTCACCCAATGAAGTATAGTTGCAGGCAATCCACTTGGTTGAAGCAGGTCTAATTTTCTCACTTAAATTTGTGTTATGACAGTTGTGTATCTGGGTGTTCACCTTGATCTGCATTGGAATGCTAGTAAATTACATCACATATTTACTGAAAGGACTTGAATATGAGAACATATTGCAATAAACAATTACAACCCTAAATGGGTATCCACCCCTGATTGGAGATGCATGTAATCTCCAATTACACACTTTTCTTTCCCTGCAATGCACCCCCAGTCTTTTTTGGTCACTCTTTTCAGTGATATACTTAAACCTATCTTTTATTGCGAAAGTAGCAACTGGATATCTGCAGTCCTCCACACTTCTAAAAACAGTCACTTCATAAATTGTAGGATTTTCCTTGTCAAAGTGTATGATTGTCATGTCCTGTTCATCTTCATCGTCATATTTGGAACTCATTTCCTCATGTTCAGCCTCCTCATCCAAATCAGCGCCATATTCAGGCTCAAAGTGGGATTAACCAAATTTTCCCTTATTTCCATCATGCTAGGATTAGCAGCCACATATGGATATTCGATCTCATCGGCATCATAATCTCCTGTAGCAAAATTGTCTTCTTCCCCTAATTCTATGTCCTCTTGGTCGCTAACCTCTGTATCATACTCACGAGGGAGCTGCTCAGAGCCGGGATTTCTTTCCGTACATGAAGGTACGATATTGACAATCCTCTCTTGCTGAGACTCTTTGTTAACAATATGTACCGACATCAACACAGTCCTACTAGCCAATTTTTTACCCCACATCAGGGCCAAAGCCTCATCATTCCTACAAAATTGTCATGTGTTTGGTGTCATAGTATCTAGCAATGAATCCTCGTTCTACGCACACAGGGATATTCCCAAATTCCATGCACAAGTCATTTAAAGTTAATTCTGCCGCGTCTACTGTCAGTGATACACAAAACCACTGCTAATAGTAATTCTACCGTCGGGTAGAGTTTCTGTGTGACACCCCTGCCGAATCTTCAGTAGAAATCCGGATGCACCTGACGTCCTACGTACAATAAGAACCGCCTAGAACATCATGATTACGGATTGCAACAACTAAACTACTTTGAAAAAATATTATAGATATAATTCGGTTCTTACTTACCCTGGCGGTGCGATGAACGTCTGCTTCATCGGACACCATAGTTGCAAAGCTTGGCTGCCAGCCTCCACTAACACGGCGTCAGCCCCGTCCATGATCTCCAACTCTGCGGAGTTCATCTCGGTGATGAGATCCCCCGCGCCATAATTTAGGAGCGGTCAACAGAGCATAGCAGGGGACCAGGCGCCGGCGGAGCCGTAGGGGGCGGTGGATTTCGCTGTCCTAAAATGGACCGCGCCGACGAGGAGGGAGGAAGGGAGAGCTTGAACCAAAAAATGGAAAAAGGTACAAAAATGGCTTCCTCGGATCTCGAGCGGGGGGCCAAAGAGCCGTGTACGGTGGCGGCGGTAGAAATGAGAGAAATCGACGAGTACAGGGGACCACGTGTAAGGCTAACAACCTAATTAAACTAATTTCTCCAACAATTAACTTCACGTTTAGCCACACCAGACGACAACCAGCAGAGTCAAGTCATTCGACCGACCCATGTGGTCAAAAAGTTCGTCTAGTTGTGTACAACATAAAATAATGTACAAAATTAGTGGCAAAAACCCAATTCAGCAAACTTTAGAGCCACTGTGCTAATACATGTGGAAGCAGTGACACATTCGTAATTACATTCGGATTGTGCGAGTCATCTTTACCATGCAACGTTGCACGCGAGACCTGCCTGCCCAACTGGCTGTATATTTGGTCCGGCCCTAATTCAAAGGAACTTTCGCTGCTGTTTTTTAAACAAGCCCGCCGTCTTACCTATTTCAAACAAGCCGTCGGTCTGTCCGTCTATAGCCCGCCATAAATGCCGAGGCGGGCCATTTCCTTGCTCGCCTATGCAATTAAGGGAGACGCGCAGTTTTTTTACGCGCCTCCGATCGGCAAATATCTGAGCCGGGCTTTTCTTTAGAAGCGGCTTATCTGCACAGACCGGCTGAGGGATAGCGTTTCTGAGACTGTTCTTTTTCTTCACGGGTAAACCCGTCTCTAGTAACGGTTTCTAATACTCAATTTTATACTAGTATGTGGTGCCTAATCAGATTAGCAGTAACTTGGAAGAGGGCAGCATGTGGCTCTGGCTCGAGAAAGACGATCGCCCGTCGTCGCAGGTAACAGGCAGAGTGCCTCCAGTGATAGCATAACCTCGCTGAGTCCTCAATCCATTGGGAGGGATGAAGCCCGCACCTGTTGGCAGGTGTGGTAGGAAGTCACATGGGTAGTTCGTCGTGGAATACCTAGGAGGAAGTGGGGAGAGGATGCGCTCGGAGCTCTCGAGACAAGCCCCAATGTTGGGGAGAACGGAGACACCATTTTGGTCTCCTCGTCTTCCACGGGCAGATAAAATAGGTTACTGTGATTTCTTCCGGTAAATCTTATTCTTTCTGTTTTTAGTTAGACAATCTTTGGAAATATGCCCATAAATGAAACAGACAGAATAAAATTAGTGCATGAGTTCTTTAAATGTCCAGGTGCCAAGCAATTAGAGCAGATAAATAGATTTGATGTTGATTTATTCTTGTCTGTCAGTGACAATGTGGAATTGGGCTCAAGAGTATTGAGGTCCATGGGCGGGGTGGGTTTCTTCTGCGTGGCGATGGACTTAGGGACCCATATTTCTTTAGTGATTTGAACTCTGTGATTCCCGCGCCTACCATGCAGGTAGGATAGGGATCCGATACAAAAATTCCGATCATGCTGATTACTGCTGCTGCCAGATTCAAAAGTCGAAGGATTACCAAGAGGACTAGAATGAAGATGATTTCCATAATCCTGTTTATGTGAATGCGGACCAGCTGATAATCTTGGGCCCCAATTAACTAAGTTGGCGCCCGATAATGACTTGATCTGACCAATAGTAGGAGACTTTCTATGACAAGATTTGGATCACTTGGTGACCAACGTCCATTCTGAATCTTGTTCATTGAGCCAATAACTAAATTCTCTGCGCCAATTAGGTCCTCCAAAACCCCAGAGATGAAAATAGCATTTGAATTGCTTGCAAGTGTACGATCTCAAGTTGACAATATAAACCCACTTCTTTATATGAGACCGTGAACTTAAGGACATAATCCGAAAGTTCAAAAACCTTGAAGTGTTTGTAATGAGCTCCAAGACAAGATGAGAGTGCTAATCCAACATTTTCCAGATTGAGCTGAAATGCAGCTCTTCAAAATGAAACCACCAGATGGAAAACCCACAAGAGAGGGAGATGTGACAAGTGATGAGAAGAGTGAACAAACCTTGTCAGCGAGATCCAGTCCAAGAGAGAAATCCAATTGATGTGAGATGGAGGAAGGATCTTCATAGGGATCATGGGGATGATCCATCTTCAAATCCAGTGATGATGGGTGGTTGTTTCAGCCTAGATCTAGGTTTAGAGGGAGTCCCCCCGGGAGCCGCCTAGGAGGCATGTCAGTAGGTTTCCATGCAAAATGATGTGTATATGTACCTATTGGACCGTATCAAGACCTCTCCTTACATGAAGTCTCTTGATTGGGTGATTCTATCTCTTGGTCTCTCACCCTCTCGATTCTACCTAGAGTTTGCCAATCTCTAGGAAGACGATTCTACCTAGTGGTCTCTCCTCTTCTGATTCTATTGGTCCGGTAGGTCCACCGGTGAGAGAAAGGATCCATCAACGGGTTGGTAGGTTTGCGGTTGCGATCCAAGGCTATCTACCAAATAACCGTCTGTGATTTGCGTGTGTTCTTCATGTTCATCTTCGGTTCTTCATCTCCCTCTTCGTGTTCGTCTCAGATCCGTGAAGATCGTGCCATCTCCGGTGGTTCCCGTCAAGGGGCTACATCACAAGGGGTGTCAAGAAAGACGACAAAGATTTTGGCAAAGCTTAACAAGGAGGTTCATTAATCTGAGAAAATCACCAAAAATATTATATACAGAGAAGTTCTAGAGCGGTGAGCCAGGTGCGATTTTAATGTTATCTTTGCCCCTTTGCTTCTGTATCGATATATCTATTCTGGACCTAACATTTTTTTTTGATTTGCAGATTTTGATTAGATTGCGGTTCGAATAAAATCATGAAAGAAGAATTATGTCGATGTGATGTTGACTATGTATATCGAGTCGTTTATCAATGTGACTTATTTGGAAAGCGTAGACATATCAACTGTACCAAAATGAAAAGGAAAAAGTCCATTTTAAACCTTGAACTCGTAGGGGCTGGACGGTTTGAACCCTGAAGTCGAAATCCCTGTCGTTTGTACCCTGAACTTGGGAATCCCGGTCTAAATCAAACCCTGTACCTGTTTGGCGCACCGGGAAAAAAAGAGCAACGCGACCGGGATTAACCATTTGTCTAACCGACAAGATGGTCCCGCGTGTCATATTCTTCCCGACTCCCCGTCTCAAATCAAGCTTCCCGCGATGACGGTATCGGCACGCACGACAACGCACGGGAGAAGCAGAGGCAGCGCACGGGCGCGCAACAAACATGCTGGCATAGCGCGGCCCGACGACTCGTTCGGCCGGGAACCCGTGACCCCGGATGGTATGTCAGGTCTGCACACACGAAGGATGGCGGACAACACAGTATGCGCGCGGGCATGGTGGTCTGCATGCAGCCCAGCAGGTCCACTCGGCGCGCGACCAGTGTGACGGCTGGCTTCCCGACCACGTCGCCTTCGTCATGCTCACCAGGGTATTCACTCCGACAAATACGCTAGCGCAACGCTGATACAACAGCATTAGGGACATCGGCCTGGCACGACAGCCGTTTGTGGAAATGCTGGATTCCGTCATTGTGACCAACAACGTAAGGGCATCTCCAGTCGTCCCCCCCAGGGGGTTTTTTTCGCGGCGGAAGCGACCAAAAGCGCCGCTTCTTCACCACTCGGCCCCCCCAGCGGCCCAAATAGCGCCGTTTCGGCGCTAAATAGCGCCGCGGCACCCAGGCCAAACCCAGCCCGCTGGGTTCGGCCTGGGGGGGCGAAACTGCGCGGCTGCGCGCGTGGGCCAGATCGGTCAGCGACGCGGCGAGAAAGCGCGGGAACAGAAACCGCGCGTGATCGTCTTCTCGGCTTCCGCGCGGTCAAAAGGCTGCCGGCGTTTATGGCGTGGCGGCCGCCCAGTGCATGCGCCCCGCCCAAAGGCTGCCGGCGTAATGGCGTGGCGGCAGCGAGGGGACGGGTGCGCGCAGTAAATGCCCGGCCGCTCGCCGCGCTATAAAATCCCCCCCGCCGCGTGCCCCGCCCCGCATTCTGCACACCGGCGATCTCTCCCTCCCTTCTTCCCCCTTTCTTCCACGACAATGGCTGACGGCGCGGCAGCGAACGGTTTCCCACGCCACAACCTGCGCCGGGGCCAGGCGATGGCGCTATACCGCGCGGGCTACCCTTGCCCGCCGGATATGCGCCTCCCTAGCTCCGCCGCGGGGGCGAGCCGGTGGCAGCTCAGCGCCGGCGGTGTCCCAATCCCTCCTCTTCCCAACACCAACCAGGAGTTCCGCCGCGCCATCTACGACATGCGCGCCGGGATGAACAACCCCGAGAACTACCCGCTCACCGGAGCGGATGAGTTCTGGTGGCAGCGTCTGACGGCGCGCCGCAACCGGGAGCTCGAGGACGAGAACGACAACGGCCCTGTCGAGGGCCGTTTCAACTCGAAAGGGCGCCGGAACTGGTGGAGCGCCCCTGGCAGGACGCTCGAGGAGGTCCTCGAGCACATCCGCCGCGGCAACCAGCCGCGTCTCCAGATGCCGCCGCTGGAGGCCACCCAGCCGTGGGTGGCGCGGCATCCCGGCGCGTCCTCGTCGTCCGCCACGTCCTCGTCCTCCGCCGGCCATTCCCTCTCCACCACCCCCCCCCCTTTCTGAACGCCGGAGCGTCCTCCCGCAGGCGCAGCGGCGGCGCGCTCCGCATCGGCGAGCCACAACGCGTGGTCCGCCCGAAGACGGAGGACGCCGGCGAAAGCGAGGACGAATGGCCGGACCAAAGGGTGGCGGAGCAGCTGTCCCTGGACACGCTGCAGCCGCTCGACGTCGACACCGCCGCCCGTTGGAGTCTGCGCGACACCACAGAGGCCGAGCTCGCCCTTCAGCGCCGCCTGCTGGCTGAAGCAGAGCAGCGCAAGGCGGCGCGCGAGCGTGAGGCCGCCGCCGCCGCGGCTCGCCTCCGCGTCCCTCCCCCGCCGCCGCAGAAGGAGAACGAGTACATCATACTCGACCCGGACTCCGACGACGAGGGCGTGATCCAGAACGCCCTCGAGGTGAGCAGGTGGGACTGCGGTGGCGGCGACGAGGGACAGGGGGGAAGCAGGCGCCCCGGCGACCCCCCCAGCGACGACGACGACGACGACGACGGCGGCGACTACAGCCAGGCGATCGCCGCCAGCCTCGGGCTATCTTAGTTTAGGTTTAAATTTATCGTTTAGGTTCAAAATCGCGCCGAATATGTACCGAAGTTTTTTAAATTTCAATAAAATTCGTCTAGTTTTTCAAATGCATTTGTTTGGGCCGATTGTTGGGCTCGGGACGCGACTGGGAAACGCGCCCCCCCAGGTTCCAGAATAGCGCCGTTTAGCGCCGCGGCGGCACCAAAACGGCGGCGTTTTGGGCCCTGGGGGGGCTCGACGACTGGAGATGCCCTAAGCTACACCATTATGATTCAGTGCCTTGTGCAAACGATTAGGTGCTTTGTGCCAAGGAAGAAGTTTGGGAGCTAGCGAGTTGACTCTAGCCGAATACGCGCAAGGAGCAGCATACGGATGCGCAGCTGGCTAGCTGAGCTAACACGTACGTTCACTAGCACAGATTGGAGCAACTACTACGAGATGCGAGTGGCATGGCAAGCTGCTACTGCCATCCAGCTTCATGTGCGCGAGACGCTTAAAGTAGATATATTTATATATGGAGATAAGAATGAAGATGCATATGACGTGTGGGCCAACACAGTCAGTGAGAGTTTCAACTTGGAAAAAAACAAATTGCTTTGAAAAAACAGGTCTAAGGTTTGATTTAGACCGGGATTCGCAAGTTCAGGGTACAAACGACAGGGATTTCGACTTGAGGGTTCAAACCGTCCAACCTCTACGAGTTCAGGGTTGAAAATGGACTTTTTCCAAATGAAAAAGTGCAGTCATTCAATGTGGCACACTTCAATATTGTTTTTGAAGTTAGGCTGTAGGGAAATATATATTAAAAATATGTGTAGGCGCAAGAACTCCCGAGACAAATGAAACTGAAGACAACAATCTTTTCATTGTGGAGTAAATTACCGTAAATGAAATAAAAAATTCTTCAAATTTTGTCGATTGCTCAAATTATGTTCTTTTTTTTGTTTGTTTGATTCCAGCGCTGTATGTTCTTGTCATTTTGCTAGCTGTTACAGCACAAAACTTAATTTTGGAAGAGCAATGTTCTAATGGAGTGACTGAAGTGCTATATTTTGACAGTTATGGTCTAGCCAGTGCTGTGAGTTCCGTGAAATGAACTGGGCTAAACAGCGTAAAGGACATGTGTGCAAAAGATGATGCCCCAGTGGCCCAGTGCGTAGCTGTACTAATTGCAGCTTGCCACGCATCCACAACGTGTGAAATCAATTGATGAATGAAACTTGTACCTGTAGTGCTGCTGCTGTAGCCAAGAGTTCTCTGTATACTCATTTAGTGTAGTTCTTTCATTAGCAGCAACAGATGAAACTCCTATGACCAGGGAGTGCGTAGCCTGCATCACATGAGATAATGGTTAAAAACCTAAAGGTGAATGTTCTTACCTGTAAATGCTTAATCAGTCTAAATAGTGTACCAATCATAGACATTCACGGGGCACTTCCATAGTAAATTTTTGTTTGTAAATCTCTGGCTAACAAACTAGATATCAATTTGTCGAATTCAACCGTCAAATTACAATCTAGGGCTAAGAACATAAGAGAGTGTTGGTTCTTTGACAATTAATGATCTAACTCTGCTTGCGAACAGTACAAAAAAAATGTTTGTATTTATCGTTCAATCAACCCTCAAAAAAAATAGCTAGAGATGTTGTTGTAGAACACAAAATTTTAATTTCAAGTTTCATGACATCTGATACCGCTATTCCTCAAATATAATTATTCATTAGGAGGCTTAGGAGCATCGCAATATTCTCTACTAGTACTATTAAAAGAGCAACATATTTTTTCCTAAATGTACCCAGAAATAGGTACATAAGAAAACTAGGATTAAATAGTTCACGATTAGGACCACCTTAATCAGATCTAACCGTCAAAATAAATATTAACCTTGCATGTGTACATGTACCAAATTTCTACGGCGGACGAAAACAACCACTTCCACCCTTAATTACCCTACCGTGCGCGTCCAGTAAAATATGCGCAAGTAACGGTAATAATCGCGTCAGCCTTGATCTAAGACTAGCCATAGTGGAGAGTATCATACAAAAGTATCATGCATATGATACTACGTCTCTAATGCATTGTATCATATAGTAGTATCATATAGTAGTATCATAATCAACTTATATTTATTATTTTATAGAATCTCAATGCAAATATATGTACAAGATTTGTTTGTCATTAATTTTCTTAGTTTTGCGTGTCATGATACGGTATCTACCTATGTTACTCTAATCTCCTCTCTCTTCCTTAATTGCATGCCACATCATCTTTTTTGTGGGACCAAGTTGCATGATACTACCTATGATACCACCACTATGGCTAGTCTAAAGAAAAAACTAACTGCTAGACATGCGGAAATCAGCTCGATCTTCCTATCGTCGCAGCCGCCCAGATGTACTCTGTTGTGCGTCTCAGCCGCCCAGTCCGGTGTCATCGCCGCCCTGCGCAGCCGAGGACGTCCGGTGCTGACTATCTCGTCTCCAACCCTGGTGTAGACTTTCTCTTCTACGCAATATGCGACCACTGGCCAGTTCCACCCCAACTTAATCTTGATGTCTTTCTTCGGTTTCGCCAAGCCAGCGTGGCTCCATCGCCACCTTCTGCAGCCACTGGTAGAAAATAGGTCTTTAGTCCTGATTCGCAAAGGTCATTATTCCCGGCCGTGCAACCGGGACTAAATATGCGCGACTAAAGCCCCCCCCCCTTTAGTCGCGCCTCCTACGGACCGGGACTAAGGCCCGTCCACGTGGGCGCCAGGAGTCCGTCGGGACGGATGAGCTTTAGTGCTGGTTCTCGTGGCTAACCGGGAGTAAAGGCCTCCTCCGCAAGTTTAGGGTTTTAGCCCCCCTAAACCTGTTTTCTTTTTAATTTGTTTTGTTTTATTTCTTTTATATATTTTTTTGTGTTTTATTTTAATTTTGATGAAGTTTCAGTACACATATATATTCTACGCTACTATATACATGCATATGAAATTTCAAACAGGAAGAATTCAATAGGAATATATTATATATATTCAATCTCGGGTGATCATATACAACTTCGAACAAGTTTCCATACACAATTACGATGGATGACCATACACAACTTCGAACAAGTTTCAATCTCGGAGATGCATAAGGAAAAATCCTGCTAATTCCTCTTGAATTGGTCGTCGTCGGACGTATAGTGTTCTCCTTTAGGATTGATGACATGCCTAAGGAAAAATCCTGCTAAATCCTCTTGAATTGGTCGGAAGCGAGCTTCTGGACTAAGCTTCCTCCGCAAGTTATCCGTCGCCTTCCGCACGCTATCCGACGCCTTCCTCTCAGAGGTTTCTCTCAAGATGTTCTCACAAACATAGTATCCACATAGATTGGTCCCCGGTGGCTGCTTATCCACATTAACTAAGTTTCTAAATTCTAGCTGATGTTTGACTTCTCCGACAATTTCTTCTGAGAACCGTCTCCAAACTCTACAGGGCAAAGAAAATTAAATGAACAAGGGAGTTATTAGTTACTGCATATTAGGAAATGAACAAAAGAGAACGATCGATATAGAGCGCAAATGATTGAAAATAATTACTTTTGCAGCATTTTTCTCATGTCGGCCCAACGCTTTGAATCCGAATTCATAGAGTCCATGATAAAACCTATGGAGGTGTGAAGTTCAACTTTTAGCAGAATCGATCCAGTGGAACCTGCGGACACGTTACATGCACAGTCATGCATAACTTATCGATTAGACATATCATGCAAGGAGTAAAAAAAAGAGAATGGGCACAAGAGAGAAACACTCACCCAAAATGGTAAGGAAATAGAATATGACTTTTGAGTTGATGCTTTGTAAGAAACTTGTACAAGTCTTTCTCCACGTCTTCGGGGTGATTTTGTAACACATGTCCATTAATGATTTGTGGGTCAATGAACCCAACATCATGGATGTTTCTTATTTTGCATTCCCAAATCTTCAATCTGCATAATAGCGTATGCAACAATATAGTTAGGACAGGCAATGAAGAACGAGATGAAGTAGAAATAAATCACTTACAGAACGTAGCAACTCATGATAGATTTGTCGAGCTCGCGCAGATTGAACAGCTGGAACAATTCACTCATATGAACTGTTACAGAGTACCGTTTGGTGTGATGCTGCTCTGTAACATCCGCATAAACATATTATTTGGCGTCCCATGATATGAAATTCTTGTACCAACGTAGCAGATTTCGCATTTGTGGTGGTAGACTCTTTTCCTGCGTAGGCTCGACGAGAGGCCCATTCGGCACATATTGTAATGTTACCTCACCTACTGGTGCATCGTCCAGGCCTAACGAGGCACGAAGAGTCAAACCCATCTCGGACGCATTTTTCATGGCACTCGCTACAGTCAATCCAATTGCTGCCGCTGCTACTATGACCTCGGGGTCCTGTTCCAGACCGGCTTTCACTATGAGCGGGGGGGGGGGGGGGGGTCGATTGTTTATTCTGCATCGCGAGCTGGTCAACTTGTTTCCCGCTTTTTTTCCTTTCTTCTTTCTCCTCCTTCAATATTTCTGCTTGCCTACGAAGTTCACTTCCATAGTCGCTAGGCATATTCAGCTCGGCTTGGGATGGTGTCGTCAAATAACTTGTAGCCCACTTCTTTGCCTTCGGAGTGCATACTTCCTTGGGCTTAGGCTCCTTTAGCGCCTTCTGATCGGCCTTCCATTTCTCATAATCAGCATTCGCGGCCAATTTGGTTTCAGCTTCACTAAGTTCCCAAGGCCTTAGGGGGATAGGCTTCAGCGATGGCTTCGGTACCCGTGTGGTCTAAGGTACATAAGGCTCCGGGTTAATAGTCCAGGAGCGGGTTTCCTTGCTGTCCGCCTGCTTCTGCTTCTTCGCCGGAGGAGGAATGGGGGGCAGCGGCTGCGTACCCGCCGGAGGAGAATTGGGGGGCGGCGGCTGCTTACCCGCCAGAGGAGGATTGGGGGGGCGGCGCCTGCTTACCCGTCGGAGATTCTGGATCGGGGGACGGCATCGAATGGCGTGAAGGAGGTGTAGGTGAACCACCACCACCACCACCACCATCGGAGGGGGGTGGACTTGTTAGCCTTGGCGCCTCGCCTGGAAACACTATGTACTTCTTTTTCCATGGAATGAACTGACGCTTGACATCTCCAAGTCTTCTCTCCCCTTCGGTTGTAGCTATGTCAATCTCTAGGTCCTCAAACACTTGGACTATGTCTTCCACCGTGACACAAGAATTAAGAGCCATATGGAATGGGGTTGTTGTGGTGGAGTGCTCCAGGTGTACAGGGTAAAGCACTGCCGGTAGCTACCTTCGTGGAAATGTTCCCCACGGGATAATGCAGATCACATTATTTCATCTCCTTTACATCATCCACGGGGTAGTGAGGCTCCGGTGCACGAATCTCATTCATCGGTGCATTAGCACCTGCAGGCGGGGCCTCTGTGGAAGCCACGCTGCTTCTCCGCTGCTGCTGGCTTCCGAGATCCGCCACATGATCTTCATGCGGCCCTGCAGGCGCCGATCTTTCTTTCACAAGTCAATGCACGGTCTGCTTCAACTCACTAAGTTCTGATGCAACCTTCGCCAAAAGATATGCATCCCGGTCCGTCTTTCTCTTACGGCTTCTGTAACAGTACGGGTCATTGTCCTGGGAAAACCCTACTTTCCACGGTATTCTGCCTTTGCCTCGTACATGTCCTCCGTGTTCAGTATTCCAGAGGGCTTTTGTCAGTGCGTCTTTCTCTCTGTTGAACGTGATCAAGCCCCGTTGAGCTTCGGTCATTGCGTCAATAAGGGCTTGGGTGGGAGCAAACGTTTTCTGCCGATGAACACACGCCCCTGTCTCCGGGTCTAGCGATCCCCCATGCCCGTACCACCAGCTTTTGGCTCTTTCGTCCCATCCCTCTGTACCTAGAGGGATTCCTCGCGCCCTCAGGCCCTCCTCCATCTTCGCCCACTTAGGCGCCGAAAGGCGGTATCCTCCTGGCCCCATAACATGATGGTACTGTTTCTTATTCGCATTAGCCTTATTTTTTTCGATATTTCCTTGAAATGCTCCGATTTCTTTTGCCTCACAAATTTTGGCCAATCATCTTTCAGTTTCTCATGTTGTCCAGTGAAATTCGGAGTCTTGCCGTTGTTGACATATTCACGGGTTAAATTTTTCTTGAAGTTCCGGAATGCTTCAGCCATCTTCTGAAGAGCGAACTCTTTGACTAGCCTCCTCCTCTCATGTCCACCCGGAACCTCGTTACCGAATTCATCGACTTTGTTGTATTCCGGAGGTAGAATGAAATGTACCATAAGATTTCTCCAGCAGTCATTTTTTGTTCTCTTGTCGACAAAATTGAAACCAAGACGTGCCTTCTTTGGCTCCTTCCATTCCTGGACGGTGATCGGGATGTTGTCTCTAACAACGACTCCGCATTGGTTGATAAATTTTGTGATGTGTTGTAGGGGCTTGCCGGTTTCACCGACTGATTCGATGGTATATGTTTCTCCTTGTTTCATCGCCTTGGATTTGCCACGCTTTGTCGTACTCGATCCGGCCGAGGGCTAAAATAAAAAAAAGAGTCGCGCGTTAATGCATATTTATTCACATTTCAGTAAGTTTGTATCACGAGAGGCTCAATGTATATATATATATATATATACCTCGCCGGAGGTGGTTGGTCTTTGCAATTCGAGATCGTCATTTTTCGACGGTTGACCTCCGTCGACAATGTCCGTTCCTTCACCTTCTTGATCATCGACAATGTCTTTTCCACCGTCAAGGTTCAGAAAAGAAGAGACTACATCCTCTTCTTGCTCATCTTCTGGGCCCGGCACATAAGGGATCTCATTGTTTATGATGCCCATTATATAACCTACAGCCTCCTGATCCCTAAGCGCCAAGGCTCTATCGTCCGCCATATGTCACTCCTAAAGACATGCATGTAGTAAAAATTAATTAAGTATAAAGGAGACTTAGCAAATATTGTCGTAGAAGGCTGGATCACCCTCCGGGTCTCGGTCTACTGATAACGAACAACACAGAAAAGAAGAAAATCATTCAATACATGGTAACCGTGCAATGCGCAATATGTATGCATGATAAAACAATGCAAAGGATGTAAGCTCTAGGAAGGAAAACAAATTGCTAGGGTTTTGGGTGGAAGAACGATGACCACCGGAGGGGGAAAACCATACTTTAGAGGTGTGTCCAAGATTAGTTGTTCAAACGACTTGGAGAACCCCATAGCTAGGTTGCATTTGCTTTTTTGGTCATTTTGGTATATTGCACTTAATATTCTGAATTTATTGAATTAAAACTTATTTTCATTATTTTAATGAATTTAATTCAAATATTTTTGACTTTTTTTGACTTAGAAAAAAAACGAGTGCTGAAAAAAAGACTGCCAGCCCAGGAGCCCAGCCCAACTGCGCCAGGAGCCACCGCCCTGTCTCAAAAAAAAATCGCCAGAGTGACGTCAGCGTTCGTGGAAGCCGCGCGTTCGAGGGCGGCGCGTTCGTGGTTCGAGGATGGCGCGTTCGTGGTTCGTGGTTCGAGGGGGTCCGTTCGAGGGCGGCGCGAGGCCCGCGGGGGACCTACCGGAGACGGCAACAGGGCGGGGGAGGAGCAGGCCGGGCGGAGGCGGTGGAGAGAAGGGCGCGGGCGACGGCGGCGACGACGACGACGCGGTCCTCTCCCAGAGTCTCTGCGCGGGCGACGGCGACGGCGACTACAGAATCGGCGACGACGACTGCGGAGAAGACGAGCAGGGCACCGGCGCGAGGAAGACGAGCAGGGCGGCGGAGATGCGTTTGGGACTTGGAAATTTTCGGGGCAGGAAGCCAGCGAGAATATACAGGGCCAGCCTTTAGTCCCGGTTGGGGACACCAACCGCGACTAAAGGTCCCCTCCGGGTACCATCCGCGGGCCTTTAGTCGCCGTTGGTGTTCCCAACCGGGACTAAAGGGGTACGTTTAGTCGCGGTTGGTGTCACGAACCGCGACTAAAGGTTTTTTCGCGGCGTTTTCGTTCCCGCGCGGAAAGAGCCTTTAGTCGCGGTTCGTGTCATTTTTCAAATACGTTTTCCTTTTTAAAATCTTAAAAATACAAATAATATATCAGAAAATTCAGAAAAAAAAACTAATTCTTTTTAAAATCTTAAAAATACATATAATATATCAAAAAATTCAGAAAAATAAAACTACTTCATTTTAAAATCTTAAAATACAAATAATATATCAAAAAATTCAGAAAAATAAAACTACTTCATTTTAAAATCTTAAAAATACAAATAATATATCAGAAAATTCAGAAAAATAAAACTAATTCATTTTAAAATCTTAAAAATACAAATAATATATCAGAGAATTCAGAAAAATAAAACTACTTCATTTCTTGCCGCCTCCTATCTTCCCGCCTCCTGTCTCCGGTTCGGTTAATTTCGTTGGGAAACGGATCGTCCGTTTAGTCCCGGCATGTTTTACCAACCGGGACGAAATGGTTAGGGTTTTGTTCCGACCAATCAGAAAGATTCACACGCATCTTGGATATATATGTAGATAAAAAGGCAGTACATAATGGCAAGAGTGGATCTAAACCTAAATGGAGAGCATAGATGATCTACATAATGGCAAGACTGTGGTTCTGATATAGTCTAGTCATACTCCTGCCTAGGACTATAGTACTCCGACTCGTAGTCGTCGTAGTCGTCGCCGTCATCGTCACTATCGCCGGACGGTGCTCTGCACTCCCTCGGAGGGTCACGACTCCACGACTGGGCGTGAGGGTAGCGCAGGCGGGGGTTATCGCCAGCCCTGATGTAGTTCATGACGCTCTGAAGAGTCCGTCTGCCGCCCCACCACAGTCGACGACCGGCCTCGTTGAAGTTCGAAGGAGGCGGGCCATTCTCCTCGTACATGGCAAGCGCACTCTCACGCCGATTAATGAAGAAGGCGTCCCAAGTAGGGCGGTAGTCAGGATTCCAACTGGGATTCCTCCGCTGCTCCGGCGTGAGCTCGTGGTAGTAGTGGTTCGTGATGGCCGCCTGACGCGCCATACCTTGAGGCAGAGGAGGTACCGGCACTCCTCCTGCGCTCAGCATCCAACCAGCGGGAACGCTGTAGCCGGGCGGGCAGGGGTAGTTTGAGGCGGAAAGTGCCTCCGCCTGGATGAATGTTAGAGTGGGTACGGGAGAAGCCATGAGAGAGTGGTGAGTTTGTATGTGTTTATGCCAATGGTGTGGCAATGCATACATATATATAGCGAGAAGAAAACATATCCCTTTAGTCCCGGCCTATTTTACCAACCGGTACTAAATGGTTCGGGTTTCGTTGGGAAACGGATCGTCCCTTTAGTCCCAGCCTGTTTTACCAACCGGGACTAAATGGTTAGGGATTCGTTTGGACCAATCAGATAGAATCACACTGATCGTGTGTTTCTTTCAAGCGCTTGTGAGTCGTTGGATCCGGGGTGTGTTTCTTTCGAGCTGTTGTGAGTCGTTCGATCAGGGCTACGATGTGTTTCTTTCGAGCTGTTGTGAGCCGTTGGATCAGGGTGTTTCTTAACCGTTGGATCAAAACCCTAGCACAACACTTTGTGAGCCAGAGGACCCTATATATATATAGCCCACCTTCATACACCGAACAGTTCATCGACCAAATACAAAACATCCGGATTCGCCATCATGCGTCCTGCCGTGCATTTGGTATGCATATATGCACCCAGTAGACACGGTGGGGCTGTATGATGGCGATACCGATTGTTTTGTTCTACACCCCCTATAAGGTTTGATACATCATATATTCAGTTCATCGAGCAAATACAAAACATCCGGATTCGCCATCATACGTCCTGCCATGCATTTGGTATGCATATATGCACCCAGTAGACACGGTGGGGCTGTATGATGGCGATACCGATTGTTTTGTTCTACACCCCCCTATAAGGTTTGATACATCATATATTCAGTTCATCGAGCAAATACAAAACATCCGGATTCGCCATCATACGTCATGCCATGCATTTGGTATGCATATATGCACCTAGTAGCCACGGTAGGGCTGTATGATGGCGATACCGATTGTTTTGTTCTACACCCCCCTATAAGGTTTGATACATCATATATTCAGTTCATCGAGCAAATACAAAACATCCGGATTCGCCATCATACGTCCTGCCGTGCATTTGGTATGCATATATGCACCCAGTAGCCACGGTAGGGCTGTATGATGGCGATACCGATTGTTTTGTTTTACACCCCCCCTTTAGGTTTGCCCCAAAACACATCAGAGATAATATAATTCACATGATCCATTCAACAAAGTTTGGTACAATAAATTATTACACATCAATTCTTCCCTTGTGTCCCCGCTTTCTTACGATTGTGCCGTATCCATGGAGAATCCTCATCATTTAACTTAATGCTTGGGTCAGTGTTCACTTTCAAGGGCGGAATTTCACCAAACATATTATAATCTTCTGACATGTCTGTCTTGTCCTCCACTCCCACGATGTTTCTTTTCCCTGAAAGAACAATTTTGCGCTTTGGATCATCACATGATGTACTGATCGTTTTCTTATCTTTCCGTTTTCTCGGTTTGCTACTCATGTCCTTCAAATAGAAAACCTGAGCGACATCTTTGGCTAGGACGAATGGTTCGTCAACGTAACCAAGATTGTTGAAATCCACCATTGTCATTCCGTATTGCTTGTCCACCTTTACCCCACCTCCTGTTAGCTTGAACCATTTGCACCAGAACAAAGGGACCTTAAAGGAGGGTCCATAGTCAAGTTCCCATATCTCCTCTATGTAACCGTAATATGTGACCTTTTGCCCAATCTCGGTTGCTGCATCAAAGCGGACACCACTGTTTTGGTTGGTGCTCTTTTTATCTTGGGAGATCGTGTAAAATGTATTCCCATTAATCTCGTACCCTTGGAAAGTCGTTATAGTCGAAGATGGTGTCTTGGCCAACATGTACAGCTGATGTCCAACATCATTGTCATTCATTAAATGTTTTCGCAACCAACTGCCGAAAGTCCCCATGTGGGCCTTTCTAATCCAGGATTCAGGCTTCCCCGGGTTGTCCGAGCGTAAAATATTATTGTGTTGCTCGAAGTACGGAGCCACCAAGCTTGAATTTTGCAGAACTGTGTGGTGTGCTTCAGTCATAGAATGACCGTCCATACATATCGTTGATTTTCTTCCGATCGTGCCTTTTCCACTTAGTCTCCCCTCGTGCCGCGATTGAGGAATACCAATCGGCTTAAGGTCAGGAACATAGTCAATACATAACTCAATTACCTCCTCATTTCCATAGCCCTTTACGATGCTTCCTTCTGGCCTAGCACGGTTACGAACATATTTCTTTAATACTCCCATGAACCTCTCAAAGGGGAACATATTGTGTAGAAATACAGGACCGAGAATGGAAATCTCTTCAACTAGGTGGAGCAGAAGGTGCGTCATAATATTGAAGAAGGATGGTGGGAACACCAACTCGAAACTGACAAGACATTGGACCACATCGTTCTGTAACCGTGGTAGATCTTTTGGACTGATTACGTTCTGAGAGATTGCATTGAGGAATGCACATAGCTTCACAATGGCTACTCGAACATTTTCCGCTAGAAGCCCCCTCAAAGCAATCGGAAGCAATTGCGTCATAATCACGTGGTAGTCGTGAGACTTTAGGTTTTGGAACTTTTTGTCCGCCATGTTTATTATTCCCTTTATATTCGACGAGAAGCCAGACGGGACCTTCATACTGCTTAGGCATTAAAAAAAATGACCTTCTCTTCTTTGGTAAGAGCGTAGCTGGCACGACCTTGAAACCATTTCGGATGCCGGTCATCTGGGTCTTTCAAAATTTGCTGGTCCTGCCGTGCTTCCTTTGTATCATTTGTCTTCCCATACACGCCCAAGAAGCTTAGCAGGTTCACGCAAATATTCTTCGTAACATGCATCACGTCGATTGCAGAGCGGACATCTAGGACTTTCCAATACTGTAGCTCCCAAAATATCGATTTGATCTTCCACATGGGTGCGTGCCCGTCAACTCCCAGCGGAACTGATTGTCCGCCAGGACCCTTTCCAAAGATGACTTTCAAATCCTTGACCATATCAAATATCTCAGCACTAGTACGTTCCGCAGGCTTCGTCCGGTGATCTGCCTTGCCCGTTGAAATTCTTGCCTTTCTTTCTTACGTTATGATTTAGGGGAAGAAATCGACGATGACCCACGTACACGTTCTTCCTACAATTATCCAAAAAATACACTTTCAGTCTCATGTAAACAGTGCATGCATGCTTTGTATCCCTTATTTGTCTATCCCGAAAGGTTACTGAGAGCAGGCCAATCGTTGATGGTTACAAAAAGCAACGCTCGTAGGTCAAATTCCTCTTCTTTGTGCTCATCCCACACACGTACACCAGGTCTGCCCCACAACTGTAAAAATTCATCAACTAATGGCCTTAGGTACACATCGATGTCGTTGCCGGGTTGCTTCAGACCTTGGATGAGCACTGGCATCATAATGAACTTCCGCTTCATGCACAACCAAGGAGGAAGGTTGTAGATGCATAGAGTTACGGGCCAGGTGCTATGGCTGGAGCTCTGCTCGCCAAAAGGATTCGTGCCATCAGTACTTAGACCAAATCTTATGTTCCTTACGTTAGCTGCAAAATCTTTGAACTCTCTGTCGATCTTTCTCCATTGCGTTCCATCAGCGGGGTGTCTCAACTCCCCGTCGGACTTACGGTCCTCTTTGTGCCATCGCAACAACTTGGCATGCTCTTTGTTCCTGAACAGACGTTTCAACCGTGGTATTATAGGAGCATACCACATCACCTTGGCGGGAACCCTCTTCCTGGGTTTCTCGCCCTCAACATCGTCACCAGGGTCATCGCCTCTGATCTTATAACGCAATGCAGTGCATATAGAGCATTCATTCAAATTCTCGTATTCACCGCGGTAGAGGATGCAGTCGTTAATGCATGCATGTATCTTCAGAACCTCTAAACCTAGAGGGCAGACAACCTTCTTTGCTTCGTACGTACTGGCGGACAACTCGTTATTCTTCGGAAACATATTCTTCAACATTTTCAATAAATTTTCAAATGATGAGTCAGCTACACCTTCCTGTGCCTTCCATTTCAGCAAATCCAGTGTGCAGCCCAGCTTTTTCAGACTATTGTCGCATCCTGGGTACAGCGACTTCGTGTGATCCTCTAACATGCGATCCAAATTCTCCCTCTCCTTGTCAGTTTCGCAGCGTCTCCGTGCATCAGCAATGGTCCGACCAAGATCATCAGCGGGCTCATCATGTGCCTCTTCTTCACCTTCACCAAACCCTTCCCCACCTTCAGCATCATCCTCCATGAAAGTATCACCGAAAGCCTTATGATAGTTGACATCGATATCATCCCCTTCTTCATCTTCTTCCATTCTAACCCCTGTTTCTCCATGCTTGGTCCAACAATTATAGCTTGTCATGAAACCTTGCCGAAGCAGGTGCATGTGAACGACTCTTGAGGAGGAGTAACCCTTATGATTCTTACATTCAGCACATGGACAGATAATAAAACCTTGGTGCTTGTTCGCATTTGCCACTACGAGGAAATCTTTCAAACCCGTAGTGAACTCGCCGGAGAGTCGGTTACCGTACATCCATTGCCGATTCATCTGCATTATTATTATATAAAGTATATAATTGACCGTCATGCATTTGTTAAACTAACTAGCTAGAAATAATACAAATCATGAAAGGTTCAAGTTGCTAACCGCGATCGCGGAGGAAAATAAATGACAAAGCTGAAGTGTGGCTCGGACACTTCATATAATGTGTGTTTCATGCTCTCGGGCATTTCATCGAATACCTTGTGTGCATAGGAGGAACCAAAAGCAAACCCACCACCCCCTTGTGAATATTGTGAATAGAAGCGACACCAAATGTGGCTAAGTGCAGCGAGCTGAGTCCTATATAGGGATGGTCTTTTAGTCCCGGTTGGCCTGGACAACCGCGACTAAAGGCCTTCGGGCCAGCCTGAGGACCTTTAGTCCCGGTTGGCCAGGCCAACCGCAACTAATGCCCCTCCCGTCCGCCAGCTGTGGACCGAGCGCGCTGGACCCAGACAGTTGGTCGCGGGTCTCCTGCCGAACTGCGACTAAAGACCTCTTTGGTCGCGGTTCGATTATTTTGGGGACTAATGGGGGCGTATGGAAGGCCTATTTTCTACTAGTGAGCCTACGACTTCAGCACCAAAGAAGTCTCGGCAACACAAATGCCTGCACCAAAGGAATACAGTATGACTCTATTATTGGTTAACTGTTGAACTGTGTTTACCTTCCCGAAGCTATGTTCTCACATGGACAACTATATGTTGTATTGTCAAGGGGTGTCAAAAAAAAAACGACGTAGATTTTAGCAAAGCCTGACAAGGAGGTTCTTACATCTGAGAAAATCACCAAAAACATTGTATATAGAGAAGTTCTAGAGGGGTGAGCCAAGTGAGATTTCAATGTTATCTCGCTATATCTATTCTGAACATAACACTTTTTTTATTTGCCGTTTTGATTAGATTGCGCTTTGAAAAATAATCATGAAAGCAGAATTACGTCGATGTGACCTCGACTGTCGTTTATCAGTGTAATTTATTTGTAAAGCGTTGACATATCAAATGCACCGAAATGAAAAAAGTGTAGTCATTCAATGTGGCACAATTCAATATTGTTTTTCAAGTTAGGCCGTAGGTAAATAGATCTTCAAAATACTTGCAGGCGTAAGAACTCCCCAGAAAAATGAAACTGAAGACAACAATCTTTTCATTGTGGATACATTACTATGGAGTAAACTACTCTATGGAGCTAGGTGAACCTGTAGAGTGACAGAGTTGTGTGCACGTAGACGATGGGAGTGTGCCGTGCAATTACAATATTGTTTTCAGGAATTTTGGTACGTGCAACTGTGCAAAGTGCAACCTAAAAAAATATTTGGTACCGTGTGCAACGTGCAGCAATTCGTACCGTGTAACACAATTTTGGTTCCGTCCCCACGCTATTTGTACCGTCCCACAAATTTTTTGGTATCGTCCCCATGCTTTTGGTATCGTCCCCACAAAATCTTGGTTCCGTCCCCATGCTTTTGGTACCGTCCGGTTCCGTCAGTCCGGTTCTGTCTATTTTACGACCGTCAGATCGTTTTTTTAAGCGCCCAAACCATAGAACAATCGTTCTACGGTAATTTTCATTAGTATACAAAATAAATTACAAAGGAACGCTCCAAAAATCATTTAACCAATGCCAGTTTTCTCTAAATTGATGAAATTAACCTCCGCCTAAAACTGACTTAATCCAATTAACAAGAGAAATCTTGTTAAGAGGTTTACATCTATGAGATAGGATGTGGAGATCTTTACTAAGTTGGACCTTCCAAAACCGATCATTCTGCATCTGGTTATCGGATATCTTGGCATTTCTCATCTTCCAAATATTCCAGCAACTCATAATCAAGATCTCCATAGCAATCCCTTTAGGTATTGTCTTACAGATGAGGAGGCATTCATCATAGATTGAAATACCTCTTTCCTTATCAAGCAGAATCTTGGACCGGCATCCTCTAGCAAAAGAGCAGTCAAAAAACATATGTAAAGATGTCTCTTCTATATTCTCATCACAAAGAACACAAGAATAACTGGGAATATGAAAGTTCTTTCTAGCCAGGAGATTCCTAGTGTTCAATCTGTCATGGAGGAGTAACCGGAAAAAGATTTTATATCAAAGGATATTTACTGAACTCCAGATGTTTTGGAACACACAATGGGCAGGGGTACCAGCAATCAACCACTCATAAACCCTTCTAGAAGAAAATTGTTTATGGCCCCTGAGATACCAAATATCATGATGGGAAGAGATGTTTAAATCTTGTATATCCTAACCGATGGTTTCATACTGATGAAATGCTTCCACAGATAGTGGAAGATGAAAGTGTTCAGAGTAATCTTGAGATTAAATGAATTCATTAACAGAAATGTCCTTATTTCCGCAGAAAGAGAAAAGTTCAGGAAATTTGATGTGGACATATTGATCTAACCAAAGGTCCTTCCAAAATAGAACAGATTCTCTAGATCCGACTTGACAAACTGTCACATCTTTGAATAATGGGACCAATTTCAACATACTCTTCCACCAAAATGAGCCCACAGGTCTAAAAGACAAACTACCGTCCATATAGTATTTCTCTTTGATGAGTTTGATCCATGCAAGATCCACATTGTTAAAAAACTTATGAATGTGTTTCAGCAATAAATCCTTGTTTTGAATAGAGATATTCATGACACCAAGACCACCTTGGCTCTTGGGTCTACATACTTTCTCCCATGCAATGAGAGCAGTTCCCTTGTCTTCCATCCCATTTTTTCTCCAAAAGAAAAATCTGAGTAGTTTTCTAATATGCTGAAGAACCGAGTCTTGGACCAGGAGAGAGCTTAGGTAAAAAATAGGAAGGCTCGAAAATACTGATCTTATCAGGACCAACTTCTCTCCATATGATAGAAGGGATGTGCATCCCGCAATTCTATCTCCCATTCTAGTCAAAATAGGCATCAAATCCAAAACCCTTGGTTTGTAAATGGACATAGGCATGCCAAGGTAAGTGAAAGGGAATGCACCTTCAGAACAATGAAAAGCATGCAACAGTGAGTTCACTTTGTATTGTTGAAGATTAATCGGAATCGGGCTTGATTTTGCATAATTCACTCTCAGTCCAGTGAAAGCAGCAAAGTGGTTCAGAAGGTTTTTGGCATGCAAGAGTTGTTGGGTGTCTGATTGCATGATAAGTATAGTATCATCAGCATACTGCACAATAGGAAAATCTGGACAAGCTTGAGACCAAAAAGGAGGGTGGACCAACTGGTTGTGCATAGCCTCATAAAAAATGTCTTGAAGCAAGTCAACAGGCAAGACAAAAATCAATGGGGACAAAGGATCACCCTGTCTGAATCCTCTTCTACATCTGAATTGTTTTCCAGGTATGCCATTCAGAATAACTGAGGATGGACGGTTTGTAAAAATTCCAACCATTCTAAAACTTGTAAAACAAAGTTCTCCAAATTTTGTCGATTTCTCGAATTATGTTTTTTTTTGTTCCTTTGAGTCTAGGGCCTGTATGTTCCTGCTATCTTTCTTGCTGTACATCACAGACCTTACTTTTCGAATAGCAATGTTCAAATGGATTGACTGAAGTGCCATATTTTGAAAGTTATAGTCTAGCCAGTGTTGTGATTTCCGTGAAATGAACAGGTATGAACAGAGTAAATAACATGTGCAAAAAATGATGCCCCGGTAGCCCAGTGCGTAACTGTACTGATCACAGCTTGCATCCACGGCGTTTGAAATCAATTGATGTAAGAAACTTATACATGTAGTGCTGCTGCTGTAGCCAAGAGTTCTCTGTATACTCATTTAGTTTAGTGCTTTCATTAGCAGCAACCGATAAAATTCCTATGACAGGGAGTGTGTGTCCTGCATCACACAAGATAATGGTTAAACACCTAAAGGTGAATGTTCTTATCTTTAATGCTTAATCAGTCTAAATAGTGTACCAACCATAGCCATTCACGGGGCACCTTTTTTTTAATGCGGTAACCCCAGCCTCTGCATCAGATTGATGCACACGACTTTTATTTGAAATAGGGCACTTCCATATTAAAGTTATGTTTGTATATCTCCGCCTAACAAACCCGATATAAATTTATCTAATTCAATCATCAAAATATAGTTTAGAGCTAATACAGAACATAAGAGAGTGTTGGTGCTTTGACAATTGACGATATAACTCTTGTTGCGAATAGTACAAAACAAATTGTTTGTGTTTGTCGTTCAATCAATCCCCAGAAAAAATAACTACAGATGCTGTTATAGAACACAAAATTTTGATTTCATGTTCCATGACATTTGATATCGCTACTCCTCAAAGATAATGATTTATTAGGAGGCTTAGAGGCAACACATTATACAAATAATTTAAGCTTTATTTTTAAAATTATAAAATGTTGTTTTCTATTGAATATATTAAAAAGATATCATCAAAAGTTTCTAACAGAACATGTCATCTTGTGGTTTGTGGACGTTTAACTTCACTGAGTATTCACATCAGATATTTTGTTTGACATTTCTGATCAGGTATATTTCTCTTGATATCACGTGGTATATATTGTTTTATTAATTTTTGAAAACTAGCTCACTAGGTGCATATTAAAAAATTTAGGGCAAAATTAGTTGTAATTTTAGTCGACTAGCAAATGAATGATGATGACGCTAAAAACCGAGGCTTATAATTTGAGGAAAATAACATAGATTCCTCGGATAGTATGATCGTTCGACGATTTTTTTTAACTCCTTATCAAAAGTTGAGCTGTTGTCACAATCATTGGTCATTTCACCATTTGTCAATCCAACAAACATCAAATTGACAAAATCATCAAAAGTTGAGGCTTTATTGCTATATTCTAAAATCTAAAGTACCAAGACAATGAATTGATAAACAATATTCTTGTCTTCAAGCAAGAAATTATTGATCACATAAAGCGATGTGCATTCATGAAAGAATAAATAGTCTATAATGTTACTAAGAACTTATTTTTAAACCGTCGCTTCAAAGCGGTGTTGAATTGGTAATATCTATGCAAAAACTAACTACTCCCTCCGTTCCTTTTTTTTGAAATGGAAGCCTCGGCCCCCGCCTCTGCATCTAAATGATGCACACATATGTTTTTATTAAAACCGAAAACGTCAAAAGTGCATCCTCTTACAATTCATGGGTCACTCAACGTGGCCAAAAACATCAACCAAAGGAAAATTACAACGTTATGCATCTATTCTCCTCGGATTAAGCCACCCAGCCCGGCTGTAGATAGACCGAACGACCGCCATCAGTCGAGCACAGCCTGTATCCATAAGTCCTCGTTGCGCCACAGGCAGCAGGAAGGACCACATGTGGATGTAAGAAACCGTCATGTTGATAACCTGCAAGAAATGAGCACCCTTTTTCTTGTCAAACACAACAAAATTGCGACAATTCCATATAGCACATAGAACAGCAGCAACGCCTATTCTAATACGCGCTTCTGTCTTTTTATCAGTTCCATTAAGCCAAGATCCAAACATATTAGTAATGCTACTAGGAGGATTAATACTAAACGTGAAATAAATTAGGGGCCAGATATCACGGACAAAGGGACAGGATATGAAAAGGTGATGAACAGACTCATCAGTGTCGCAAAATACACACTTCTTATATCCTATCCAATTTCGTTTCCTTAAATTATCTTTAGTTAAGATCACTTTACGATTAACAAACCAAAGAAAGATTTTTATTTTTAGCGGCACCTTTAATTTCCAAAGATATCTCCGAAGATAAGGTGTAGAACCATGCATTAAATCTGCATACATGGATCTAACAGTAAAAGAGCCATCTGCCGACAGCCTCCACCGAAAAAGATCATTCTCATTAGACAACTGAACATACATTAAACGTTCTACTAAATGTAACCACTGAGTCAGATGTAGACCTGAAATGGTTCTTCTAAATTCAATATTAAGTGGTGTATTGGCTAACACGTTTCCCACTGTCACACCTTTGTGTCTGACTATATTAAAGAGAGAAGGGTACTATTGGGATAACGGCTTATCCCCTAACCACCTATCCTCCCAAAACCACACCTGCTGCCCGTTACCCAATTCGAATGAGCCACGTGCAAAAAACTCTTTATTAACCTTCATCAATCCTTTCTAAAAAGGAGAATCTGAAGGATTAACTTCAACTTGAGATAATGGATTATCTCTGATATACTTATTAGACAAAAGCTCCTGCCAAACCCCTTGTTCGTTCAGTAGCTTATGAAACTATTTACTTAGAAGACAATGTTTTTTGATATCTAGCACCTCGATACCCAATCCCCCCTGGTCCGTTGGACGACACATAATGTTCCACTTTGTTAGTCGGTATTTTTTTTTGCTATCGCTTTGCCAAAAGAAACGTGAGCGGTAAAAATCTAACCATTTGCACACCCCAACCGGAATCTCAAAAAACGAAAGAAGAAACATAGGTAGACTGGTTAACACAGAGTTTATCAAAATGAAGCGATCCCTGTATGATAATAATTTTATATCCCATGAACTTAATTTTTTCCCAAATCGATCCTCCACCGGTTTCCATTCCTTATTTAACAGTTTTCTATAATGAATAGGAATACCGAAAAACTTAAAAGGTAAAGTACCAATTTCACACCTGAAAATGTGACAGTATTCCTCCTGATGATCGAGAGTCTTACCAAAACAATATAACTCACTCTTATGAAAATTGATCTTTAATCCCGACAATTGTTCAAAAATTGCGATATTTTTTCAATATCGTGCTCTAAAAACAAAATGGTATCATCTGCATATTGAAGAATTGATACCCCACCCTCGACTAGATGTGGTATTAGTCCTCCAACTTGACCATCCTCTTTAGCTCGAGCAATGAGAATAGCCAACATGTCAGCAACAAAATTAAATAAAATTGGAGATAAGGGATCACCTTGTCTCAAGCCTTTTAGTGTTTGAAAGTAACGACCGATATCATAATTCTCCTTTATACCAACACTCCCTCCCTGAACAAAACGAGCGACCCACTCACACCACGAAGGTGAGAATCCTTTCATATGTAAGACTTGTTGCAAAAAAGACCAATTGACCTTATCATATGCTTTTTCAAAATCGATTTTGAAAAGCACACCATCCAACTTTTTCCTTTTGAGTTCATGAATTGTTTCATGTAAAATTACCACCCCTTCTAAAATATTTCTACCTGGTAGGAAAGCAGATTGCGTTGGTCTAATCAGCTGGCTAGCAATAGAGGTGACCCTATTAGTTCCTACCTTCGTAAACACGTTAAAACTCACATTGAGCAGACATATAGGCCTATATTGTTCAATTCGGCATGCATCCTCTTTTTTGGGCAGTAATGTAATTACCCCAAAATTAAGCCTATAAAGTGGAAGGTCACCCATATGGAGCTGAGCAAACATAGCCATCAAATCACTTTTGATGATGTCCCAACCATGTTGATAAAATTCCGCAGGGAACCCGTTAGGTCCCGGTGCTTTGTTATGTTCCATTTGCAAAATCGCATCCTTCACCTCCTTTTCCGTAAAAGGAGCGGTAAGAATGAGATTTTCTTCGGGTGAAATTTGAGGCATGTCTATAGTCATATCCTCTACTAATGAAACGAAACTTGGCTCCGAAGCTCCAAACAGTTTCTTATCATATTCCGATATGAAGTTTTTTAGATTTTCTTCTCCAACAATCGTACCCTCGTCCTACTCTAGTTGGAAAATCCTTTTCTTACGATGTTTACCATTCGCTATGATATGGAAATATTTATTATTGCTGCCCCCTCCTGGATATGCTTTACCTTAGCTCTCTGTGCCCATTTAGACTCCTCGTCACGTCGTAAATTGGCAAACCCTCCTCAGCCTCCTTCTTAGCAGCCCGCTCGGCTGCACTTAGGAGGGCTGTTTCGGCCTTAATATCCATATGATCAATCAATAATATAAGTTTCTCATTTAACATTTTATATTGTCCACTCAGATTCTTCGCCCATCCCCGTAAGAATTGACGTAAGTGTCTAATTTTATTTTGCCACCTTTCTACCGGAGACGTACCCGAGGTGACCGATAGCCACTCCCTGCGAACCATCTCAACGAACCCATCTTGTCGTAACCAGGAAAGTTCAAATGAGAAATGTCTTTTATTCTAAATGGGCTTGATCCCCTAAGTCAAGAAGTAACGGAGTATGGTCGGACTCCGTTCTAGGTAACGCGTGAACCGAGACAAGGGGATGCTTTTGTTCCCATTTGATGCTTGAGAGAAACCGATCCAATTTTGCATATGTTGGTATTTGTCTTCTACTTGCCCACGTATATTGACGACCCGATAGTCGTATTTCCTTAAGGTCTAAGCTCTCTATAATAGCATTGAAAATGAAAGGCCAACACGCATTAAAATTATCGTTATTCTTCTCCTCCTGGCGTCGAATGATGTTAAAGTCTCCTCCAATCACCAATGGAAGATCCTCGTTATCACAAATTCTCACTAGTTCTGAGAGAAACTCAGGTTTCTTGGAATCTTGCGCAGCCCCGTAGACTACAACTAGACCCCACAAAAAACCATCTAGTTTTGTTCTAACATGATATTTAACACAAAACTCTCCCGACAAAACGTTTTGCGTCGTTAGAGTTGCGTCGTTAGAGTTGCGTTATTAAAACCAACAAGCATACCACCAGAATGACCATTGGAAGGAAGACAGTACCACGTATAGTCTCTTCCTCCCGCTAAGAATTGAAGGAAATGAGTAGAAAACGAATGTCTACCTGTTTCCAACAATGCAATAAAGTCGAGGTTATAGTCTTTTACAAACTAATGAACCACAATATGTTTTGCACGATCCCCAAAACCATCGCTATTCCAGATTATACCTCTCATTGCTACTTTTTAGATATTTTTAATTTCTTTATTCGAGCACTTCTCCTAGGCTTTATAAAAGAAGCAATAGTGTACTTATGGTTACGTTTAACCAAGATGTTCTAGTTATTGCTCATGTTGTCTAGATGCGGACTAATATGAGTGAATATATACACTAAAAATTGTCTAGATACAAGTAGACATGTGTGAATGTGGAAACATGCTAAAACATCTTATATTTAGGAACGGAGTGAGTATTATTTTGTGCTTTTGTGGATCCTAAGTGATGCAATGTGTGTGGATTGTATTTTGTTCACACATCATTACACGGTTTAGTCATGAAATTTATTGCCTGGTAACAGAAAAGCTCAATAAACTAGAAGTGAGATTTGTGGTTTAGCGACGTGCGTTACATGTGCACCTTTACTAGTGACCAGAAAAAACAGTCGGTGCAGATCCGCGACATGTCTCTCCCCGTCCCCTACATGGCTACACGTGATTAGTATGGACTGTTTTCCATTCTTTATTGCACTGCATGCATTACCCGTTGTGGGTTGCATGCATGAACGCACTGGTAATTAGCATGCATGAACTGAATGCACACACTGTTTGCATTTTAGTGTAGCGTTTGTATTGTTCAGTGTTGAATGTGAAGCCACTGATTGTTCTTAACAGTGGCAAGCTTTTAATTAGCACTGTTAGATTACGAGCTTCCAGTCTGCACAGCTGGAAGTTCAGGGACATATTAGACATTACACAACTCAACCGACAAAATAAGCTCAAATTCCATACGCCAAAAAGTATAGGAGATAACCAGTTTCTCGGAACTTCTTCCCACCAAAATATATAAGACAACTTCTTCATAACCATAAACCCACAAGAGGACTCGTGATGTGCTGGTGCCGCTCGAGAGGGATCAAGTTTGGGGACGCCGGACGGCGGCCCTAGAAGATGGACTGCGCGAACAGCTTGACAGCGAGCAACATGCATGGCCGTGGTGATTTCTCTTTGGTCGTGTCGATGGCGAGGAGCGGGCAGCGTGGGTTTCTCGTGTTGGTGGCGCTTTGCCAATGTGAGCTCTCAGATCGTGCTCTAGAGGCTAGACTCGGGTAGTGGGCGGTCTGACATATCGGTCGTGTTATGAAGGTTTTTCTGAGCGAAATCTCTGCGCTCTGGCGCCAATGATGGCGATGCCTACGGGTATCATGACCCTCTTGTGCGCACTGTTGTGTGTACCTTCTCTACGTCGGGGCTCAGGGTGAAAGCCTTGACCGCTCGGTCTTGACGACGGTGATGTGTTGTGTTCTTACCCTACTAGGGGCGTCGACATGGAGCTTCGGTATCTCTCGGACGCGTTCCAATGCCTTCGGTGCCAAGTTTGGTTTTTCATATTTCTTCTCAGCCTTGAAATTAGCAAAAAAAAAATCATTAGATAATAAGATTTTTTTTGTTGGTTTAGGATTCGATTGAGAAATAGAATCGTGAAAAAAAATATCAAAAAGATTGTGCGTTTGCTTGTGCAGCCTACCTAGTCTATCTATTATCTATTATATACTAAACGCAATATAAGGTACTAAATAGAGACACCACGTTAAGCCACACATGCCAAAATAAGAAGGGCCATTGATTTCTATTATAATGGCTAAGATTTCGAAGACAAAAGTTAACATAAATTTCTGTCACGTTACGCTAAAACATATTGTACACGTATAGGGTTATGCGGAAAAAAAAATCTCAACTTCACGGGACACATGGTGATCACGCTGCACAATAATATTGGTGTACACATATATATAGGGTTATGGCACACAAAAAAACCTCAAACTTCACGGGATACATGGGGAGCGTGTATGGGATAGAGACCATATATAATTGAGAAAATGAAGGAAAAGAGTTTGCATGTGCCTGCACCTCGTGATGGTTTTTTTTGAACAAGACACCTCGTGAGTCGTGATGGATAGTGGTGGATTAAGCAGCATAAGGAAGGTTACCGTGTCAGACCACAATTGTTTCTTCTGCATACGCCCCGTCCCCGTTGTTTCTGCTACTCAGATCGATGCCACACTCCGTTTCTCCACAAGAAACACCAAGACGGCACATGTCCGCTTTTCATCCTCCGTCTATTTTTTCCATCTAAAGAAAATAAATCACACTGCACCCGATTGAACAAAATTCTGAGAGGGCACTCACCATAGTTCGAGAACACGGTCTCAAGAGCGAATGTCATAGTGCTCAAAGCGTTACCATGGCCCAGGGAGCCTCCTACTCTGCTCATCCTCATGGAGCTGTCATACATGGTATGCAATTACTTAGGCACACGATAAAAAAACTGAATTAATGTTTGAAGGTGCCTACAACACATTATTTTTACACCAAATATACATATAAAGGGCACACATGCGTAAGTTCACATCCTACCCTTCTTTTTTCTAAAGAAGAAAAACTTTTTCCTCTATTCGGTTAACTTATGCACATAGCCTTTTACACACATCCTACTATTAATACATATTTTTACAACCTGTGGTTGTCATGGAGCTTGAAAATAATGAATCAATGGTTGATTCTAAATGTTGATAGAAACATCTTCGTTCATAATCTCAAGTATGAAAAAATCAACAACCAATACGCAAGTTCAACCGAAAAAATTAATATTTGGGTCGTTGAATTAGGAATGTATTTATAACAGGCTAGATGAATTAAATTGTACCGCTATATATTAGTTGAACAATTTATGAGAAGAGTAACTAATTAATTTACAAATTTAAGTCTACGCAGAATGGGGCAATTAATGCACAAATGAAATGCAGAATACCTGAAAGAAAAAAATTAGTATTTGGTTCATTAAATTTGGAGACCCCAAATATAGCAGAATTTCTAAAAATATAATCTTATAACCAAAATTATTGTAGTCTATCTTATTTAATATATGAAATCTGGGATAATAATTGAAGAAATTTTTTTTTACACATAAATAAGATATAAAATTCATTTGAGGTATGTAGTGTCCAAGGAAGATATTAATAAAATGGTTTCTAATTTCTAACATATGTGGGTTTAGTATTTGGAAAACTAAAGGTGGTCCTGAAATAATTTAGGTACATATAATAGGAGTTCACTCAAATAATTTACATTGACGAAAACCTGATGCACACACAAAAAACATGATGGAGTATATGGACATATTTGAGACCATGGCATGCATACCATTTTGGTAGGAAGAGAATCTGGAGGTTGGTAAAAATGGAATTACCAAACGCACTATACAATGTTTGCAGTCATGCCAATCGTACTCGGAAGAAAAATGTGTTTTAGATATGGTAAATTAATATTTGAAAAGGAAATTTTGTCAAATGAATAAGTCATTTTGAAAGTATGTGCCATTGAAATAATTAAAAAGCTCTCATACATGTGGGCGAGAGAGAATAATTTAGTATTCTTGGATGAACTATCAACCAATAAATGCATTTCCTTAGGTGGGAAAGCAACATATCAAAATATCCTAAAATTACCATGCATCAAAGAATATGAAGGCACATGACATGAATTTCACCAACATAAAAAACTGTATGGTGCCTATTGAAGCATGTAAAGAAGAATAACACATGGTTACACGTACTCATTCATAATTACTAAAGTATAAAGTATGGGCACTGATACACGGATAAGAAGCGCGAGGGTTAATTAGCATAGAAGCTATCTATCGTTGGGTCATCCTTATGCTTCCAGGAATCAATCTAACTAGATGGGTCTCCGCCAAACATTTGGTTGGTTTGAGAAAGTGTGTTAGAACGGCAAGTATACATATTGGTGGGAAGGGAGTTAGCCGGGCAAGTATGCAAACAAAATAATTTAGGGAGAAAGTAAATAAAAACTTTGTATAGATAAAAATATGTCATGTGTGTCAGAACTAAGGCCTCGAGGAAATAGAGGAAAATATGCAGGCCAAAATTAAACATGCCAGATGAGAGAAGAACCCAGCTATTAGTTAACACAAAAATAAACGGTAATAGCAATGACTATTTCACTTTTGATTTGATATACACATCCATATAGATCAATAAAAAATAAATACCAAAACATTTTATACGCACAAAATTTGCTCTCTTTTTTTAATCCCCGCAAAAAACATATTTTCTTACTAGGGCCATAATTCACGCAACATGTTCCCAACAACTTTTTTTTTGTTTATTGTGAAAATACTTACACATTTTCCATCAAAAATAAAATTAAGAGATTATGGTCTCAGTATAAGTTTGTTTAGCTTCAAACAAAGACCAAAATTTATTCTATGGAGCATGCAAATATTATTTTGGTTGTTTTCCTTGAAACCTCACCTGCGATGCGACTGTATAAATAAGATGTCAATAAAAAGTTTTAATATCATTAGAATTATATGTATAACATATCATTAATATGTAATTTTATTCATTTGCAATAAAATCATAGAAAAAATAAATATCAACTTCACTCCTTCAAGATAACATCCATTTTCGAACTGTGCATATTTTATAACAAGTAAGGTAAACTTGAGAAAAGAATATCTTGGTAACACCAAATTATATATAACTGAAACTTTTGACCAAACAACAAGCGGTGCCCACGCATTTGCGAGGGCCCCTGTGCTAGTATGAATAACAATAAATTAGTAGGACCTGAAACTACTACAACAAATTGTCATGTACCAATATAAATATCAACAGTGTAAGTCATAAAAGTTTAACTGCACAATATATGTTTGTATATAATGATTTTTTTTTATTGAAACCTGATGTTACATCAATGTGATACAACTCAGCACTTAAAAAATGTGATACAGCTCCAAACCTTACTCCCAGTTACATGCTAGATGGCCATCCCTGTAAGCTCATATACAACTATTTTTTTCCTTATGGCACCAGCTTGTAACTCTTACAGACTGAATGTGGTATTGGTGTTTAATAGGCCTTTTAAATTGTAATTTTAGAACACACACTCACATTGAACATACAAGTTATTCTTTATCATTTCCTAGACGCGTGTGAACATGCCTTGATCATATAAAGATGTGGGGGCAGTCTTGGATTGGCTTCCAGAAGTAATGGCTTGGACAATGCAAGGCTTGTTGCGGAGTCTTGGAGCTCAATTCCGCCAGCACTATACCAACTGAAACCCTGCAAGAGCCTTGCGAATAGCATCATTGTGATTGAGGTGGCAAGCACGCCTCCCAATACTGAATGTTATGAACCGTAAGTCCGGTTCAGTGAGATCCACCTTGTTGGAACTACTGCCTACAAGATGCCGCTCTGGCCGGAACTCGAGCGGGTTGTCCCAGACCTTTGGGTTCCGACCCAGACCAAGTCGGCTAATCAGAACGTGGCTACCCTTGGGGACAATATAACCGGCGAGGCTCGTGTCTGCGGTGGCAACGTGAGGTGAGCTGAACGCGTGGTACGGGTGGATGCGGAGGGCCTCCTTGATGCATGCTTTTAGGTAGTTGAGATGGCGGATGTCTGCCTCTTGGACGAGTCTGTCTTTGCCGACCACCGAGTCCAGTTCCGCCATGGCTTTCCTCATCACGTCCGGCCGGCTCACCATCTCGGCCAACGCCCACTCCACTGCGTTAGATGTGTTGTCCGGTGTTGCTGAAGTTAGATCCTGCATTCGCACAGTTGAGAGTTGGGTCAGTAGTTAAAGCTTGTTACATTATTTGGCTTGGTTAGCATCCAGGCTGTTGCCGGATATGCCACATTACCCAATCATGATATGCTACAGTGCGACAGGGAACAGTACTCCCTTCGTTAGTTTAACACAATTAATACTTGCGTAAGATAATTTTGTGTCTTTAGAAGAAGAAGAAAAATACTTACAATTGCTTCTGCCGTGATCTCTGCAGCCGTCAACAAAGGTTGTCCTTGCGCATCCTGCAGTGAGACCAGCACGTCCAGAAAATCATCCGTGACCTGTGGTCTCTTCCTCTCGACGCCATTGCGATTAGCACTCCATTTCTTCATCCTGTCCTGTATGATCGGATCATAGAGCCTCCTCAGCGTACTCACCACGTCCCTGATGACTTTCTCATGGCCTTCCAAGTCAAGGCCGACCAGCACCGGGAAGTAGTCCGACACGCAGAAGACACCCGCGCAATCCACGGCGGCCAACAGGGCGTCCACGTGCACCTCCTCGTCCCGGCCAGGGCCGGCACCGGCAGGAGTAGACTCATCGAAGTGTCTCTTGCCGAACATGAGCATTCGGATCATGTTCCCGGAGAAATGCCTAGCCACGTACCGTACGTCCACGATGCCGCCGCGTTGGCCGTAGACGTAGCTGACGAGATGGTCGGCCTCCTCCGTGCGCCGGCCGTGCATCCGAAGCTCCATGGCCGGAGAGAGGATCTCCGAGGCGACCGCGTGCCTCATCTTCCTCCACTGGTCGCCGTACGGCGACTTCACGATGTTCTTATACCCCATGCTCAGCAGCCCCGCCGAGAAAGACACGGGCCGCGACGCGAGCACCGCGTCCTTCTTCTGAAGCGCCTCCCTGGCGATCTCCGGCGATGCCACGGTGATCACGTGGACGGGCCCGAGCCGGAGGCACAGGATGTCGGTGCCTATCTCCTCGAGCAGGCGGTGGATCCACCTAAACACCGGTTTGTTGCAGAGCATCTGGTGCATGTTGCCCAGCACCGGCACCGTGGCTGGCCCCGGCGGCAACCGCTGTGGACTTCTTCTTTTCAGCCGGCACAGCAGGGAAAAGAGCAGCAAGGCGGCCGTTGCTAACAGCACGAGGATAGCAATGGTCATCGTGCTTTGTTTGAGACCAGTTAGTTCACTCCACGAGGGATCGATAGCTTGCAGTATTTATAATCTCAGGTATATATAGCAGGTTTAGCATCAAGATGTGCTCATCAACCCGAATGCTAGGACCACTCTTTATGATGCTAGCCCGTAATCTTATCTTGAAATGGCTCATCGCACAAGCTTTATCGAACCGTCACCATAGGATGGGCTAGCAATGGGGTGGGTTGCTGATTCAACCACGTGCGATACGTGCGATGGTGATACATCGCACATGGTTCTTAATTAGTAACCAATCATGCTTCTTTTTAGACCAATCCAATAGTACTCCCTAGGTCTCATCTCATATTAAGTGTCTCAAAGTTTGACAAAATCTAACACTAAATTATGTCTAGATACATATACTTTTGTCAAAGTTTGACAAAATCTAACACTAAATTATGTCTAGATACATGTACTTTTGTCAAAATTTGAGACAATTAATTTAAAGACGGAGGGAGTATTAGTTCGGGTAAGAAGTTTACCGAGTCGGACAAACCTACTTTGAGCGAGTTGTTGTTTGTTAATCTCAAGCAATGTATACGAGTTCTGGATCGACTAGCTTAGTGTCTATCAATGGCTACTCCATAACTGGGTAGTTACAAAGACATATTTCGGGTTAGCTATAGAGTAAGTTATGTGGCATGGTTGACTAAAAATGGAACTGGCCCCTCCACTTGGACAGATGTACTCTGATTCAAAAAGCATTTTCACGCGAGCTAAGAGTTAATGGAGGACTCAGACTAAGAGTTAGTTTGGCGAATCTATATCACATACTCAAGGAGAGAGAGATCAATCTATTGAAGGGAAGACACTCGACACATACTCACCTATCGATTGACAAAGTATATCGCCAGGCAAAAGAAACATGTCATATAAAAAATTGTAAAGATTCATTTTGCTGAATTTATGTCACTTGAGAGTTGACATGCTCCGCTAGAATCCGCTACCACTTATCGACTAGAGGACGAGTTTTCATGGGAGCAAGTGGTGACTTGGAGCATGGCAGAGACTCAGGAAGTAATCGTAGTTGTGTCAAATGATCAGTAGTTGTGTCAAATGATCAGGAAACAAGTGGTCGCATATTTAAGCGGGTCGAATCAGTTGGATGTGACACGACCGGAACAAGTGGTCGCATACTTAAGCGGACCGAACCAATTAGATGTGACACGACTGGAACAGGGAAAATGCTTTAGATAGGGCGACCTACGTCGCCCCATCCTAGGTCGCTGCGTTTCGCGCGTCCTGACTTCCTTTGCTCGTGTAATCCCGGCCCACTAGACCCATTTTATATGAAAAAGAGGCCAACAGTCCATATCCAACGAGGTTTTTTGCCTGCATTTTTTTTCAGCAACCCAATGCAATAATTTCGTGCAGCCATATATATGCTAAGTGTCTTCGTCATTTTCGATCATTGTTGCATACGGCTTTAAACTTTGTAACAATTTCACACGTTTTTTGTTGAGAAAGTACAAACGGGATGTTGCAATGTTTTTCTGGATGATTTCTAGAAAATGCTTATATGTTTATTAGAATTTATTTGGAATGACATGTTTATGAGCTCTTTTACATGTTGTAAACATGTAATTTTTTTGTTACTATCGATTTACCTTTTTCTAGAATTTTTTGTGACACGACTAGAACAGGGAAAATGCTTTAGATAGGGCGACCTACGTCGCCCCATCGTAGGTCGCTGCGTTTCGCGCGTCCTGACTTCCTTTGCTCGTGTAATCCCGGCCCACTAGACCCATTTTATATGAAAAAGAGGCCAACAGTCCATATCCAACGAGGTTTTTTGCCTGCATTTTTTTTTCAGCAGCCCAATGCAATAATTTCGTGCAGCCATATATATGCTAAGTGTCTTCGTCATTTTCGATCATTGTTGCATACGGCTTTAAACTTTGTAACAATTTCACACGTTTTTTGTTGAGAAAGTACAAACGGGATGTTGCAATGTTTTTCTGGATGATTTCTAGAAAATGCTTATATGTTTATTAGAATTTATTTGGAATGACATGTTTATGAGCTCTTTTACATGTTGTAAACATGTAATTTTTTTGTTACTATCGATTTACCTTTTTTTGAAATAGGTGATAATTTTTGTTGCAACTGAAACAGTGACAAATTATTTGTGTTGCTTATCAACTTTTTAATTGACGCAATTTTTTTTGTTGCAATAGATTGTGATTTTTGTTGAATTGTTTAAACTTTTTGTTGCAACGCAATAACATATTGTTTAACTATTATTTGTAACATTACTTATTTTTCGAAAAAGATTTGGAAAAAAATGTTGCAATACTTTTTTTTATACACGGGGCGATAATTTTTGTTGCGACACAGGTGAATTTGTTGCAATGGCAGTTTTGCTGTAATTATCGAGATGATCAGGGGCAAGACAATATACCTTTTCGTTTTAAGTGGGGTTACTGTGGACTGCGGTTCTATATGCGAAAAGCAGGGGGGCTAAAATGTAAAATTGTATTTGAGTTGATTCAAGCCACCGGATGAAGATCGGACGGCTCGCGAGGGGACCTACATTTGCCAAACGTAGGGCGACCTACGCAAAGCACGTCCCTGGAACAAGTGGTCCCATACTTAAGCGGACCGAACCAGTTGGATGTGATACGACTGGAACAAGTCATGAGGATTGGATCCGAGTGACACCGAGATATATTGAGTTATTTCTATGTGATTTGGATTCTTGTAGTATTAGGATTACAATCCCACGGGGAGCATCCAGACGGATGGATATATAAGGTGAAGGCACCAGGACCGACATGAGGTGTAGAGTTTAGTTCACGGTGTAGAGAAGCCGATGTCGTCCTCTCTTTTTTTTGGTTATGTACAGTTGACGTCAGATGTATTTTCAATTAGTTATTAGCTCATGTAAAACACTAAGATGGTGGTTTCTAAATTTTAACGGTTGTCATTTGTCAAGATAACGAAGCCAGTATCCATTGCTAATGATTGTTTTGCTCATCGGCCCGTTTAGGAGGAAGAAGACTGATTTGATCAATACATTTGAAGTTCATGTTTGCAAAATAATCTGGAGTGCCAAGGTTGCCATTTCGGGTTTGAACGATTCAATTTTTTTTTATTCTTTTTGAAAATAAGAACAAAGACCTAACCTTGACTGGTTCTATTATTCTACTTCATTTTTCATACTTCCCCTGATATCTGGAGTTGGAGAGTTTGTTTCCTTGTCCCAATGAGTAAAGTGTTGCCGCTGCTCCTTGCATGGGAACGGCTTACCAGAGTAGATCGGAGGAAGGAAGAGAGGTGAAGGAGTCAAAACACGGAAAATTCCTTAGGGAAAATTTTAAAAATTTAGAGCCAAAACACAAGGAAAGGAAAAATATGCTTAACGGCAGTCTCCTTAAGTTTCTTCTGAACCTCGGATAGCTCCGAGTCCTTCTCATTAGGAATGCCAAGAAGGGATTTCACCTCTTGGTTCTTGATGGTTAGCTTCTCGAAAACTTCCACGTTTATGTTTTCGGCAGTTTGCTAAAAAGCATACAAAGGAAAAGATTGCTTAAGCAAATGCAGGCAGGTAAAAGAGAAAAGCATTAATACAAAAACAGAAAGAATGGTTTTTGTCTTAATACTTGGGGGCTAGAGATATTACCTGGCTCATCCTGTGCAAACCGCTTAGGTTCTCGGCGAATTCCTTGGCGTATTCCGAGAAGGTAATTCCCATATGGTGGATTCCGTCTTGGATAACCTGCCAAGGTGAGAACACGTAATTATTCCGGACTACTAATCCACCTCTATGCCAAGGGCGAATCGAGGGGTCTCGGCAAAATACTTTTTTGCCCACGGAATATATCGGAGTTCATCAGAGCAGGACTCTTGTTTTACCTTGAAGTTCTCGTCAAAAGTCGGCATTGGCTCGGCTTATGAAAGTGTTGAAGGACCACTTTGATCAGGTTCCGCCCTTTCCCGCACATCCATGTTGGATGCATCAGGCTGGTTGGTCAGTGTAGGATAGTGTCCGGGGCAGCTGCAGGGGATGGCTTAGGGCCCCTAAGAGCAATAGCCTTCAGCCTCTTCTTGCCTTTTCCCTTGAAAGGAGCAGGAGCAAGGATAGAAAAGAGAAAAGAAGGAAAATCAGAGATCAAAATCCGAGAAAGAAAGAACACAAGAAAAGATATACAAAAGTAAAATTCCGAGTCTTACCTGGAAGTGGCGACGGGAACTTCGTCAAGATAAGTACTTCCGGTCTCGAAGATATCTTCTTGCGTTTCCGCCCTCCGACAGATTGAAAGCGAGCTTTAAGCTCCGCTAGTTCATCATCAGTGGAAAGCTCCTTCTCTGGAAGATCAAGGAGCTGTAGAAAAATAAAACCCGGATTAGTATCAAAACATCCGAGAAAAGACAAAGTTCAAGAAGTTACCCAAAATACAAGAATTGAAATCATACCTTGGGAGCCGGATTTCCCTCGTTGTACATTTGTAGGCTTTCCTCGTATTGGTCACAAGTAGCCACAAGTTGGTTCACGCGTTTCTTGAACTCCTTTTTCAACAAAGTGGACTTTGTGGTCCTCATTGAGTCCTCGGGGACCGTGTATTCGCAAAGGATCCGGCCACCATGGTGAGCAAGAGGTTGAATCCTCCTTCCGAGCGGGCATAGAACTGTATCCATGCCGGTCAGAGGAGGAGACAAGTTTCGCGATCTGTCTTTTGATTCTCATCGGGGTTGAAGGCAGAACCTGGACCGCGTCCAACGCCCAATTTTTTGAGGATGGCTGCGGAATTGATGAAAGGTGGAATTCCCCTTTTTTTAGGAAAGGGAACATCTGAGTGATAGAAGAAAGATCCCGTCCAGAATTTGACGGACTCGGAAGTTTTGATTTTGGGAAACCATTCCTCTCTATTCCTACGGAGGTTAAAGGAAATGGTCCCGCAAATCGGGAGAACACCTTCGGTGGTGTTGCGTTTCACGTTGAAATAGTATTGGAAAAAGTCTAAATGGTGTTCTGTCCCTAAGTATCCCTCTAGAACCCGGCTATGTATAGAATCGAGTTGGGAGGCAGATTGTGGGGTTGGACGTTATAGTGGTATAGGACTTGGAGGAAAATCGTGGAAGGTGGAAAGCCCATACCTCGATTGATATGGGAAGCCAGAACAACCCGTTCTCCGGCTTTTGGTGAAGGCTCGGAGTCTTCCTTGTCCATCCGCCATTTGCCTTTGGCGGTAAACCCGTCCTTCTAAATAGCGTTGAGAAGAGCTGGGGCCACGTTGTAGTTGCTCCAATTTCTGACATCTCCCTGTTTTTCTTCCTAGTTTCCGGCAGCGAAGGCGGCCGCCGTGTTTTCACCGTCGCGAGTAGAAGTTCCTCCCTCCTCAGTTTCAGGGAAGGGAGGAGGAGGAGGAGGAGGAGTAGCCGATGGCGGTAACATGGTTCGGGCGGCGGGATTGAGATCCCCGCCCGTCGGTGCGCTCACGGGGACTTTCGTCGTGTTCGCGGCAGAATGCGGAGGAGTTCCGACCTCTGGGTCGAGATCTTGGATAATCTCCCCTATGGTGGCGTCGATGTTGGCGGCGAGCTCGGAGGCACGCGCGAGCCTTTCGGTGGCCATGTTTGGGCGGCGCAACTGTGCGAAAGAGCAAGCACCGCAGATGAGGAGGTTCCGGTGAGGTTTTAGGCTCTGGTTTTCGTTCTCTGCGTTCCTTTCGCTCGAGGCTAGAATTGACTATGCTCTGGGGGCTCTAGGAGGAAGATGAAGTGGAAGAGAAACCGGAGGTTCTGAGGCGGCCATTTATAGCCAAGTTAACGTTGAGATTAGCTCCAACGGCTCTTTTAGCTGTTGGATGATCGACACGTGTACCGCCTAAAAATCCGGGAAACGAGGGGGCGGGGTGATTATTGCTACCTCTTCGTTTCTCGCGCGAGAATCTGTTAGAGATATGGTTTCAGACTTTTGACTGAACCCAAACGTGCGTGACGTAAGCAAGATTTCACCGCTTACTTCATAGGTTCCTTCTCCACGAAGACTCGCGGAAGAAATGCCGGATTTTGGTATATCCGAGTTTGGCATTGAAGACTTTTGATGAAAGAAGAATCAAGATAGAATGACAACATTTGTGAAGAGAATACAAATCCACGAGGAATGACAAGATGAAGTCTCAATCCTTCTTGGGCGCTACTGTCGGATATATGCCAAATAGGGGTATGTACGACATTGGCCGAAGGCCGGATTACCAGGGTGGCCTACAGGAAACGAAGCGGAGTCCATTGGGCGGCCAAGTAAGCTGAGGTGCAGGAAGCCGGATTCTAAAAGAACCCGGATCACAGCCCAATCCTGGTCCGGCTTGGAAAATAAGTCGGATGCCTTACTTTCCGAGATAGATGCTTATCGTAGTCTTCTAGGTTTCTTTCTTGTAAGCCCTAATCCTTCTATCTATATAAAGCCGGACGGGAGCAACATACATGGGCAACTTAGCTAGAAGCCAACTCGTCGGGAAGTTCATCCTCGCCCAGTTAGGGAAACCGTACTCACAATTGTACTCTGTATATTTCATGCTTCAGCCCTGATTTAGTGAGATTGGGGGAGTAGGAACGCCTCCTAATTGTGACTTACCGAACCTGGGTAGGCTTATGGAACCCCCGTACTCACGATTGTAGTCTGTATATTTCATGCTTCATACTTCCACGTCCCCCCTCCACCCCCCCAACCCCCGCGGTTCTACTAGTAGGCTTATGGCACCCCCATCCATGAACCTTACTATGATGTATCGACAGTATGAGCTTTGTTGCAAATTTCAGGACCCTAGAAACTACTTTATCTTTCATTATTGTGAAGCCATGAACTTAGATAGTTGACGAGGAACAAGAAGTTGAAGAAGCATTATCAAAGAATCAAGCTTGATTATTATGGGTAACATGCACTCCCTTGGCTTGTTCCAAGCTTGGGGGATTTGCCCCGTAATCACTATGTTTGCTTTTATTATTAGAGTCGGGTGTCTTATCATAGTTAGGGAGGTTATCTTATAGTATGGTCGTTTGTAAGTTGGCATATCAGTCCTTTATAAGTGAATCTTTGTATCCATTGGTGTGAGTTTTCCTATGATGAAATACTAATATGAAGTTTTGTTCTTACTTAGTTGCACTATTTGTTCTATTCATGGCAATTATTCTTGCATGCTTGTCTTGTGTTTAGTAGTGATCTCATGTTGGGTATAGTAGTAAAAATTTATTGAGTATTTTCAAACGTAGCATTGTCCATTGCAACAACACTTAGAGACTTAGAACAAAGAAGAGAAATTTCACATGCGGATATATTACCCCATAGATCTTTTATGCCAACAAAACATTCATGTTTATGTTCTTATGATTTATATTTTATGATGAGAAGGAAGACAACTACAATACTTTATGTTTTATATCATTGCATGGTGTTATATATATCTGTTTGCATATCTCAACTTCGTATGTTTGCTACAAAGCCTTTGCTAGCCAAAAACCCTGTACAGAGTATGATCACTATTCATCCATCCAAATAACTGAACCAAGACCTTCCACACGTGTCCACTATACCTTCCTGCATGTGGTATTTCACAGCCACTCCAAGTAAATTTCTCGTGTGCTACCTTTGGAACCGTCAAAATATCAAACCTGTTTTGTGTCTCTGTTTTAGCTCATGAGGAAGTAGTTTAAAGTTTATCATATCTTATGTCAAGCACGGTTCTTCTTTATTATTTCACCCAATGAGTATGGAATCGGTGCTCATCTAAAATTGCAAGAGAGCTGGTGCCAAATAATATAATATAAAAATGCACTTCCCCATGGGTTGATGAAAGTTGGTGGGTACCCGTGGATACGGCTAGCTCTAGTTTGTGAAAGGCATGGTGGGGGGGATTTCCAACCTTAATAAAGAAATGGAAGCCGTTCTCAAAAGTCTAAACATTTTGCTTGACAAGGGTTATGATAAGTTTTTCATTACCATTCATTGACACGGACATACATATGTCTCAAAATTACATTTTCAATACCTTTGTTTTATTAAAATAAAAGCTCTAGCACATGAGTAATCCCTGTTTTCCTCTATGAGGGTCCTTTCTTTACTAACAGGATTGATTCAGTTTCACCTATTTCCTCTATTCTGTACTAGCAAACTTATGATGTTGAACTCAGATGCATTCTTTTATATGTCCGCGATGATTTTTAACCATGTTTTATTACATTTGACATTACCATCATGGTAAACGAGTTAAAAGTTGATCTTTCTAACTAGCATCTTCCTTTATGTCAATTGTTTTCACCTCTTTTATTAAGAACATAATCGCTGAAAGTTTCCTATTCATGAAAAGACTTTTTGATAATTGAAGTGAAGAAGTTATGCCCTAGAGGCAAATAATAAATGCGATTTATAATGATAACTCTTATATTCATAATGTTTTATACCATGTTGTAACTGTGTTAACGGGAAACATTTATACATGTGTGTTATGTAAACAAATCAGATCCCTAGTAGCCTCTAGTTATACTAGTCCGTTGGCAAACTGATGATCAAGGTTTCCTGGTCATGGGTATTTATACCATTGCCAACATAGTGATATCATTGGCGAATGATGTGATGGACTCACCCCATTTTTTTATGACGAGGTCAATTCATTAAGTTCAACGTTATGATAAAGAAAATGTAGTACCATAGCCTTTGAACGCGAGATGATATTTAATTCTTGTCCTAGAAGTTACTTTGATTGCATCAAACGTCACACGGTAACAGGGTGATTATAAAGGTGACTCTTGGGTAACGAAAGGGATATGTTGAGGCGTACCATCAAGAGCGGTACTTGCCAATCCTAATGACGGTGAGATACTTCTAGGCCCACTCGGTGGAGTTGCATCAATCAGCTTGCAAGCATGTGACTACGTCACAGAGATGCAACAACACGGGAATGAGTAAAATTGTTATGTCAGTAACGAGACTGGACGGGTATGAGATACCGGACGCTAAAGTATCGGACAGACAACGTATCACTAAGGCAAGGGGCATGGGGACCTAACGTTTAAGGTTCAAGCGACGCAAAGATTGATGGATGCACACGAGCCATTATGGATATCCATATCCCTCTATTGGTGATTGGTCGGAGAGGTATCTCGGCCATGTCTGGAGTAGTCCTGAACCATAGGGTCTCACACTTAAAGGTGGATGATGTTAATACCAAAGATAATATTATAGAGAGCCAGAATCATTCCGGGATTACTCCGATAGAGATCGGAGAGTTCAGAAGGAGTATCAGAATTAAGGGAGAAATGCCCGATGGAGACCGGAGGGTGCCAGAAGGGTTTTCGGGACTCGAAATAAATAAGAAATTTATATTTATTATTAATTAGTGTAATTAATAAGAAATTTATATTTATTATTAATTAGTGTAAGTAATAATAAAATATCATTTTATTTTATTTTAAGATGCATTTATTCCACTAATGGGCATTCCAAGCAATAGAGGCCCATTAGGGGAACAATGGGAGAAAGAAAGGGAGAAAAAGAGGGAGCCCACATGGGCAACTTGGGGCCCATGTGATGGTGCGGCTGCACCCTCCTTGGCCGGCCAACCATATGGGATTATTCCCCATGGCTTGGCCAAGGGGAAAGGCTCCCCTTCGCCCTTTATAAAGAAGGGCACCTCTCCCCTTTTCCCATTAATCGAATTCTCTCTCTTGATCTCTTCTCCAAACGTGGTTCTCTTTGGAGATATTCTAGGAGTTGAAAATTATCTACTATAAGCTCACCGCCATGCTATTAGTCTTTGGTCCATATCTCTGCGTCCGCAACCTTCGCTCGGCCGGAGATCGGGAGTCAATCGTCTACACCATATGTGTGTAATCTCACGAGGTGCTGCAAGTTGTGGTATTAGTAGAGGTACGACAACTTGACCTTGAGGTTGGCTTCGCCGTCTTCATCATCAACCATTTTGCGGGATAGTAATCCCCGCTTTCGGTCTTCAAGGGTATGATCATCGTTCCTTCTCCATTACTCTATATCTACATAGTAATAGATTCTGGCTAGTTTCGGTTATCGTTGTCAGGAATTCTTTTATTTTCTACTATGAAACCCTTCATGAAGTATGTGTTATTTTCTTAATATCTCTGAAATAGACGCTTACGGAAAGATAATATTGATATTATAGTTGTTCTCTGACTAAGAACACAGTTTTCCATAGCTCAATGAATTTGCACTCACTATACCTTTATATGATTGAATCATTACTTCTCTTCGAGACGCATTATGGGAAAGATTGTTGTATAGAATTTTTAGTGTTTATTGAGTAATTGTTGATGCTTCATGTCCGTATTCTTTATTACCAACGCCTCACATCATCAAACCTGTGGTAATATTTTCCGAGTTCAGTTTTCGCTTGGGGACAAGCGGAGTCTAAGCTTGGGGAGTTGATACGTCCATTTTCCATCACTATTTTATATGATAATTTCCCTTATTAATTGATATTTTCGCTATTAGATGACTATGCTTATGTCATTTCGTTTTTTCTTTGTGTTTTACAGTTTGGCGGAATTATTTATCAGAGTCAGAATTCAGCTGGAAATAGGACCTGTTATAAGGGATATTTTTCGGAAGTGAGAAAATCGAGAAAAATGAGAAAACAAGAATTTATCAGGAATCACCAGAGGAGCCCGAATGGCTGTCACAGAGGAGCCAGGGGGCAACCAAGCCGCGCCTGGTGGGCGCCTTGCGCCCCAGGCCCCACCTCCGGCTTTCCTTCGGGGGTACTCCCCCCCCCCCGTGGGCTAAAAACATCGGGGAGTCACTATGTAGAATTTCTTTGCTGCCTCTTCGTGATGGAAATGATAGAGAGAAGAAATTACCTACCTGGCGGGGAGATTCCATCGGGGAAATTCTCTCGTGGAGGGGGGAATAGTCACCACCGTCACCGACATCGCACCAGCCATCATCAAGATCATCATCGACATCGTCATCACCATAAGCACCATCATCCTCACCATCCACCTTCGTCCCTCTATAACAATTAGGATTTATATCGTTGTTTTCCACTAGATCTCTCTCCTAGTGTTAATTACATGATTGTAGTTGATGCTTATGAGATTTATCAGTGTTTGCACTTTATGACTAGATTGTTATTCATCCATTTATCACCTCTGATCATGTACCATATGATGTGTTGTGAGTATATCGTTTAGTTCTTGAGGGCATGGGATAATCCTAGATATTAGTAATCATGTTCGTTGAGTAATTTTTACCGGTTTGATATTTAAGTTATGTTGTTATTTCTCTAGTGGTATTATGTGAACATCGACTAGACATCACTTCACCTTTTAAGGGGATAGAAGAATACATTGTGTGTTGGATTACTTGTGGTGGGTTGCCGAAGTGACAAAAACCTATACCCCAGCTTGCAGTACTTCCCATATAGGAGTAGTAGATACCACGAGTTTATTGCTACAGTTAGATTTATTTCTTAATTACTTTCTTGTACCCGCGGACGCTTGCAAGTAGTGTAATCCTAAGTGTGCATTAGTCTTGGATAGGACGGTGCACTAACATAGGTCTAGCCACATAACGTATCAAAACAATAAAGATTAATCAAAGGCATGTGATGAAAATAATTAGACGAAACCTCCCGTGGTTACCTCAGGAACATTTTAGATATTATAAGAAACACCACCGGCTTGTCCTTTGTGCTAAAAAAGGATTGAGCCACTTGCATGAACTATTTACATTTATTGTTATTTACTTGTTATTACTATTACAAAAATCCCTAAACAATTGTTCTCTAGTGTTTACAGAGAAACCCTTCTCGAAATTATTTTGTCGGATATATACCAACTAGGGGTATGTCAGATGGTAGTCTAAAGTGCCGGATTACCAGGGTGGCCTAAATGGTAATGGGCTATGGTCCGTTAGGCGGCCGAGTAAGCTGACGCACAGAAGCCGGATTCTAGAAGAACCCGGATCACGGCCCACGTGATCTGGCTTGGAGTAGAAGGAGGATTCCTTACTTTCCAAGTTGAAGAGTTACCGTAGTCTTCTAGGTTTCCTACTCTGTATGCCCTAATCCGGCTATTATATAAAGCCGGACGGGAGATATGATAGATAGACAAGAAGCTACAGGCTAACTCGCCGAAAGGTTGATCCTTGACGAGCAGCCAATATAACCTCACATTGTACTCTGTATTCCCATGCTTTAGTCCTGAATAGTGAGATTGCAGGAGTAGGAACGTCGCATTACTGCGCCGTACCGAACCTGGGTAAAAACCCTGTGTCATTGTCCTTCGCACAACCACGTCCCCCCATGTCTCTATCGGTAGTCTCATGGCACCCCCGTCTATGAATTCTAATACGATGTCTCGACAGTTGGCGCCCACCATGGGGCCAGCGACGTCAGGCATTAAGTTTCGATCTGGGTTACTCGGCGGGATCGGCAGTTCCATAACTGTCGGAAGCTTGGAGTTCGACAATGACGTTGGACGCTTCATCGACAACGGATCCTACATACCGGCCAAAATCATCTGGTAAGTGCCAGCGTATTACCGATTGGATCTGCAAATATCTTTATCGGATTAACCGCAGAGGCCATGGGGTTTTGCGGTGGAAGTAAATTTATCCCACCCGCCCTATACCCAGTCGAAGATGACTATGATACCGGGTTCTGCTCAGATCGCCGACATACAAGGGAATCACACTTTATCGGTAGTCTCATGGCACCCCCGTCTATGAATTCTAATACGATGTCTCGACAGTTGGCGCCCACCGTGGGGCCAGCGACGTCAGGCATTAAGTTTCGATCTGGGTTACTCGGCGGGATCGGCAGTTCCATAACTGTCGGAAGCTTGGAGTTCGACAATGACGTTGGACGCTGCATCGACAACGGATCCTACATACCGGCCAAAATCATCTGGTAAGTGCCTGCGTATTACCGATTGGATCTGCAAATATCTTTATCGGATTAACCGCAGAGGCCATGGGGTTTTGCGGTGGAAGTAAATTTATCCCACCCGCCCTATACCCAGTCGAAGATGACTATGATACCGGGTTCTGCTCAGATTGCTGACACACAAGGGAATCACACTTTATCGGCATGGTGCAATCCGAGATCGCCGAAAACACGGAAGAAAGTAATCCCGTGCAAGAGGCAGAAAACAACACTCCCACAACAGAGGTGGAAGATCCGACATCCGTCAACATCACGACGCACTCGGAAGCCGACTCTATACTAGCCGCCATTGAGGCGAGATTAGAATCGGAAACCGGATTGGATCACTTCGATACCGAAGAGGAAGACGAAGACGCTTTCGAAAGAAAGGTCAAATCCTTCCAAGAGGGATTCCATGAAGTACTAATGGCAAAACCGGCTGAACACACGGATGCCGACAGTCAGGAAAGCCCTAGAACTCCTCCGCCAGAGGAAGAGAGAGAGGACGGAGAAACTTCTCCAAGATACCCCGATGTCAAAGAACTGACAGAGGAAGAACAAATCAAAAAACCTCCCTCTTCCAAGAAAAAGCATAAGGCCGCTAAAAAGCTCTAGTACAAACTCCGGAAGAAGAAATTGGCCGATCCAGCCGATGAAAGCCCGGGAGAAGGAGGCGCAAGCGGAATAAAGCCCGCGGAGAAGAAAACAAAAGAAATCCTTGTTCCGCCAATGACGGAACAAGAAGAACAGGAGTTGCTACAAACACCAGTGGGATTGCATGAACCCCCTGAAGTGCTGGAAGCCAGGAGACAAGCTCTCCATAGGCAGCAGCAACATCTATTCAGTACTCGTGAACACCTCCAAAAAACCCAGGATGACATCAAACTCATGAAGGAAGAAATCGAGGAGTACGAGAGAAACAATATATCTGGAATTAAACCTACAAGGTTACCCGGAATTGTAAGACCGGAAGTACTGCCGCCAAAAGAAAGGTTTCACAACCCATCTTGGCAAAAGCAGGTAAACGGCAAAGATGCCAGAGGCGAACCAATATACAAAACCGCAGCAGAAAATGCGGAAGCAGCGTTCGCCATCCTCAACAATGATATGTACTCCAATGGTGAAAAACTTCAAGGGGTGTATGCTTTCTTAGGAAAAGCATTGCAACAACAACAGCGAGGGAAGCAGTGATCAGGGAAGTTGCATGACGACTCCGCCCTATGTAAAACAGCTACATGCGCCGCTGGAGCACCTGGACCGGAAGAACAAAAGAGAAGAAAGCAGATCCGAGAAAAGACAAGAAAAATCCTGACAACAAGGATGAAGCATCTAGAACCGGATCCCATCTCCCGAAAGGTGGACTTAATCCTCACGGTCGGGAAGAAAAACACCGGAATGACGGAAAAGCAATGCCGGCTCCGAGACGCCCAGCTGAAAAAGCTGGAAGACAGGATATACCTCACAGGCGTGAGAGATCCCGGACACCCCCCAGAAATAAGGAAAGAAACAGAACTCCACCTTATCCAAAGGGGCAAGATCTCGGAAGAAATAGAGAGAATCCCGGAAAAGCGCGTTCGCGCCACAATGGAAAAGAAAGGAGCAGATCCCCTTCTGTCCATTCAGCCGGCAGGTACTCCGCACACATGGATAGAGCGGAAAGAGACGATTTATACTTTGGACCTAAATTCTTCACAGCTAGGATCCGAAGGATAACCCTTCATTCTGGCTTTGCCAAAGTTGGTCCAACATACCAAAAATATACCGGTAGTACAAACCCGGACACCTGGCTCTCAGACTACTATACTGCCGTCCAGATCAACAATGGGACATACTTGGAAGCTGTAAAGTTTCTCCCCTAATGTTGCTGGATGGAGCCAGACATTGGATCAATGGATTACCCTCCAGAACTGTCGACAGCTGGGATGATATGGCTCGAGTATTCACTCAGCATTTCCGGGGAACGTATAAACGCCCGAATACCATCAACCGGCTAAACGTTTGCACCCAATTTGAGGACGAACCATACGTGGATTTCATCTCAAGATGGACGGCAATGAAGAATAGTTGCTCTGGAGTAACTGACGTTCAAGCAATGCATTCTTTCGTCAATGGCCTAAAACCCGGACTTGTACCGTTCATGATTGGTTCCAAAAAGCACAGAGATCTCGGATCTATGCTTACAACTGCCAACGAACACGCTGCAGCCGAGGACGACATCAGGGCAAGAGGAGGCAGTATCGATACTCTGATACAGGCCAAAAAGAACCCTCGCCCTGAGAAAAAAGGAACTCCAGATGCAGCGCAAAAACCCAAAGAGGTAAACATAGCCTTTGGAAGGGGAAATGGCAATAGGTGGAAAGGACGCAGTACCGAGCCGGTAAACTACACAAAAGAAGAGTGGGAGAAAATAAAGTCGGAAAACTGTGTCCACCACTCGCAATTTGGGAAGCCTACCCATACTAACGCACAATGCCGCTTGAACAAGCATATGAAAGGCAGTGCAGGATCCGGGAACAAGGGGAAGAATTCCAAGAGGAAGTTTTCCAAGCAAAATCCAGAAGCTGAGAAAGAAGACAGTGAGTCGGACACTGATGAAAAAATCCAGGAACAGCAGCGAAAAGGCGAGCCTAAGTTTCCGAGAGTTGATGGAGAATGCAACCTAACTTTTCTGGCAACTCCCTCAGCAAAGGTGGCAAAAAGAACGCTTCGAGAAATAAACGCGGTTGTTCCGGCAACCCCGAAATTCTTGAAGTATTCAAACACACCAATCATCTGGGATCAGTCAGATCATCCCGGAAACATCCCTGAACCCGGCACGCAAGCTCTTGTTGTAAGCCCTATTGTCCAAAACACCAGGCTAAAAAGAGTGTTGATGGATGGAGGATCCAGCATTAACATAATGTACCTGGATACACTGAAGCATCTGAAGATTTCCGAGACCCAGCTGAACCACAGCAACATACGTTTTCACGGCATCGTCCCTGGCAGACAAGCACGATCCCTAGGAGAAATTTCCCTAGATATAACCTTTGGAGACAAAGATCACTTCCGGCAGGAAAAAGTATCCTTCGAGGTTGTGCCGTTCGAAAGCGTGTATCACGCGATACTCGGACGTCCAGCTTTCGCCAAATTCATGGCGAGATCATGTTATATCTATAACAAGCTGAAGATGCCAGGACCCAAAGGAGGAGTAATCACCATATCTGGATACTTCAAATTGGCAAACGAGCTGGAAAAAGAAAACGCCCTTTGCGCTGAGAAAGTCATAGCAAAGGAAGAGTTGAAAGAGCTGGCAAAAGAGGTATCGCCGACAGAAATGCCGGCAGGAAAAGAAAGCCGGAAGCCAGCAGATAGCTTCAAGGCTTCCGAGAATACAAGATAGGTAATCCTAGATCCTAAAGATCCGACAAAATTTGTCGTAGTGGGAACTGGGATGACCGACAAATAGGAAAGCGAGCTCATCAAGTTCCTCCGTGAGAACTGGGATATTTTCGCTTGGTGTCCAGCAGACATGCCAGGCATACTTTTCAAATATCCAATTCCACCTTTATAGTCACCCTTTCACGGTGTGACGTTTGATGTCATCAAAGTATTCTTTCGGTATTAGTGATTAACATGATCTCATGGTCTAAGGAATAATGTTACTCCGAATGTAAGACATAACAACAAAACTAAATGACTTGATCGTATTGTTATACTTAGTTAGGGTTTAAGTTCATCATGTCATTCTCCTAATGACATGACCCCGTTATCAACAACATCCAATGTTCATGATCAGGAAACCTTGATCATCTGTTTAATCAACGGGCTAGTTAAAAGAGAGGCTTCACTAGGAACGTCGGTTTGTTTATTAATCACACATGTATCAACGTTTCCGGTTAATACAATTCTAGCATGAGAAATAAACATCTATCATAAACAAGGAATAACATAATAAACACTTTATTATTGCCTCTCGGGCATATTCCCTTCACAAAGTTCTCCCGGCGGAGATTCTCGGCATTGCCGTCATCTTCAGCTATTTGCTTGGCTTTCGCCAAGGCAGCTGAAAAGCAAGGAAAAATTTCTGGGTTAAGAAAACTCGGAAAAAAGTACTTAGCAAAAATTATGGACAAGGAACTATAGAGAACTAAAATTATACCTGTTGTTTCCTCCAGCTTTAGCTGAGATGATGCCAGCTCTGTTTCTTTCTCATCAAGAATAGATAGGAGGGTTTTAACCTCCTTATTTTTTATGTTAAGCTTGTTAAAACTTCCAAGTTTATTGTATCAGCGGTTTGCTGAAACACGGAAATGAAAGCAAGGCGCTTAAGTTAGAACAAGCGTGATAAGAAGCATTAAGTTGATAGCATGCATTCGACTTATTGCTTGGGGGCTAAAGATATTACCTGGCTCATTTGCTGCAAACCTGACAAGCTTTCGTTGAATTCCCTTAAATATTCAGAAAAGAGAATTCCAACATGATACCAGCCGTCTTGCATGACCTGACGAGGTGAAAATACGAAGTTATTTCGGACAACTAGCCCGCCTTGTGGCCAAGGACGGATCAAAGGAGCAGGAGCGAAGAACTTATTAGCTTCCGGACGAATATATCCGAGATCGTCAAACGGTTCTTCCTTTACCTGGAAGTTCCTGTCGAAAGTAGGAGTATGTTCATCCTCCTCAGTTCGAGGATGTCTACCCATTTCTGTTTCCGCCCTTTCCCTCGCATCCATGTTAGATACAACAGGCTGGCTGGATTGCTGGAATTGTATGTTCGGGTTCGTGGTTTTCTCCTCCCTACCAAGAGTAGTTGGAACGGGAGAAACTGCAGCAGAAAACGGCTCTCCTTTGCTAGTAGAAGCTTTATGTTTCTTCAATTTCTTTGACTTCAAAGAAACTGGAGCAAGGCTGAAAAGGAAAAATCCGAGAAGTAAATACCTCGAAGAACCGGAAGGGAATGATAAGTAAAAAAGTTCCAGTACAATACCCGGATGCGGGGATGGGGATTCCGTCAAGATTTATTACTTCCTCGAAGATCACTTGCCTCTTGTGTTTCCGACCGCCATAAAAATTGGCATGTAACTCGTCAAGTTTGGCGTCGGATGCAATATCAGTTTCCTTAAGTTCATCGAACTAGGGAGAAGGAAAATAACTCGATTAAGTCAGGAAAAGGAAGCAATCCGAGAGAAGTCCAAATCAAGGAAAATAAAAATACCTTAGGGACCGGGTTCTCCTCGTGATACATTTCAAAATTTCTACATATTGATCGCGAGTAGCGACCAATTGGTTGACTCGTTTTTTGAAGTCCCTTTTGGAGAAGGCTTTGTCCGTCCCTCTTATTCCGTCTTCTGGCCCTTCGTATTCACAAAGGAGTCGGGAGCGGAAAGCGAGAGGTTGAATTCGGCGGCCGAACCAGCACAGAACGGTATCAGTTCCAGTTAAAGGAGGATTAGAAGAAGTAAATTTGGCAATACGCCGCTTTATCTTCATCAGATCTTCCGGCAAAGTTTGCACCGCCTCCACTGCCCAACTCTTTTGCCGGATGGCGGCGGAGTTGGCGAATGGTGGAACCCCGTTTTCCTTCCCAGGAAATGGGACGTCAGGATGATAAAAGAAAGAACCCATCCAAAATTTGACGGATTCTGACGTTTTTATCTTTGGGTACCAATCTTCCCTAAATCTCCTAAGAGTGAAAGAAATGGTCCCGCAGATAGGAAGAACACCTTCTGTGGGGTTACGCTTCACTCCGAAGCAGTATTGCCAGAAATCTAGCCTAGGAGCTATTCCTAAATACCCTTCGAAAAGGGCTTGGAAGCCGGCTAGATAAAGAATGGAATTTGGGGGAAGATTATGAGGCTGGACACCGTAATGGTGGAGAACTTCCAAGAAAAAGGCGGAAGGTGGCAAACCCATACCTCTCGCAATATGAGAGGAGAGGAGGACGCGTTCTCCGTCCTTCGGCATGGGCTCGGTCTCGTCTTCCGGGTGCCGCCACTTCCCCTTCAGCACGAGCCCCTCCTTCTCCGTTGTCGGAAGGAGGGATGGCGGAATACTGCTGGCACTCCAGTTGCCGGCAGTTTCCGCCTCTTCTTCGGCTCCGGCGGCGGCGGACAGGACGGCCTCTACGGCCGCGAGCTCGTCTCCGACGAGCGCAATTTTTTCCTCCACCGTCTCGGGCGCGAACGGTGGGGGAGGCACGGACGAGGAACCCGCAAGATCCGCGGAGGCGAGAGGGGTTTCCTCGCCCTCCGCGCCGCCCGTGGTCTTCACCGGCTTGTCGCCGGAGGCACGCACTGGCGAATCCAGCTGCGGGTCCATCGTTTCGATTATCTCATCTATGTCCTTGGCGATGGCGCGGGCTGGGGAAGATGCCGGAGATGCCATCGAGGGGCGGCGCTCGGTCGCTCCGGTGAGGTCCTGGGTGCGTTCGTGCGCTCGGGAAAGGCTCTGCGAGGGCTTGGCGCTGGGAGTGGTGCTGAGTGAGTGCGGAAGGTTTCCGAGGAGGACGAAGATGGCTATTTATAGCCGGAATCTCGTCACGATGCGTGCTAACGGCTCTTTTGACCGGTTGATGATCAACGCGTGTCACTCACCGGAAATTCCGATAAATGAAACGACGGGTGATTATTACTAACGCCTCCTTTCCCGCGAGAATCTGTCAGAGATATGTTTCTGGGTTTCCCACCTGTAACCCAAACGTCCCTTACGTCAGCAATGTTAAAGCGCTGACGTAGGAAGTTTCTTCTCCGCGAAGATTCATCGGAGAAAAGCCGGATTTTCTGGATTTCGAGTTTTGCGTTGCAACATCCTTTGAGGAGAAAAAGAAGAATTAAGACTGCAGGCCGATATTTCTTGGAAAATATGCATTTGGCGAAAGACGGCGAATTCGAGTCTTAATCCTTCTTGGGGGCTACTGTCGGATATATACCAACTAGGGGTATGTCAGATGGTAGTCTAAAGTGCCGGATTACCAGGGTGGCCTAAATGGTAATGGGCTATGGTCCGTTAGGTGGCCCAGTAAGCTGACGCACAGAAGCCGGATTCTAGAAGAATCCGGATCACGGCCCACATGATCTGGCTTGGAGTAGAAGGCGGATTCCTTACTTTCCAAGTTGAAGAGTTACCGTAGTCTTCTAGGTTTCCTACTCTGTATGCCCTAATCCGGCTATTATATAAAGCCGGACGGGAGATATGATAGATAGACAAGAAGCTACAGGCTAACTCGCCGAGAGGTTCATCCTTGACGAGCAGCCAATATAACCTCACATTGTACTCTGTATTCCCAGGCTTTAGTCCTGAATAGTGAGATTGCAGGAGTAGGAACGTCGTATTACTGCGCCGTACCGAACCTGGGTAAAAACCCTGTGTCATTTTCCTTCGCACAACCACGTCCCCCACGTCTCTATCGGTAGTCTCATGGCACCCCCGTCTATGAATTCTACTACGATGTCTCGACATATTTATCAATACCTTATGCTCCTCGTTCGGTTCGACACTCTTATTTGTCGAAAAAGCTGCGATCGATCCCCTACACTTGTGGGTCATCAAGACGAAATGCCTGAACATCCCTTGTTTACTTATGATGCTTTTGGCTTTCATTTGCCAACCCAATTTCTCACAATGCTTGGAATAAAAGATACAAAGTTAGCTTATATTAATGAAATAATGTACACATATATTTTGCCAAGTTAAGATGGGTTGTCTTGTTTTTTTTTCAACAAAGGGAAAAAGTTTTGCCTTTTTATATTGATATAGAATAAAATATGATACGTCCTAGAACAAACTTAAAAAATCCATGTTGGACAAGAAAGGAAAGAAAAAGGAAACTCACGATAAAACTGGTGTCAGGTGTTTATAGCCTACGAGGATCTAGTTTCTATTTTCGTCTTTTATCTTCTCAAAAAGGGTTGTCAGTGCCAAGAATTTGTTGATGAACACTCTAGCATTTATTTCCTTCCAAATATTTCAAGTAATCAACGCGATGGATGTCTTCAGGCCCTTGGGGTGAGCTGACGGCACCCGAGCCAAAGCTTGCCAGTATTGTAGGAACGTGGATCTAGTCGAATCCAAGCTTTGCGCAAGGTCGGGATAGGAAAGCCAAGAATTAGCATCCTGCCAAATGCGCTTGGAATAGAGACACTCGAAGAGAATGTGCTGGTCCATCTTAGGCTGGGATCTACCGAACTGACACTTAGGAGAACGAGGCCATCCCCAAATGGCAAGGCAATCAGAAGTCTAGACCGTGTTCTGAACCACCAACCAGACGAAGAAACGACATATTGGGGGATCCCCAACCTTCTAGGAGAAATTAGAATACAAGTTCCACTTTGCAATTCAAATTTGGTGTTTGGTACCACTTTGTCGATAGGATGATTTTGAATTCTATTTCGCAAAATAGACTGATCGCGAATTGATCGCGAATTAACGCTGAAAGTGACAAGAGGGCCCCACCCATGTGACGACGTGGTAGTCTGGACCAGTGTGGACAGAGCTGACATGGCATAAATTGCTGAGTTGGACTCGGTCCCACGTGTCAGAACAATGAAAAAACAAAAAAAAAATACATTTTATGTCTTCTCCCACTCCGTTGACCATAGTAGAAGCTGCATGATGGCACCCGCCTCCGCGGGGACGCGAGCGACGCTGGCCACAGGAGGAATTGAGGTGCGTCGCCGCCGGCGAGCACGGGGCGCAGCATCCGCCGGCAAGCACGGGGCACAGCAGGGGGCGCGGCCATCGGCGAGCACAGGGCGGAGCACAGGGGTGCGGCCACTGGCGAGCATGGGGAGCACGGGGCGGAGCATGGGGGACGCGGTCGCTAGCGAGCATGGGGGTGCTGCCGCCAGCGAGCACGGGCGCCGTCTAGTTGGGCCACTCGCCTGCGGGACACCGGAGCTTCTCCATCCGTGTGCCTAAATCTGAGGTCAACGAGTTGGGGACAAAGGAGAAAAAATGGCAAAAGGTGATGGGAGACTGACAGGTAGGTCCCACGTATCTTATATGCCACGTCAGTTCTAGCCACACTGGCCCAAACTGCCACATCGTTACATGGGTGGGCCCCTCTAGTCAGTTTCAGCGTCAATTCCCGACGAGTCTTTTTTGCGAAATAGAATTCAAAATCTGGTAGATTTACGAATCCTATCGACAAAGTGGTACCAAACACCAAATTTGAATTGCAAAGTGGAAGTTCTATGCTAATTTCTCAACCTTCCAGACTACGTTTTCAAAAGAGAAACGAGTGGACCCTAGGAACCACGCCTTATATGCCGACACAACCGAGTACTTTCCATTTGCCGCCATTTTCCATATGATGGAATCTTTGGTGCCAAGCACTAGATCGATACCCTGCAGGAGATCCCAAAGATTAATAAATTTCTCAATGTGTTCCAGCATGAAAGACTCAACAGAAATATCCTCCATCCAAGTATGGTTGGAAATGGCATCGTGAACATATGTCCTCTTTCTTCTAGATGCAGCAAAAATCATCGACGCAACTGATCTGGGTGACCCCACTAAGCCACGAGGAGCTCCAGAAGGATTTCGTCTTACCATCCCGTGTCGGGACATTGGTGGATGCATTGACCGGATCCCTATCCGTCAGGTCATTTGGAGTTTCGAGCCCAACCCAAGATTTGTCCGGAGCCACCCATTCGTACCACACCCAACATAAGTGCAAAGCTCTAGCAAACTTCTCGAGTTCCAGGATCCAAATCCCATCTGCTTTGGATGACACACCTTTGTCTAGTTAACTTTGCATCCCCCTGGCCGTTTCACTACAAGCCCATAGAATTCCCCTACGGATCTTGTCAAGGGCCTTCAGGGGTCCCTTGTCTGTCGTAATTGTCGTACACAAGAAAATTGGCACTGAGGTCAGAACTGATTTTACCAACTATGTGCATCCAACCCGATTTAGAGACTGGGCCTTCCAATGGTTGAGCTTTGCGGTAGTCTTATCAACATAGGGCTGAAAGGTCCACCTTGCGAAGTCTTCCAAGGGAGAGTGGAAGCTCCAAACAATTAAGGAGGAAGTTTCCCACCGCAACAAAGAAATTTCGCAATACCACCTTGATGTCAATGTCCTGGCATCTACTAGGGGCCATTGAGATCTTGGCCACATTGGTCACCAAACCCATGACATCCCCAACGCTCTGTATAAGTGCCGAAAGGTTGGAAACGCCCTGCACCGTCGGTGTCAGGAAAATAACACCGTCGTCGACATACATGGATACACATGACTTGAGGATGAAATATTGGGTTGTTGCTAGATGTTTTCTTTGTACACAGTTTGTTTGTGTTGAATGAAAATAACTGAAGTCTCTTTGATTCTTATTTGTTCTTATAATTTCAGATAAAATATTTGGATGTTGCTAGATGGGCACATGGACAGTGGACATTGGAGACCATATTATAATGCTTAAAACAACGAAAGATGATGTGCTGCACCTTTCCCAATCACATTCAAGTAGATACGTTTATCATGCAAATATCTTATTTGTAGTATCATGCAAAACTCGTGTATGAACCGTCAACCGAGTACTTGTTAGTTGCAATCCACCATTGTATTGCCATATAATTGTGCACATCATGTTTATCTCCATTCGGTTTTGATATTCATAGTCATTTGTATACTTATATCCAAATGGGCCGATCAGTTTCCCATTCATCCTATCAGCTCTGGCAGAAGAAGGAATAGTCTATACCACCTTTGGCGAGCTTCTATAGAAGATCGATGAGGCCGCCCTCTCTTCTGCAGCCACGCCGGTGGTGGCCCTCCTCGGCCACCCCTTATTCGCGCACACTACCTCCATGATGCTCGTGACGCGTGTGGCGCCGAGCACAGCAAGGAGACCGACCCACACCATGTAAATGGAGATGCTGCTGCCTGCGTCCACAAGGTCTGCTTCTACCGACGTCCACCTGGGAAAAAATCCGGCCTCTTCTCCGAGGTGGAGATTCTGATGCGTTATGTGTTTGTAACTTTGATGTTGTTGTATGTTGTAAGTTTACAGATGGGTTCGGGCCTGCGTTTTTCCGATCCATCTAGCCTCTTGTCAGATCCGACGTCATGGCCTTCCTTCTTGCCTTCCACTCGGGCACTGCGCGTCTCAATGGAGTCAACCACGCTTTCATCGCCTTGCTGCCCAAGAAGGCAGATGTGGTCACCGCGGACAGATTCCGGTCCATCTCTCGGTAGAATTGTGTTATGAAGCTCATCACGCGCATCCTGACCACACGGCTTCAGTCCTTCATTGAGCGTCTGGTGGCCTTTGAGTAGTCTGGATTTATCAAAGGGCGTGTGCTCATGGACAACTTCCTATACGCCATCGACATTGTCCAGAGTTTCCATGTTCGCAACGTGGAGGCCGTTGTCCTCAATCTAGATTTTCGGAAATCCTTTGATTCGGTTAATTGGGATGCGCTAGACTAGATTCTGTAGGCTCGGGGTTTCGGCAGCAACTTCCGCGGGTGGATCTCGGCTAACCTCTCCTCCGGGAAGACGGTTGTCCTGCTGAATGGCGTGTCGAGGCGCTAGATCACCTGCAAGAACGGTTTGAGGTAGGGTGACCCCCTGTCCCCTACCTCTTCCTTGCTGTGTATGAGCTCCTTCGGGCCTTGCTCGTGGAGGATGTTGGAGAAGACCGCCTTCGCCACCCCCTCACCGACGACCTCCCCGTGCCCGTCATACAGTACGCTGACCACACCTTGATCGTGCTTCGAGCTGATCCTACCCAGATGTTGCACCTGCGGAGCGTCTTGTACTCCTTTTCCCGTGCGACTGGGCTTCACATCAACTTCCACAAGAGCACGTTCGTGCCCGTGCGCATGTCGACCGCTCGTGGTTCGCTCCTGGCGGGGCTCCTCGGGTGCCCTGTGTCGTCATTTCCGCAGACATACCTAGTGCTTCCCCTGTCAGACCAGATGCTCCCGGCCCGTCCCTGGAATTCCTCGCCCCGCTAATAGGATAACGAGGTGGCGCACCTTGCCTATTCCCATTGGTGGGTGCCTCACCTTAACCTCTGTTGTCCTCTCCGCCTTGCACATCCTCGCTATGACTGTCCTCCCTCTGCCAAAGGGCGTCATCGCCAAAATGGACAGGGCGAGGCGTGTCATGCTGTGGAAAGCAACCGTGGTATGCTCCAGTGGCGAGTACCAAGTTTCCTGGGACTTCGTCTGCAGGTTGAGATCACAAGGGGGGCTGGGTGTCGCAGATCTCGAACTTCAGAACACTTGCCTGCTTGTGAAGAACATCCATGGGCTTCTCTCCGGCCGTGACACTCCTTGGACTCGGTGGATCCGACGGAGCTACCTATGCGCGCGCCCCCAGCCATCCACTCCATCGTGGCGCCATTTCGAGGCCCTGATGCCCCTATACCGTTCGATAACGTGTGTCGAGCCAATGATGCGTCGATTTCGCTACTGTAAGACACGTGGACGTTGTTGGGCCCGTTGGCTTCTACACTTCCCGTTGCTTTCTCCCATAGCACCGCCACTGGGGAAATGCTCGCTGGCGTCTCAGCTGGGGGCGAGACGCATCTGGTGCTTCGGGCTCGCACTTCTGCTCATACTGAGGCAGAGCCAGCCTTCCCTCGCCCCCAGGTGCGCGCGACCCGTCTCGTGGATGCTCCGGATCGGCGAGTCGTTTCCATCGGTAGTTCCAGAAATTCTAGACCAGTGAGGTCTACCGCGCTCTCCGGTCCTCGGGCGTTGGTGTCCCGCTGCAGGACCTCAACTGGGATAACTTTGCCCCCTCCCCCCCCCCCCCGCTAAAGTGCGCGTTTTCTTTTGGATCCTTTGGCTTGGTCGGACTAGGACGCGCGCCGACCTTCTCCACCTCGGCTGCCTTCCCTCGCCGCATTGCCCCTTCAGCCCCGGTCATGTAGAGGATCGAGATCACTTGTTCGTCCGTTGTCCCCGGCTGACTGAGTTCTGGTTACGCCTGGTCCTAGGTCTACGCCTCGATCATGGAGCCGAGCTAGACGACCTCGTGCATGAGCTCACGGATCGCTTGCCCCCTGTCCATCCTTGTGCTCTCCACACGGACATCCTCGCGATTGTGTGGTCGTTCTGGAAATCGCGAAACCGTATCGTGTTCGACTCCGATAGGCTCTCCGGCGTGCGTGTTACCGCCATGGTTTCAGGCCACCTGTAGAGTTCGTTGATACGTGCCCCCCCCCGCCGGATTGACCTTGGCGGTCTCCGGTCCTGGTGTGAATCCCTGTAGGGCTCTCCCCCCACCCCCCCATTTGTACCTCTCTCCCTGTAATCCCCTGCCCCCTTCTCGGAGGCCTTTTAATGAAAATGTTCAGGTGGGCTGTTTTGCCCCCCCCCCTTGCACTCTCAAAAAAAAACTGCTAACCATTTATTGGCTAATTTTGTATTATTCTGGTTAGCGAGTATGACGACGGAATTGCCCTCGGCATAAACTGTCACGCATCGCAAACTCGTTACACCCGGGGACAACATTGCTCTCGGCATATTCAGTGTCCCAGGAAGATCAGACCCCGCGAACCCGGGGACGACATTGTTCTCGGCATATTCAGTGTCCCAGGAAGATCAGACCCCGCGAAATGGTAGTGCATACTCCTAACGTCGTCAAACAGCCGGCACTGCTACTTTTTCTTTTGCAGAGGGTAAATATATGTTGACGAACGGCCATCGAAAACCCTTGGTGTGCGTTTGTATCAGGGGCGGAGCTGACGGTGGTGCTACCGGTGCTATAGCACCTGCCCATCAGCTTCAATGCAAGAGTTTTTGTTAAATTTCAAGTATATAAAACTGAAAAACCTAAGTAATTAGCACTACTACACCAGTTATAGCACCGGTCCTAGGCTATTTCTTGCTCCGCCCCTGGTTTGTATGCCCATCGGCTTACCTCTTTGCCGACGGGATTCCTTTGTATGCCGACGGTTCTAGACCGTCAGCAACTAGCACTAGTAGAAAAAAGGCCTTCCATACGCCCCCATCAGTCCCCAAACGTCGCGCATCGTGACTAAAAGGCCTTTAGTCCCGGGTCGGGAGGAGACCCGCGACAGAAGGTCATGCGTCGCGGGTTGGGAAGCGCGTTGAGGCGCGTGGAGGGCATTAATTCCGGTTGGACTGGCCACCCGGGACTAATGGTTCCCGGCCGCTGGCCTCCCTGCCTTTAGTCCCGGTTGGCCTGGCCACCCGGGACTAAAGTACAAACTGCTCGCCTCCCGCGCGGCGGTTTTATTTCGCGAGCGAGAGGCATGAGGGCGCCATTGCTACAGTGCGCGTCCGAGTCTCTGTTCTTCTTCTCTCTTCTCTTCTCTTCCCTCTCTTCGATCTTCCTCCACCAAGCACCATGGCTGAAGTTTGGAAGAGATATGGTGTGCCCACACCATGCGGCAAGCGTCTCGACGTGTGCTACACCGACAATTGCGAGAGGCTCCCCGGTGCTCTTGCGCATTTGACCAATCTCTATTTCTCCTCTCCCGATGAACACCGGTTCTTCGGGCTTGATTTAGAGTATACGGCGGATCAACGGGATGGTGCCGTCATCCAGATTTCATTCAAGGAGGCCGTTTTGGTCTTCCAATGGTCAAGGTAACGCACACGTACAATCTTGCATCTTCGATTTGTTTGTTGCATCTGAAGAACACATGTGTTGCAACATATCTAACACGTATCAAATTTTTGTTGTTGCAGTAGTTCAAAGCATTCTCCGGCACTTGTTGATTTTCTTGTCAACAAGGGGTATGACTTTTGTAGCGTTGACATCACTCAAGACCGTCAGAAGTTGATGCGCTTGGGTATTGTGATACCTGAAGATCACGACATTGATCTTCAGGACCTTATCCATTTCGATGAGTTGCCCGGGCCCAAGACCGGGATGGCTCCGATGGCAACTGCCTTCATCCACGAGGGCTACGAAACCATGAAGTCTCATTTCCCCTCGAGGAATCACTGGTATTGGGAGAAGACCCCACTGGACTGGAACAACGTCAAGTATGCAGCCATAGATGCATACGTCTCATACGAGTTGTTCCGCATCTACTCGACGGAGCCATAGATGTATGCGTTCGATATATGCATGTAATGGATATCTTAGTATGTAATGGATATCTTAGTATTGTGAGACTTATGTTTGTGTTATGTGTGATCGTAAGACTCTATGTTATGAATGTGATATGATTGTGTTTTATTCATGATTGTGATGTCTCTACTCGTATTTTACTTGTGATTTAATTATCACTTGTCTTTTGTTGTTCATAAAACTATTTTTGTTTCCTAGTTTTAAATGACTTGGAAAAATTTGCAAAGTGTAATGGATATTATTTCTATATTAATTCCTAGCTATACTATTTCTATATTATGTCAAACACACGTTTCAAAACAAGTAAAAACAAAAACACATCAAGAAAACAAACAAAAACACATCAAGAAAACAAAACAGAAAAACTACAGTTTCTATATATCTGTTCACCAAAAATTAATCTAAGCCAGGAAAACATATATCTAGTCAATACCAAACTCATCGAGTTGGATTTATTTCAAAATACATTTTTGTTTCCTAGTTTTAAATGACTTGGAAAAATTTGCAAAGTGTTGCAAAGTGTAATGGATATTATTTCTATATTAATTCCTAGCTATACTATTCCAGTTGGATTTATTTCAAAATACATTTTTGAAATCATTCTAAAAATAATAGAAGATCCTACTGGTCTTTTTAAGATTTTAAAATAAATTAGTATTATTTTTCTTAATTTTTTGATATATTATTTGTATTTTTAAGATTTTAAAATGAATTAGTATTATTTTTCTTAATTTTTGATATATTATTTGTATTTTTAAGATTTTAAAATGAATTAGTATTATTTTTCTTAATTTTTTGATATATTATTTGTATTTTTAAGATTTTAAAATGAATTAGTTCTATTTTTCTTAATTTTTTGATATACTATTTGTATTTTTAGAAATAATACAAATTAAAAAGTTAATGTTTATTTATTTATTCAAAATTATTAATTACATCATTACTTTTGTTTATTAAAAGATTTATTTGATATTCAAACAATAAAGAAATGTGGCATCGACCAACATGTTAATAAGATTGATATGATACTACTATCACATACATGCGTGCGAAACACTTGGATGCGGGACGGTATGGAACTCGAAAGTTAAGCGTGCTAGTGCTAGAGTAGTGGGAGGATGGGTGACCGAGCGGGAAGTTTGACCATGAGTAAGTAATTCGACTAGAGATAATTGTAGTTAGACACTAAGCAAATAATACAAATTCTGAAGAAAAAAAGGGAGTGAAAAAAAGGGAGAGAAAAATTAGTGTGAAAAATAATTAGAAACCCAAATGAATTAAAAAAATTACGAAATAAAGTCTAGTCCCGGTTCATGTTGCCAACCGGGACTAAAGGTCCTCCGCCCCCGGCTCCGCCACCGGCCCACGTGGACGGGCCTTTAGTCCCGGTTCGTAATCGGCGAGACTATAGAGGGGGGGGGGGGGGTCTTTAGTCGCGCATAGTTAGTCCCGGTTGCTCGGTCGGGACTACTGGACCTGGCGAACCGGGACTATAGGCCTATTTTCTACCAGTGTAGCTTGATTCCTGTAGTGAAGGGAGGTATAAGCGAGGTATATGGCACGGAAGCCGAAGCAGTGAGGTTTCAGTAAACATCGGAAGGCGTCTCTGGCTAGAGCATTTTCAGTTCGTCATCCCAGTTGCTCCTCCGTTTTTTGTTCAACCACAGTAGATTCGATCGGGGATGCACATCCGTGAGGTCGTAGAGTGTCCCTGTTGTATACAGAATTAAGAAGGCTGTCTCTCGTGCACTGCATTATAATGTAAAGCATGCTACAAAACTCTTGAATGAATTCTAGTTGATCGATAGCCAGTCAAAATATAAATGAAAATCTATTGATTCAGCAGTGTTGTACCCGGGCAAGGTTTCAGATACCCAACCAGGTCAATGAAAAACACGACCAGAGCATGAGTTTGAGTTCAGGTACAATACGAGCAAGATTACAACTCCTATTTATTTGAGTTTGGTTGCTTGAAACTTATGATCTCTCGATCAGCCGTGGCGAGAAAAAGGAAGCGCACACTCATATCATGTCATCGGCCAAGAAAGGATCGAGGCGCCGTCAATGGTCGGAACTCCAGCACGACCTGCTCAGCGTCATCCTCGACCGACTCACTCCGGCCTTTGGCGACCGCATCCGCTTCCGCGGCGTGTGCCAGGCATGGCGCGCCGCCGAGCTTACCCATCCGCGTCCTCCCATGCCATGGCTCGTCGGCCCCGGGCACTGCGTCAGCCTCCACGACGCCTCCATCCATCGCGTCCCGCTGCCCGTGGACGCCGCTGCTGCCCTCTGCCTAGGCTCGTTCGGCCATTGGCTGGCCTTATTACCGTCGACTTTGTCAGAGTCGGACCGCCCCTTCTTACTAAACGCTTTTACCACGGAGCGGATTCAGCTGCCGCCGCGGACGAAACAGCCAATGGTCAAGTTCGTCCTGTCGTCGGCACCGGACTCGAAGAGCTGCACCGTGGCTGCCATCGTTCTTGACGACAACAACCACAGCGAATATACCATTAGAAGCCAGATCGTGTTCTGCCGTGTAGGGCGAGATGGCTATTGGCGGTACTTGACTGAGATGTTCGATCTCCAGGACATCCTCTTCTTCGAGGGGAAACTCCATGCGATCGACTCAAATGCTCGCATCCACGTTCTCCAAGACGGCGACCTCCAACCCCAGCTCAGGTGGTGGAGGCCACCTGAGCATATAGGGCGGCGCATGTATTTGGGCAGTACCAAGCACCTGCACCTGGTTGTCCTCCATGGGAGGTTGCACATGGTCGTCAGGGTCTGGGGACGAAACCGCGCGCCCGGATGCACGTACTTCACCTGTGCTGTCGGGGTGTTCACGCTCGGCGAGACGGAAAAGCGGCCGGAGCCAGTCAAGGACTTTGGCGGGCACGCGATCTTCGTCGGCGACTCTTGCTGCGGCGCTTTTCCGGTCTCCTGGGGGAGCAAGATCAGACAGAACCAGATTTGCTTCGTGGAGGACGAGAAGAACTATGTGTTGTCGCCTAGGTCGTCGATGACCGCCCACGGCCGCAAGCTATTTCGGCTGCTATTATCCTACGACGTGGGTAACAGCTGCCTTCGCACATACATGCCAACCGAATCATCATCAGGGATCTGGCAGTGTGTGACGGCACAGCGCTTCCCTCAAACCTGTGGCATGGGGCCGCCGCTGCCCGAGGCGGCGTCCGAGGAGGAGCTGCGGCTGCGGGAAGTGGCCAACTGTCTGGGAGCAACCGTCCGACCCTCCTACACAACCCACGGGGAGAAGAAGAAGAAGAAGAAGAATGCAGGCGGGTCACGCGTCACCGTGCAGATCCAAGTCCCTAAGACAACATCACCAATATTCGACTACCACATTTGGAATTTCACGAAGAGTCGTCCGTCGGCAAGTGAGGCGAGGCAGGCGGCAGCGCATGAGGCTGCCACGTTCCTCCGGAGCCGGTTCCGCAGCATCTTTGATGACAGCCCGTGGAGCTCTGTCCCTCACTACCATAGCCACGTTGATGAGGACAAAGAAGAAGAAGAGGAGGAGGAAGATGAAGAAGAAGACCAAGAGCAAGACATCGTCTGTCTGTTTAGGTATAGATATTGGTACGGAGGGTTGGGCTATTAGCTCGATGATCTTTCGGCTTCAGTTGAGCGCCATTGCTCTACAAAACGAGGATGCACAACATGCATGCGCTTGATTGGAAAGATCGACCGATCAAACTCCCTTGGGTCATTTGGAGGCAGAGTATAAAAATATTTATTTTAGTGCAAAACTAGCAAGGCATCTTCTTTAGTGTGTTGCATATGTTCATAAAATAAATCTATGGTTTAAATTCTCAAAAAAATGGAATTCTAAATCTAGGATATAACTTGTTGAATTATTTTAAATTCTTTATTGTGTTGTTAGATTCATGAGCTGGAAGCATTTTGAATCATTTTAACTTGTGGCGGTCACAAAATTTGCAAAATTACCATGCTATATATTCTTGAATTTTCTCTATTTTGAAACACGTGTACTTCTATTTTGTTATTTTTTTACTTCCTTCCTACTTTCCACTCACACCACTCTCTGGCTCCCACTCTCCCTGGGACTATAAAACACATAAATGGTACATAGTTAGAGTGATTCATCAATTTAATACATGTAACAAGAATAATATTCATAATCTCATTGTACTGCAAAGTTTGGCTTGATCCGTTAGTGACACTTGTTTTTAATATTGTCATACTAATCAATTATTTGAGTCCCATGATAAGAACAATAAAAAGTATTGCAATGGCATATAAACTTAAATATTATATGATTCGAGAACCCACGTCTCGCATAAATGTGTATTAAATGACTTCATGGAAACTCTTATCATTTAAAAATTTAATACAACTTTAGATCCAAATAACGGTATCGTTTTAAATTTTGTGTGATCATAAAACTCTTTATCGAAAAGGACGTAGATATCCTATGTCCATCGTGAAGGCGAACCCTTATTAGTGTATATTCATGAAACATCAATATATCCTAAGGACAGATTGACATACCTCCACATCTAGTACATCCTTCACTTGATCTCTCTTTTTTGGTTGTCACCCACTATGCCGTTAGTTAGTGTGGTTAAGCCCCCGCGTCGTCCCCCGCGCGGGCGACACGGGCGGATCTCACCGCCGCCCAACCAATCTCCGCCACCCCTTCCCTTCCCTCATGTCGCCGCCGGTGGTTGCCGCGGGGCTAGCCCCGTGTTGCTACGGTGGTGGCGGGGATCTCTCCCTCGCGAAGATCGGGCAGGCACGGGTTGCCTCGGTGTACGCGGGAGCGGCCGCGGCTCTTGCTGCGACGGTGTCCGCTAGTCGTCCGGCGGCGGCTGCGTGCAGTGGGCGCCGAGGGTCGCCGGCAGGAGATGGTGGACGGCTGGGACTAGCCCGCCGCAGTGGTTTCGTACGGATCCCATCGGGATCCGGTGGGAAGATTTCTCCACCAGATCGGCGCCGCGGGATGGCTCGGAGGCTTCCTCTTGGGCAGATCGGCGACTTGGGGTTGCGGTCTAGGCCGCTGGGCTGCAACCCCCGGTGGTGTGGCGGCGCGGTTTCGATCCCGACAAGGTGCGGTTAGAGGTGGTTTCGACCGTCCCCGAGTACCTTCGTGGCGGATCTGGAGAGGTTTGGTGGTCGGGCGAAAGCCGACCTCCTCTTGGGGCCGATGCCGACGATGCCCGTGGGCGTCGTTACCTTCATGAAAGCGTCATCGCGATCGCCAGCCTCCCGACCTGGTGCTCCGAGGGAAACCTTAGATCTGGGTCTCCCGGATCGGACGATAGCGGCGCTTCTGTGTCGTTCAGCCTTTGGGGGCATCGTTCTGGAGTACGATCTGGTTGGAGGGTCTGGAGGTGGAGCGGTGTTTCTTTGACTGCATCGACAACGATGAGTCTTGGCGGCGTGGTGCCATGGGGTCTCGGCGATGGACGCGGGAAGTTGGACATGCGCAGGAAGTTGGAGCTGTTTGGCGCCATGGCGGCGTTGATAGCAGGCCTAACATAGGGGCTGCAATGATCTCTTCAGAAGATGGGTTTGCGGATATCGGCGGCAACGGCTTCCGAGGTTGGCGGCAACGGTTCGAAGTGTGCATATCGTTGTATACTGCAGGCCAGCTGACCGGATTTGTGCTCCCAGTTAGCTATCGAGCGACTTGGTGGAAGCAACCGGATTAGATGATGCGCGTTGGTGTGTTAGTTCGGGGTATCGGCCCCGATTATGACTACCCCCTTCATCAAGAGTTTGTAGGTGTGACGATGCTCGTCAGATAGGTGGCTTTTGATTGATCCATGTAAATCCTAGTATGGCTTCGTGGTCCGTTTTTATTATCAATAAAGTACCGGCTGTGAGCATCATTTTGATGCAGAGGCCGGGGGCAGAACCCCCATTTCTAAAAAAAAAAGTTAGTGTGGTTAATAAATGGAATATCAATACTGCAGAATTTTGTACAATAGCCAATATTTTGTTGAGATGTAAAAACAGAATGCATATAACCATGCACATAGAACATAGCTAAATCAACCATATTTTTCCAAAACACATTAATATTGTGGGGTATTGATTTGACCTCTTGAGATGCACGACAGACAGATTGACCGTGGACTGATTCGGCATCACATCGCGGCGGGGGGGCATCCACAGTGCTGGAACTGAAAGGGCGAGACTGGCGACCATGGCCGCGACGGGAATCTGCGCGCCGCCGGCGTCTTGATCTCCCTTTCCAGACCAGCTCTCTCTGCTCCGCGACCAGATCCAGAGGGAGGAGAGCTAGCTTTGAGGATGTGACTCACGCGGCGGCTTCCCGTGGTGCTTGGCGATGCGCGGGGCGATAGGGTTCGCCTCCGCTCCTCACCACGGACGGGCTCCAGGGAACCCCGGCGGCGAGGCCGTCGTTGCCGAGCGCTGCTCGCTGACCTAGCGGAGGACTGCGCGCTGGCCGGGGCGGCCACATCGGAAGGCTCCGAGGGCGGAGAGCAGGGGGATCTGGGAGATCTCGCCGCGGAAGAGGAGCAGGTGGTGGTGCCCTCGGGTTTGCTGGGGAGCAACGCGGCGGTGGGGAGTCCGGCGGGGCGTCAGCTGGCCGCAGATCTGGCGTGGACGGTGGAGCAAGAGGGAGCCTCACCGTGCCAGGTCGGACCTTGCGGTGTGGTCCTCTGTGCTGGCGATTTTCCACCGGCTGGTGTGACGGGGCTGCGTGCGGCCGACGCGGGCGTGGGCTCGCCGGGGCCGGTGCTATGGTTCGAAGAGTTCTTCGTGCTGTTACCTGTGCAGGGGCAGGGCGGCGCTCCGTGGCCTTCTCCAGAGCGCGCGGGGACGGCGGCTGTGGGGGCGGACCGCACGGCGGGCAGCGAGCTCGCAGGGACGAAGGCGGATGGGCCATCTGGGGGTTCTTGGGCCGGCCCAGCTGGGGCTGGGGAGTGGGCCCTGTCGAGGAACGAAGGGGTAAGTTACGCGCTCTTGTCTTCTGGGCCTGCGGCGGCTAGGATGGGCCCCTGCGCCCCACCAGCGGCGGACTCGGGGGTACTTAACTGGTTCTGGGTTCGCAAGGGAACCCTAAACCATTCGGTTCGGTTCCATGCCTCCGCTGAAGATCTGAGCCGCCATCTTAGGGTTCCTTCTACATCTCACCCTCCCAAGCCACGCAAGAGATCCAACCGCCGCCGTCGTCCGTCCATGATGGATCGGGACCGGCGGGACGAGGGTAGGCGCGGCAAGCGCAACTTCGAGGAGGTGGCGTGCGGCGGTGTTCGGGGGCAAGGCGAGGATCTCCGCGACCGCCTGGTGCGCGAGAGGGAGAAGGAGGCCTCCAGGCGCTCTTCTCGGGAGCGAGAGGAGGTGGAGGCGCCGCAGGGACGCATATCGAAGGGATGAGGCTCGGCTCCGGACGCAGCTCCAGCGCCCGCCAGTTCGGGGCAACGAGCCTGGTCGGGTGGGGGCCCGGCCATGGCAGCTCCCGAGGCTCTCCGGTTCCAACTCCACGCCGGTGGGGGGGCCCCACCGGGTGCTTCCAAGGCGGCCAAGTCAATCTGCTTCAAGTGCGGTCAGCAGGGGCACTTTCAGGCCATGTGCGAGGCGGATCCTTTCTGCGTCAACTGCGATACGGCGGGTCATTGGTCGGCGATGTGCCCAGGGAGTGCGGCCCGCACGCCGATCTGGATGGGGTTCGGGGAGGAAGGAAGGGGCTTCTTCCACCTCTCCATTACTGAGGAGAAGATGCCGAGGCCGGTGGCCAACGCGGCTAGAGTGGTGATTGACAAGGGCAATTTCTCGGTGGAAGAAGTGGAAGATGAATTCAAAGAACTGGCAGATGAGAAGTGGAACTGGCAGGTGCGCCAGATCGGCCCGACTGAATTCTCCCTCGTGTTCCCGTCGAGGGAACTGCTGCGCATGGCATCCCGCGGGGGCGGGTTGGTGCTTCCCCTGACAGAATTCCGCGCGGTGGTGTCTGAAGCCACCGGGGATCCGCGGGCGTCGGAGGTCCTTGAGGTGCTGTGGGTGCGCCTTCACGACGTCACGCCGCCTCTCCGTGATGAACAGTACCTACTTGGGGCTACTTTGAAGCTGGGCTGCCCAATGAAGGTCGACGCAGAGTCCTTGCGCGACGAGCGGGTGCCGGTCCGCATACAGTTTGCGTGCCACACCCCCATTTGCCTCAAGAAGACCATCACACTGTTTGTCAATCTGCAAGGGTACGCTATTGGGGTGGAGCGCGAGGACGTCAGCAAGGGCAAGGGGCCCTCCCCCCCACCGTCCCCCCTTCCGCGTGATGGTGATGATGAGCAAGACGACGACGGGTCGCAGTCCTCCGAGGATGAGGGGGAGGACTAGGACAGCCGCAAGTCCCGTGAGCGGGAGAAGGCGCGGGCTAGCTTGCTGCCATCCAAGAATACCAAGACTGGGGCTTCGGTTGGGGCGAATATTGTCGGTGGATCCTCCGCGGCGGTTGGGGTTCAGGAGCGTGTCGTTGCGGTGCTGGTCTGCCCCGCGGTGCGGCCTCGCGCTGCTCCTCTGCCCACCCTCCCGAAATCCACCTTTTCGCAGTATGGTTCTAACCTGACTGAGGAAGGCGACATTTTCAAGTCCTTGGGTGCTATCGTTCTGCGGCTCAGATGGAATTGTCGGCTGATGCTCCTGCCATTTCCTTGACCAGTGAGGCTGTTCTTCAATCTCCTGCCCCGACGTTGGACGTCTCCTCAGCTCGCTCAGACCGCCAGGTCTCCAGGGGGGAGGCCCCACTCGCCAAGGCCCGCAGGCTGGATTTCCTCTCGTCGGCGGAGGTGGCGGATGGGGAGGTGGAGGCTGTGAAGCTTAGGGAGCGGCGCAGCAAGCGCAACCATGACCGCCCGGCTCGGGTGCGGCTTCCTGTGGATATGGTGGCGGTGGTGCAGGACTCACAGGAGGTGGAGCGCCATGCTCCCTCCCAGGCGGCGGTGCTGGGCGAGTTCATGGAGGCACCTGTCATCCCCGCCCTGACTGCGAACGTGGCGCGCGGGCTGCGCTCCAAGGCGGTGGTAGAGCCCACCAAGAAGAGCGCATGGGATGTGGGTCCCGTGGCGGTCACCATGCTGGACCGCGCGGTGCGGCTCACTTCGGAGAAGCATTCTTCTGCGTTACCTCGAAGTCCACAGGTACTTGCCACGACCCGCTCTTTGCAATTCTTCAGGATCTTCCCGACAGTCATTTGCTGGCAGTCGCCGCGGACAACGGCATTGTCTTTCAATCAGCTGAGGGCCCTCCTGCTGAAACCCTCTCGTTATTGAGGGCAAATGAGTTAGCTCAAGCCGCGCTGGCGAGCACACGCGAGAGTTTGGCCAGGGAGGCGGTCGCGGCAAAGGCCCGGGAACAGCAAAACTCGGCAGGGGCCGAGGGCGCGCTGTCCCCATCTGGGGAAGTGTTGACTACGATGGCGCCTGCGCCAGAGGCATCTCTTGCGGTAGGTGCGCGCAACTTGGTCGTTGGCGCCCACACGACACCCGCTCCTGTCGGGGCGGTTTCGCCCTCTTTAGTAGCGTTAGGTAGGGTGGGGGGTCCCCTGGCTGCTGGCCTGGACTCAGCCGGGGAGACGGCAACGGCATCAGACTCAGAAGGCTTAGCAAACGCTGCGGCTGAGACTAGGGCCTCTCTTCCACGACGTAAACGTGCAAAGTCTGCGGCGCCGCAAGGGCGGCGCCCCTTCACCCGCCAAGCACGGGCTAACGGTGTAGTGTGTTAATGCGTGTCCTCTTTTGGAATATTAGGGGCTTCGGCCGCACGGGGCGCCGAGCACTCATTAGGGACCTTCTCCGTAAACACCGCATCGACGTCATAGTTCTCCAAGAGACTATCAAACAAGACTTCACATATTTTGAACTCCAAAGCCTTGAGGTGGGCGAGAAGTTCTTCTGGTGCTGGCTCCCGGCCAATGGGAGGTCCGGGGAATCCTGCTAGGCCTCCGCGACAACGCCTTTGAGGTGGAAAGTATTAATAGAGGACAGTACTTCCTTAGTGTTAACTGCCTCCTACGCGACCACAATAGAACCTTGACCTTTATTGGGGTGTACGGCCCGGCGAACCATGCCTACTCCCCTGCCTTTCTCGAAGAGCTATCTGCCAAAGTCGCTGCCTGCACTCACCCTATTTTGATGGGAGGAGATTTTAATCTGCTTAGGAGGGCGGAAGACAAGAATAACACCCGGATCTGTTGGCCACGGGTGGAGCTCTTTAACAACTGCATCGTGGAGTGGGCGCTCACCAAGATACCTCGTTCGGGGGCGAGGTATACTTGGACTAATAAGCAAAGGGACCCGGTCCGGTGTGTTTTGGATAGGGTCTTCCTGGCACCTGAGTTAGACGCCATCTTCCCGCTCGCCTCGCTCCTAGCTGAACCTATTCTCGGGTCCGACCACACCCCTCTCATCTTGGACTCGGGAGGGGCCTCCTCAGTCCGCTCGAACCGGTTCTACTTTGAGCTTGGCTGGTTCGAGATCGAGGGCTTCTCTGCGTTGCTCCAAGAGCGGTGGGTCAGGCTCATTGCAGGGGCCGCTGGCCGCGACATCATCGACTGGTGGAGGCATATGGGGGGAGGCCTTCGGCAATTCCTTAGAGGGTGGAGTAGTAATATGGGGAGGGAGGCGTGCTCCTGCAAGCTCGCTCTCCTCAACCAAATAAAGGAGCTGGACGCCAAGGCAGATTCGGAGGGTCTAGACGAGGAGGAGTGGGCTTGCCGGTACTATCTCGAGGACCAACTGCTAGATATCTTTTGCCTGGAGGAGGCGGCAACGGGGCCGCGTGAGGTGGGCTCTACAAGGTGATGCTAACACGGCATACTTCCATGCCGTGGCCAACGGGAGGAGGCACAAATGCATGATCTCGACTCTTCAGTCTGAGCAGGGGCCGATTAGCGACCCCCTCCTTATTCAGGCTCACATCTACGACTTCTATCGCGAACTGTTGGGCACGGAGGCCCCGCGTCACCTGGGTCTCTCGACGGATATCTGGGCTGAGGGCAGCAAGGTGTCCACCGAGGAGAATAACGGGCTGCTGCTCACTTTTTCAGAGGCCGACCTGGAAGCGGTTGTCTGGGACATGAAATCCAACACGGCTCCGGGCCCTGATGGCTTCCCGGTGGCTTTCTTCAAGAAATCCTGGTCGCTTTGCAAGCTGGGAGTTCTCCACATCCTAAACGACCTCATGCTAGGAAGAATCGATGTGTCGAGACTTAACTTTGGTGTACTTTCGCTCCTTCCCAAAGTCCCACGGGCAGACGTGATCTCTCAATTCAGACCCATTGCACTCATTAACGTCATTTTCAAGATTATTGCTAAGGCCATCGCGTCTAGACTCGACCCTATCGCCAACAGGATCATCAGCCCAACTCAAACCGCATTCATTAAGGGCCGCTTCATCCTCGACGGGGCCCTTGCCCTACACGAGATTGTCCACGAGTTACGGGTGAAGAAGTTAGGAGGCATTCTTCTCAAACTCGACTTCGAAAAGGCGTATGACCGGGTTAACTGGTCGTTCCTTATTGAGGTTTTGCGTCAGAAAGGGTTCGATGCGGGTTTCATCCACAGGATCGAGCAGCTAGTGTCGGGAGGGCAGACCGCGAGTTCCATAAATGGAGTGGTGGAACCCTATTTTCGTAATAAGCGGGGAGTGCGGCAGGGGACCCACTCTCGCCATTACTGTTCAACTTTGTGGTTGAGGCCCTCTCGGCTATTCTTTCGGGAGCCTGCCGTGCAGCGCATATTAGTGGGGTTGTCGCACACTTAGTCCCAGGGGGATCACGCACCTGCAGTATGCCAACGACACCATCATCTTGATTCAAAATAAAGATTTGGATATTGCGAACTTAAAATTCCTGCTGCTTTGCTTTGAAGATTTATCTGGGCTCAGAATCAACTTCCACAAGTCGGAAGTGTTCGTATTAGACCAGCCCGCGGCTGAGCAGGCCCGGGTCGCCAATATGCTTAACTGTAAGCTAGGCGCCTTCCCTTTTCTTTATCTGGGCCTTCCTATCTCGGATAGGAAGTTATCTATTGAGCAGTGGCAATACCTAGTTCACAAGCTCGGGGCCAAAGTCGAGGTCTGGATGGGCCGACTACTTTCCTCGGGTGGAAGGTTGGTTTTGTCCAACGCCTGCCTCGAGGCTCTGCCCACCTTTGCCATGGGCCTCTTCCTTCTCCAGGACGGGGTACACGAAAAGTTTGACTCCATCCGCGCCCGTTTCTTTTGGGAGGGTGCGAGCTCGAAGTGCAAGGCTCACATGGTAAACTGGCCGGCAGTCTGCTGCCCCCAAGATTGTGGGGGTCTGGGGTTGACCGATACCAAGAGGATGAATAAAGCGCTGATGTTAAAGTGGGTATGGAAGCTATTTCAAACAGACTCATCTCTTTGGCGCAACATTATTAATGCGAAATATCCGGAAGCCTCGAACATTTTCGCCGGGGAGTCCAGGGGGGCTCCCAGTTCTGGAACAACATTCACAAGATCAAAAGCCTGTTTAAGCTGGGGGCTAAATTCGACGTCCGGGACGGTGCTCGCACACTCTTTTGGTTAGACTGGTGGGTGGGGTCGGCCCCGCTAAAAGATAGGTTTCCCGGCCTTTTTGAGATTTGCGAGTCACATTCCGTTACCGTGGCCAAGGCTTTCGAGGTGGAGGGCCTGCGTTTTCGACGCTATTTCTCTCAGGATTGTGTGTCTCAATGGGCCCAGCTCAACCAGGAGCTTGCGGAGATCGCACTGTCACTGGGGTTGGACGACGTGCGCTGGACCCTGGAGCCTTCGGGTAGGTTTTCAGTTTCCTCTATGTACCGCTGCCTCTCAAGAGGAGCCACCGTCGCACACGGAAAGGATATGTGGACAACGCGTCTTCCCCTCAAAGTGAAAATCTTCACTTGGCAGCTTGCGTTCGATAGACTCCGTTCTAGAGCCCGTCTCTTCTCGTGGTTCGACCCTGCTAAGGGTCTTTGCGCGCTGTGTGGTCAGCCGGAAACTGCCACACACATCTTCTTTCAGTGTGCACTTGCCAAACTAGGTTGGAGCGTCATTAGGCAACTGCTAGGGTGCAGCTGGTGCCCTGCCTCATTTCCTCAGTTTTTCGCTATTCAGAACGCATTGTTGGGCCAACAAAGACGGGTCAGCTGGGTGTTGTTCTCTGCGCTTTGTTGGGCTCTGTGGCTAATCCGTAATAAACTTGCTATAGAAGCTATTGTGCCACGTCGCCCCTCTGACCTCATTTTTAAAATGTATATGTTCATGCAGGCTTGGGCAAGGCTCGCTAAGGAGCATGACAAGGCGGCTCTGATTTCCCTAGCAGAAGGGGTGAAACCGATCTTCGCGGCCTCTCGACGCCGTAGATGCTTTTCTCGTTTTCTTGCACCGGCTTGTTAGGGGGAGGCCGGCCCCGAGGTTTTACTTATCTATTTGGCTAAGCTGTACGCTTCAGCATGTCCGTTTTGGTGGTCTGTAAACTCAAACTCTTTGCTTTATTAATTTAAAGTAGGGCACTTAGTGCCTATTATCTAAAAAAGATGCACGGCAAATGTAAAAACTAAACGTGCTTAAATTGGGCTGTTAGTGAACTTAATCGTCATGGTGTGTCGTCTGTCTTGCATATGCCCGACTAAGATATTATATATGAATACACCTAGGAGTATGCACTCCGGACTCTAGCATGCAGCGTATCCACCTCATGCTGGATTGTAGCCACCGCAAAACCGTTTAGATTTCAATCAAAAGATTAATCTATGTGTGGATAATCACCGCAGCTTTTGAAACTTCGCTGCACCGATATCCATGTTTCAAGGCATGCAGCCGGTGATATCTATAGTATATATATACTATGCCGGTAAAAAAAACACTTATCAGTATTTTCCATATCGTGCAGTGCGTCCGCCGCCGGCGAGGACAACTATGTTCCTGTTTATACTGAGCATCTCCTCGATGGAACCCGGCAACTTCTGCCTGCCTGGTACGACAACATAGCCTGCTCCTGCCTGAGGATTGATAGGACGACGAACGTCTTGCATCGCCATGGCAGGCTGTTGAAGGAGGATTGATCAGCCAAGTTTTCTTCTTACATGCTGCATTGATTAGTTAGATCGGCGAGTCAAGTCAAGGTACCCTAGATTTATTACTTAATAATTTTTTTCAATACATATCTGACATGTCAATGCCGTTCCTGCTAACCTAATCTCTATGCACATGCAGCCACGTGATGGGATCCATGGCACACCTCGATTGGCCGTGGATGTGCTTACAATTCCACGGCATATCCCAATCCGTATGGTGGTTTCTGGGCCAGAGGCGGCTCTAAGAAGTAAGAAGCACCTTGACGACGGAGATGACATGCGGCCAGTACGGGCTCGACGACCGAGATGACATTCGGCCGACGACGGCAACCAAGCGGCAGCTCGGTGACATATACGCGGCTCGGCGGCGGAGAAGACTTCGACCGAGGATATCAACAAAGCGACCCTCAGTTACGGATACGCCGCCGACGATGAAGACGACATGCAGTAAGCGGCGATGACCCGAGGATGGAGACAACATGCGGCTGACGACGGGGACGACTTGGAGCCAGCGGCGGCCCGACTACTGACACGGCATGCGGTGTCGATTCATTTATGTACTAGTAACTTAAAAAGAGCAGCGTATACTACTTCTTATTTTTGCTAGAATATAACTCTTTGGATCTAGTATATACTTCATCTATAAATGAAGTATATGGTCAACAAAACATGAGTATGTATCATAAATCGTTTTGCTAAACTGTGCATTCAGTTAGCTTAGTTGTACCCTCTCTTTCTAATCCGTATGCATGTGGCTGTGATTTCTTAAGCTCGTGGCCAGCATCTTCAGCTTGCATGCTTCTCTTTATTGATCATCAAAATAGCTATTAATAGAGAAAACATATACTTTCTTGGTCTTCTATTGTTCATGTATTTATTTTTTACACAAACGGCACCCCCCGAAAAGGGTCCGCATTCCATTATATTTCAAACGGAAACACCACCACAACATTCCTCGAGTTTTTGGCTCACCGCCCCAAACCAGCCAGAAGTATATGTACAACAAAAGATGAGCACGAAACCAGGTCAAAACAACCAAGCTCAACAGGAGCTCGAGCACAGTCACAGAAAGCCAACCATCAAGTTTTAAACAGCAACAAACCAACTTAATCCCTTGCAGCAACATTCTCCAACTCCTCTTCCTCCATGTCAGCGTCTTGATCGGTCTCGACGTTCCCATCAGTGATAAGGGGGCGCCCAGGAGCACCACTGCTGCTCGGCTCCAAAGAAGAGGCAACCTGTATGAGGACATTGGCTCCAGCTCGGATATTACTTTGTTCCTGCGGTGGATGAAGACCTGCCCAGTAAGATAAAAAGACACAAGTGTAGCTAATTAACTCAAAAGGGGATCTGATCAGCTTTTTTTCGAAACAAGCTCGATTCCTAATTTTCCAGATGGCCCAGCAAACTGCTGCAACCCCAGTTATCTGAACATTTCGACTCGCCGAGAGATATTTTGGAATCCACCAGAAATACTAGAGAAAAGATGCAGGCCTATTACCAGCCCCCACAGCTGTCCCGATCACACTCCAAACATACTTTGCAGCAGCACATTCAAAAAATAAGTGCAGAATAGTTTCATCTTTATCACAAAACTGGCATTTGAAATTCCCTGTCCATTTCCTCTTCTACATGTTGTCTTTTGTAGCAATTGCATCATGCCAGATGAGCCACAACCAGACTTTAATCTTAAATGGTATCTTGGCTTTCCACAGGTGTCTAAAGGACCTGTCAACACCATTGCTAGAAAGATGCTTATACATCGATTTCACAGAGAAAATCCCATTTTTAGTCCACTTCCACTTAGGGGTATCCATACCATCACTCAGGGCCACAGTAGCTAGCTTATTCTGCAAAATTCTCATCTTACCTTGGAGTTCACCATTAAGCCACCTTCTAAAGGAAGGTGTCCATCTTTGCCTGGCCATCCCTGCCACTGAAATAGTTTGTTCATTGCATATTTCAAACAACTCAGGAAACAAATCCTTCAAAGGCCTATGTCCACACCAGGCATCACCCCAGAAATCAGTCTTCTCTCCATTACCTACCACCATAAACCTCCCTTGAAGGTAAACCTGTCTAATATGTAACAGGTCAGACCAAAAAGCAGAATCCATTGCCCTGTGTTTTGCTTGATAAATGCCACCCCCAGCCAAGTATTTGGCTCTCATGAATTCCTGCCAAGGGCCTTCACCAGCCTCCAGTTTCCACCACCACTTACACATTAAACTAATGTTAAATCTTGCAAGATTCTTGATGCCCAAACCTCCTTTAGACTTAGGTTTGCAGATAAGATTCCATGATACCAAGTGGTGTCTCCTTTTTGTTGGGCTGATCTGCCACAAAAAGGCCCTTCTTGGCTTATCCAATTCTTCAAGAGTGGTTTTGTGAAGCAGGAACATGGACATGTGGTACACAGCAACCGATGATAGGCACACATCAGTTCTGATTACTCTGCCCCCAATAGACAGAGCTCCACTCATCCATCCCTCCATCATTCCTTTCACCTTCTCACCCAGAAACTTCATGTATGTCTCCATGCACAAAGTTGTGACCTGCCATATAACAACTTTAGTGCCCGCCGTCGACGAGCCTAGGCCACCGCGCGCACGCGCGCCGAGGCGGACGAAGCGAGTAGGACGACCGCCGCTCGGCCACACGACCGCCGCTCGGGAGCGCCGCCCCTGCTCACTCGCCGCCCAAACGCGGGCTGGCGCCCGACGCTGATGCCGCCGTCTTTGCCGCCAGACGCGGATCGGCCGCCGGCGGCTGGTCGCCATCTCACATTGGCTCCTGGGGGCCTCGGGGCCCTGGTGGGATCCAGATTCGAGGTCCTTGCCGGTGACGAGACCATGGATGCGGAAGGGACGGCAAGGCGCTGTGGCGAGGAGGTCCTAGCGGAGGTTTGGGAAGTGTCGCCGGTGGACGTCACCCGGCCTGTGTAGTCCGAAGACGAGGCAGCTCAAGGTTTTTAGGACCGGATCGGATTCGCTACGCCGGAGGATCGGTTTTGGGAGAAACGGAAAGCCTCTGTCGACGCCGAAGGTGAGTCCGGTTTGTTCCCTGCATGCAGGATCAGCGGGGAGCTAGGATCGTCGTCTTCGTCGTCGGCTACCTTGAAGAACTCTGCTGGTGGTGGCCATGGCGTGGGCAGCGTTCTCAAGAAGGCGCCGGTGCGGCTAGGGTGGAGGGGCCCCGTCCCTCGGCCGCGGGTAACCCCCTTGCCGTGCTTGGGGGACTTCTTCCCGGAGTCGTTGTCGCCGGCGTCGGTTCTCGAGGTGGAGCGGCCAGATGACGATGATGGCGCTCTGTCCACGACGGAGGGTGCCGATCCGTCAATCGCGGGGACGCGCGGGATCGCGGAGCGGGACGCGGACTCGCCAAAACTTCCGGCCAGTGGGGCCCAACTGGAGCACGCGGGCCCTCGCGTCAGGCCTTGGGGTTATTTCGAGGAGGCCTTCGAGCGTCTTTGGGCTAAGGCTTCGAAACCTACTGCACGTAGACAGCCGCCGCTGCATACTCCTTCGACGATGGAACCTGCAGCGATCGGGGCAGTTTCCTCTTCATCGACGAGCTCTTCTCCTCTGCGCACCCCCTCCGAGCAAAGATCCTTCCTCCACGTGCTCCTGTCGCCGGCGCCAAGCATGGCCGCGCCTCCGCGGACGGGCGGACCGACTGGGCAGAGGCCCCCGGGGCTGGTTCCTGGTGGTCGTGGGCGCGGTGCGGGCCGTGGTGGAGGGGCGGTGGTGGGTAGGCCGATGGCGGGTCCTCCTACCTTCGCGCCGGTACAGATGGGCGGGGCCTCGGTCCCTAGGGCTGGGCCGTCGGGGCCGATGCAGATGGCGCCGGCAGCTCCTCTTCAAGCGGTGCAGTCCGTCCCGGTGCCTCCTCCTAACATCGCACCGGCGGCGATTCATTCGGCGGTGGCTGCTGGTCATGGATTTGCGGTTGGTTCCGTAGCAGCCGGGGGTGCGCCCAACGGAAGAATAAGAAGAAGAAAGTAACATCGGTGGCGGCGGTTGCGGGGAATCAGCAGGTGGCAGCTGTAGCATTCCCAACCCCTATGGTGGAACAACAGGTGCCAGTCACCGCTGGACCTGTGGGGGTTGATGTTGCCGCGGCTCCGGTTCAGAAGACGAGGTGTTGGAAGTGCGAAGTTAACACACATGCAACCAGAGATTGTCCGGTGGTCCATTACTGCTACGTGTGTGATTCCAATAAGCATCCTATGAAAAAGTGTCCCACTCTCAGGCTTCCAAAACCGGCAGTGTTTATTGGTGGGATTGGCAGTAAGCACACTATGTTCTCTCAGCTTTAGACGTGTTCGAGATGCTGGTGTGCTTGATTCTGCTGCTGCTCCGGAAGGTGACGCGGGGGGAGCATCGAACATGGCTATTGATCCACCCCTGCTGCAAATGGTGGCGACCATGTTCATACACAGGCATTGGAACTACTGAAGAATTATGCGCTAACCCCAATTAATATGTCTCCTACCACTCCGAGGGGAAAGGAAATTGTGGGTTCTTTGCAGTCATCAGGTGGTTTTATTGCTTTGTTGTCCAAGGATGTGGACCTGTCGACCCCAGGTGCAGGTGGCACCCAGGCTGCAGCAATGGCGTCACGGCAGGAGGCCGACGTGCCCCCTGGCATCAGCATAGAGCAGCGGGAGATGCTATCGCCTGCTGGTCTTCAGCCTGCTGGGCCGGGCGGGGCGCGCCTATCTGCCGCCCAGGCGGATGTTGGCAGCGGGCGTCGGACAGCCGCTGCTGGGCCGCAGACCCCGGAGGCGCATACGGCTGCTCCCTGCTGCGCATCACCCGCGGCGCTTGGGCCGTGCGGAGGGGAGCTGTTGGTCGCACACGGAGGGGGGCATCGGATGGTGGAGCTCCCCCTTGGTGGGCTGCAGCCCGCTACGCCAGGCGGGGCGAATTTATTTGCCGCCCAGGCAGCTGTTGGCAGTGATCACCGGCCAGAAGCTGTTGGGCCGCGGACCTCGAGGTCGCCTGCGGTTGCTCCCTGCTGCGCAGCGCCCGCGGTGCTTGGGCCGTGCGGCGGGGAGTTGAATGTCGCACACGGAGGTGTTGGGTCGGGGCGTTTAGTACGCCTCCTGTTCGGACACGGTCGACGAGCGGATCTCCACCGACACGTGGGCCTGTGCCTGCCGCGGCGCGGGCAGAGAAGACCGAGCGGGCCGAGACGGTGCCGTTGACTCCGTCCTACACTTCCGGGAATTGTACGGACGATGTGGTACCTGTCACGGTCGTGGAGGACATGGTGGTCGGGGGAGTATCTTCTTCGCCATTGCTCCCCTCGGCCGTGGAGCCCTACACCGAGGTTCAGGGGCTGCCTAGAGAGGGGTCGAGACATAATGCTCGTCATCATGTCGCAGCGGACGGGGCTTCCTCGACGGATGAGGATGCGATGACCAAGGCCATGCGACGGAAGGCGGAAATGTTCTCCTCTCCACCTAAGGGTACGGGCTCTAACCTTAAATCATTTCTTTCTTTTTCAAATACCAAGTTATCCTCTAGTCTAGGTGTCGTTGGTGTTTCATTAGGGAAGAATGATAAGGAGATCACGTTGTCCGCTAATGTGCTGAAGCATATGGAATATGATCGTTTAACGGTCAAGCCGACGGTCAATCCGAGTCACTGGTAGAAAATAGGCCTATAGTCCCGGTTCGCCAGGGCCAGTAGTCCCGGCCGCGCAACCGGGACTAGCTATGCGCGACTAAAGACACCCCCCTATAGTCGCGCCACTTACGAACCGGGACTAAAGGCCCGTCCACGTGGACGCCAGGAGTCCGTCGCGGCGGAGGACCTTTAGTCCCGGTTCTTGTCGCTAACCGGGACTGAAAACCTCCTGCACAGGTTTAGGGTTTTAGGCCCCCTAAACCTGGTTTCTTTTTAATTTGTTTTTTTTTTATTTCTTTTATATTTTATTTTGTGTTTTATTTTAATTTTCATAAAGTTTCAGTACATATATATATATATATATATATATATATATATATATATATATATATATATATATATATTACGCTACTATATACATGCATATATATGAATTTTCAAACAAGAAGAATTCAATAGGAATATATAATATATATTCAATATCGGGTGACCATATACAACTTCGAACAAGTTTCTATATACACAATTAAGATAGATGACCATACACAACTTCGAAGAAGTTTCAATCTGCGAGATGATTATAATTTGCATCGTCGGAGGACGCATAGTGTTCTCCTTTGGAATCGATGAAATGCCTAAGGAAAAATCCTGCTATTTCCTCTTGAATTGGTCAGAAGCGAGCTTCTGGAGTAAGCGCCCTCCGCAAGTTATTGAGACTCTTCCGCGTGGTCTCCGGTTCTTCTTCTCAGTGGTTTCTTTCCGTATGTTCTCACAAACATAGTATCCACATAGATTGGTCCCCGGTGGCTGTTTATCCACACCACGAACCACATTTTTAAATTCTAGCTGATGTTTGAATTCACCGATAGTTTCATGTGAGAACCGTCTCCAAACTCTACAGTGCAAATAAAATTAAATGAACAATGGAGTTATTAGCTACTGCATATTAGGATATGAACAAAAGAGACCGATCGATATAGAGCGGAAATGATTGAAAATAATTACCTTTACATCATTTTTCTCATGTCGATCCAAAGCTTTGGATCTGAATCCATAGAGTCCATGATAAAAAATGTGGAGCTGTGAAGTTCAATTTTTAGCAGCAACTAGTGGAACATGCGGACACGTTACATGCACAGTCAGGCATAACTTATCGATTAGACATACCATGCATGGAGTAAACAAAAGAGAATGGGCACAAGAGAGAAACACTCACCCAAAATGGTAAGGAAATAGAATATGACTTTTGAGTTCATGCTTTTTAAGAAAATTGTACAAGTCTTTCTCCACGTCTTTGGGGTGATTTTCTAACATAGTTCCATTAATGATTTGTGGGTCAATGAACCCAACATCATGGATGATTCTTATTTTGCATTCCCAAATCTTCAATCTGCATAATAGCGTACGCAACAATATAAGAACGAGATGAGGTAGAAATAAATCACTTACAGAACGTAGCAACTCAGGATAGATTTGTCGAGCTCGCGCAGATTGAACAGCTGGAACAATTCACTCATCTCAACTGCTACAGTGTACTTTTTGGTGTAATGCTCCTCTGTAACATCCACATACACAAAGTCTCTGTCGGACCATGATATGAATTGTTTGTACCAACGTAGCAGACTTTGCATTAGTGGTGGTAGATTCTTTTCCTGCGTAGGCTCGACGAGAGGCCTTTTCTTCACATATTGTAATGCTACCTCACCCATTGGTGCATCGTCCAGGCCTAACGAGGCACGAAGAGACAAACCCATCTCGGACGCATTTTTCATGGCACTCTCTACAGTCAATCCAACTGCTGCCACAGCTGCTCTGACCTCGGGGTCCTGTTCCGGACCGGCTTTCACTATGAGCGGGGGGATCGATTGTTTACTCTGCATCCCGAGCTGGTCAACTTGTTTCCCGCTTTTTTTCATTTTTTCTTTCTCCTCCGCCAATGCTTTTGCTTGCGTACGAAGTTCATTATCATAGTCTTTAGGCAAATTCTTCTCGGCTTGGGACGGTGTCGACAAAAAACCCGTAGCCCACTTGTCTACCTCCGGAGGGTATACTTCCTTGGGCTTAGGCTCCTTTAGCGCCTTCTTATGGGCCTTCCATTTCTCATAGTCAGCCTTTGCGGCCAATTTGGTTTCAGCATCACTAAGTTCCCAAGGCCTTGGGGGGATAGGCTTCTGTGATGGCTCCGGTACCCGTGTGGTCTTAGGTACATAAGGCTCCGGGTTAATAGTCCAAGAGCAGGTTTCCTTGCTGTCCGCCTGCTTCTGTTTCTTCGCCGGAGGAGCAATGGGGGGCGACGGCAGCTTATCCGCCAGAGGAGGAATGGGGGGCGACGACTGCTGCTTATCTGCCGGAGGAGGAATGGGGGGCGACGGCTGCTGCTTATCCGCCGGAGGTGGAATGGGAGGCGACGACTGCTTACCCGTCGGAGGAGGATTGGTGGGCGACGCCTGCTTACCCGCCGGAGATTGTGGATCGGGGGACGTCGTCGAATGGCGTGAAGGAGGCGTAGGTGAACCAGCACCAGCACCACCACCACCACCTGCACCATCGGAGGGGGGTGGACTTGTTAGCCTTGGCGTCTCGCCTGGAAACATTATGTACTTATTTTTCCATAGAATGAACTGGCGCTTGACATCTCCAAGTCTTCTCTCCCCTTCGGGTGTAGCTATGTCAATCTCCAGGTCCTCAAACACTTGGACTATGTCTTCCACCGTGACACGAGCATAGCCATATGGAATGGGGTTGTTGTGATGGAGTGCTCCAAGTGTACAGGGTAAAGCACTGCCGGTAGCTACCTTCGTGGAAATGTTCCCCACGGGATAATGCAGATCACATTCTTTCATCTCCTTTACATCATCCACGGGGTAGTGAGGCTCGGGTGCACGACTCTCGATCATCGGTGCATTAGGACCTGCAGGCGGGGCCTCCGTGGAAGCCACGCTGCTTCTCCGCTGATGCTGTCTTCCGAGATCCGCTGCATGTTCTTCATGCGGCCCTACAGCCGCCGGTGTTTCTTTCGCAAGTATTCCCGCCACGGTCTGCTTCAACTGTTCAACTTCTGTTGCAAGCTTCGACAGTTGATCTGCAGCCCGGGTCGTATTTCTCTTACGGCTTCTGTAACAGTACGGGTCACCCTCCTGGGAAAACCCTACTTTCCACGGCAATCTGCCTTTGCCTCGTATATGTCCTCCGTGTTCAGGATTCCCGAGGGCATGGGTCAGTGCGTCTCTCTCTCTGTTGAACGTGAGCAAGCCCTGTTGAGCTTTGGCCATTGCATCAATAAGTGTTGGGTGGGAGCAAACGTTTTCTGCCGATGAACAGACGCCCCTGTCTCCAGGTCTAGCGATCCCCCATGCCCGTTCCACCACATTTTGGCTCTTTCGTCCCATCCCTCTGTACCTAGAGGGATTCCTCTTGCCCTCAGGCCGTCCTCCATCGCCTGCCACTTAGGCGCCGAAACGCGGTATCCTCCTGGCCCCATAACATGATGGTACTGTTTCTTATCCGCATTAACCTTATTTTTTTCGATATTTCCTTGAAATGCTCCGATTTCTTCTGCGTCACAAATTCTGGCAAATAATCTCTCAGTTTCTCATGTTGTCCAGTGAAAATCGGAGTCTTGCCCTTGCTGACATATTCATGAAAAAAAAAATCTTTAAGTTCCGGAATGCTTCGGCCATCTTCTGAAGAGCGAACTCTTTGACTAGTCTCCTCCTCTGACGTCCACCCGGAACCTCGTTATCGAATTCATATTTTTTGTTGTATTCCGGAGGTAGAATGAAATGTACCATAAGCTTTCTAAACATAATCTTTTTCGTTCCCTTGTCGACATAACTGAAACCAAGACGTGCTTTCTTTGGCTCCTTCCATTCCTGGACGGTGATCGGGACGTTGTCTCTAACAATGACTCCGCATTGGTTGATAAACTTTGTGGTGTGCTGTAGGGGCTTGCCGGTTTCACCGACTGATTCGATGGTATATGTTTCTCCTTCTTTCATCGCCTTGGATTTGCCACGCTTTGTCGTACTCGATCCGGCCGAGGGCTAAAATAAGAAAGAGAGTCGCGCGCGTTAGTGCATATGTATTCACATTTCAGTAAGTTTGTATCACGAGAGGCTCAATATATATATATATATATATACCTCGCCGGAGGTGGTTGTTCTTTGCAATTGGAGATCGTCGTTTGTCGACGGTTGACCTCCGTCATCAATGTCCATTCCTTCACCTCCTTGCTCATCGACAATGTCCGTTCCTTCACCTGTTTGATCATCGACAATGTCTGTTCCTTCACGTTCTTGTTCATCAAGGTTCAGATAAGAAGAGACTACATCATGTTCTTCGGCTATCATTTCGAATATAAAACCTTCAGCCTCCTGATCCGTAAGCGGCAAGGCTCTATTGTCCGCCATATGTCACTCCTGCAGACATGCATGTAGTAAAAATTAATTAAGTATATAGGAGACTTAGCAAATATTGTCGTAGAAGGAGGGAAAACAGATTGCTAGGGTTTTGGGTGGAACAACGATGACCACTGGAGGGGGAAAACCATACTTTAGAGGTGTGTCCAAGATTAGTTGCTCAAATGACTTGGAGAACCCCATAGCTAGGTTGCATTTGCTTTCCTGGTCATTTTGGTATATTACACTTAATATTCTGAATTTATTGAATTAAAACTTATTTTCATTATTTTAATGAATTTAATTCAAATTCAAATATGGTCTCATTTTGAACTTTGTCAAACATGATTGAAAATGATATAAACAGACAGCTTACATTTTTGTGAACATTTTGCATATTTTCCATAATTTTCGGAATATAAATTAAAAGTTATTTAATTTAGAAGATTTAATTATGTTATGTAATTCCATATACAGTGGGCCCCACGTGTCACGATGACGTCATTAAAAAAAATCTCGCCAACACGTGGCCAGGTGACGTCATGATGACGTCACCCCTCGCGTCACACGGTGGCCGGCGGTGGCAGTTTAGGCTCTCGGTCTCCGGCGATTCCGGCGATTCCGGCCACGGGGGAGGGAACGGAGATGGGGAGGAGGCCACGGCCACTGTGGTGCTCGCCACGGGGGAGGGAACGGAGATGGGGAGGAGGCCACGGCCACTGTGGTCTCGCCGGCGGCGAATCTGGCCGCGGGAACGAGCGAGGGGTCGCCGTTCGAGGGCGGCGCGTTCGAGGGGTCGCCGTTCGAGGGCCTTGGTTCGAGGCGGCGCGAGGCCCGCGGGGAACCTACCGGACGGCGACGGGACGGGGGCGGAGCAGGGTGGAAGCAGTGGAGAGAAGGGCGCGGCGACGGCGACGGCGCGGTCCTCACGCAGAGTCTCTGCGCGGGCGACGGCGACGGGGCAGAAGACGAGCGGGCGCCGGCGCGAGGAAGACGGGGGCAGGAAGACATCGCGCATATATAGTTCCAGCCTTTAGTCCCGGTTGGTGACACCAACCGGGACTAAAGATCCCCAGGGGTACCCTCCGCGGAACTTTAGTCCCGGTTGGTGTCACGAACCGGGACTAAAGGTGCAATTTTTCGCGGCGTTTTCGTTCCCACGCAGAACGAGCCTTTAGTCCCGGTTCGTGACACGAACCGCGACTAAAGGTGGTTACTCAAATACTTTTCCTTTTCCCAATCTTAAAAATACAAATAATATATCGAAAATTCAGAAAAATAAAACTAATTCTTTTTAAAATCTTAAAAATACAAATAATATTTCAAAAAATTCAGGAAAAAAAACTAATTCTTTTTCCAATCTTAAAAATACAAATAATATATCAGAAAATTCAGAAAAATAAAACTAATTCTTTTTAAAATCTTAAAAATACAAATAATATATCAGAAAATTCAAAAAAAAAACCGAGACGAAATGGTTATGGTTTTGTTCCATCCAATCAGAAAGATTCACACACATCTTGAATATATATATAGATAAAAAAGGTAGTACATAATGGCTAGAGTGGATCTAAACCTAAACGGAGAGCATAGATGCATGATCTGATATCTGCTAGTCATACTCCTGCCTAGGCCTATAGTACTCTGACTCGTAGTCGTCGTAGTCGCCGTCGTCGTCGTCACTATCGTCTGACGGTGCTCTGCACTCCCTCGGAGGATCACGACTCCAGGACTGGGCCTGAGGGTAGCGCAGGCGGGGGATATCGCCGGCCCTGATGTAGTCCATGACGCTCTGTAGAGTCCGGCCGGACCACCATAGCCGACGACCGGCCTCGTGAAAGTTCCCAGGAGGCAGGCCATCCTCCTCATACCTGGCGAGCGCCCTCTCACGCGGATTGATGAAGAAGGCATCCCAAGTATGCTGTTTATCGGGATGCCAACTGGGATTCCTCCGCTGCTCCGGCGTGAGCTCGTGATAGTAGTGGTTCGTGATGGCCGCCCGACGCGCCACACCTTGAGGAAGAGAAGGGACCGGCACTCCTCCGGCGCTCAATATCCAACCGGCGGGAACGTTGTAGCCGCACGGGTAGGGGTAGTTCGAGACGGAAAGTGCCTCCGCCTGGATGAATGTTAGAGTGGGTACGGTAGAAGCCATCAGAGAGTGGTGAGTTTGTATGTGTTTATGCCAATGGTGTGGCAATGCATACATATATATAGCGAGAAGACGGATCATCCCTTTAGTCCCAGTTCGGGACACCAACCGGGACTAAATGAGTTAGGGTTTCGTTTGGAGCAATCAGATAGAATCACACGGATCATGTGTTTCTTTAAAGCGCTTGTGAGTCGTTGGATCCGGGGTGTGTTTCTTTCGAGCTGTTGTGAGCCGTTCGATCAGGGCTACGGTGTGTTTCTTTCGAGCTGTTGTGAGCCGTTGGATGAGGTGGTTTCTTAACCGTTGGATCAAAACCCTAGCACAACACTTTGTGAGCCAGAGGACCCTATATATAGCCCACCTTCATACACCGGTCAGTTCATCGAGCAAATACAAAACATCCAGATTCGCCATCATACGTCATGCCGTGCATTTGGTATGCATATTGCACCTAGTAGCCACGGTGGGGCTGTATTATGGCGATACCGATTGTTTAGTTCTACACCCCCCCCCTTTAACACATCCATCCATGCGTGGGTTGTGTTATGATGGCGCGTGGCACGGGAGTTGTGACGCGTGGCGCGGGAGTTGTGACGCGTGGCCTGGAGGGCGCGGTATAAATTGTCGCGCCTCGAGCGCGCCTTCTCCATCCCTCTGCACCGTCGCGCTTCCACCATGCCTCCGAGGAGGAACAGAACCACCAGCTTCCGCGGCGTCCGAGCACGGCAGAACGGAATGTTCAGCGCAGATATCCGCTGGGGGACCACCGCATCCCCCTCGGCTCCTTTGCGACGGCGGCGGAGGCCGCCCGCGCCTGGGACGCGGCGGCCTGGCGCCTCAACCACCCGCGGTCGCCGATGAACTTCAACGACTGCCACACCGTCTGGGAAGCGGAGGCCAGGGCGCCGAAGCCGCAGATCATCACTGCCGCCGACCACCTCCACCTCCGCCACCGCGCGTTTCAGGGCCTAGTCGACGCCAGGGAAGACCGCGTCGTCCGCGAGTATTACCGGAACAACCTGGGGGAGGAGAGCGCCGACGAGGAGCTCGGGCAGACCTGCGAGGCTGAGCGGGCGGAGCGCCGCCTCGAACGCCACCTCGCGTTAGATGCCGCTCGGGAGGCGAGGACGAAGGCGCTGCAAGAGCTTCATCGGGCCGACCACGCCGGCGAAGTCTGGGCCTCCGACGATCCGAGGTGGGGGCCTATCTCGGACATACCATCATGCACCTCCGACGACGACGAGGAGGTCACCGACGAGTTCGACGACGACGATGACCCGGAGGAGGTCACCGACGAGTTCCCCGACGACGACGACGAGGAGTAGTGTTCGTCTGCTCTCTCCTTTTAATAAAAGAATTTGTATTCCGGCGACACTACGGCGCGCTAGCACGTCTGTTTTCTGTTTTTAATAAAAGTTATGAAATGAGATATTTTATCTCACAAGGTTTTCAGACATTTAAGTAACCTTCTGTTTTCCATGTTTTGCACTCATTTTCTCAAATATTTTGCAAAGGAGTTAGTCTTAAACACATCAGAGATAATATAATTCACATGATCCATTCAAAAAAGTTTGGTACAATAAATTATTACACATCAATTCTTCCCTTGTGTCCCCGCTTTCTTACGATTTGGCCGTATCCATGGAGCATCCTCATCATTTAACTTAATGCTTGGGTCAGTGTTGACTTTGAAGGGCAGAATTTCACCAATCATATTATAATCTTCTGACATGTCTGTCTTGTCCTCCACTCCCACGATGTTTCTTTTCCCTGAAAGAACAATGTGGCGCTTTGGATCATCGCATGATGTACTGATCGTTTTCTTATTTCCGTTTCCTCGGTTTGCTACTCATGTCCTTCAAATAGAAAACCTGAGCGACAACTTTGGCTAGGACGAATGGTTCGTCAAGGTAACCAAGATTGTCGAAATCCACTATTGTCATTCCGTATTTCTCGTCCACCTTTACCCCACCTCCTGTTAGCTTGAATCATTTGAACCGGAACAAAGGGACCTTAAAGGAGGGTCCATAGTCAAGTTCCCATATCTCCTCTATGTAACCATAATATGTGACCTTTTGCCCAATCTCGGTTGCTGCATCAAAGCGGACACCACTGTTTTGGTTGGTACTCTTTTTATCTTGGGAGATCGTGTAAAATGTATTCCCATTAATCTCGTACCCTTGGAAAGTCGTTATAGTCGAAGATGGTGTCTTGGCCAACATGTATAGCTGATCTCCAACATCATTGTCATTCATTAAATGTTTTCGCAACCAACTGCCAAAAGTCTCCATGTGGGCCTTTCTAATCCATGATTCAGGCTTCCCCGGGTTGTCCGAGCGTAAAATATTCTTGTGTTGCTCGAAGTACGGAGCCACCAAGCTCGAATTTTGCAGAACTGTGTGGTGTGCTTCAGTCATAGAATGACCGTCCATACATATCGTTGATTTTCTTCCGATCGTGCCTTTTCCACTTAGTCTCCCCTCGTGCCGCGGTTGAGGAATACCAATCGGCTTAAGGTCAGGAACATAGTAAATACAGAACTCAATTACCTCCTCATTTCCATAGCCCTTTACGATGCTTCCTTCTGGCCTAGCACGGTTACGAACATATTTCTTTAATACTCCCATAAACCTCTCAAAGGGGAACATATTGTGTAGAAATACAGGACCGAGAATGGAAATCTCTTCGACTAGGTGGACCAGGAGGTGCGTCATAATATTGAAGAAGGATGGTGGAAACACCAACTCGAAACTGACAAGACATTGGACCACATCGTTCTGTAACCGTGGTAGATCTTCTGGACTGATTACCTTCTGAGAGATTGCATTGAGGAATGCACATAGCTTCACAATGGCTACTCGAACATTTTCCGGTAGGAGCCCCCTCAAAGCAATCGGAAGCGTCATAATCACGTGGCAGTCGTGAGACTTCAGGTTTTGGAACTTTTTGTCCGCCATGTTTATTATTCCCTTTATATTCGACGAGAAGCCATACGGGACCTTCATACTGCTCAGGCATTCAAAAAAAATGACCTTCTCTTCTTTGGTAAGAGCGTAGCTGGCACGACCTTGAAACCATTCCGGATGCCGTCATCTGGATCTTTCAAAAGTTGCTGGTCCTGCCATGCTTCCTTTGTATCATTTGTCTTCCCATACACGCCAAAGAAGCTTAGCAGTATGAAGGTGGCGAGGGATCACTACAGGAATCGCCAGATATGCCGACGGCCAGAAGCCGTCGGCACCTTGCCGTCGACATATGCCCGCGTCGGCACATGTCAAATGACCGTCGGCACACTAAAAGCCGTCGGCGTAGCCTATGCCGACGGCAAAGCCGTCGGCACACCACGCTCTATGCAGACGGCAAAGCCGTCGGCATAATATTTCCAAAATAATCAAAAACAAAATTCAAAAAAATATTTCCGAAAGCCCGAAACCCACCTCCCCCAGATAACACTAGTAGGGAAATGCCATTCTATGGAATGGATTCTGTGGCGCATCATGAACTGGTGCGCCACAGAAATATTATTTTGTGGCGCACGGCCACGGGTGCGCCACAGAAATCACCATTTTTGTGGCGCATGTGTTAGATGTGCGCCACAGAAAGTGCGCGGGGCCCACCCCAATCATTGGGCTGGGTGTCAGAGGCCATAGTTTTATGGCGCATCCTAACCCGTGCGCCACAGAAAGGGCAACTTCTGTGGCGCACTTTGCTGGTGCGCCACAGAAACACCATGTTCTGTGGCGCATCCTACGCAATGCGCCACAGAATATGTTGTTTCTGTGGCGCACCTGTACCGTGCGCCCCAGAATACCATACTGGTGCGCCACAGAATTGTGCGCACTGTGCACATAAAGATGGCCCCTCTCTCCCCCCCCCCCCCCCCACTCACTTCACTCCAAGTGGATGTTGCTCACTCGCCCCCCCCTTCTCTCCACTCCATTTTTACACATTTAGTTCTCCTTTTTAGGTAGGTGAACCTATTTATTCGATGTATAATTGTTGGTGAAGTTTCTTGTTGTTGGGGGGGCCTAATTACTTGCATCTATACTCCGGTCCCTCCCTCTCCTCGCTCTTTTCGCGTGTCGGTATCGAATCTACTAGGTGAGTATAGTTGGAGGTGCATATGTCTCGTGTGGCCATCGATCGATGTGTATGGGTGTTTGTCATGCATGTGCAGGTGGACCGATCGATTGTCGCGCGTGCGGGCGCGGCATGGTGCATGGATGTTTGCCGAAATGTTGATTCACTTCCATTTCGGCAAACTTTTGCACCCCATATGTCCTACTTATAGGAGAGGTCATGCCGAATTTTTCCGGCGACTATGCATGCATGTTGTGGTTCTAATTTTCTGCTCTCTATATGTGTCTGTGCAGGCAACCATGGTACTAGAAATGAGCTCTGCTCGAATCGCTAGATACAAAAAAGACGCGAAGGCGGACATGATTCGGTGCAACAGGCGGCAGATAAGATGCCCGTGTCGATCATGCAAACTCGTGCGCTGGATTGACCCTGATTCCGGACAATTGGAGGAGCACCTTCTCAGACGCGGTTTCTTTGACGACCGCAACCACGTGACACCGCCGGCAGCAAAAGTTGTGCACGAAGAGGAGGGCGAGCGAGGATATGACGGCGAACAAGATCATCATGAAGAAGGATATGTCGGCGGAGAAGATCGACATGACGATGAAGGCGAGAACACGGAGACCCCGCTAATTTCGGCCTTGCGGGACTCTCATGTTCAGGATCTGCTGCTTAAGGAGACGAGCAACGACATAGCTGCAGCTAGGGAGAAAGCCAAACTGGCGCAAATGGAGATAGACGGGGTGACTCCGTTGTTTCCTGGGTGCCGCCCCGAGGATACGCGGTTGCATGTAACGCTTGCTGCTCTGAAGATGAAGACGCAAAACAAATGGACCGACTCGAGCTTCAACAAGAACTTGAAATTCTGGCACGATCGCCTTCCCGAGGGGAACACATTGCCAAGTAGTATCAACGAGGCTAAGAAAGTCGTGTGCCCTCTTGACCTACCTCACGAAAAATTTCACGCCTGCATCAATGATTGTGTAATTTATCGGGGGGAGTACAAGGACACAATCACATGTCCGAAGTGCGGCCACGGACGATACAAGTGTGGAACCAACAACAAGAAAATTCCTCGAAAAGTGGTATGGTACTTTCCTATCACTCCCCGTCTTCAACAGTACTACGTGGACCCTAAGGAAGCAAAGCTCATGCAATGGCACGCGAAAAGGGAGAAGCCGGAAGAAGATCCGGAGAAGGGCTATATCATGACACATCCTGCAGACGCTGCCCAGTGGGAAGCATTGGACATAGCTTTCCCGAGTTTTGGGGGCGACGCGAGGAACGTCAGGCTGGGTATGAGCACCGATGGAATCAATCCGTTCGGCAACCAGAGTAGCACACATAGCAGCTGGCCCGTGTTTGTATGGCCTTACAACCTACCCCCGTGGCTGTGCACCAAGCAAAAGTACATACACTTGAGTATTCTCATCCAGGGGCCAAAACAACCAGGTGTCGACATGCATTTGTATCTCGGGCTGCTGAAAGACGAGTTAGACATGTTGTGGAAGACGCCACCCCGTACGTGGGACGCGTACACTAGAGATTATTTCCATATGAGAGCCGCGTTGCTGACGACGGTCACAGACTATCCTGGTTACGCGTATGTATCTGCCCAGGTCGGCCACGGATTCTGTGGCTGCGTGAAGTGCATGGACGGGACCCCGCATCTCCAGCTACCAAGGGATCCTGGGTCTTCGAAAACCGTGTACCCAGGGGGTCGAAGGTGGCTTCGCCTGGATCACCCGTGGAGAAAACGCGGTGAGTTGTTCAATGGTAAAGACGAGCCCGATGGAGCCCCGCGCACTAGGAGCGGCGAAGAAATCGACGAGCTTCTGAAAAATTGGGACGAGTGCCCTTCGCCGGGAAAGAAACGACCCAAGCCAGAGCCGCTGCTGGGTGTATGGAAAGCGAGGTCTGTTTTCCACGACTTGGAGTACTGGCCGGTCCTCCACGCGCCTCATAGCCTTGATGTGATGCACATTACGAAGAACGTTACGGAGAGTCTGCTTGGCACTATTTGCAATTCGGAGAAGTCCAAGGATGGGCCGAAAGCAAGATACGATCTAAAACATTTTGGCATTAGGAAAAATCTACAGGTCCCCGCTGATAGTGATGATGATGATGACGATGAGGATAAGACGGAAGGGACTCAACGTCCTCCCCACAAAAAGGCTAAGAAGAACACCGTGGTGCTTCCCGCTGCCTGCTTCACATTGAGTCCGCCGGAGCTTGAGCAGTTTTTCAGGTGCCTCGTAGAAGTCAAAGTTCCTCACGGATACTCAGGGAGTATAAGCAGATATCTGGACTTAGCGAAGAAGAGGTTCACCGGGATGAAGTCTCACGATTGTCATGTGCTCATGACGCAGATACTTCCTGTTGCGATCCGAGGGATAATGGACGAGCATGTCCGTGATACGTTGTTTGGCCTTTGCAACTTTTTCGACGTTATCACCAGGAAATCGATCTGCGTGAGGCAGCTCAAGATGCTACAGGATGAGATCGTGGTGATACTATGCGAGCTCGAGATTTACTTCCCGCCGGCATTCTGTGATATATGTGTACATCTCCTTCTCCATGTCGTTGATGACATCAGGCATCTCGGCCCAACGTTTCTGCACTACATGATGCCGATGGAAAGGCAGAATGGTGTCCTGAAAGGATACGTTTGCAATAGGGCCCGTCCAGACGCAAGCATGGCCAAAGGATTTCTAACCAACGAGTGCATCTCTTTCTGCGACAATTACCTAAGCACCGAAGACGATCAGGATGTCGGTTTGTCCACCAGGACGCACCTTGGCAGACTCAACGGAGTCGGTCACCGCGAGGGCTGCCGCGACGTCCATGTCGGCATTCAAAAACGACGCGACGACTTTGATAGGGCTCACCGGGTCGCGCTACAACACTTAAAGTTGATCGAGCCTTTCGTGGAAGAGCACAAAAGCTTAATCAATCAGAATTATATTGAAATGGGCGGGCCGAGGAAGATGGGAGACGTAACCAAAGAGCACAACTCCGGCTTCACGCGTTGGTTCAAGCAAAGTCAACTGATTGAAGCACGGAGAAAAATGCCTTCTACGGAAGATGAAAAACTCATATACATCTTATCACAGGGCCCCGGGCAGAACGTAAGGACCTATCAGGGGTACGACATCTCCGGTTACAGATTCTCCACCGAGGACAAGGACATGAGTAGCGAAAATCAAAACTCAGGAGTAACTATGCTATCATATGGCGATGCCGAGACTAATGTGGAAGAAAGATACTTTGGAAAGATCGAGGATATATGGGAGCTCAACTACTGCGGAGAGACGGTGGTGCCAATGTTCCGTGTGAGATGGGCCAAGAATGTCAAGAAAGAAGGACGGTATTTCACCACAATGGTTATACCCGATGCCAAATCGAAGAACGCATCCGCGAAAAATGAGCCATGGGTACTCGCTAGCCAAGTTGACCAATGCTTTTTCATCACCGACCCGTCAAGGCCTAGCCGTGTTGTCGTGAGGAGGGGCAAGAGGAGCATCATCGGAATGGAAGGAGACGCCAACGAGGAAGACTTGGACAAAAACGGTGATCCGAAGATCGAGGAGGAGTTCGACAAGCACTTCGACATGCCTACTACTGGTAAAGTAAGAAGGAAGACATCCCTACCTACACACGGTTGTCCGTTCACGCGAAGAAATCTTAAGGTGGCCGGTATAAAGTATCCAGTCGCCAACAAAAAGGGAAAGAGACGCTAATTAAGCTAGATCGGAACCGAGACGAAAAAGACTTTATTATGTAATATGCTCATGTGTATGTTAGACAACCATATGTGTGTGTGAGACGTTATATAAAATAATATTCTAATATTAAATGTGTGTTTTATTTTTGTAATTGTAATTTACTGTTTTATTTCTTTAATTAATTATAACTAATTAAATAAAATATTAAAAAAAGGTGGGGCAACACTAGGATTCGAACCCATGAGTCAAGGGTTTTTTAACTCACAGCCAAACCAATAGGCTATTAACACACATTTGTCAACATACAGAGTGCTCGCGTTTTATTTATTTTTACACACAATTCTATGGCGCATGGTCGTGCACGGTGCGCCATAGAATTCTCTAAATTCTGTGGCGCATCTCCACATTGATGCGCCATAGAAATTCCTTCATGTCTATTACATGTGGCCCCGCAAATCTAACCACACAACAAAATTCTATGGCGCATCCCCCTGTCGGTGCGCCACAAAATTTGGTTCCTGTCTATGACATGTGGTCCCATGCGCGCTGTCTTCCAGTACAGTTGCCATAGATCGAAATCTCGAAGTGCTGTCTCGCGCCCCTTGTCTCGCGATCCGCCGTCGCGCCATCGCCGTTCGCCGTCAGAGAGAAGGAGCAGGGAGCAGGAGAAGGGAGCAGTACCTCACCGTCGCCATCGCCATCGCCAGCGAGAGAAGGAGCAGGGAGCTGGAGCAGGGAGCAGTACCTCACCGTCGCCATCTCCATCGCCAGCGAGAGAAGGAGCCGGGATCAGTACCTCGCCGTCGCCACCGTCAGCGAGAAAAGGAGCAGGGAGCCGTCGCCGCAGCCGCTCAACACCGTCTTCCTAGATGCCTTCCACCTACAGGGCAGGTAAGCCCCCTCTTCTCCCTCTCAATGCTCGAAACGGGGATGGATCCAGCCTCCTCTCGTTTGCACACCTCTGAGAACATCCCAAATCTCGAGCATCCATCTCCAGTTCCCTCAGAAATTCCCAACATTGCGACCGTCGATTTCAGGACTACTGACTTTGAAAGCACTAGAGGGGCGATATACCTAGCAGCTAACCCTTGTAGCTGTATTCATCACCAATCAGTGAATTCTTTTACAAGCAGAATGCAAATTTGGTATATTTGGCAATTTGCTAGCTGCACTTTAGTTGATTTATTAGATAGGTACGCCTGTAGCCGATGAGGTCTAGTTGAATTCATTGCAACCTGGAGCTTTGTGTTGAGAGAGTGACATGAAATATATGTGCTGGTAGGTTTTTTGTGCAGGTTTTTTCTTTTTGAGATGCCAATGTTTCGCGAGGAAGTTGATTCATTTCCTTCCGAGCGAATTTCTGGCACTCTTAGACATAGAAAATTAGCAAAGGTCATGCCCAATTTTTTCTATGAATTTTATACTTAGTAGATTTTCTATTATACTTAGTAAATTAGCAATGGTATGTAGAATTGGTAAATTAGCAGGATACAATTTTATACTTAGTAAATTAGCAAATTTAACACTGCACGTGGATACAGTTTACCAGGATGAACAGGAACAAGATGGGGTATCCACTTGTCAAAATAATGGGGGTGGCAAGAGGTTAATTGACCAGCATCCACTCCTCTTGCAGAGTAGTACGTAGCGATGCTGAATCTGGCTGTCTGCAGCACCGCTACTGCTACTCATTCATGCAGTTAGTTTAGTTCAAATTCAGTTCCGGTTAATATCGGCAGTCATCCTACCGAGCTAGAACTACAACCTCGGCGCCTGGTTACTCCTCTGAGTAGTACTCCTACTCTCGTAGTCGTAGGATAAGCTGGTTCTTCTGTTTTCATTATCTCCATATATACTCCTCTGATCCCCTGTGACATGCATCTAATTCTTTCAATTTCGTCCAATTCTTAGTCACTCGATACTTTTGTTTCTTCATCCTCAGCCCATTTTAGTTGTGCACACGCGGTTGAGAATCCACTCACTCAGCTCGACCACTCTCCGCCTCTAGTATATTACACTACTGCTGAGTATTTCACTGAACCCACACATGTAGCTCTCCTACAGGGCTAAAAAAGACTATTTCAGTGTAGCTACAGTCTTGATGTTAACTAAAAAACCAGTGGACTAACAGTTCTAGACTGAATTACGTAGAGAGGAAAAAAAAACTAGAGTAGAGCAGACCATCTGATCATACTTTATTTTTATGTAGTTTATTATATGGCAATATGATTAGGTAATAATATATATAACTACACGAACGAATTCAAGTAGATAAAGACAAGTTGAAATGCAACAGTAATTTCCTGATTAGGTGTGATGCCCTGAGGCTGAGGGAAGGAGGATGAAGACGTATACGCCTGCATGTATACCCATGTAGCAGATATTCCGTGTCCTGAATTAATCGATCCTTCCTCTTGAGTCCATTGGTTGGGATGGATGAGGATGTGCCGATGTGGTCATGTGGATGAGACACACGTACTTGTGCTTCAACACTGCCTGTCCCTTTTAGCTAGGCTGGCCTTGCCTTGATTGCTGGTGGATGCTACTGTGTGCTCCTCTCTCTCTCGCCGTGATCACTTTCACCTTTCACCTGACTTGCACTCCACTTGCTCTTGCTAATTCCTAGCCAGTACTAACAGTTCAGATTAAAACTAAAAAACACAGGGACATAGTAGATATACAGACACACTGGCAGGCTGGTGCCCGAAGATTAGCGCGAAGATGGGATGCACTGATGCAGAGTCCTTGTCCTGGTGCCGATCCCTTCCTAATCTTCTGCATGCATGATTAAATTCCTTGCTGTTAGGTCCAACCAGAGCTGGGTCTTGATTTCTGCAGCTTGCTTGCTTGCCTGCTGGGTGCTAGCTGCACAGGCAGAGGTTACTTAGTTCGTGCAAGATCACTGGCAGGCTGGACGATGCCGAGGCTTCTTATTCTGCCCATGGTGTTGTGTTGTTGCCAACATATGTGTTGGCGGCAGCTAATTCGGTTACTCCCATGTTATCCTTTGCCTAGTGTGTCTCTAAACTATGTTTTGGAATCTACCTATAATCGTAAAGAAAGCTATGGTCTCCCTTTACCAGAAAGACAGTCTTGGTAAAAAAAAGAAGCCTGACAGCCCAAGTGATTGGGAAATTAGGCAGCACACTGGCATTTACTAGCATGCATGTTAGCATCACCTATATTTTCTCTGTAGACAATTGGGTTGCTATCGGTATTGTTTTCTCGCTTGGGATTCCATTTAACGGCAAGTAGTGGGAGCTGCATGTGGAACACCGGACTAACAGTGAAGCAAGTATTAATTGTGGCATAGATATGATTAGAACGTTAGGCAACTTGGTGTTAGATTAAGACGCATACGCTGTTTGTTAACTCGAAAGCACATGCTGAACCCCCGGTGGTACCTCTTACCACCAAGGAAATCTGGAGAGGGGTACCAGTCAAGATAGCACATGCCATGTGTTGCCCGAGGCAGGAGGGAGAATCCATCTCCCGTTTGGAACGCGCTCACATGGCCCAATTAAAGCACAATCTTCTCTTCTCTGTAATCAAAGTCTGTAATGATGCTGCTGTGATGCACAAGCCAACAACTTTGTGTCCACTCTGCCTTTTTTTTTTGATCAAAGCCAAGTGCATAATACCATTATTAGGAGGAAGCAACCAAGGCGGGACTGCCAGCCAAAGTATTGTTCTTTCTTCTTTGCCTCTTGATTCTTGAAAGTGTGGACAGGGGAAAAAAAGGCTGGCCATGCATGGTCCAGACTCCAACCTTCCATCTAGACCTGAAACTTTGGATGCATTTGCCTTTATTTCTAGGATGGTCCAGACTCCAACCTTCCATGTAGACCGAATTCACGATTTGCTTTGGTGATCTTGATTAATAGTGGGAGAAATAATTTCATGATACGATATTAAGAATTTACCTTTTTTTTGGTAGCATTACACTAGCCAGCTTTACACTAGGCAGTAAAAACAAGCAGGAAATACCTATCACTCATCTGGCTCTTCCAAGCACGTCTATATTGAATAATTTGAAATCCAACTCAAAAACTCAAATTTGAATGTTATTACAGAAACATGTCTGGCTCTTCCAAGAACGTGTCCGTCCCCGAAGCCGGTGCCGAGGAAGAGGGCTGGGATGCCCACGCTGCAACCAGAATTGAGGAAGAGGTCCGGGAGGACCCTGATTGGGGGTACTTGGAGGAAGAGGACCAGGATAAGAGCACCGATGGTGGTGGCACTGACCGCACGGCGGCCGGTGGTAGCGGCGACGCCGCCCCGACGACCGATAAGAAGAATAAGAAGCCCCGGGCCCCAAGGAAGGATCGTAAGCCGCAAGTGGTCGCGAACGTCACCGATACAATCACCGAGGTCTCGCCGAGTGGCCTACCATTGGCGCCTCCAGGTGTTGCCTCAGGGTACGGCATGCAGCTAGGGTGCATCGTGCGGGAAAGCATGTCGATCAACACGACGGACCTTAGAAGCAACGACAACAAGGCTTTGGTCGAAATCCTCCTGAAGAAGGTTCACCAGCGATACACGTTCCCGGAGCCGTTCAACAAAATGGTGGACTCTTTAGCCATCACGAAGATGAGCACCGCGTTGAGCAGCTGGAAATCCCGGGTGAAGAAGAAGATTGAAAAAGGTAAAAGCTGGGAGGAGATCAGTCGAAAAGACCCGACGCTTCAGAAAGAAGATTTCGAGATATTTAAGGCGTACTTGAACACCGAGGAGTGTAAAAAATGGACAAAATGGGGGCAGGATATGCGGGACCAAAACATAGGGCACCAACATCTCGGAAGCGGTGGTTACCGAGGAAAACAACCTATTTGGGAGAAGGAGGACCACGAGATGGAACGTCTCGGAAAAGATATGTTGGGGGAAAGATAACCTGGTACCCCTAAGGACGAAGAAAATATGACCAGCCAGAAGCGAGACCCGGCCAGGAGGCAAAGCCTGGTCTGGAAGAAGGCCCGACCAGGAGGCAAAGCCTGGTCTGGGGTTAACTCAGCTTTGGAAGATGCTATAGAAGAAAGATTCTGGAAGACCCGGAAACCTTGTACAAGTTGGAGACTCAAGACTTGGAGGTCACGCAGGGGACCTAGATTAGGACTCTTAATATGGTATGACCCAGTTTTTACCTTGTACGACCAGGAGACCAGCCGCCCATATAAGCAGGCTCCTAGGTCATAGAGAGGAGGAGATTTCGGGTAGAAACCCTATATTCCAGGTCTCGGCGAGAGTCGGCCAAATTCCAGGTCTCGGCGAGAGTCGGCCAAATTCCAGGTCTCGGCGAGAGTCAGCACGAGCCAAATCCCAGGTCTCGGCGAGAGTCGGCCAAATCCCAGGTCTCGGCGAGAGTCAGCACGAGCCAAATTCCAGGTCTCGGCGAGAGTCGGCCAAATTCCAGGTCTCGGCGACATTGCAATCCGGGCCTCTAGATCGATTGCTAATAAGATCCCAGCTGGAAGTAAGCTATTATCTCCCATGGAGAGGTCGAACCAGGATAATCCTTGTGTACAAGACAAAGAGATCTGAGAACCCTAGAAACATCGCGTGGTATCGAGCATCAAGTGTAATCCCAGAGTTGAGTTATTATATCAAGATCGGAGACTCGGCGACTTTGATTGCCGGCTACCAGATCGAATTGCACCATGTTTTCCTCTGAGCTAAACCATCTCCCAAATACCTGTGTCGTCTTGCCCCAAGATCAGTTACCCCCGGTAACATCTGCCGTGATTATCCCACGACAGTTGGCGCCCACCGTGGGGCCTACGTCCAAGGGTGTTTACATCACGGGAGAAGCTCGGGAGAACATGAAGAACCTCATCATCGGCAAGATCTACACCAACCCCGAAGGAGAGAAGATGGTGGACGATTTTGGCTGGAGGCCAGAGTCGGATCTGCTCGAAGCCGGATCTGTCATCACAATCGGCCGGGTCAACATCTTCATCGGCATGGTACGTACCTCCGGTTCGATCCCCGATGATTTTGAGTATGATTCTATATTAGCTTGGCCCGAGAGTGCTGCGCAACTTCGGTTAGCACGGCCCGGAGCGCTTCGCAAAAATTTATATCAGCTTAGGCCGAGAGTGCTGTGCAACTTCGGTTAGCATGGCCCGGAGCGCTTCGCAAAAATTTATATCAGCTTAGCCCAAGAGTGCTGTGCAACTTCGGTTAGCACGGCCCGGAGCGCTTCGCAAAAATTTATATTAGCTTGGCCCGAGAGTGCTGCGCAACTTCGGTTAGCATGGCCCGGAGCGCTTCGCAAAAATTTATATCAGCTTAGCCCAAGAGTGCTGCGCAACTTCGGTTAGCATGGCCCGGAGTGCTTCGCAAAAATTTATATTAGCTTGGCCCGAGAGTGCTGCGCAACTTCGGTTAGCACGGCCCGGAGCGCTTCGCAAAAATTTATATTAGCTTGGCCCGAGAGTGCTGCGCAACTTCGGTTAGCACGGCCCGGAGCGCTTCGCAAAAATTTATATTAGCTTGGCCCGAGAGTGCTTCGCAATATTGTAAAATATTCTATTAATATTAACTTAGCCCAAGAGTGCTGCGCAACTTCGGTTAGCATGGCCCCGAGCGCTTCGCGACAGTATGCGGATCAATGGGGTAATGTTGCATAATTAAGCCTTTACTTTATAAACATTGATCCGGGTCTTGGGGGCTCTTACTTGAATAGTTTGTAGCTGCAATCCTAAGATCTGGCTTTTATTCCGCCAGTATAATTCTTGCCTATCTTGCTTAAGCTCGATGTGACTCTCACTTATATGGCCTGTTTGCTCTCCTGTAATCTCAATCAGTTATGATGCCCATGGGGACTTAACTGACCCTGTTTTACAGAGTGAGTACAGCAGTGATAATCCATGCGAAAGCCGGCTTACAGTTAAAGGTTTGCAAAAGAGTCATCTAAACCATCGACATATTGAGAGGATCCACCTCGGTAACCTGGAGGCATAAGAACCCAGGAAGAAACATGATTTATGGGATGTTATTGAGATAAACCTGGAGGCGTATGAACCCAGGAAGAATAACCGGGTTTTATCCTTTTATATATTATTTGTCTTATTTCAGGAGTTTAACCTGGATGATCGAGCTTGCTGATTCACCTGAAACATGACGCCTAAAATCAAGATCATGAAGGAGAACAAGACCAGCTCGAATCCAGCTTAAACTTGGGGGCTACTGTTGGGGGAAAGATAACCTGGTACCCCTAAGGACGAAGAAAATATGACCAGCCAGAAGCGAGACCCGGCCAGGAGGCAAAGCCTGGTCTGGAAGAAGGCCCGACCAGGAGGCAAAGCCTGGTCTGGGGTTAACTCAGCTTTGGAAGATGCTATAGAAGAAAGATTCTGGAAGACCCGGAAACCTTGTACAAGTTGGAGACTCAAGACTTGGAGGTCACGCAGGGGACCTAGATTAGGACTCTTAATATGGTATGACCCAGTTTTTACCTTGTACGACCAGGAGACCAGCCGCCCATATAAGCAGGCTCCTAGGTCATAGAGAGGAGGAGATTTCGGGTAGAAACCCTATATTCCAGGTCTCGGCGAGAGTCGGCCAAATTCCAGGTCTCGGCGAGAGTCGGCCAAATTCCAGGTCTCGGCGAGAGTCAGCACGAGCCAAATCCCAGGTCTCGGCGAGAGTCGGCCAAATCCCAGGTCTCGGCGAGAGTCAGCACGAGCCAAATTCCAGGTCTCGGCAAGAGTCGGCCAAATTCCAGGTCTCGGCGACATTGCAATCCGGGCCTCTAGATCGATTGCTAATAAGATCCCAGCTGGAAGTAAGCTATTATCTCCCATGGAGAGGTCGAACCAGGATAATCCTTGTGTACAAGACAAAGAGATCTGAGAACCCTAGAAACATCGCGTGGTATCGAGCATCAAGTGTAATCCCAGAGTTGAGTTATTATATCAAGATCGGAGACTCGGCGACTTTGATTGCCGGCTACCAGATCGAATTGCACCATGTTTTCCTCTGAGCTAAACCATCTCCCAAATACCTGTGTCGTCTTGCCCCAAGATCAGTTACCCCCGGTAACATCTGCCGTGATTATCCCACGACAAGATAACCCCTGGCACAAAATCACGGATATACAAGTTAGAAACTTTGTCCGATCCCGGTACTTCTTAGACTGGAAGACGGGGGAATTCGTGACGAAAGACGAGGACGTGAAGGAATTTGAGAAACATTTGGTAAGGATACATATATCTCAAGTACATGTATATTGCATTGATCTAATAATTAGATAATGGGCTCACCTTAATTTCCTTTTGTCCGAAGGAGAGGGAGTTGCGGAAATCTGACTCGTCCGAAGGGTCGACGAGTCGGTGGGACACGCCTTTCAACAGAGCGACGAACGCATACAAGCAAAGGCCGTTGGATGCCCCGCCGACGTCAGCTGGCCGTATCTCTGGCTTTGGGCTAAACATGAAGGTAGCCGAGTACTACTCATCAGATGCCAAGTCAAAAAAGAAGAGGAAGACGACATCGACTAAGGATGATGAGGAGGTCGCGGAGCTGAAGAAGAAGATGGCGGCTCTAGAGAAGAAACTGGAGAGCAGAGAGGTGGACCCCGACACGCTCAACCGATTAGTGGATCAGAGGCTCAAGGAAGTCATCCCCGCTGGGTTGATGGAGGGGATAGCTTCTTGGAATGCGGGGGGTCAAATTGGACCGATCCATCTTCCCACCTTCGTCGGCAGCAACTCAAGCATGAACCAGCAAGTGCCGCCGCAACAGCTGACCCCCCAGACGCCGGCGCCGCTCCTTCTGGTCACATCGCCGCCCCCTTCCGCAGCAATGCCGAAGAATGATGGGCCGGCCGCCGGCACCGTCGCCCTTGTCTCGACACCCGCCGAGCTTGACGCCATCACCAAGGTAACTAATTAGTTAGTCATGATCTAACTACGCCTTCTCAAGATGACTGTCATCTCATGATGCCTGGTATGTTGCCCAACAGGACGAACCTTGCGTACTCCTGCATCGTGTGGTGCCCGGCGGAGAGTTGGTGGATGTTGCTACCGGCACTATTATACAACCCATGCAACGCACTATGCACCACTCTCGAATGGACGAGAACGTGATGAAGGTGAAGTTGGCCAATGTAGTGCCGGAGTATCGTGACGTCCTCCCCCCCTTTCAACCCCCAGGCTGCGACGAGGACAACTTGGTACTTGGAGAGTGCACGACTTGGGTGATGCAATGGCCGAAGAGCCAGATTCGTCTTGGGGGGGGTCTTGTGATCAAGCGCAACACCGGCGCCACATCCCCTATGGCCCCGCAGAATAAGATCGTCCGGCCCACGAAGCAAAGAGCCCTCCAGACTGCACCCAAGGCCGCCGCCCCTCAGAAGGAAACAGTACTCGTCGCCACCACCACCCAGAAGGAACCGGCGGTTGTTGCCACCACCACCCAGAAGGAACCGGCGGTTGTTGCCACCACAACAAGGCACAAAGTGTTGTTGGGAAATATGCCGCAACGACCGCCCAAAAGATCATCAAGTGCAGTTGTGCCTCAACCGCCGGCATCACAGCCGCCGTCACCACCAAAGGACGTGGACAACCAGTTTGCTGGAGCCGCCGGTGTCGAAGACTATCATTACGATGACAATGTCGACATCAATGCCTACCTCAACACGGGCTACAGCCAAGATAGGTACATGCCTGATATGAATCGTGACGACGAAGCCTTCCGCAGTCACGACGATCAACCTAGACGTACTGAAGTCACGCAGCGTCTGACCTACCCGGAGGGTACAGTATTCAGCCCTGGCACACTGCATAAGACAATCGAAGGGTCGTCCCGAGCACCCGCACCCCCAGCTCCCTCACCCCCAGCTCCCGCAGCAGATCAAGCCACCGCCAGCAAGAAGATTAGGAAGAGACCTGCTAAAAAGGTCCAGCATACTAAGATCTTGGCCGACGCCGTGATACGACCCCGTAAGGATGGCTTGACCCGCTTGCATGAAGCTGGGAAACCGATACTGGGTCCGGACGAGATACATGGGGCAACTGGACCAATTCTCACATTGCAGAACATTATCGTGATGCTAGAGGGTCTCCTTCTTCAAGACAAGTGTCCAAAATACCCTGTGTTCACGGTCAAGGTGCCAGAGGGCCCGGACTTCGTCAACGAAGACCCCGCGGGACTGTTCTTCATAGCGTATGAGGATATCTTCAGTCTGTTTCACTCGAGACGGCTGGACTATAACTTGGTCCGCCTATACGCGCTCAATGCTCAGCTGCAGATCCAGCGAGAGTTACCCCCTCACGTTATGGTAGCGGATCCCTACTACATGCGTGATAGCCAGCTGGAGGAAGGATCAAGTACACGGACCAAGGCAGTGAAGTACCTCGAGAGCTTCATGTTGAGAAACAGTGAGAACAAGAGGGACATTCTTTTGCCTGTCTTCCCCGAGTAAGTCTCGCGACCGTCGTAGCTAATGTTTTTTTTCTAGATTTCATCCATTGCTTATCCTGGATTCAATTGCATGTGTTGAGCAGGGACACATACTTCACACTCGTCGTGCTTTGCCCACAGTGGTCACTTGCCCAATACTTCGACTCGTCGAATGTGACGAAGAGGAAAGACTACACCAGAATAAGGGGTGTTCTCGATGAGGCTATCAATGTCTACGCCCAAAATGGAGGCACATTCCAAAAGAAACAAGAATGTATCAGGCCGGGTACTGGCAAATACGGGTTCAGGCACGTGACCGAGTTCCCCTGCATCAAGCAGCCGGCTTGGAGCACGAAAGAGGCCTTCTATGCCCTCCATCACCTCAAAGGGATTGTCCGCGATGCAAACAATTTGAATCATCCTTCTAGACTCCGAGACTGGTCCAACAAAATGGCGGGGGAAATCTCACAGGAAGATCTTATACAAGATTTTCATCGCATCAAAGTCAAGTTGTCGGAGATAATCATTGAAGATGTCAACAAAAAGGGAGGGTCCTTGCACCAACCCATAGGGTTATGCCAGAGGGATATCCAGGAACGCCTAGAGCGGCAGGCTGATCGTAGGACGTGGATGACCAAGGACCTATATAAGCCGTTTCCGGCGCCGCTCCAGTTGAGGTATCGTTGATCGAGGTGTGCGTAGCTAGCTACTATTAGTTTGTTTAACAAAATTTGCTTAACTTATATAAGCCTAGCTACTACTCAATGAAGTCAAAAAAATTTGCTTCCATTTTGGTATATTTCTGTTCTTGCTGGTGATTGTCATTTGTTTTATCTGTGGAGTTATGTGGCATGACGATTGGTTGGTGTTTCTAGATCATGGCAATCATTAACAATCTATGGGGATTTTTCTGTTGGGGTTCTTGTCATGGCTAGTAATGTTGTTTTCTGTGATAAATTCAATAAAACATTGGGAGCCTATTAATAGTCGGAACAATCATTACATTAATTTGCTGTGTGGAATAACAATCATTAGATTAATTTGCTGTGTTGAATAACAATCAACCATTAACTTGAGAAAGAAAAGTAGTACTAGTAGTAATAGTGACTTTAGATGGACCCCGCGGTGGCTGGCTGTACATTTTTCCAGCCGAATTAGTCTTGTACCGTACTTAACACTTTTTCCCCATTTCTTTGTCTGCCTAGTATCGTCGTCATGCTAGTAGTCCCGGCTGGATTAATCAGAGTCTTAGGAGGTTTAGGTGATGTTAGGTTTAGGAAGAATTCAGGTCTGCGTCCGGTGCTCCTCCAACTCCACCTTTATTAGTTCGTTAAGAGTAGTACTACTGTCTGCTACAGCAGCAGTGCAGGATTAGCTCAGAGCTTTATTTCTACTCCTCATGGCCAAGTCTCTGCTACAGCAGCAGTGCAGGATTAGCTCAGGCTCAGGGTTTGTGGTATTTGCCAGATTCCACTTAAAGTTGCGATAGTTATACTAAATTTCCCTATCTAACTTCTGAATTTGACTTTGAGTAAGCAACTTTCGATTTCATTTTTCTCTTCCTGTAGTGATATTTTGTACTATATGATACTTCGTAGTAGATATGTTCAGATTTTTCTATCCTTTTTTACGGTGAACCTTGCAAACAATTCCAAAATTTGGAACTACTAGTACCGATGCAACTTGCACAGTAATTGCAATTCCCATATTGGGGGTTATCCCAGGAATTTGGAACCTCCAAGGCTACAACTACTTGCCAAAATGCGTGCAAATTTTAGCTCACCGCACTGACCATGCCTGTCCAATTTCTTCCATTCTCACTGCATATGATGAGAAAAGCTTAGGGTTTTGCTCCGTTTCTTTCTTTCCACAGCCGTCACATACATTCTGTCTCACTCCATAGTCGGACCTGTCTTCTATCTTGTCCCCTCTGCTTCAGAGTTCCTTGTTGGCAACAGAACCCATCCCAAGGTACTCCTTTCCCTTGCTCCAGTCGCAGTCAAGCGTAGCCTGGAGTTGGCTAGCATAAGTTGATGGTAATTTGCATTTCAAATATATTTACACACGCAGAGACTTGGCCATATGTAATTCTGTATTTCTGGGTTGTATAATTGTTTGCATTGGAGCCATGAGGACTAGATCTTACACACCAAGTGTTTGTTGGTCCGTTGTTTCTTGGTGTAATGGAGTAGTTCGTTCCTGGCCTGAATCACGCAGCAGCGGTGTGGCCCTTCGCGGTGTACTCGATCTTGTACCAAAAAACTGAGGCTTGACAGTTGACACACCATCTTATTCTTGTAACTGTCAGCAATTTAGCCATATGAATTTATCATTAGTTCCTCCTAATACAGCCTAAAGATATCGGTCCAGGTGTTATGCTGATGATAGGAAATCTTTTGGTACAAGAAAGAATAAGAGCTGATGATGACTCATACTTCATGGTGTAAGCACCACAAACCTTCAGCCTCCCAGAGTCCTTGCATCCCCAGATTTCAACTGGTTTCCTCTTCATGACAAACTGGTAATTGTTACAGTGAAAGCAGAATTAAGGCAAGGGATCATCAACATAATATAAAAAAGCATAAACTCCTAGCTAGCTACTATTAGTTTGCTCTAAATTAACTTAGGCCTAGCTAGCTTTATGTTTGTATATCTTTGATGTTTATTTTTTGTTTCCTTAGTTGTTTTTTGTGAACATATATGACTTAGTTGTTTTTTGCATTATACTTACTAATATGCTTTGTGTCTATCTATATAGATGACGTACTACGTGGTGTTCGAGGGTCGGGTTCCAGGAGTCTATGACGAGTGGAAGGACTGCAAAGCACAGGTCGACAAGTTCAGCGGCAACTCCTATAAAGGATACAAGACTAGACACGAGGCGGTTGCGAAGTGGAGGGACCACCAGTCGAAACAGATGAACAAGATGAAGACCTCCATCAAGCTACCGTTCTTGCTCACCATCGTCGCCGTGCTTGTAGTCTATTTCATCTTAGCTTAGGCATTTGTAACTTGACAACTCGAGTAACTATATGTGGTGACAATTATTGTTCGATGATGATGTGTTTGACAACTCGATCGAGTTAACTATGTGATCACTTTGAGACAAATTCGATACTTTGCACTATGTATCACTATTGTGATTTAGTAACTTTGTGAAATATCAGTAATATGTTATATGTTGTCAAATATCACTGTTGTGAATAATTCCTGTATAATTCCTGTATATTCAAACTGTATACAGCAGAAACAATTTAGATTTCGAAATATTGCAGATGTTTCTGTGGCGCACCACTGGACAATTCTGTGGCGCACCTAATTCTGTGGCGCACCATTAAGAGATGCGCCACAGAATTGACTATTTCTGTGGCGCACGGCCTTGGTGCGCCACAGAATCCACCATTTCTGTGGCGCACGGGCTTGGTGCGCCACAGAATCCACTATTTCTATGGCGCACGGGCTTGGTGCGCCACAGAAATTATTTTTGTGGCGTGTGTTCTGTGGCGCACCCCTGTGGCCCCAGGGTGCGCCACAGAATAGCTATTTGGTGCGCCACAGAAGAGGGTTTCTCTACTAGTGTAAGGCCCTATCCAAATCGTCAAAGGCTAACCCTAACATTTCCCCCACGCTGCCTACCCCACACATCCCCACTGCCGCCGACGCCTGCGACCGAGGCCAGTGGCCTTCGTCGACGAACTAGCCGTCGAGATCTACCAAGGCGATGGTTACCCGCGCTGGTGGCGCAACCCGCTCCGGGCGTCCAGAAATCTGGAGGTTTCCCACCATCCCACCTTCCGGCGGCTGCCGCCAGATCCCTCCTCCGGGGACACCGCGGCTCCCCGTATCCGCTCGTCCTCGACAAAGAAGGCCACGCTCGAGCTCCGGCATCGCTTCCTGGCCGTCCACGACAACGCCGCGGCCGAGGTAGAGGAGAGGGGCGCGGTGGACGTGGTCCTCCAACGTGCTCGCCAGGAACAAGGGCACTCCTGCCATGGGATCCCGATGCAGGTACTAATCGTCGTCTTGATTAGCTTTCCGGCGATAGGTTCCACCTTTGACCCTTCCTCTTCGCTCTCCTTCTGTGCACGGGGACTAGGTCGGAGACGAGGAGTAGCTGCAACCTCAACCTCGTTGTCTTCCCCGTTGAGTCTAAACTGACCCACCTCTCTCTCCTCTGTTTTCTCCAGATACGGCCGTTGAAGGAAGAGAAGGAAGCGAGGCTCCATACATGTTCAACCTTCGCGTTCAGTCCGAGGGCTGCAGGCGCGCTGCTCGGAGTAGGCTCTCCAGCGAGATGCTTCTACTTTCTTGCGCTCCAGGGATATCTCCACCTGTACATGTCAAAAACGTCCTCCACCGAGCGAGATGCAGGCCAATATGACATGCCACCTAATCTCAAACCCCCAAGCAGCGATAAATTATCAATTCTTTCTACTGATTTATGTTTTTGGTTGAAGCAATCTTGTGTGTTAGCTCGGGATCTTGGCTGCTTATGAAGTTTTTGTTAGTCACGTACTAGTTTTGTTATGCTAGTGGTTGTGCTATACCCTGTGCTTGAAGAATAGATAGCCTAAATGACTCGGTTTCACTTATTTTGTCCATTAGCTCTAGAGCTTCTTGCAATTTGTTCCCTGTAGTAGTGTTATGTCAACCTGCTGCTGCAGCCAACTTCCCATCTTTATTTCCTTAAATAACCTTGTACTCATATGTATTGTTTGGTGCTAATTACCTAAGTTAGGGCGTGATGTCAAGGATAAGCTGAGAACAATTTCTTATGATCCAACTGGAATTCTTTGATATGTCTAAGTGAACACTTTTGATGTACTGTGTTATTGCCTTCAATTATTTTTCATGTGAGATTAGAGTTTAATTCTTTGGTATATCATGTATAGGGCCAATTTATCATGTATAGGGCCAGAAAATTCTTTGATATATCAATCTGTAATGTGACATTGAGTTGATGATTTACTCTTCTATTAGGTAGTGCATACAGTTTGGTTTTCTCCGGGGCTTGAAATGCATGATGAAACCTTTACTATTTCTAGTTTTAGTTCACCTGTTGAAAAAGTTTCTGTACTTATTTTACTGGGGAGGACCACCCTTTGAGGATGCACCGTGGGTATTGATTTCTTGGATAAATCCATGTAATATGAAGTGTTTAATTCCTTTTCAGTAATTTTCTGTTTGAAGTCAATTGCAATGGTTTCCTGTGTTGAACCTTGGCTGTTGTGGTGCAGGTGATGGCCGAGGTAATGTTGGAGAAGTGGAGCTCGGCAGGGGTTAGATAAATGCTCGTCTTCTGGTTGTTGTATGCTCTGTCCATGTAGCCGATGATCTCACGTAGTTATAAAGCTACAATGGAGGTGTATAAACATGACTTTATTGCAAGCACCCTCACTGGAGCATGGACGGAACGGATGCAGTGGTGCCAGCATGTATCCAGTGACTCCGACCTTGGCTACAGCGGATGGTGTAGCGTCCTTCCTGATAAGATCTCGGTATGTTACTTGCCCCTACCCGTGTCGCTTGCTTCCTGTCTTACCAGGCCATCAGAGCTGGATCTTCATGTTAGATCAGCTAGTTGACTAGCCTGTTAGAGAGCATATGTGTCATGAATGTCCTATTGTGTATTCCCGTCGTTCCTGCTATATTCTTGAAATGATTTTTCAGAGGAAGAGAGATACGTTGGCAAACAATTCACATCCGGCCAGGACCAATATGGGCCACCAGAACATGGCATAGGTGCATCTTAGGCTCTCTTTGCTTGAGAACGGTAGTAGACATGTCGATTACGGCATCAACTACAGTGATGAGGGTATCCCACTCTCTCCAAGCTTGCTCCTTAGCTATCTAGCGTTATGTATGTTCTTGCCAATTTAAGACTCCGATGTTGTCCATTCTATTGATGTTAGTAGATGTACTTGGCTGTAGCATGTCCATGTGGTGTTTATCTAGATCCAATAAAGACATAATATAGAAATACTGATTTATTCAATTTTGGAATGTTTTGTGTTGTATTCCTTGAATCTGAGCACTAGTTATTTCTGCTAGTTGTTACTTCAGAATTTTGGATTATTTCGAGGAATCTGAGCACTAGTTGGTGCTGCCATGATCCTCTGTTTTACAAAAGATGAGCAGTCTTTAAAACCTTTGCTGAACTTGTTGTGTAAATTTTTAACACCTTGATATTGGAATTGCATACTGAGACATCATGAACTGAATTAGTTTACACCATCTCGGAAGCTGTTTATATTGTCTTTCTGTGCAATGCTTGCTTACTTGATATGAACTCCAGCTTTGTTATTGTTCTAAGTACCAAATGGCATGAGGTTGACATGTATTGCAGCCTTAGAGCTATATTTTCGTTGTCAATTGTTTCTCCTTTTTTCAGCTACATGTGTCTTTTGTAATTTGCTTCCTGCTATGTATTTAACCTTGATATGTTTTCAATTTGTAGGACGGCTGTGTATTGCGGATGTTTCAGCTATGGCACCGAGCTTTGTTGTTTCGATTCAGTTAGTACATGCAGTGACTGTGAAGTTCCAGTTTAGTGAGTTGTATTCGATTCGGTTAGTACCTCTAGTTTTGTGGCTGTCAAGCTCCAGTTTTGTGGCTGTCAAGCTGAGTTTTGTGAGCTGTATTCGATTCAGTTAGTACCTCCAGTTTTGTGAGCTGTGTTCTCCCAGATCGGGAGCTGTACCTGCAGTGTTGCTGTAGAATTTTCATTGTTGCCGTGTAATGCTACGTGCATGTATTATTTTTAAATATATTTGGAAACTGGGAAAAGTGTACTGGGCTTGTAGCAGTTTTGATGTAAAAAGGCCATGGCCCAATTAATTTTGACTTGAATTGTTTCATAAACACGAAAAGGTCGAATGTAAAAAAGAATTCGCCATGGCCCAATCAACATTTGACCCAAACTGTTGATTCCAGAAAAAAAATAAAAACTAGAAGGCCGAATCTGTAAAAGAAATGAATTGAAAAAAGCCCAAATTTAAAAGTTAAATAGATGTTAAAGGGCCAAGGCCCAGGAATAAAAACAGTGAATCGCTCTATCTGCCAGGAATCAAGAAAAAAAGGTAAATGGGTTGAAATTATTGGGCTAGGCCCATCTAGAAGGCTGAAATGGACTGGACTGATTTTGTGCCACGTCAGTTTTGCCACGTTGGATCTGATGTGACTTGGCAAGAGTACGAGCGACCAAAACAATTGGTCGCAGAGTGCATGCCCTTCTATTTTGGCTACAGAAGGTCACATTGGTTCATTTGCGACGCTCGTAACCTGACCAAGTGATTTTGGTCACAGAAAGGTCACGAATGAACATACATGACCATTAGGTGACCAATATTGAGAGTCACAAGATAGCATATTTCTTGTAGTGATACATACGGCCAGCAACAACTCCGACGACAGAGTCGGCATGCCAATTGCGGCGGGTTCCACGACGGAGACAACACCAACGGCAGCTCAACGATACAGACGTCATGGCATGTCCATGCAATATGTACTAGATCGTATACTTCTTTTTCTGGGCAGCATATATCCCTCTAATCTGGTATATACTTCCTCCATCGTCCAAGCTTCATGGATGTATTCTATTTTATTGGTAGAAAATGGTAAAATACTTCATTGTAAGATAATGTGGTATATACCTTATCATACAAAATGTGGTATATACTCAAGAGAAGTTGTATATACTACCTAGAAAAAATGCAGTATATTCTCCACTTGGAAAAAATATGGTATATACTTAAAAATCTTGGATTATAGAACATGAAAAAAAATGGTATATAAACCGTCGAAAATGGTATGTACTCCATAATACATAAGTAGAAGCCATCAGAAAAATCCCTTGCGCAAGCATTCTATTTATGAGCTCTAATACATGCAAGATTAAAAATAAAATATATTCCGAATGGATAAGTAGGTAACTACTTCCTAGTCTTTGGGGACTTCGAGCTGCACCTCCTTGCATGCACGCACATGCGGCCAGCCCATACCACATCCCATTGTGTTTTCCTATCCATCCGTATTGATAGAAGGGTGGGAGTATGTACCCTGGGAGTATATAAGTGAGTCATATATGTATATATAAAGATAATATATATTAGAAAACAATGATAATATATAATACTCCAAATTAGTACTCGGTCTTTAATCAGGACATACTTAGTTGATGAACATCCCAATAAGTAGCAAGACACTAATGGACACCGTAATGCTGAACTTAATCCATTTGCCTTTATGCGCAGTCCTCTAAACTCGAATACTATAATAACATAATTATTGAATGATACTATCAGAAAACATATAGATAGCATGAAACACATATAAGTTGTACACAAGCCGTAATGATTTATGCTCGGAGAGAGGCACGTATGGGTATCATAATAACTACCCAAGACAGTATCACGACCTTGGGACCGATTGAACCTTTGAAGACTCGAAAAAATATTATGTTAACAAATTGAAAAATGTACGGTACGTAAGGCATGTATTCTCAAGTTTTATCGATATAATAGGATGTATGAGACCTAATTAAAAGGAGTTGTGCCACGGTAGAACAGTATATTTTGTGTGTGACGGTTTAGATGTACAACAAAGGAGTCACAATGAGTGCATTAAATTTCTCAGGGCCATGGTAGATGGTACTACCAAATACTTGTAGTTCAACGTTAGCGCTCAAGATTTATACTTGAAAAAAAGAATTAAATATATTTTTAGTCCACAAGGTTTGCCAAATATGTTTGCACACGTGTTCATCTCATGGCATTAATAATCAATCAATTACAGATATATGGAAGTGCTAAATGCGTGTAAAACGGATACCCCAATATGTTTATCCTTAGATTATCATAGGTTGAAGTCAGAACTTAGCAGATAGTCACATACGCACATACTGAATCATACCTTACCGGTGGAGCTTGCCATTGACGTGCACATCTAGCTAGCTCTGTAGTCAAGTGAGTCATCCCATGAACGCGTTGGGCCTGCTGCTGCGTCGTCGTGCCGCCATCATCTGTCTGGACAATTTTGAGAAGACCAGGGTAGCTACTGCCTTCAAATCTGCAGTATGGTCGATTCAAATGTCCTCCACCGTTTCCACAACCAATCCACGTTTCCACCATCTTCAGCACTGGTCGTATGCCAGCATCAACTGTACCTGCATGCCACCGTCCTGGAGGATCTGATGGAGGAATATGCATCAAGAAGGCCATGCTAGGATGACAATCGTTATACGCGTGAGGTCGTGGTAGGTGAACTGTGTTCTCTAAGGACTCGTACAGAGTCAAGCCGACTTGATCAAATTTTTTCCGAGAAAAGACTGATAGCCTTTTTTAGGGGATTTTTTTTTTCCACTGGGAAGATAGATGCCCGTTTATGGCCGTACCTGTTTGTACGTGTCATGTGCTAAAAATAATATTGTGTGCGTAACTCTCGATCTATTTTTTTCTGGAGAAAATACTTGGTAGCTTTTTTAGGAGAATTTTTATACATGCCGTTGATGGCTGTACCTCTTGTACGTGTCATATGATAAAAATCGTACCGATAATATTGTGTACGTAACTTTTGGATCTATTAATCTCAACCATTCTATTTTAAATCCACGGGTAATAATTTTTTGGCCTATGTGGATTAACGTGGTTTCTCTATTAGAGTTTTGTATATTGCTTTTAGTATATAATAATAATAATAATAATAACTAGCATGGTGGCCCTCGCAAATCCGAGGGCATCATCTTCTATTGTGTCGGAAGTTATAAATAATAATTTTTATTATCGGATATGTCTTCATCAAATTAATTCCAATTCTTCTAAATTTCACATGGTTTAGACACGTAAACATTCTTGAAGGAGACTTTCAAACCGTGGTTCATTATATGGTTTATATTGGTGATATAAAATGTTATGAAACTTTCTTTTCCGTGAAATCTAACAACCGTAGCCTATTTATATAGCTAGACTTGGAGTTGGGAGACCATAGATCAACTGATTCAAGCTAACTTAATTGACAACTATTCGAGCTCCCCCTATTAATCATTTGGTGCAAGGCTCTAACTAAGTTAAATATACATAATTATATTTTAAATTTTTAAAAAATAATAATAAGAATGTAAAAAAATTAATGGCATTCAATGCAGATGTTGGTTCCTAGTCTCTAATTAGCAATATCTATTAACATATCACTTGTTAGCAATTTCTTGTGCTCAATTTTCTATAGATCAAATCAGGCTTAGAGGAAAATTTATTGAATACATTTCATAGAGGCACAATTGTGTATATATACATTACATTTATTAATTTGGCCTTTGTGTGGTAAGGACTAAATTAGCATAACTTGTAGTTATCATTTGGTCAAAGTAATACAATCACAGACTATGCTATTGAAAATGATATGCTTTCTGTGTGTAATTAGTGAGAAACAAAACTGAAACCAAGTTACATAAAATTTGCATGCGTCGATCCATGTTGAGGGTGGGGCTACACCATTTTGAAAAAAGTAATGTTGGAGTGGAAAATATATATAGCTATGTCTGCACATGGATAATTATAGTAAATATAAAATTCACAACTCTAAACCTCACCTAAATTAGATTTATTTCTTAATTGAAATACTTTTGCACTTCAAAAATTAATAGTGTGTAACTTATTCTCCTAGAAAATTTTATACAATATTGAAGTCATTCTGACCAATGTGGTACATGCATGTAAAAGTCACATCACCATCATGCCAATAAATTTTCCATGAAAAATTATGTAATTAATTTAAAAGGAATCAAATGAAAATAATCCTCGATTCTATTGTTCAGATATTTCTGTATGTACGCTTTCGCAAAGTTTTAACATCTCTTGAAACTTTGGGATTCTTTATAAATCATAAATTAATCAACAAACTATATATTGTAATATACAAAAGTTAGGGTTTTCATGAAAAAATTGATGAAAAATATAATATATAATCTACAAATTGTATCAAAACCCAACTAATTTAGAGAATCTTTGTTGCATACTATTATTTAGAACATCAGCTATGTACGAACATCGAACTGGTAAATACTGGCATGTAAAAAAAAACATGTAGATAGAACATTTTCGCAAGCATATGCATGTATATATAAAACATAAGTATATCATGGAGACTGAGCTCTGTCAACTTTCTACTCCCTCTGATCCCAAAAGAGTGTCGTTGTTACAACTATAAGATGGACCGGAGGGAGTAACACTTTTCAGTAGAAATTGTAGCACGTGTTCCCAACTTTCACTTCTTGTATTTTTTTTCTGGAAAAGCAACTCCTGCTATAGATCTTTTACCTCACAAAAAATATATCAGATTAAAAAGAAGATGCCTATCGGTCAACCGCAAATCTGGTCCGCCGGACGGACGAAACAGACGGTCTTAGATTGCACGTCTACGGGATAGCGGATACGCAAAATCCGCGTTCTAGGATATATGTACTGAAATTCAATAAGTTCTTAATAGCTGACTAAGTAAACATGCCTGATTTTTGGAAATCTTGGTACAATCATATGTGTACGTATAATTTATAAGAATTAAAAATAGTATATGATCAAGAAAACCATGTGATCCGCTATCAAGGGCTACTCTTCGATCGATCTTGTACCTAGCTCCTTGCTATAGGGCCTAGGTCCATGACGCAAAACTGGAAAATAAGACGTGTCTGCAGGAATCGGTCGATGGGCAGGCATGGGTGAAGTCATCAAGGTCGGGCAGCAGATGATGCCAACGTGAGCTCAACAGTGGCAATGTAAAATAAAGACATCATGTACCGAAGGATTAAGCGGCATCGTATACCTACAGTGCAACCTGATTGGTTTCAGAAACAAATCAAGCACATGCGAGGGTACGATGACGTGCCATCCGTCGGGTCGCCGCCCGCCGCGGTGTCTTCTACCCTTGCACGTTGTCGGGGCATCGTCTCAATGGCACGGTAGCGGCGCCGCGGCCCGCGGCCGATCGATGTCTTTTTTGCGGCAGCCATGTATCCATGAGGACATGTAAGATCAGTCGGGCCATATTCTTTTTGTTCTGCTTCGTTAGATAGATAGAAGATTGAATGGTCATGTGGAAAAACTAACCGTATATTAAAGGGACCTGTGACACGTTAGAGCCAAGTCTTTTTTCACGTGTACTATTTTGCTTGATAAATCATGGCCTTAAGTTATGCATCTGACGGTTAACATAATTTAGATGATGTGGCTCAACGTGGTGGCCCGAAAAACTCTCTTATATATTGCTTTTAGTATATAATAGAATAGATAGATAGATAGATAGATAGATAGATAGATAGATAGATAGATAGATTGGTAATACTAATGAACTATTTAGGTTTACTGAAATATTTATTTTAATGCAGAATGGGGAAGCATTCTTCTCGATTTAAATATTTTAGAGGATTTTATGGATTTTTAATATGTTTGGTTCTTCTTCGAATATAGCTTGTGCCTCCCGAGTTTACGGTTGAATCTTCTTCGTGTTCCAGTACTTTACAGGCTACGGCCGTACTGTTAGTGACTAGCCAGAAAAAAAAAATACCGCTAAGCAAACTTGCCAGTTATCTAAACTACTTATAAAAGAGCAAACATGTCGGGATACATTAAATCACACACGTTCAATAGCCTCGAATCAATGGTCTGGATCCTCCCAATGTTGAGTACAAAAACGTTTCATTTTTCTAGATAGATCACGTATACGTGCCGGACACTAGCTCTGGTATGAAAACTTTGCATGATCGGTATACCTGCCAGAAATTCACCACGAAAGAAAAAGGTATATCTGCCAGAAACCAATTCTGGTATGAAAAGTTTGCATGATTGGATCTAGATAGATTACATGTACTCGTATACGTGCCTGACACCAATGGAAAAATAATTACATGCAATCACGCCTGGTCGATTACAAGACGCGTACGAGTTAGGCCGATACGAAGTCCATGAGATGACTACTTATAAAAGAGATCGCAGCCTAGAGTCCTCTCACGTATCGTTACGCCTGTCCTCTCGTCGTTTCCATCGAATTGACATAGCCCTGTTGTTTTATGGTGATCCAAATTCATATGAAGATAAAGGAAAGTTCGGCCTTCGCTACGCGGAGGCCCGTCGCCGGAGGCGTACGGTACGAGTCGATACCGAGTTGGAGTTGGATACACAGTTACCGACCTAGTTAGGTCAGGACCGCCTTTATATACCTCTTGTAAGCCGCCGCACGGGATAAGCCACACATTGTAAATCCTGGCGCGATTGTAACCTCACCCGAAATAGTGAAGTATTGCTGGCTGGCGCCCGTGGTTTTTTCTCTTCCTCATTGGAAGGGTTTTCCACGTTAAAATCTCGTGTCCCCGTTGGTTCGATCTTGCTTAATTTCATCGTTGTTTTGCTATTGCGTGTAACAAGCCCCACCCCCGCGTCTGCACTGGTGCCCCTACCCGGTGCTTCGCCGCCGATGCCCGCTGCTTCAACCTGAGGACGTTCAGCCGCCCTGATCTCGCGTTGCTGCCGCGACAGCCGCCCTATCTTTTTCCGTTGTATGCCGTCTCGCCACGCCCTGCCCCTCCATCGTCACAGCACAGCAGGTTGTCACGCCCGCCATGCCCTCTGCCGTCTTGACGTACCATGCCCTTCCGGCATCAGGGATCAGCCACCGTGTCTTGCTAGACCCACCCACAACATCGAGACGCAGACGCTGCTGAGGTCTGAGGTAGTCTCGCGACACGCTCGCTCGCCGAGGAGTCCGCCGTCCTAGACTGAATCATCCGCAAGTGACATGGCCTGGACGCCGATCATCGTGCAGCAGCCTGTTCGAGTGTCCTCTGCTCGTCGTGGTACTCGAAGGTCACTAGCTCTCCATCTTGGGTCCCCTCCTCCTTTTCTTCGGGCATGGCCTCAGCAGCAACTTCATGGGGCTCAAAAGGACCATGGTCTTCTACGAGGGGTGCGCTCACGGGATAAAACCCAAGTGGAAAATGAACGTCTACAAGGCTATCACTAAAGCAAAGAAGACGACAGCAACGCCATGGCTGGACACTAGATAGAGGCGCCACTCAGAGTGTGCACGTACGGATACACATTCCTGCACTCAAATCGGTAGCTTAATAATTAATTGGCTCATTGCTTTTCTTGCTTTCGTAGCAACTCAGGAACAGATTCAGCGTGTTCTGGGTGTATAGCAGCGAGGGGCTCTTTTAGATCCTTAGAGTGCCAGCCCCTTCCCAGCAATGGTCAAGCGGCGACCCACCGTCCGCGGCAAATACCAACCCCGCCAACGTCTGTTTCGCTCCAAATACCCGGCAAGCTGACAACGCTCAGATCGCTGATCAACATTACACTGGTCTAAACAATTTCAGCTTGAGGTGGTGATTGTTGTTTATGCAAATGTCCAAAATAGTAGTTTTGTCCTTGGATGTATGTGTTAAAATTTCATCAAGGCCATGAGCAAGTATGATTTTGTAGACCACTAAAAAACTAAAAATGTTATGTAAAATGGTCTACGAGAGACATGGATATACTTGGATATATGTTTGCTGGACCAAAGACATGGATCAGCGTACATGTAATTCGTTGGTTGTGCTGGACTGCTCTGGATATGATATTAAACATGTTTCTGAGATATACGAGCTCCTGAGATATATTGTAGCACATTGTGTTATCATGGCATGTTCAACCTTTTCCAAGAGGTTTTCAAGGCCTCCGTTTTGATTGTGATTGAAATATTAACAGCAAAGCTGACCAACTTTATAAACTATATTAAGATGAAATTGTACTATGCTTTTAGCATTATTTTCTTTAGCATATTTGATTCAAGTTGTGTTGGAATAGACTTGGAATGCATATCCATTGAGCATTCCAATGATTTTTGGTCGCCGATTAACTGGTGGATTTTCTTCATTTGTAAATAATTATTTGCTTGAGATGAACATTAATGTTACAGCTTCTTTTGATTAGTTCCATCATTTTACTTATGTTTCCATGAATTGGCATTGTACCTGGGTCAGGCAATTTTCGTCAAGGTTTACAATATAGTTTGGAAACTCACATGACAATCGTGCCTTTTTTGCGGATGAGGTATTTAGTATAACTTTAAAACAGACTGAAATAGTGTGCGTTAGTCAAATACTCCCTCCGTTCTAAAATAAATGACTTTTTTGTCCAAACATGTATGTATGTATATACTAAAACATGTCAACGTAAAAGTTTTTTAAACAAATGGAAGTAATGTATTTTAGAATGGAGAGAATACGTGCGTTGCACGTGCAACACTACTAGTCTTCCGAAAGCGCCGTTTCGTGAAAAAAAAAAACTTGCCAGTTATCTTCCGCCAAGCAAAATTGTTCGTTAATACAGCTTGCAATGCTCATGTCACCTACAGTTTCTTCAAAAACAAATTATAGAAAACAATGCATTAGTAATCTGCAAGCGGTATATCAGGCAATCCAGATGTTAGATACACAAGGGGAAATTCAGTTGGCTTGAAACAAGCTGGACTGATGGATCCAAGCAGCTTGTCACAGTACTGTGCTGTAATTCTGGATAAAGATGTCATGATACAGTTAGCCAAAGCTCCCCTGGTCTGGAGTCGCTACGGGGGGAATCAGGCCTAGATTTTTTTTTTCCAACTGGGCTACCCCCTTTCCATTACTTGCATAACGGAAATACAAAGTTTGACTACAAGAGCCAGCAAGAACAGGGACAGAGGAGCAGAAACAGAAGGAAAAGAAAATGGTAGGAAAACCCGCTGCTTAGCCTCGACATCAAGACTAAGCTACGGGGCAAAAAACCTACCCCCTACACTACTTAGTTCACCAAACACAGGAAACAAAGACACAGCCAAAGTCTTACAAGTACTACATCCATCACCAAAAGCAGCACATAGTGGTAACCAGCAAAACGATAGGTTTCTCGAAGAACTATCAGCACCCCTCAGAACATCAGCAACAAGATAAACGATCAACTCCCAGTGATCCTGAGGATCCTTGAACCATCGCCCGCAGCCGTCCTGGTGCTACCGGAAGCAGATGCCAGCCTCGCCGCCTTGTTCATTAGCTGATCCGCGCCGCCCAGAATTGCTGCACGATCATCGTCACCATAGAGACCTGCCCAGTAGCGAAGTAATGAACAGGCATAGAACACCGTTGCCAAAGGAGATTTTAGAACCAGGTTATCAAAGGTTATCTTGTTTCTAGTAATCCAAACTGCCCAACAAACAGCAGATAAAACGAGCATATGAAACTTCGACCCCGAAGGCAAAAAAGCATACAACCAAGCCAAGCTTTGCCATAACGAATTGGGACAGCTATTAGTACCCAGAACAGAACCCAAAGAACCCCACACAACCCTGGCATGAGAACAAGAAAAGAACAAGTGTCGAGCATCTTCCATCTGGTTACAGAAGGAACACACAGGGTTACCTCCCCACTTTCTCTTTTTCAAATTATCACGAGTAAGAACAGCATTCTCGAATAACTGCAAAAAAAGACCTTAATTTTAAGGGGGATTTTGGCCTTCCAAATCCACTTGTTATTCGATCCTGCAACATCTTTTTCCAGTTCCATATACATCGATTTGGTGGAAAACTTCTTATTAGCAGTGATCCCCCAGGTGACCACATCTGAATCACTACTGGAAACTCGCTTCCTAGCTTCCTGCACAATATATTTCCACTGTGCATCCAATACCACATAAAATCTCCGACGAAAAGGAATATCGAAACCAGAGGAAACCACTCTCTCAAAAGACCACTCTTGCTCGTGACAGATATCATATAAAATAGGATACGAAACCGCCAAAGAGCGATTGTCCAGCCACCCATCTTTCCAAAACCGCACTAGGTTACCTCTTTTGAGTATCAGGTTTCTACCCAGAAAATAGGCATCTTTCACTTTCAATAAGTTCTTCCAAATAGGAGAATCCGTAGCCCTAAGCTTGACATTAGCCACTGTTTTGTTACGCAAATATTTAGCACGAACAATTTTTTGCCACAGCCCATCCTGCGTTTCAAGTTTCCACCACCACCTACACAACAAACTTATATTCTGTTTCCTCAGGTTTTTCACTCCCAAACCCCCCTTCTTCTTGGATCTACACACCCGCGGCCATCTAACCATATGATACTTCTTTTTTCCTTTGTTTCCAGACCAAAAGAACTTCCTACGGTGTTTATCAATCTTCTCAATGAGCCCTTTGCTAAACAGAAACATCGACATATAGTAATAAGGGATTCCAGACAGACTGGAATCGAGAAGGGTTAGTCTCCCACCAGAAGAGGCAGCATCACCAATCCAGGATTCGAGTTTTTTAATAAACTTTGCATCAACAAAATCCCAGTCAACAGTTTTAAGGTTAGAGAAGGAGACGGGGACCCCTAAATATTTCAGAGGAAGCTGTCCAACCTGACAGTTGAACAGGTCCGAATAAAACCTCGCAATCTCATTATCCCCCTCAATAAGAAAGATTTCACTTTTGTCGAAGTTAATCTTCAATCCCGACATGAGTTCAAACATATAAAGAAGAAGCTTAAGGTTAAGAGCCTCATCCACATCATGTGAAATACAAAACACAGTATCATCCGCATATTGTAAGATTGCAACCCCCTCATCCACCAGATCAGGTGCCAGACCCGAAAACAGGCCATTATGCTGTGCTTTCAAAACCATCTTGGTTAAAACCTCCCCAGCCAGATTAAACAGGATAGGAGACAAGGGATCCCCCTGCCTAACCCCTTTGGCACTTTGAAAATAGGGCCCAACCACATTATTCAACTTGACACTAACAGTCCCATTATGCAACACATTACTAATCCAGGAGCACCACTGATTATTGAAACCTCTCAACTTCAAGCAATCAAGTAAAAAATCCCAGTTTACTTTATCATACGCCTTTTCAAAGTCTATTTTCAAAATAATCCCTGTTTGTTTCTTGACATGAACATGATGCATTACTTCATGTAAAGACAAAACCCCATCCATGATATTCCTATTCTTAATAAAAGCATTTTGTTGCACACTTATTAATTTGTCAGTAAAAGGATCCAACCTAATAGACAAAGTTTTTGTAATCAGCTTATAAATGCATCTCAGCAAACAGATAGGTCTAAATTGTTGAATCCTATTAGCATCAGATGACTTAGGCAACAAAGTGATGATACCATAATTAAGACGTTCAATATCAAGTGAACCATCATAAAAACGAGCAAAGATGTTCATGATATCATTTTTAACCACTTCCCAGCAATGCTGATAGAACTCCGAAGGGATGTTATCAGGTCCAGGAGCCCTGTTAGTATCCATAAGAAAAAGAGCATGCTTAATCTCACCTTCCGTGAACGGCCTAGTCAATTTACTGTTATCCTCAGGAGAAAGGGTTTCATGACCAGCCCAAAGAGAAGGCGACATTTTAAACAAATTTCCAGGAGCTGGCCCAAACAACTGTTTGTAATAGTGAGTAGCGAGATTTAAAAGGTTGTCAGTTCCCTCGATCACCACTCCATTATCCTCAAGAGATTGCACCGAATTTTTTCTCTTTCTCCCATTCGCTATTCTATGGAAATAGGCCGTGTTAAGGTCCCCTTGCAGTAACCACCTGGCATGAGCCCTTTGATGCCAATAGTTTTCTCTTCGGCATCCATATCAAACAATTCCACCTGGATAAAAGTTTTACGAGTATACTCCTCAGGAGATAAGTCCTCCTCTTCCTCTAAGGCTTCCAAGGTTTCCAGCTCTGACTTTAGTTCAGCTTTTCTTTTTTTGAAATTTCCAAAGAGGTTAGAGCCCCACCCTTTGAAGTATTTTTTGATTCGCTTAAGTTTAATATTCAACACATCAATAGGATCCCTTGAGCCCACAGGTTTCCCCCAGATTTCAGCCACTTTGGGCAGGAATTCATCATTTCGCAACCAGGAAGTGTCAAATCGAAATTCTCTTCTCAAAACAGGTCTAGGGGGCCCACCATGTTCCAACAAAAGGATATTGTGGTCAGATCGATCTCTGACCACCTTTCTAAGGGACACTAAGGGAAAGATAGCTTCCCAATCAGGGGACATAAGCACCCGATCCAATTTTTTGAGCGTAGGGTTTTTCTGTTGATTCGACCAAGTATACTTACCACCATTCATATAAATCTCACGTAGCCCTAATGACCGAATTATAGAATTGAAAACACTTGATGAGTGAGGTAACACCACACGTTTATTTTTCTCCGAAGGAAATCTCAAAATATTAAAGTCACCTCCCACAATATAGGGACAGTCCAAAGGATTACAAAAGGAGGATAACTCTGCAAGGAAATTATCTTTCAAATTTTCATGTGCAGGTCCATAGACTACCACCACAGCCCACCTACACTTTTTCATTTTATCCCACAGGTTCATCCTAATCATGAAATCACCAAGCTTAACAGTCTGCACTTCCAGGGTCTCATACTTAGCACCACAAATAATACCACCAGATTTTCCCACCGAGGGGATCCACTTCCAGAAAAACTTATTGTCAGGGTCCAACTTGCGAAAAAAGTTATTATCATAAGACCTCTTCATTGTCTCTTGAAGACCAATGAAGTCAATATTACAATCTTTCAAAATGTCCAAAATACAGGTGGCCATACCCTTCTTCCCCACCCCCCTAGAATTCCAAAATGCTGAATTCATTTAAACTTGTGGGGTATCCTCCTACTCCTGGCAGGTCTACTAGGAGACAAAGTAGACGTGCCAGCCTTAACTTGACTTCTCGTTACAGGTTTCGATATTACCACACTCTGTCTCCCTCCAGGTTTTCATTGCTTTTTAGTTTTAACCATAGTAAAAGAATCCTCCAATTTTTCCTCTTCTAACCAAGTTAGACAAACAGGTGTTCTAGAACCACTATCATGCACAGCAACCAAAGGAATGGAACTAATAGAAGTATTTTTTTCAGTTAAATTATTCCTGGCATGTTCCATTTCTCTTAACAGATCAATATGCTCAAAATTATCAGATGGCAAATCAATACCCATCAAAGAAGCTCTACTCATAATCTCAAGATTAGACAGGACCGAAAAAGAATTTTGAGTTGCAGATTCATTACCTTCCAGATTTCTTTTTTTCGACGCCTCCTCAGCGCGCTGCAAAACCCTGTGCATCTTCTCCTTCGAGACCCTGCCACCATCAACAACAGTGTCCTCCGTCTGGACAGCTGGGATTTCATCCCCAGTCTGTTCCACTTCAGAGGAAGGAGACTGCACAAAATACTGCTGCCCTTTAGGCCTGACAGGAGGGGACTCCATCTCAACTTCCTCAACCACCAGCTGATTGAGGCACTCTTTCCCAGTTACCACTGCAGCATATGAAACTACTGCCAAGGATTTATTCTTCATAGACACATCAGGGGATATATTTTCTTTCTCAACCACAGGAGTAAAGGGAGCATGCATGTTCAATATGACATTTTGCAATTTTTCCACAACAGGAGAACAATGAGAAGACATTTCAGGTTCCTTTCGTGGAGTCCTAGTCAACTTATCAGTCACAGAATCCTCCACCACATTGTGCTTCCCCCTATTCCCCCTAGCAATCTCATCAATAAGCAGTTCAACATGATCATCATCACTCTCCTCCTCAGAAATATGCTCAGAAACAGGCTGCAAAGGATGAGACATGTTTCTCTCCACCCCAGTCCTGCCAGAAGGTACCATGGAACGGTCAGATTGACCAACAGGGGAAGCCGCAGATGCAGCCGAAAAATTATCAGTCCTAGCACGCTTGGGAGAAGCCTGAGACTTATCATTCCCCACAGGTACTGTTAGCTTAACAACAGGAGGCCCTTGGACAACAATCGATTCAATTTCATAAGCAAAATCATAAAAGAAGTCACCCAACACACCCTCAGCAACAGCAGGTAACTGAGACACGTCCCTGCACCCAATAAGAACCCTACAAAACTCAGGTTTGTGCAATGTTGCCTGATCTATCTCCAGGGTGACACCCACTAGCGACCCCACATATGCAACATGAGCATCACAGCGTTTCTCCACAGGGACATTACGAATTCTCACCCAAGCTTTGTGTAAGGGTCCCTTCGCTCCCACCGAGGCGGACCAAGGAGACAAACTAATCACAGCACTGCTAAATCTCATGTCCATACGTCTACCAATATAACACGCGCGCTCCACTTCCTTAGCGTTAGGAAATCGCATCAGAAATTGAGTAGCATTGATCGATCTCGCAGTGCAACGCCGGCTAGATTTCAGGTATTCATTGAACTCTTGTTCAAGTTCCCTAGCAGTAGGGTTCCCCTCAATGACAGTGATCACTAGACTAGACACCCTCTCCTTAACTTGCTTCGCAGAGGACGAATCAGGAAAATAAAAGAAGCCTTGCCCTGGAGATTGAAACGCGCACATCGCAGCGATGCACTCCCAGGGGAGAATCGCTTGGCAGATCTGCGAGATGTGACCTAATTTGTTGCACCTCTCGCATCGTATGGTAGGGCAGCGAGCAGTAGGGTGTCCGTTACCATTGCAGTTGAGGCAGAGCGAAGGCGCGCTTGATGCAGACGTAGGAGGTTTGGGCACCACAGGGCCCGACGAGGAGGAACCGTGGGCACCGCCATGTCCCCCACCATCACCTTGCCTGGCGGCGCCCCCACCTTGCTCACGAGCCGCAGCCGCGTCCCACTTGTCAGATCCAGAGGAGGTCCCCCCAGATCCAGAAGAAGGAGGCCGCTGCCAGACGTTGTTCCGCGCGGGCTGCTGGAGCGCGTTGTTGCCGCCGCGCGCTCCCCCACCAGAGTTGCTGTTGCCGCCGCGCCTACCCCCAAATCTTCCTCCGCCGTCACCCATCGCCTTCGACGGAGGCGCAGTGGATCTAGGAGCAGGACGGGGCGGAGATGAAGCCGGTGTAGCGACTCGAGGAGCAGGACGCGGCGGAGACGAGGCCACCTGCGCGAACGTCTTGCCGTCGCCCCCAACCTTCCCTCACCACCACCGAAACGAATCTGAGGGAGATGGAGATGTGGAGAGTGGAACCCTAGATCTTGACCAGAAATGAGCCAGCAATTGACCGAGCTCGGCCGCCTCTGGCTTATATGCCTCGCCGCCAGCGGGCTCGCGGACCTGCCCTGTAGCGCGCGGGCTTGATGGGCCGATGCTAGTAATAGGCCGCACCCCCAACACTCCTCGTTCACCAGGCCGCGGCGGGACCCGGTGACTAGTCGCCGACGACGTGTCGACGCATGGCACGGCCACCGTGGCGTGCGTGTCGACCCACCTTTCCCCCACCCGGGCCCGATGTGCAGGGAACAGAAACTCGAGGCCCACCGCCACCACCTCGCCCTCCCGCAGACAGCGAGCGTCGATGACGATCCCGCCGGCGTCGTACAGGACCAGCCTCGCCGCCTCCGCCCGCAGAAGGAGGGTGCCGTGGTGGTATGCAGCGGAGAGCTCGCCGGAGTCCAACGTCGTCGAGTACGACGCGAACCACCGGGCGTCTCGAGCGAGAGGAGAAAGCGCGTGACTCGACATCCCCCAAGTCCCAATGGTCTCTTTAGCCGCATCTGAACTGTATGAAATCAGGCCTAGATGGGCAGATGAAAAATGGGTAACTAGCTCCGATGCAAAGATGAAACATTGGTTACACACAGCTTAGCCAAAATAGTCTTCGGTATGGGCAGGACACAGGAGCAAAAAGGTTCGGCACAGAATTCGGTTAGACTGAAGTATCAAACTGATAGTCACCATAATAATAATCATACTAGAAGGAAGCACCTTATGCGAAAGTAAAAAAATAATGGCTGCTGTGGCACCAACAAACCAGATCGATGTTGTTACTGGACACTAAGATGCGGTGTTTGTCATCAAATTTGTTCTTATTAATGTCCTCCACCTTCCTTGTGCCTTTTCTCTCTTTGCGTCCAGTGACAATGAGCCATCAACGACGAGGTTCGTGATCTCTCATATGGGCAGCGGAAGTACTTCTTGGCCACATACTCAGCTGTCAATCTTCCTCAACGACCTATTGCAGAGACTGAACAGAAAGAGGCCTCCCCCTCCACCCAGAGCACTAACGTGCCACTCTTCCCTCGGAACATCTCCAACCTGACCTTTGGCCTCATTCCCATCTTGAGCACCCGTGGCGGCAAGGAGCTTCTGGTGTCAATTCTTTTTTTTTCTTTTTGCGAAACGTGTCAATCCTTTCAGAAAGCGTCCAGCCAGGGCTGCTGTCACTGCCAGGCACACTGCTGTGCTTCCAAAGTGACATCTGAAGGCCTTGCACAAAGAGCAACAGAAGTCCCCCGTCTGCTGAACTCGCCAGCAACGGCGCCTTGTTGAGCGTTGCTTCGGACCGGAGCTCCAGGTAAGACAGCTCCATATTACCAACGTACAGCGTGACGAGGTGAGTGAATGCCATATATATATATCTCCAGCAACCACAGAGCCAATGGATGACACCGTCCGAAGCAGCAGCCGAGGTCGACACCAAGTAAAGGCCAGCAGCCGAGGTCGACACCAAGTACAGGCCAGGCATTAGCTCAGGGACTACTTCGGATCTTGTCCATGTTCTAGTCTTTGAGTTGTAGCACGGAGAGTGGAAATGCTTGGGCTCCCCTCTACGAGACCTTCCGGTAGTATCTTGACACAATATTATAGGCAAAATGCTGATGTGACACTATATTTAATGAGGAAAGTGAAGAGTGTTGTATCTTATTTAGGATACGGCTCTTGCAGGGTATTATAGGTAAAATAACTTTTTTAGACCAATCACATATTAGTACGAGACCAAAATCATTAAATGCATGCTTAACAAGATACAACACTTAACAATCGTGTACTACTTAGGATACTGCGCTAAGAGACAATGCATTACTGAAGGCCTGACCCGATTGCCAATCATCTGGAAGGACTGGGACATTCATGCGAAAGTTCGAAATCATTGGTGACAAACAAGACATAATTGTTAGGAGTTACTCCCTCCATTCCACAAAGTAAGACTTTCAAGTCTTGTTTTGTTTGTCCCTATTCCTTACTAAATGAGTGAATCAACACACTAAAATATGTCTAAGGAATCCACAGTGGATTCACCATTGACGTCTTTCAATTGGCGGTGGAGGGCAAGGAAGCTGTTCTAGGATGCAGTGGGCTTATAGAACTTGAGGCTTGCACCAAGACATTGAATGAAGGTAAGAGTTCTCTCTCTTACCTCTACTCGGGGAGCACGACGCAAGAGCTGAACCTCTTCACGGTGGAGCAGGGGAGCACGTCGTAATAGGGGCGGCGCAGGGGAGCATGGCGCCGGAGGAGGGGAGCACGGTGCAGAAGGGGTGCACGGCGGCGGAGGGGGGCGGGTTCGGGCTGTAGTGGCAGGGCCCGCTGGATTTTGGAAGCCTAACGACGTCACTCTGTCGCTGCCCTTCGTCTTCGAGGTGTTGGAGTCCGAGGCCGTGGCTCCAACTGGGGGAAACTATACCCCCTTAGCCCCGGTTGCTGTTACAATTCGGGGCGGCTGACCCTTTAGCCCCGGTTCGTAACAGCAACCGTGGTAAAAGGGTTCGTGTTTTGGGAGGTGGCGTTTATGCGCGTGTGTCCACTCTTTAGCCCCGGTTGGTGGCTCGGCCCCATTATTTAAACATTACGATTTCTACCCCATTATTTAAACTTTTTAAACATTTAATAAAATCGCTAGTTTTTGCATTGTTTTGAATCCGGAAAAACTTTCAATATGAAAAGTGTTTCAAATTGCATAAATAGATAATACATTTTCTGTTGTCAAAAATAATTATTCTAACTATTTAAACTAGTAACAATTTTTTAATTTTCACGTATTTGAATTACCCTTTTTGCATAGTTTTGAATTTGACAAAACTTTCAATATGAAAAGTATTTGAAATGGTATAACTAATCAAAATACATGTTTGGTTTTCAACAATAATTATTCTAACAATTCAAACTAGTAACAATTTTTGAATTTTCACATATTTGAATTGCCCCTTTTGCATTGTTTTGAATTTGAAAAAAACTTTCAATATGAAAAGTAGTTGAAATTGTATAACAAATCCAAATACATTTTTGTTTTCAACAATAAATTTTCTAACTATTCAAACTAGTAACTATTTTTTTAATTTTCACATGTTTGAATTACCCTTTTTGTATTATTTTGAATTTGACAAAACTATCAATATTAAAAGTATTTGAAATTGTATAACTAATCCAAATATATTTTTGTTTTAAAAATTTATTATTGTAGCTATTTAAACTAGTAAAATTTTTCGAACTTGAACCCAAGAATCTTCGGAGGAGATAGCTCCAATAACTCACAAGCACTCGAAAGAAACACACCCCTGATCCAATGGCTCACAAGCGTTGAAAGAAACACACCCCTAATCCGAAGGCTCACTAGCGCTCGAAAGAAACACATGATCTGTGTGATTCTTCCTAGTTGGTGGGATCCAGACGCTCTGGAGCCACTCTCCGACGAAATCCAAACCCTTTAGTTCTTGTTGGTAAAATAGGCCGGGACTAAAGGTCGGTTTCTTCCCGCCTTTGTATTCCCGCCTTATTTCTTCCCACTCCACCGCATTCCCGCCTTATTTCGTCCCGCCTCTGTCTTCTCACCATTTCTCAGTATATATATGTAGGCTTGGCCGCCATTGGCATATCATATCTGCAATCTCATCATCCTCCCATGGCTTGCCATAACCCACTCTAACTACACGGAGGCGGAGGCGCTTTCCTCCTCGAGCTACCCCTGCCGCCCCGGCTACAGCTTCCCCGCCGGCTGGAAGCGCATGGTGCCCCCATATTGTGTTTTTGTAATTAATGACAATCCTTTTGGACTAAAGTTTGCATTGAGGTATTCTTATAGATCTTGTCCATAGGAAATAGTGGAGTTCATGTGTTGAACTCTATTAGCTTCCTTGATGGCCATTGCTATATTTAAGGATTTATATGAAGAATGGTCATGGTTAGATCTGAGCGTATTGCAAGTGTATTGAAGAAAAGGATTAGGTGATCTTCATGATTATCTTCAAGAAATCATCTAATGAAGAAAGAAGCAAAGATACAAGGTTGATCAAACAAGTGATCAACACACAAAGCTACAAGTTGTACCAAGTGGGATTATAAATCTCATTGTATGGTAAGCATTTGACCATATCGCTTTCTGAACTAACCCATGATGTGTCTGGCATCCCCATGTGTGGTTAGGTATCTTTCCATGGGCATGCATCAAAAAATAAAAGATTTCATATAGTCCATGGTCTATGTCGTCGTCAAGCGGTGTTCGTCATCAAGCTTGACGTGGAAGCTCATGTGAAGCATATCAAAGAAATACTATGCTTGATGCTTGCCACCCTTTTGGAGATTGGGGCCTTGTGAAGATTTTCCGAGAAGTTTCTCTCCCATAATGGTGTATGTGGGAGTTAGTATCCACCATAATGGTGTATGGGGGAGCAACTTGCAAGTCTTCATTAAGCGGAGCATGTGCTAGCAAGCACGATCAACAAAGAGGATCAAACTTGAGAGAGTCAAGATCGTGATCATCTAGCTCAACTGGAATTCTGAAGGAAAAGGTATGATCTTGATATGTTTTCTATTTTACTAGTGTCGTGCCTTTTGGAGACCGGGTTATAGGATAGATAGTCGTACTATCAAGGGGTGCTCTCAAGTGAGTAACTTGTTCGAATCATTGTGGAGAGCTCAAACTTTTGCATACTTGGTATATCATCTTTCTTGGTTCTTATTTGGATTTTATCTCTTGGGTCTTTGGTGCTTTTCATGATCTTCATGACAACACAAGGTTTATCAAAAACGTTTTTGGTAAAAAAAAAACTTGTTGCGTTTTTCGTGGTGAAAATATTTCGTTCGTCTTTTAAAATGTTCCCACACGTTCCATGTGTGTTAACTTATCCATACTTTGAGGTATCAATATTTTCAATGCAATTGGATTTACCTTATTTGGATACTACTTTATGTTATCTTTCCAATGCAATTTTGGTCCAACTGGAATATCCGGTTCTGATAAGAAGCTCGAAAATCGGCTAAGGACTAGAAGGTTTTTGGTTTCTGGAACCAAACGGAAATTTCCAACCGAAATATCCGGTTTGTTCCAAGACTCGAGATTTTGGCTAAGTCCCCGAACATTTTGATGCTGGAGTGTACCAGAAATTTCACCCTGAATTTCCGGTTTGGTCAACCCCATTCAAAGTTTCCAGATCTGGAGAAAAACGGCTAGTTTTTGTGGGGACCTATTTAAGGGGCTTTATTCCTCATTGGTCCCCAAGTTTCCGAAGCACGTTTTCCCCTCTCTCTCCACCATTGTTGACCTTGGAAATATTTGCCCTCTACCAATTCCTTCTATGATTCTTCCATATCGTTGAGGGAGAAGATAGAGGAGATATAGATCTAAAGTTCCACCAATCCAACTTTCTTCTTAGTGAGGGAAACCTAGTAGATCTTGATCTTGGAATTCTCGGTGTTTCTCCTACATTGTTCTTCCTCTCTTATTGCCCCATAAGCATTTGTTTCTTTGTTGGAATTTAAGAGTGAAGGATTTGAGCATTTGTGCTCTTGACATTTGCATCGGTTGCATTGGTTTTCTCTCTCCATGAGGATCCGTGGAACTGAAAGTTTGTGGACTTGTTACTCTCGAGTATTGGACCCTAAGTGACTTGTGGTGTTATTGGGAGCCTCCAATTCAGTTGTTGATGTGTTCCCAAGATTGTGGTGACATCAAGAGCATCAAATTAAGTTGTGGATGTGTGCCTCGATCGAAGGTTAACAATAGTGGAAGGTGAACTAATCTATTCTGGCAAGGTTCATCGGAGAATAGAGTGAGGCCTTTGTGGAGTTGAGTAGAACTTTGTGGCGATCTCACACCCCTCCAATGAGACGTACCCCCTCAAAGGGAGAAAGTCGGGAATACATTATCCTCTCTGTGTGCCTCGGTTATTTCTATAGCCGAGCTTTTTACTTATACAATTTACATTGTGATAGCCTTCGTGCTTGAGGTTATATATCTTGCTATCACCTTGTTATTTGTCTTTCTTAGCATAAGTTGTTGGTGCACCTAGTTGACCCTAGATTATTTAGGTTGTGTGCTTGTTAATTTAAACACCTAGTTTATTTCTGAATTTAGCAAGCGTTAACCGAAAAAAAATTAATCGCCAATTCACCCCCCTCTAGGCGACATCGGTGTTCGTTCAGTGTGGCGCGACGGGCGGCAATCACGAACCACTACTACCACGAGCTCACGCCGGAGCAGCGGAGGGATCCCCGTTGGGATCCCGACTACCTCCCTACTTGGGAAGCCTTCTTCATTAATCGGTGTGAGAGGGCGCTCGCCATGTACGAGGAGAACGGCCCGCCTCCTTCAACGAGGTCGGTCGTCAGCTGTGGTGGGGCGGACATACTCTTCAGAACGTCATGGACTACATCAGGGCTAGTGATAACCCCCGTTTGCGCTAGCCTCACTTCCAGTCCATGGATCCTCACCCTTCGAGGTTTCAGCCCCGAGCGTCCTCCGACGACAGTGACGATGACAGAGGTGACTACGAAGACTATGAGGAGGAGTATTATAGGCCTAGGAAGGATTATGACTAAATCGGAGATCCAATATTGTCATTCATTACTGCTGGTCTAGCTACCTGCACCCCGCCATTAGATTGTTATGAGTACTGTTCGTGAGTATGACTAATGTAATATTGTTATGAGTATTTTTCGTGATGTGTAATACATTTTCTGTTTTCAATAATAATTATTACATGAACTATGAAGGTTTAATACATTATACATAGTAGACTCATAATATTACATGAACCATCAAGGTTTAATTCATTACGTCCCCAACTAGTGCCGCCATTGTTTTCATTTCTTCCATAGCCAAAGAGAATCTACATTATTTATCGGGATCCTTGAGTAAGTTTTCACTGTGAAGGGAGAAATTTCATCAAAGTTATTATAATCTTCTGACATGTCTGTCTTGTCCTCTACTCCCATGAAGTTTTCTTTTCCTTGAAGGAACTGTATGGCGCTTTGGTTCACCGCATGATGTATTCATTTTCTTATCTTTTATTTTCTTTGGTTGGGTAGACATGTGCTTCACATAGAAAACCTGAGCCACATCTTTGGCTAGAACGAATGGTTTGTCTCTATACCCAAGATTGTGGAGATCCACTGTTGTCATTCCGTACTGCTGGTCTACCTTTACCCCGCCTCATGTCATCTTGACCCACTAGCACCAAAACAGAGAGACCTTAAAATTAGGTCCATAGTTAAGTTCCCATATCTTCTCTATCTAACCACAATATGTCTCCTTTTGCCCATTGTATCTCGTTGCATCGAAACAGACACCGCCGTTTTGGTTGGTGCTCTTTTTATATTGGGGGATCGTGTAAAATGTATTCCCATTTATCTCGTACCCTTGGAAAGTCAGTATAGTCGAAGATTGTGACTTGGCCAACAAGTACGGTTGATCTCCAACAGTGGTGTTATTCATGAGTTATGTCTGCAACCAGCCGCTGAAAGTCTCCATGTGTTCAATATTAATCAAGGTATCATACTGCTCCGGGTTTTTGGATCGTATAATGTTTCTGTGTTCCTCGATATAAGGAGCCACCAAGGTGGACATTTGTAGAACTGTTTAGTGTGCTTTAGTGGAAGAATGTCCATCAATACATATCATTTCTCTCCTTCCTAGCATGCATTATCCACTCATTCTTCCCTCATGCCGCGATTAGGGAACACTGGCCAGGAATAAAGTAAACATAAAAATCAATGAACTCCTCTGTTCCATAACCCTTGGAGATGCTTTCTTCTGGCCTAGCACGGTTATGAACATATTTATTTAAGAATCCCATGAACATCTCTAAGGGTAAAATATATTGTAGAAACACAGGACCGAGAATGGTAATCTCTTTGACTAGGTGAGAGGTGCGTCATAATATTGAAGAAGGATGGTGGGAACACCAACTCGAAGCCGACAAAACATTGGACCACGTCTGTCTGTAATGCTGGTATACTTTCTAGATCGATTACCTTCTAAGAAATTTCATTGAAGAATGCACATAGCTTCACAATGGGTAGTCGAACATTTTTCGATAGAATCCCCCTCAACGCAACTAGAAACAATTGCGTCATCGGCACGTGGCAATCATGAGACTTTACGTTTTGTAATTTTTTCTCTGCCATATTTCTTATTCCCTTTATATTCGACGAGAAGCCAGACGGGACCTTGATACTACTTAGTACTTCAAAAAATATTTACTTCTCTTCTTTGGTAAAAGCGTACCTGGCAGGACAACCTTGAAACCACTCAGGATTCATGTCGTCTCGTCCTTTCGTGTGTTGTTGGTCCTGCCATGCTTCAGATGTATCTTTTGACTTCCCATACAGGCCAACGAAGCCTAGCAGATTCACGCAAAGATTCTTCATCAGATGCATCACGTCGATCGCAGAGCCGACATCTAGGACTTTCCAATATGGTAGATCCCAAAATATGGATTTCTTCTTCCACATGTGTGCGTGTCCGTCAGCGTCAGTCGAAATAGGTTGTCTTCCAGGACCCTTTCCAAAGATTACTTTCAAATCCTTCACCATATAAAATACATCATCGCCCGGTCGAAGGATAGGCATCTCCCGGGTATCTGCCTCACCATTGAAATGCTTTCCCTTTTTTCATAAGTGATGCTTGCGCGGAAGAAAATGACGATACCCCAGGTACACAACCTTTTTATATTTATCCAAATATATACTCTCAGTATCATATAAATAGTGCATGCATGCATTGTATCCCTTTTTTGTATGTCCAGAAATGTTACTAAGAGCAGGCCAATCGTTGATGGTGACGGACAGCAACGCTTCTAGGTCAAATTCCTCCTTCTTGTGCTCATCCCACACACGAACACCTTCTTCATCCCATAAATGTTAAAGTTCATCAACTAATGGCCTTAGGTACACATCAATATCGTTGCCGGGTTGCTTTGGGCCTTTGATGAGCACTGACATCATAATGAACTTCCGCTTCATGCACAATAAAGGAGGAAGGTTATGAATACATAGAGTGATAGGCTAGGTGATGTGACTGCAGCTCTGGTCCCCAAATGAATCCATGCCATCTTTACTTAGACTAAACCACAAGTTCCTTGAATCACCTGCAAAGCGCGGGAACTTTCTCTCGATTTTTTCTCCAGGACGACCCATCAGAGGGGCAATGCAGTGCATATCGTTCATGCTTCCAAATTCTCGTACTGCTCACCGCGGTAGAGGATGCAAACATTAATGCGTGCATGTATCTTCTCCACTTCTAATTCTTGGGGCCTTCAACCTTCTTTGCTTGGTATATATTGTCGGGCAATTCATTCTTTTTTAGAGACTGCTTCTTCATTATTTGCAGCAACTTTGTAAATCCGCTGTCAGTCACACCGTTCTCTGCCTTCCATTGCAGCAATTCCAGTGTGCTATCCAGCTTTTTATGGCCATCTTCGCAATTTGGATATAACAATGTTTTGTGATCCTTTAACATCTGGTCAAACAGCACCCTCACATTTTCAATTTTGCATTCTGCCTTTGCATCCATAATGGCCCGGCCAAGATCATCGATGGGCTCATTTGGTGCCCGGTGTAACATCCCAAGTATGAAAAACACCATTAGAATGTTTGCTCTTTGTTAATTTATGTTTTGCATCATGTCATCATAAGCATTGCATTTGTTTTTCCATTTGATTTTCAAACCAAAATTCAAATCTATTTGTTTCATACTTGTTCTGTTACAATGTTTCAAATAAAACTTTCAAATCAAACCATTTATTTGTTTCCATTAAGCTTGAAAGTTCAAACTATTAAATTGCTTCTTTTCAATAATTCAATGAATACCAAAATTCAATAAAATCCATTTGAATTTCAAACAGCAACAAACTTTAAAGTTTTTGGAAAACAAAAAGTTGCACAACTGTGCTTTTACAATAAATAACTTATAAACATTTATCCCAATTTTTTTGAAATCCCAAAAACCCATCTTTTCTTCTCTTTTCCTTTTCTGAAAAAAGGGAAAAAAATAAAACAGAAACGGGCTGGGGAGGCAACCAGGCCCAGGCCACCTACCCCAGGCCCAGCCCACCTATTCCTCCCCATCCCCTTCCTCTGTACGGAGACAGAGAGAGGAGGGGCCCCCCCACCGAGCAGGAGCTCACCTGCTCCCCTCCTCCCTATATCTAGCCTCCGAGGCCGTGCCCTAGGGCTTCCTCTCTCCCTCCTCCATCTCTCTGCCGCCGCCGCCACTTTCTTCTCCTCCTCTTTTCCTCGCTGCCCTGCCTCCCACCTCTGTACCGCCACCGCACCGCAGAGCGACAGCGGCCGGCGATCGCCATCGCCAGGATGCACCTCCGCGCAGGATAAGCCCGGGGATCGGTCCCCCGTGCCGTCCTCTTCCTCCTCGTGTCCAGGGAGGGGCACGAGCAGCGCTCGATCGCCGTCGTCCAGCTCTCCGTCGCCGGCCACCTCCACCGCACCGAGCTCCTCCTCTCCTTCTACTCCCCGGTGAGCACCACGTCACCTCCTTCCCTCCTTTCTCCTCCTGGCAACCACACGCACACCGTACACCTCCCGCACACATCCACGGACAGAAGCAGCCACCGCAGCAACGCTCGCCGCCGGCGTCCGTCCGCCTCTGTCAGAAATTCAGTTAACTGAATTTTCTTCAGTTTCAGTTAACGGCCACGAACTGAACCTCAAAACCCCCAAGCCCCCTCTTCTGTTACAGAAACTTTCAGCAGCGCAGTGGCAACGCGCTGCGCCCGCACGCCCGCGGCGCGGGTTCGAATCCCCGCAGCGCAGAATAAAACCCACATTTTTGCTCCTTTGCCACGTGTGCTAGCTGGTCCCACCTGCCATCGACCGTGGTTGCCACGCAGGCACACACACGCGCGCCACGCAGCGCCAGCTGGGCGCTGGCCCACAGGCCAGTGACCCAGGGCTGCTCTGCCCCGCGTAGAAAAAGACCCCAGGGGCCTTTCTGAAACTTGTTCTTCGCACCTAGGCCCCTGTAACAAGTTTAGTATTTTAAAATCACAGAATAGCCCCTGCAATTCACATTCAAATAACTTTTGCATTTCAAATCCAAATTAAATAAATAAAATATGTTTTCCATACCAAATTTAATTCTCTACATGTTTAAACCATTTGTGTACTGATTTGAACATTTCAAATGTTTTCAAAAATTCAAATTCAAACTACTATTTCAAATTTGGTCAAATTCATAACTAATTCAAATTTAATTCAAATGGCACATATAAAATATGTTTTCCATGCCAAATTGAACAAGATTTCCAAATATAAACTTTATTTTCTGTTTTGAATAATTAAAATTGATTAAATAATTTAAACCTTGTTTAAATCATTTAAAATTGCTAAATTCATAACTTGGTCAAATTAAATTCTTTTTGAGCATATAAAATATGTTTTCAAACCAGAAAAGTATAAACTTTTCAAATATGAATTTGATTTAATGTTTTGAACAAATAAAATTCAAATAATTTTAATACTTGAATTAAATTCATTTAAGTCTTGTTTAAACTTGTTTAATTCATAATTAATTCATCTTAATTCCTTTTTCAACAAATGAAACATGTATTCCATCTAAAATTTTGTGTTCTTTCCAAATATGAATTTTTCTATCTATTTTGAACAATTAAAATTGGTGAAAACAACAAATGCTTGTGTAACTTCTTTAAGAAGCCAAACTTCATAAACTTAATAAATAAAATTACAAACTTGGTAAACAACATATCAAATGGAATCTATTGTTGTTTTCTTATTGTTTTCATCATCCATGCATCATTCTAATAAACTTTCGCATGATGGTTATTTGTAGATCATTTAATTCAACCTTAATTCATGGGCTTTCCATATGCAATCCAAATTGCATATGGTCCCATTTAATTATGTTAACATGCCAACTAGCTTATCTTGATGCATCAATTAAATTGTCATGCATCATCCCATGTTTGTGCATTATGCCATGTTATTTATTGTTTGTCTCTCTGCGTTGTTTGTTTGCTTCTTCTCGAATAGACGACGACGTTGAGACAGACGAGGTTTACGACACTACTTCTGAGGAGTTAGCCCAGTACCAGGCTACTGAGTTTGCAGGAAAGTATTCACTCACCTGAACCATTGTGTCCTTTCCACACTGGATATCGATACTTTCCGTTGTCTAATCTTCTAGCCTTAAGATTCGTTGCTTGCGTTCCGATCCTATCACATGTTATCTTGTAACCCTGATATAGCCTATTCTCCACACCTATAACCCCGTTGCTTGTCGCATGTGTCTTACTAGCATGCTTAGGGTTGTTTATGCTCGAGTATGTTGTCCGTTATTTCTGTTACCTTATTTATTATGTTCTGGGGCTCGATGTTTAAACAACAACCTGTTAATGTTTGAGGTAATGCTAATTTGATGATAAGGCACCGGCAGGAGGCCGGGTATGGTTTTGAGGCCTGCTAGTGTCGAACTCAGGAAAAGTTCTTGTCCTCTAGATCCATGATGAGCGCGCTAACCGCATGTGGGAAGCGTGTATGGGCGCCCCCCTCAATTTGATTCGATTCGCATCTCGTCCAAATCGCCTCATTTAGTTCGGGTTTTCCATTTGCCGCATGCATATGCAGGTGCGAACCCGAGGCCAGGGTGGTAACTTTTGTAGTCGGCATTTAGGGAGACACGTTCTTAGAGTGCTATGAGGGTCCCCTTTTCTTCGTGGGGCTTGATTAGCCGTGCGCTCAATTGCACGGGGTTCTTTGGGCTTGATGCGTAGAAGAGTTGGGTTGCGTTGAGTGTCTCGCTTGGTGGGTTTGATCCCCGTCTGGCGGGATATTCTTACGTGTACGGCCAAATTGGTGCATCCCTGCAGGGTTAAATCTTCTCGAGAAGCCGTGTTGTCCGCGGTTATGGATGACTTGGTGATAGGGCTGGCTAACAAGGATTAGACAACTTACACCTAATCAATAATAAGTTGACTAGTAATAGGCTATTGACACAATAACTTGAACCATCATTAATCCAACTGTGTGAGTTATCCTCGGATTGCTTCTTTGGATAAGGGGCGAGATCCAGGATGGGTTTGTTTGAGGTTGTTGGTAGTTGGTTCCGATACGCTATCTTATCCCCTTCTTTTAGCCGGAAGTTGTAGCGTGTCTCTGTAGTTGGTTACTGCAGCCCGCTGCCGCACTTTTGTGTCACCTATCTTCCGTTGAACCCAAAGCATCTGTACTTGGTGTTGCCGAGTACACTTTGGTATCTTGTGCGTCTTGCTTGCCAGTACTCGTCTGTACTGACCCCTTTGGGGCTGCGTATTCTGCAGACTACGTTTCCGAGGATCCCCATGGTGGCTACTACGTGGAGTATGACGAGGCTGCTGACGAGTAGATAGCGGACCCGAGCAGGATCCGAGACTTCGTGGATGGGCTCCGTCTTTTTGTTTCCGGCCTCTTAGGCCTATTTGGATCTTGTCTGTACTCAGACACTTTGGATGCTTCCGCTGTGATGTAATGATGACTTGTTGGGACATGTGTCCTCTGGATGATTGTATTTGCTATCTCTGCTCTAGTGAGAGCTATTTGCAACTTATTTCTATTTATTTGTGTCTTAGAGATTTGTTGTGATATCACTTGTTCAAATGCCGTTGACGTACCATGTGTGTATGTTATGAAGTACGTCAATGGAAGTATTCGGATTTCTATGGGATGGTTTGCGCAGACGATGAATAGTAGAGATTGGTTGTCACACGTTTACGTGTTGGCCTACTCGTAAGAGGTGCGGGTGCAGGTAGGCCCCGTAATCCAATCATCTACTGTTTAGCGGGCTATGAGTATCCTCTAGAAGTCCGGGTGCGACACCCGGTCTTCTGCTTCTTATTCATCATTATCTTCCATTCCAATAACAGTACTGTATTCAGGGAACATATCACGATAGTTGTCATCATTCTCTTCTTCTTCGTTGTCTTCCAGCATAACCCCCTTTTCTCCATGATTGATCCAAAAAGTATAACCGGACATGAAACCATAATTAAACATGTGGCTGTGGAGGACTCCATGGGAAGAGTGTTCCTTCTGATTCTGACATACAACACTTGGACAACACATAAAATTATTCCGCTTGTTTGTCTGGGCCACATCGATAAAATAACTCACGTCTTGCATGAAATCGGGAGAGCGTCGGTCAGCGTTTGTTCATTGTCGGTTCATCTGCATTATATAATTATTATCAAAAACCATTACAGAACATCGTGATTACAGAAATGACCACTATACATCGACATATCAAAAAATAAAGTTGGTACCTTAACCGAGGAGGAAAGAACGAGGATAACATTTAATTAAGTGTGGGTCGGACAATTTAAACCATGTTTGCTTTGTGCGAGCTGAAGTGGCATTGTGCACCCGGGCATTTCATCGAACACCTTTTATGCATAGGAGGGAAAAAAATGAGCACACACACACTCTCAAACCTTTCTCCCTCCACATTGAGTACGTGGCTAAGGAGAAAAGTGTGGCTGGTTCATTTATACATACATGCACCTTTAGCCCCGGCTCCAGACACAAACCAGGGCTAAAGGTTGCCGCCTTTGCCCATGACACCTTTAGTCCCCGGTTCATGGCTCAAATCGGGACTAAAGGCCCCCGACGATCTTCTCTATACACCCCCGGCCGCTGGAATGCAGACTTTCGCATCAGTTCGTAGTGAAACCAGGGCTAAACCAGTTTTTTACGTGAACATAAGGTATGTTCTCCGGTCTCCACTAGTTCTCTTCCATGTCATGCAAACAAGGTGCAACGTCGGTGACAATACAAAGCCACATGCACATGGAAATTCTTAAAACTATCAAGTCTGCAAGCAAACATGCCAGTGAAGGCACAGAGGCGGCACGGTGAGCAAGCGAGTATTAAACAGTACGCGTGGGCAATAAGCAAGCAGCAGCATTATAGACCCAATCCAACCATCCGCAGACCTCCCCCAAATCTACTACAACGCTACTACTTGTACTACTAAGTACTGACCAGCAAGTTCTTCATAGTATCTTTGTCCAAAGCCAATCAAGTTGCTGATGATGTCGGCAACGCCGAGACCCTCCGCAAAGAAATGTCCGAGCTTTACAAAATGACTGTAAAGCTCCAGAAGGATCTGGAGGCGAGCCAGTTGGCCTTTGGTTTGTCCGAGTCTCGGGCTTCCTCACAAGTTGAGAAAGACCGGAGGACCATCCAGAATCTTGAGAATGCTATGAATCAACGCCTTGAAAAGGCATTGAAATGGACAAAATTCTTTGTAAGTTTCTATACTTTTACCAAGTTTTTCTTTCACTTTGCATAATAGATTCTTTTTACTCCTTATGTTTGTCTAATCTTTTTTTTTCTTTACAGAAGGGAATCCTCTGATAACTCGGATTGCTCGAATCCAGGCTTTCGGGACGTTCGTCATCAAGCTAAAAAATGCCGGAATGCTACTTATTAATAAGTGCCTTCCGGATAGAGCTGGCAAATTCTCGGAAGCCAACAGGCTCCCAAAGGCAATTGCAAAAGTTGCTAACCAACGTGAGTCCTGGCTCCAGTCCGCCGCCCGCGGTGGTGTGCCCATGGCCCTTGGGCTGATGCGTATGCATTACACCACCGCCAAGTCTTGACGCATCGCCACTGGTGTTCCGCAAGGATACACTGAAGCGCAAAGGGCGGAAATCTTCGAGTCTATCAAGGGCCATGCCTCGAAGATAGCTTGGATGGTCTCTACCTCGGTGTTCTACCCGGAGGAAGAAATTCTAGCAACTTCGGAGAATCCGAGTGATAGTGACGAGGACGCCGACGAGGACTTCGAAGATGTCGTCTGAGCCTGTGTAGTCATTAGCCAAATAGGGTGCGCTACTATTCTTACAATGTAAACAGAATTGTAATGAATTCTATTCTTTTGTATGAACAAGTTTCTATATTTTGTAGTAAATTTAAACTTTGCAATTTTTTCAGAGTTTTAATTCCTTTTCTTCTAACTTCTCTAGTTTGTATGTTTTGACTTTTCTTAGTGTTAAAGTAGCTCAAAAGTATGCGATCTTCATGCCAAGTTACCGGGTTAAGTAACCAGACAGTCAAAACTCAAAATCATTGATTATACCTTGGAACTTTTACTTACTAAATCCAGTGACCCAACATAACAAATAATCAGATAATACTTAGAAATAATAAGAAAATTGAAAAGTGCGAACTCCAGGTACACAGGTACAATCTGGGGTTCTGAAGCCTCCTTAGGCCAAAAAAACATTCAGTTTTATTACTTCGATCACGCAGGAAAAATCCGGGTTAACATTGAAAAGAATTGAAAGATCATGGAAATAGATAAGACGGAAGTATGCTTTGAACAGTAAATACAAAACAAGAAATGCATGAATTCCCGACAATTTTATTTCATGATCTCAATGATGTTTACATAGAATTGAACTAACTGTAAAAGGGACGTAACTGTTGGATACTCTAGAGCCTATTTGTCTCTCCTAGTTCTACATCTATGCTTCCTTTTCTCTTGCAATTCGGATTTTTCGGGTCATCTTCCGTGTCTCAAATATCTACAATATAATATGACCCATTTTTCATATATTTTGCTAATGACAAATGGTCCTTCCCAAATTGGGGCTAACTCGTGTTTTCTATCATGTACCAATCTTAGCACCAAATCATCCTCTTTGAAAGATCGGTGTTTGATTTTCCGAATATGATATCGCTATAATCCTTGCCGATAAATGGAGGATCTTTGCAACACAAGTTCTCGTTCCTCTTCTAAGAGATCGACGACATACTGACGTGCAATTTCGGCATCCGACTCATCATATGCCTGCACTCTTGGGCTATCATGGATCATGTCCTTAGGAAGCATTGCTTCTGCACCATAAACCAAGAAAAAAGGCGTTTTCCCTGGTTATCTATTTGGCGTCGTTCGAATACTCCAAAGCACGGAAGGTAATTTTTTTTACCCAGTCTCCAGCTGCTCTATGAAGACGAGATTCGAGTCTTGGGCGTATTCCCTGCAGTATTGAACTATTCATTCGTTCAACCTGCCCATTGTATTGTGGGTGTGCCACAGATGCAAGATCTAGGTGAATTGCCATTCGTCGGCAATACTTTGCCAACTCTCCAATTGAGAAATTTGTCCCGTTGTCCGTGATTATACCATGTGGAACGCCATATCGCATGACTATGTAAATGATAAAATTTCTGGTAGTCACACCGTCAAGTTTTTTTATGGGTTTTGCTTCCACCCACTTGGTATACTTATCTACTGCAACGAGTAGATGCATAAGTACGCATCTTGCAGTTTTGAATGGCCCCATCATATCTAACCCCAAGACCGCAAATGGCCATGTTATGGGGATAGTCTTGAGTGCTTGAGCCGACATATTTGTCTGCTTGGCGTAATACTGGCATCTGGCACATGTGTTCACTATGTGCTCTGCATTTGTCTTGGCTGTGAGCCAGAAAAACCCAGCACGGAATGCTTTTTTAACTATGCTTTTTGACTGAGCATGATGTCCGCAATATCAAGCGTGGATTTCTTGCAAAATCTCTTGTCCTTCTTCTGGCGAAATGCATCGCTGAAAAATTCCGATAGTGATGCGTTTGTACAGGCAACCATTGATCACCGTGTATCCTTTGCATCGGCGTTTTATATGCCTTTGTAAGACTTCATCTGCTCCATCCGGGAACTTCTGATCAACTAAGAAGTTTAAATATGGAATTTTCCAATCTGGGTTAATGAGCAAGACTTCTATTGACTCGGAAATTAGGGGGTAGTCCACATCTCCACCTTTTATTGATGGTTGGTGCAAATTATGGATAAATAACGAGGCAACAGAGTTTTCACCCTTTCCGAACCCATGCAGGCTAAAGCATCTGCATTCCAGTTTTCTTCCCTTTTGATATGAAGTAATTCAAATCCTAGGAAGCAAATGGCAAACTTGTCGACTGTTCTTCGATATTCGGCCATTATGGGGATTTTGGCATCCCATGTTTGGTTAAGCTGATGTTGTACTAAGTCCGAGTCACCATAACAAAGTATATGATTTACACTATTTCTTTTGCAATATGCAAGCCATGAAGCAATGCTTCGTATTCTGCCACATTGTTGTTGGCGTTGAAGTGTATTTGTAATACATACTCCATTGTGTCGCCTTTTGAAGATTTGAGGACCACACCAGCGCCAGCACCTTCTTTCATTTTGGATCCGTCAAAATGCATGATCCAATATTCCGATTCCGTCATTGGTGTGTTTTCCATTGCTTCTGTCCAATCGGCTACAAAATCTGCCAACACCTGGGATTTGATTGTCGTCCGGGGTTGGTTCTTAATGTCGAACATATCAAGTTCAATGCCCCATTTGGCGACTCGGCCTGTTACGTCCGCATTGTTCCCCTAGTGGGTCTTTTCTTACCACTGTTATGGAATGTCCTTAGAAATATTGATGGAGTTTTCGAGATGCGAAAAATATGCCATATGCTAGCTTTTGATAATGTGGATACCTTTGTCTTGACTCGTAAAATACCACGCTGACGTAATATACCGGATGCTGGTCTGCAATGCTTTGTTCGTCTTTCCTTATTTCCACAATTATCAGTACACTAATAACCCTGTTAGTTGCCGTAAGATACAGTAACATGGGTTCTGATGCCAAAACCGGAGCTTTCATCAAAGTTTCCTTCAACTGGGTTAACGCTTTGTCCGCCTCTTCTGTCCATTCAAATTTATCGGATTTCTTCAACAATTTGTATAATGGAAGAGTTTTGTCACCAAGCCGGCTTATGAACCTGCTTACAGCGGCTCAAAACCCGTCAATCTTTGGACATCTTTTAGACATGTAGGTCTTTTATGTTTAAGATTGCTTTGATCTTTTCCGTGTTTACATCTATTCCTCTGTGAGAAAAATAAAACCGAGAAGCTTTCCCGAGGGAACTACAAATACGCGCACTTTAATGGATTCAACTTCATTCTGTAAGTGCGGATATTGTTGAAGGTTTCTTGTAGGTCTTCAAGCAATCTATCCTTTTCCTTGGAAACTACGGCGTTATCGTCCACATAAACGTGTACGTTTTTGCCAATTTGACTATGCAAACATCTTTGCATGCAACGCTGGTATGTTGCATCGGCGTTTTTCAGGCCAAAAGGCATGGTTATATAATAGTATGTTCCATAGGGTGTTGTGAAAGAAGTTTTTATTTGATCTTCTTCTTTCATGCGTATTTGATGGTACCCGAAATAAGCGTCCAAAAAGCATAAAAGCTCAGAGCCAGCAGTGACATCTATTATTTGATCGATTCATGGTAACGCAAACCTATCTTTTGGACACAGTTTGTTCAAACCGGCGTAATCTATACACATACTAAGAATAATGCTATCCTTCTTTGGGACTAATACTGGGTTTGCAGACCAATCAGTATGTATAACTTCCTAGATAAAATCAGCTGCTAATAGCCGGATAATTTCCTTGCCAATAGTCTTCCTCCTTCTTCCATCAAAACGACGGACACCTTGTTTGACGGGTTTTGATCTTGGAATCACCTTCAATTCATGCTCAGCAAGTTCCCCGGGTACACCTGGCATGTCAGCGGGACACCAAGCAATAATACACCAGTTCTCACGAAGGAATTTCATGAGCATGGTTTCCTATGCGTCAGTCATTTTTGTTCCCACAAAGACAAATTTTGTCGGATCTTTAGTGTCCAAGATGACCTCTTTTGTATTCTCCGAGGCTTTCAAGTTGTCTAATGGCTTCCGGCCTTGTTTTCCTGACGGTATTTCTGTCGGCGATACTTCTTTAGCCAGTTCCTTCAGTTCTTCCTTCCTTATTACATGTTCGACGCAAAGAGCATTTCCTTCCTCTAACTCATTTGCCATCTTGAAATCTCCTGAAATGGTGATTACTCCGCCTTTCGGACCTGACAACTTGAGCTTGTTCTAGATGTAGCATGATCTTGCCATAAATTTGGCGAAAGTCGGTCGTCCGAGTATTGCGTGATACACACTTTCGAACGGCACAACTTCGAAAGAGATCATCTCTCGACGGAAGTGTTCTTTCTTTCCAAAGGTTACTTCTAGTGAAATCTCTCCTAGGGAATGTGATTTCCTTCCAGGAACAATGCAGTGAAAAGGTACATTGCTGTGTTTGAGCTGGGTCTCGGAGAGGTGTAACTACTTGAATGTAGTTAAGTACATGATATTGATACTAGACCCTCCATCCATCAGTACTCTTTTGAGCCTAGTGTTTTGCAAAATAGGACTTACGACCAAAGCATGTGTGTCGGGTTCTAGGATATTTCTGGGATGATCAGACTGATCCCAGGTAGTTGGTGTATTTGAATACTTCAAGTATTTTGGGGTTGGTGGCACAACTGCATTGATTTCTCGAAGCGTTCATTTGGTATGTTTTGCTGAGGGAGTTGCAAGGAAAGTTATGTTACATTCTCCTTCAACTCTTAGGAATTTGGGCTCGCCTTTCCGCTGCTGTTCCTAGATTTTGTCGTCAGTATCTGACTCGCTTTCGTCTTTTTCAGCTTCCGTCTTTTGCTTGTTCCACTTCCTTTTGGAGTTCTTCCCTTTATTTCCGGATCATGCATTGCCTTTCATGTGCTTATTAAGCCGGCACTACGCATTTGTGTCGGTAGGCTTCCCAAATTGCGAATGGTGGAGTGATACGTCTCCAACGTATCTATAATTTCTGATGTTCCATGTTGATATTATGCCAATTGCTACATGTTTTCTCCCTTCTTTATAGCATTTTTACACATTTTATGGGACTAACCTATTAACAAGATGCCAAGTGCCAGTTCCCTATTTTTTTTGCTGTTTTTTATTTCAGAAAAGTTGTTCTCGAAATATTCTCGGAATTGGACCCCACGAATCCCAAAGTTCCTATTTCCGCGGAAGCATCCAGAAGTCCGAAGAGGAGTCAAAAACGGGCACCAAGGGGCCCTCGCCATAGCCAAGAGGGGGCCCCCCTTTGCCGCGCCTGGGGGTGGTGAGGCCACCCTGGTGGCCCACCGGGGTTGCTCTTCCGCCTATTTAAGGCCTTCCTCCTGAAAACCCTACCCGAATCGGCGAAATTTCACGAAACCTTTCGCAGCCGCCGTCATCGTCAACCCAAGTTTTGGGGGACATATCTCTATTCTGGCACCCTGCCGGGACCGGGAAGTGCCCCCGGAAGCCATCTCCAACGACTCCACGTCCATATCCATAGCCTTTGTTGTCTCCTATGATGAGGAGGGAGTAGTTATCCTCCAAGGCTGAGGGCTCTACCGGTAGCTATGTGGTTCATCTCTCTCTCCCATTGTGTGATCTATATGTGATCGTGAGCTTTGTAATCTAGTTTAATAAGTAGATGTTACTCTTCATCTATTGTGCTACTCAAGTGTTTTGTTAATATGAACTTTGGAGTCACCTTGTCTCGCGGTGTGAAGGTGACAGTGTGCACATCGTGTGTGTCTCCTCTATGAATTGTGGTGTTTGTCTAGTACCTTCTAGGGTGCTCAAGTTGACAGTGTGGGGCCAACTAGACATGGGAATGCTTATTATAAGGAATGCTTTTTATAGGCCTACCCAATGATTAGTGTTCGTTACCTAACCGGAGAGGATTGAGAGTAGCATAGTGAAGAGAAGATATTTAGTTATTCAATTATGTGATCATTGTTGAGAGTGTCCAGTAGTGAAAGTAGGATCCCTAGGCCTTGTTTCCAAGAATTGAAACACCATTTTCCGCCTGTTCAGCTACATATATTGCTTGCTAACATATTTAATTCAGATTGCTATTATTACTTATAACCATCCATATTACTCGCATTTCACTATCTCTTCGCCGAACTAGTGCACCTATATACCTTACAAGTATATTGGGTGTGTTGGGGACACAAGAGACTTCTTGTATCTTAATTGCAGGGTTGCTTGAAAGGGATATCTTCGACCTCTACCTCCCTGAGTTTGATAAACCTTGGGTGATCCACTTAAGGGAAACTTGCTGCTGTTCTACAAACCTCTGCACTTGGAGGCCCAACACTGCCTACAAGAATAGAAGCGTGCATAGACATCAAGATCTTTTCTGGCGCCGTTGCCAGGGAGGTAAGGTAAAAGGTACTCACATCATTGGGTGTGAGTGCTCAGAGTTATTTCCTTTAGATTCTGCAATTTTATATTTTTGTTTCTCGTTTTCACTAGTTAGGCTTATTTTTACTCGCTTCTTGTTTTTATTTTTACTAGTAGTCTTAATGGAAAACAACAAAAATATGATAGAACTTTATAATATTTATCTTGAATTAGGACACGATGTTTTTGAAGAGAACATTAAAAAACCCATGGAAGTTTGTTTGCATAATAGTGATTGCAATGTTATTAGCATTAATTCTTTGCACCCCATCATTCCTAATGCTAGGTAAAAGTCTAAGCTTGAGGAAGCTAGTTTTTACTATCTTTTTAGTTTTCCAGCTTTAGAGGAGAAAATTAGCTCTGATGATACTTTATCTCCCATATGTGATAAACCTAATGATGCATGTGATATTTTAAGTCCTACTATTGAAAGCATTCCTTTTAAAATACCCAAGAAAATTGTTGAACTTGTCATGGATAACCGTTATTTTGGAGATGGAACTGTCCATCATAGTGATCATTTACGCTTTATGCATGAATTATGCGATTTATTCAATTGTGCAAGTATGTGAGCGGACCAAGTTAAGAGGACGCTATTCCCTTTGTCACTTAAGGATAAAGCAAGAGAGTGGTATGAACTACTAGATGATCCTCATCATTTGGAGTGGTAGGAACTTGAATCTCTCTTTTACTCTAAATTTTATCCTTCTCATGAACTATATTTAGATAGGAATTACATTTATAATTTTTTTCCTCGTGATGGAGAAACCATTGCCCAAGCTTGGGGAAGACTGAAAACATTAATACTCAAATGTCCTAACCATGAGCTTCCTGAGGAAATAATTGTTACTAATTTTTATGCAAGGCTTTCAGGACATTGGAAGAATTATCTAGATGCATGTTCAGAGGGTTCTTTTTGTAGTAAGAAGGTTGAAGCTAAGTGGGATCTTCTTGAGAGAATTCAAATCAATAGTGAAGATTGGAATAAGAAAAAAGGTAAAGAATCAGGTATAAACTATGAGTATGATTGCATTATGACTTTTGCTGAAACTGGTGATTTTCATGAGCTTAATGCTAAATATGGTCTTGATCCTCAAATAGTTGTCGGTTGGTATAGATCTTTTTCTTCTTATATCAATCTTCCTAAAAATGGGGAGATATATCATGAACCTTTTAAAGACACTTGCATGAAAAATGAAATTGTTATTGATGATTGCAATAAACATGCTCAAACTTATGAAAGTACTATTTCTTATAAGCATGTTAATTTCGTTGGAGCACTTAGACCTTGTGAAAATAATCAAATCGAAGAAGAATATTGTATCCATCATAGGAATGAAAAGACTAGAATTTGGGATAGGGCTCTAAATGATCTTGGTGAAAAAGTGAGTGCCCTCTATCCTTTTATTTGTGAACTTTGCTGTAAAGTGGGTCATTTTAATTTTCAATGCTCAAGCCATGATAGTAGCCTTTCGAATCCTATGAGTACTGCAATTTTTTATTGTGATGACATGGTCACCCCTAATGAGCATGATGAACTTACATTATTTTTGGGGTGTGAAGAGTTACTAAGAAAAACTTATTTGATTGATATGAGTGCTTTTGATATGAATAGTGTCTTGCATGAATGCCATATTTATTATGTTGAAAATTTCCATGCAAATACTTACATACAAAATATTCTAAAACAGGACACTTTACCAAAAATATGACAGGACTAATATGAGTTATGTTCTTATCAATGAAGAGGAGGAATCCTCCAAAGTTCTTTCTATTGTTTCTGGCATTAAACCAGGGTATGTGGATAAGCTTCCTTTTAAGCCTCTCCCTACTAAAGAGAGGAATCGAAGAAGGGCACCAGGGGGCCCTCACTATAGCCAGGTGCGGCCCCCCTTGGCCGCGCCTCGGGGGTGGTGAGGCCACCCTGGTGGCCCACCGGCGTTGCTCTTCCGCCTATTTAAGGCCTTCCTCCCGAAAAACCTAACGGAATCGGCGAAATTCCACGAAACCTTCCGCAGCCGCCGTCATCGTCGACCCAAGTTTCGGGGGAAAGGTCTTTGTTCTGGCACCCTGCCGGGACGGGGAAGTGCCCTCGGAAGCCATCTCCATCGACTCCATCGTTGTTGCTGTCTCCTATGATGAGGATGGAGTAGTTCTCCCCCGAGGCTTTGGGCTATACCGGTAGCTATGTGGTTCATCTCTCTCTCCCATGGTGTGATCTATATGTGATCGTGAGCTTTGTAATCTAGTTGAATAAGTAGATGTTACTCTTCATCTATTGTGCTACTCAAGTGTTTTATTAATATGAACTTTGGAGTCACCTTGTCTCGCGGTGTGAAGGTGACAGTGTGCACATCGTGTGTGTCTCGTCTATGAATTGTGGTGTTTGTCTAGTACCTTCTAGGGCACTCAAGTTGACAGTGTGTGGCTAACTAGACATGGGAATGCTTACTTTAAGGAATGTTTTTTGTAGCCCTACGCAATGATTAGTGTTTGTTATCCAAACAGAGAGGTTTAAGAGTAGCATAGTGAAAAGAAGATATTTAGTTATTCAATTATGTGATCATTATTGAGAGTGTCCACTAGTGAAAGTAGGATCCCTATGCCTTGTTTCCAAGCATTGAAACACCATTTTCCGTGTGTTCTGCTACATATATTGCTTGCTGCCATATTTATTTCAGATTGAACCATCCATATTACTCGCATTTCACTATCTCTTCGCCGAACTATTGCACCTATATACCTGACAAGTATATTGGGTGTGTTGGGGACACAAGAGACTTCTTGTGTCTTAATTGCAGGGTTGCTTCAGAGGAATATCTTTGACCTCTACCTCCCTGAGTTCAATATATCTTGGGTGGTCCACTTAAGGGAAACTTGCGGTTGTTCTACAAACCTCTGCACTTGGAGGCCCAACACTGTCTACAAGAATAGAAGCGTGCGTAGACATCATGGACACAGTTTTCCGACTTAATCTTTTCCCATTCTTCTTTAGAATAGGAGTTGAGTTTTGTGTTTTTTCCCTTCCATTTGCTACCGTTATCCTTTCCAAAGGCTATGTTCACTTCTTTGGGCTTTGACTATGCTTCTGGAGTAGCCTTCTTTATAGAACGAGATGCCTTTTTAGCCTGAATCAAAGCATCTTTGTTTCCGCCTCTCGCCCTGATGTCATCTTTTGCCGCTGCATGCTCATTGGCGGTGGTAAGCATAGATCCGAGATCTTTGTGCTCCTTTGAACCAACCATGAACAGTACGAGACCGGGTTTTAAGCCATTGATGAAATCAAGCATTGCTTGTACGTCACTTACTCCAGAGCAGTTGTTCTTCATTGTAGTCCATCTTGAGATAAAATCGACGTATGACTCGTCTTCATACTGGACGCAGCTATATCTTAACAACTGACTACTATTCTTGACGGAAGGCCGTTAATCGAATCTCTGGCTCCATCCAACAACATTAGGGGAAGTAACTTAACAACCTCTATATCTGTCCCTTTGTTGATTTGGATGACATTATAGTAATCCGAGAGCCATGTATCTGGGTTTGTACTCCTGGTATACTTTTGATAAGTTAGACCGACATTGGCAAAACCGGAGTGTAGGCCGATTCTTCGGATCCTGTCAGTGAAACACTTTGGTCCGAAGTATAAATCGTCTCTTTCCGCCTTATCGACGTCTGCGGAATATCTTCCAGCTGAATAGACACAAGGGGATCTGCTCTGTTCTGGTCCATTGTTGCGCGAATGCGCTCTTCTGGGATCATCCCTATTTCTTCCAGCATCCCGTCCTTTAGAATGAGGCGGATTTGTGCTCCTTAGCCTTTCTTTGTTCCCTGGAGGGGTTCGGGATCTCTCACGCTTGTGAGGATTATCGTATCTCGGAGGCGGCATTACGTTTCCGCCCTTCTGGTTTTCCTACCGTTCCTTACCATCGTGAGATTTTGCATTATTTCCTCCTTTCGGCAGCTGGGATCCTGTTCTGGACGCTGCATCCCTGTCATTTGGGATTTTCTTGTCCTTTTTAAGGTCTCCCTTATTTTCCTTAGAATCGCCTGAATCTCCAGCTTCGCCTGGGCCGGGTGCTCCAGTGGCGCACGTGGCATTTTTGCAGAAGGATGAATCATCATGTAGCTTGCCAGAAAATGCATGTCCTCGCTGTTGCTGTTGTAGTGCTTTCCCGAGAAAAGCATAGACTCCCTGCGGTTTTTCTTCCTTTGAATATAGGTCGTAATTAAGGATGGCGAACACGGCTTCTGCGTTTTGTGCTGCATTTTTGTAGATGCGTTCACCCTTATCATTTAAGCTGTTAACATGCCTTTGCCAAGAAGGGTTTTCAAACCTCTTCTTTGCTGGCAATACATCCGGCTTTGAAATTCCGGGTAATCTCGTTGGTTTTATCCCAGACATATTCCGGCGCTCGAATTCCTCAATTTCTTCCTGTTTTGCCTTTACAACAGCTTGGACTTCGAGGAGGTTTTCCTCAGACCGAAATAAGTGTTGTTGTTGCCGCATAATGGCTTGCCTTTTGGCTTCCAGCACTTCTGGTGGTTCGTGGCGTGCAACCGGGGTTTGGATCAAATCGATCCCGACCTGTTCCCACATTTTTGGAACAGGGATTTCATGCGTTTTCTTCTCTGCGGATTTCACACTGCTGCCTCCTCCGATTTCCAGGTTTTGGTTGGCAATATGTGCCAACTTTTCCTTTTTCTTCTGTAACTTTGATAGCAGCTTCCTAGAGGATTTTTCTTCTTCTTCGAAGATCGGGTTTTTTTTTGTTAGCCTCATCTTCCGTCAATTCTTTGACATTAGGGTAAGTCGGACTAACTTGTCCCTTTTCTTTCTCTTCGTCTTCCCTGTCATCTGGCGGAGGGGTTTTGGGATCTTCCTCTTCCTCGGCATCCGAGTTTCTAGTCTGTTTTGCCATGAGTACTTCGTGGAAGCTTCCTTGCATGGATTTGACCTTTCTTTCGAAAGCATCCTCATCTTCATCTTCTGAATCTTTCTCAACAAATCCAGCTTCCGAGTCCAGCCTTGCTTCTATGGCAGCCAAAACAGACTCGACTTCCGAATTCGTCGTCTAATCGACGGATGTCGGATCTTCCACTTTTTATGTGGGATCATGGTTTTCTCCTTTTTCCACGGGATTTTTATCTTCCGTGGTTTCAGTAATCTCAGACTACACCATGCCAATGAGGTGGGATCTGGTTGCAGGCATCTCCAAACAGGCGGCAAATAGACGGGTTTTGGCGATATGCAACCATAGAAGCTTGATCTGCCCCTTCGAATGAATGGGGTAGATCTGAGCAGAGTCTAGCATTATAGCTTTCATCTATCGGGAATAGGGAGGGTGGAATAGATTGACTTCCACCACGAAATCCCATTACTTCTGTTGTTAGACCGGTGAAAACATTAGTAGATCCAATCGGGAAAACACAGGCACTTACCAGATGATTCCGTGATGGCATATATGATCCGTTGTCGAGGAAGCGACCAATGTCTCCGTCGAATTCCAAGCTTCCGACAGTTATCGTGCTGCCTATTCTGCCGAGTATTCCCGCTCGGAACGTAACTCCCGACGCCGCTGGCCCCATGGTGGGCGCCAACTGTCGAGACATCGTAGTAAGTTTCATGGATGGGGGTGCCATAAGCCTACTGGTAGAACCGCAGGGGGCGTGGAAGTAATGTAAACGAGAACACCGAGTTTACCCAGGTTCGGTACGTCGTCCTACTCCTGCAATCTCACTAAATCAGGGCTGAAGCCTGAAGTATACAGAGTACAATCGTGAGTATGGTTTCGCTAACTCGGCAAGGATGGACTTCTCGGCGAGTTGGCTTATGGATAAGTTGTACCTGTCTGTTTCTCCCATCCGGCTTTATATAGATAGCTGGATTAGGGTTTACAGGAAATAAACCAAATGACTGCGATAAGCATCTATCTTGGAAAGTAAGGCATCCGGCTTCTTCTCCAAGCCGGACCACGATTGGGCCCTGTTCCGGGTTCTTCTAGAACCCGTCTTCCTGCGCGTCAGGTTACTTGGCCACCCAATGGACTCCGCTCCATTGCATGTAAGCCACCCTGGTAATCCGTCCTTCGACCAATGCCGGACATACCCCTATTTGGCATATATCCGACACATGCTCTTGGATATCAACTCATACTCACACTTTTCGTTTTGCACATCATAAATCTATGCTTGACGATGTGATGTTTCTTGTAGTAGTTTGACTTTCTCCCAAAGGGACCCTGATTCTCTGCAGTGATCATCAATGAGATATGAAATTATGCAATCATTCACTTCCAATCCATGTTCCACCATCTTCTCGCACTTAAACACTTCACGCTCCAATTCTTTAAGCCTTATCTTCTCACCTCCCTCCTTCTTTGGGTCCTCTAGATCTTGCTTGTGGAGGATGACATCCTTCAACTAGAGAGTTTGGGGATGCATCCTCACCTCAGCTACGTAAGGGTTGACGATGTTGATAAGAACTTGCCCTTGGGAGAGCTTGGAGGAGTCATGGAAACTAGGGTGTAGTGGATTTCTTCCTCGCAGAAACAACTTGAAAACAAAACTCATAGAAAACACAGGTTACGATCTCGGGATGATCCGCGGTATTATATAGCAAAAACTTACTACACATAAGGAAGATAAAAAGTCGAAGCAGAGTTGGAGTCAAGCTTCTAGGCCTCCAAGGGCCAACCAGGCGCGGACAAGAAGGAGTCCGCACCTGGGGCCCACCTGGTGGTCTCCAGCCCGGTTCCGACTCTTTTTCGTGCCCACATTTTTCATATTTTTCTTACCAAAACCGATACCTACTCCAATTCTGACTCTGGTCTGCTCTGATATTTGGCTTTAATATGATCTTCCGAAGCGAGTACCCAAACAATATTATTCTCCATGTTGTACGGATCACCGGATAAATAATGCTTGAGTCTTTGTCCATTCACACCTTGTGGATTAGTACCTTGGAAATTATTAATATGGATACCACTAGACTGATAAACTTCTTCCACAATAAAAGGTCCCTCCCATGTAGAGAGTAATTTTCCTGAAAAAAATCTGAGAGAAAACCTATATAGTAATACTTTATCATCTATATTAAATTCTATTTTGAGAATCCTTTTATCATGCCATCTTTTAACTTTCACTTTAAAGAACTTGGCATTTTCATAAGCTTCACTTCTCCATTCATCTAAAAAACTCATATCTAGCAATCTTTTCTCACCGGCTAATTTGAAATCACAATTAAGTTCTCTAAAAACCCAATAAGCTTTGTGTTTTAGGTCAAGGGGTAAATGACAAGCTTTTCCATAAATCATTTTATAAGGACACATGCCCATGCAATTTTTATAAGCAGTTCTATAAGCCCACAAAGGATCACTAAGTTTCATAGACCAATTCTTCCTAGACTTGTTGACATTCTTTTACAAAATTAATTTGATCTCCCTATTTGATAATTCTACTTGACCACTAGTTTGAGGATGATAAGGTGAAGCTATTATATGATTAACATCATATTTATCAAGGGTTTTCCTAACAGCACCACGAATGACATAAGAACATCCATGAGTCATAAGATGTCTAGGCACACCAAACCTAGGGAAAATTATGTCTTTAAGAATTTTCATAGATGTTTTATGATCAACACTTTTAGTTGGAATAACTTCTACCCATTTAGTAATATAATCAAGAGCAACAAGAATATGAGCATAGCCATGTGAATAGGGATACGGACCCATACAGTCATATCCCCAACAATCAAAAGGTCCACTAACTAGATAATGGTTCATAGGAATTTCATTACTCCTACTAATAATACCAACCCTTTGACATTCGTCACAAGAAGAAATAAATTTCTTTGCATCTTTAAAGAGAGTAGGCCAGTAAAAACCTGATTGTAAAACCTTGTGTGCGGTTCTTTCACCAACATGATGCCTTCCATAAGGACTATTATGACATTTCCTCAATATTTCTTCTTGCTCGTGTTTAGGTATGCATCTTCCTAAAATTCCATCTAAACCACCTTTATATAAATGTGGTCCATCCCAAAAGTAATGCCTCAAATCATAAAATAATTTCTTCTTTTGTTGATAAGTAAAGATCGAAGGCAAAAACTTTGAAACAATAGAGTTAGCATAATCAGCATACCAAGGATTTTCACATGAGTTAGTTGTTCATCGGGAAAATTATCATTAACAGTAATAGGATCATCAGGAATATTTTCCATTCTAGATAAATTATCGGCAACAGGATTATCAGCTCCTTTCCACTGAACAGTATGCAAATCAAACTCTTGTAACAAGAGTACCCATTTAATAAGACTAGGCTTAGCATTTTTATTTTCCATAAGATATTTAATAGCGGCATGATTAGTATGAATAGTTACTTTGGAATCAACAATATACCGCCTAAATATATCAGAAGCAAAAACAACAGCCAAAACTCTTTCTCGGTGGTAGCATAGTTCCTTTGAGCACTATCTAAGGTCTATTTGGAATAATGAATAACATTCAACTTCTTATCTACTATTTGTCCTAAAATATCTCCTACAACATAATCACTAGCATAACACAAAATTTTAAAAGGAAAATTACAATCAGACGGTTGAACAATAGGATAAGTTACTAAAGCTTTCTTAAGAACTTCAAAGATCTATTTACAATCATCATAAAAAACAAAAGGAAAATCTTTTTGAAGAAGATTGGTAAGAGGTCTTGAAGTCTTATAAAAGTATTTAATATATCTCCTATAAAACCCAGCATGACCAAGAAAACTACGTATACCTCTGATGTCCCTAGGATGGGGCATCTTTTGAATTGCATCAACTTTGGCCTTGTCAACTTCAATGCCTACTTTAGAAATTTTATGTCCGAGAACAATTCCTTTATTCACCATAAAGTGGCATTTCTCCCAATTCAAAACAACATTATTAACCTCATATCACTACAAAACTTTATTAATATTATGAAGGCAAGTGTCAAAATAAGTCCCATAGACAAACAAGTCGTCCATGAATATATCCACAATTTCCTCACAAAAATCATGAAAAATAGAAGACATGCATATTTGAAAACTAGCAGGTGCATTACATGAACCAAAAGGCACGTGTCTATAATCATAAATACCATAAGGACAAGTGAAAGTGGTTTTCTCTTGGTCTTGATTTTTAACATAGATTTGAGAGAAACCAGAATAACCATCCAAATAGCAAAAGTGAGTGTTTTTAGGCAACCTCTCTAGAATTTGGTCAATAAATAGCAAAGGACAATGATCCTTCTTAGTATCTTTATTCAATTTTCTAAAATCGATGCACAATCTATATCCTACAATAGTTCTTTGAGGAATAAGTTCATTTTTATCATTAGGAACAACAGTCATACCTCCTCTCTTGGGAACACAATAGACAGACTGACCCATCTACTATCAACAATATGATAAATGATACCTGCTACGAGAAGCTTCAATATTTCACTTCTCACCACTTCTTTCATCTTTGAATTTAATTGGTGTTGATGATCAACCACCGGCTTGGCATCAGGCTCAAGATTAATTGAATGCTGAGATAGAACATGACTAGTGCCTTTATGATTATCCAAATTATAACCAATAGCTTTGCGGTGTTTTCGGAGTGTTTCCAATAAACATTATTCTTTGTACTATGAAAGTTTAGCATTGACAATAATAGTATATATTTTATTTTCATCTAAATAAACATATTTGAGTGTGTCAGAAAGAACTTTAAGCTCAAACACCGGGTCTCCTTTAGGTGTTAAAGGTGGCCCTAAAGATTTAACAGGCAAATTAACTTTGATAATAGCAGGCTGATCGAGGTAAATATCCTCCAATTCATTTCTTTCCTGAATATACATGTCATTCTCATGTTCTCCCATGAATTGTTGCAAAGGATCATCAGGTGGAATAGCAATAGAGGCAATCCTTTCAATAACTAGATCTTCAATAGGTAACTCTTTATCATGATGTTGTATAGAAACCTTACAAAAATTAAATTCATAATTTTCATCACCAAATTTGACAGAGAATTTCTCTTTCTTACAATCAATAATAGGACCACGTGTATTAAGGAAAGGTATACCAAATATAATAGGACAAGCTTGATCTTCAACTAAACCTAATATTAAAAGATTAGCAGGGTATTTTACCTTAGCACAAAGAACTTCAACATCTTACAATACCTAGTGGTGAAATAGTCTTCATGTTGGCAACATGAATAATAACATCAATGTCTTCAATTTCACATGGAGCAATTTCATTCATTATTTCTTGATAGAGAGAAAAAGGTATGTCACTTGCACTTGATCCCAAATCGCAAAGTCCATAATAATTATGGTCACCTATTTTGTTAGAAACAACAGGTGTACCAACAGCGATTCTATGATATTTATTAGGTGCCAATAGATTAGAGGCAGCCTCACAGAAATATATATCACATCCATCAACATTTTCAGAATCAAGATCTTTAACCATGGAAACCTGAGGTTCTACAATTATTTGATGTTTGGTTTCAATAACTTTCTTACATCTTTTGTTCAAAATATCACTGGAAAAATAATGTTCTTTTACTCTAAAAAGGAACATGTGGTTTCTCAAAGTGAACACCAGGTAAAACAAGATTAACAATGTTAACAATTATTTCAGTACTAGATAATTGTTTCTCTTTAATATTATCCTTATAAGGTTCATGATACTTGTCCCACTTCACTTTGGGAATACTAACATGAGAGGCAAAGGTTTTGCAAAGTTTAGCACTAAGAATATTAAAATTTAGTTTCAGCAAAAGATTTAATGCAATCATATTCATAGTTTATACCTGGCTCTTTACCTTTCTCCATATCCCAATATTCAGTATTACGTTGAATTCTTTCAATAAGATCCCATTTAGCATCAATCTTGTTGTTCGTGAAGGAACCATTAGAAGAGGAAGCAAGAAGATCCTTGTCATAACGTGAAAGCCTTGCATAAAAATTATAAATAGTAATCTCCTTGGGAAGCTTATGATTGGGGAATTTAAGAACTAATGTTTTCAATCTCCCCCAAGATTGGGAAACACTTTCTCCATCACGAGCCCAAAAATTATGAATTATAATCCAATCTTGATATATTTCATGAAGAGGATAAAATTTGAAATAAAAGAGAGATGTAAGCTCCTTCAAATCCAGCAAAAGTGAATCATCCAATAACCTATACTATTCTCATGCCCTTTCACTCATTGATATTGAAAATAATTTCCTCATTACTAAATCTCTTGGCACACCTGCAATCTTAAAAATCTCACACGGTTCTTTAATATAAAACAAGTGCTGACTGAGACGAACAGTCCCATCACCGGCATAACGGTTATCCATAACACGACCAACAATTCCGATAGGTATTTCAAAAGAGACAATTTCAATAGATGGGAACTTATCTCCACCACACGAGTGGTGGAGGAGTTATACCTAAACGTAAAACCAGCAGTAAAAGCTTCCACGATTTAGCCAAATAATCAGACAATAATAAAAACAACACTTAGAGTAAAAATGTTTCCTTACCAATTCCACTTCCCAATATCGCTACACTCCTTGGCAACGGCGCCACAAAATAGTCTTGATGAACCAAAAGTGTAGGGGATTGATGGTGCAGATCTTGCACTTGTTGGGAACCCCAAAAGAAGGTATGAAAACCACAGTAGAAAGTTTCCCTCAGAAAGAATCCAAGTTTGAATCGACCAGTAGGAGAAAGAAATCACTTCCGAAGGTTAATACAGCCGATGTTGGCAGGGCGCACTACCGGTTCAGCAGCAACGTGGAACCTACACAACACAATCAAATCACTCTGCCTCAACGAAGCAACGAGGTTGTCAGTCTACCCAGGTTTTCTTAAAACAAAGGTTAAACGTATGGTGTGGAAAACAGTAGGAAAATAATAGGAAAATGATGGTGCAGGTCTTGCACTCGTTGGGAAACCCCAAGTCTGGAAACAACCACTCTTCCACTCACCGCGGTAACCCTGGCATGCAGCACGCCACGCATTTGTCACGATATTGTGAACGTGAAACGTGTCGCTTTAGTTCCGGCGGCCAGTTATTGCTCCGTCGTGCATGCAGCTCCTCCGTTCCAATCCCCCTCCTGGTGTATAAATAGACGCACTCTTCGTCTCATCCTCTATCTTCCTCAGCGCCTCCCCTCAAGCGAAAACCATTTGACGTAGTAGGTTCCACCGGCGATCGTTCCTCCAGGCGGACATGGCTCCACCAGCGAAGCGGTCTGCTGCCCTCTTGTAGGTTCCATTTCCTTTCACGTAATTCTGATCCGTTTCTGGATTCCTCGTGATTTCGTATTTCTTAGATCCTTTTCAGAATTCCTGGTGCTTTCATCTTTCTTAGATCCGTTTCTGATTTCCTTGTGATTTCATATTTCTTAGATCCATTTTGCCTTTTAGATTAACATCAACTTCCTATCATGCAACTATCTACAGGGCACATGAAGCCGACCATACGATCATCTTCACCGCTCTGGCGAAGAGGGTTGACATCCTAGAAGCTGAGCTTGAGAAGGCCTTGAAGCTCGCCTACGACAATCTCAAGAAGGCTCGCTATGCCAGGTTGAAGTAGGTGGCACTGGGCGAAGCTTCCCTCGTAGCGTATCGGAAGTTGATGGATGATATGTCCAAGATGAGGGCCAGCAACCTCGGACTGACCTAGCAAGTTGGGGAACTGAAGATCGGTTTAGCCCTGCCAGAGCAGAAAACTCCGATCGCTCTCCTCGCAGTTCTGAATCCCCAGGCAAGGGAGGATCCAGTGCCATCGGAGGATCCAGTCCCGACGGAGGATTGAGTGCCATCGGAGGAGCTGTCGGCCCCCTACTGATGCCCCTTTAGCCCCCTACTGCTGCCCCCGTGCTTCTGATGTCCTGTTTAGATCGACAATCTCGTTGCTTGTATTGTGTGGTTTCTACAAATATGTAGACTATGTTTATTTCCAACTACTATGTTTATTTTCTCATTGGTTGTATCTCGTTGGATATATTCGACTAATCTGCGATGTTGTCGTGGAACGAAACTCGCCTCCAACTGGGCCTATTGGGCCGGGAACAAAAATCCGCGACAGAACATATAAGAAACGTCGAGATGGACCGCGTCCTTCGAGAGAAATTGCCACTTTTCAGCCATCCGCGACGGAAACCGCGCGACGTTATCAAAACGTTCCGGATCGCGTGGAATTTGGTAGTAGAGGAAGCTATGATGAGCACATCAGCAGTTTTCTCTTAGAAAGAAACCAAGGTTGAATCGACCCGTAGGAAAAAGAAATCACTTCTAAAGGTTGATGCAGCTGATATTGCCAGGGCGCACTACTGGTTCAGCAGCAACGTGGAACCTACACAACACAATCAAATCACTTTGCCCCAACGAAACAGCAAGGTTGTCAATCTCACCGGTCTTGCTGAAAACAAAGAGTTTATACGTATGGTGTGGAAAACAGTAGGAAAACAATGTGAAAACAATAGTAGCAGTGTGATTGCAGTGGTTATATTATTAGTATGAAGAAAATGTACAAGTGTCCACAGTTCACTAGTGGTGTCTCTCCATAGAAGATAAATAACATGTGTGGTGAATAAATTACAGCTTAGCAATTGACATGTATTAAAACATGCATGACATGATGATTACTATGTGATTCATGCGGGCATTACAACAAAACTCATAGACCATTATCCAACTGCATCTATGACTAATAATCCACCCTCAGAATGTCATCCGAGAAATCTTTGGGTATTAAGTTGCAAGCAACAGATAATTGTATTAAGAAAAGTGTGTAATGTAAACAATGTAAACATCGTTGTTTTCTCTCTAATGGAAACAACACATCCCCCATTCGTAACGTTTCTGTCACTCGAGAACAAATGCAAGGGAGGCATGAACTGACCATCGAGCATAAATACTCCCTCTTGGAGTCACTAGCATCTACTTGGCGAGAGAATAATAATAACAGAGAGCATGCAAGCTCATAAGTAACATACACATGAATAAAACTTGATAGATTGATAATCAAGAGACATAGCATTCAATATTCTTTTGATCCCAGCAATCACAACATGTAGCATTACAATAAGATGATCTTGGTCTTGTAGGAAAGCTCACAAGATCTAAACATTAGGCGTAAAGAGGAGAGAACAACCATCTAACTAGTGCTATGGACCCGTAGTCCAAGGATGAACTACTCACGCATCATTCCAGAGGCGGGCATGGTGGTGTAGAGCCGTCCGGTGATGTTTTCCCTTCTCTGCATGGTGCTGGGGAGAGCTCCAGAATCCTACCAAAGTAGGGTTGACGATGACGGGGGCCTCAGGTGTGTTTTTCGTGGAAAAGGTTCTGTTTTTAGGGTTAACCTACCAATAGGTAGAAATACACGAGAGAGCATCGTCGATGGGTGTCAAGGGGGGCCCACACCACCCCTGGGCGCGACCAAGGGAAGCATGCCGCCCTATGGTGTGGGGCCCCTGTGGCCCCCCTCTGGGTGTCCTCCGGACTCCGTGTGCGCGACAGATTTCTAAGACCTCCGTGCTTCGAATCGTCCAATTCTGAGAATACTTCCAGAACAGCTTTTCTGAAAGTAAAAAACAGTGGTAAACAGGAACTGGCTCTGTGGCATCGTGTCTATAGGATAGTCCCAGAAAATCGATAAAATGGCATAAAGTGTATAGAAAACATGTAGCATATAGCATGAAAACAACATGGAACCTCAGAAATTATGGATACATTAATGACGGATAAACATCCACAGGCTTTGTTCCTACTCGTCCTCGAGTAGGAAAACGACAAAAACAAATCATTTCTCACGTGACATGCTACCAACATAAACTTGATCATCAAAATTGTAAAAGCATATGTAAGCTGATATCATAGTACTTTAAACACACACATGGTAGTTATAATTCTAACTATGAAACTTAGAAGTCACTTTGCATCATGAAAAGTAACACAAATATATGATCATGAATAATAATGCATCTGAAAGTTATATGTGTGTTTCGAGCATCAAGAAAACATAGCAAAGTGATATTTTGTTTGTCCTTAAGAGTGGGGCAAAACATAAATGCTAGGACACTTCAAACTTTAAGTGGATGACTAGAAAAAATAATTTGAGAGCAAGTAATAACATGGTATGAATCAATCAATAATAGTTTTGGGACAAATGCACATTAAACTCAGAATGACAACTATGCTCACTCAACTGTGCATAAAGTTAGAAGATGGAGACTCAACATAAAAGTAAAGGCAATGCCCTTCGCAGAGGGAAGTAGAGATTATTCATGTGCTAGAGCTTTTTATTTTGTTAAACAGAGGTATTGCAAACATTTTTAAGAGAGGTGTATGATTATTTCAACGAATGGTAAACAAAAATATAGTACGTCACAAGCCAATTAGACTTCACAAGAGAGGCTCCCATAGAAGGACGCAAATGGGTAGATGGACATCCCTCTTTCTCTTTTATTTACACAATTATACTTTGACTGATAAATCAGGGGCAAAAATAGTGAAGAGAATTTGTTGTAATTAATTTTGGGGCTGGGCACCACGCTGCCTGCTCTTCTAGCAATTGGATAAGCGGATGAAGCCACTAGTCCAGGTGTGTGAATTCCAATCAACAAGTGAGATAAAGATTCTCTATTCACGTCCTCATGAGCTAAAACAGGAGCACAAAACTGGAGTAATTTTGAAGGTTTTAAAGGTAACACATGAGCAATTTACTTTGGAGTGGCGATTAAATACCACATGTATGTAGGTACGGTGGACACTTTTGTCATACTTTGATTTTTGGGAGTTGGATGCATAAGTAGAGCTCATACTCAATACAGGTAGAGGCTAGAAAAGACTGGGAGCGACAAACCAAGAGAGCAGAGTGGCCATAATCATGCATAGCGACAGAAACATTATTAATCAAAGCATAAATAGTATTACAAGTCAAAAAACTAAATGATCATCCAGGATATAAGTCACTTGTTTCTAGTCATAAACATGGTGTAAGCATGCGCCAAGTCAACCAAATAAAGCATTCAAAGGAGAACACCACAAAATTATGCTTCAATGTGATAAAAACAACTCATGATTCTTTTAATGGCACATTAACCACTCTCAGCTATTTGAAACAAGTCATGTCACAAAAATAACTACTAGTCATAGAATTATAATAACATCTAACATGACATGAAAAAGTCTAGCCACGGTCTATACAAGCTTCTTTTTGCATCGTTATAATTTCTACCACATGTAGCATTTTGTTTTTCCATCAAGCACCATTCAATATATATTTTAACACAAAATTTCCAAATGATATAGAAATGAAACAAGAGAGTACTAATACTACTCTACTAGAACTAACAGCTCTGAATAAGAGATGCATGAAAAACAGGAGCTAAAATGATTGTGGCAGCTAGAAGAAAAACGAAGATTACGAGCAAAATAAGTATTCATATGAAAAAGCGGAGTGTGTCTCTCTCCCACAAAAGAATGCTAGGTTCCAAATATATTTATTGCCGAAAGGAAAAGAAAATAAAACAAGATGAAAAATAAAATACGCTCCAAGTAAAATTCATATGATGTGACCGAATAAAAATATAGTTTCACTAGAAGTGACATCATAATTTGTTGATGAAGAACGGGATGCCTTGGGCATCCCATAAGATTATACTCTTGAGTCTTCTTAGAATTTTCTGGAATGAACCACGGGGGCATCCCCAAGCTTTGGCTTTACATTCTTCTTGATCAAATTATATCACCCTCTTCTCTTGACATTTGGAAACTTCCTTCACACCACACTCAAAGTAATTCGCATTAGAGGGTTAGTGCACGTCAAAAATTCATGTGTTATGCATGGGCACAAGTTTTATTGATACTTTTAAACGCTAGCTCCACCCATTGATGTTTCGTGAAGCAAATAAATCCACTCGACATAGTAAAAGAGCGAATGCAAGTAAAATGGCAGAATCTGCCAAAACCAAAACAATCTATAATGACGCATTTTTTGGGGCACTTAAGTTGAATATAAAAACATAAATAACGAAAAAGTTTCGGAATTATATTAGGAATAAGAACAAGATGTTTCAGCTCGTTTTGATCTTTCTGTGAATTATACGTGTTTTTACGGTGGACATCAGAAATATGTTTCCTGCGCAGAAATCCAAAACTAACACCAACTTTCGCTAGAAACTTTACTTCGCACAACTAATACATGAAAATAAAGATACAAAGGAGTTTCTACATAAGTATACAACACCTTGACTCAAAGAAAATAGAGAAAAACAAAGCAAAAATAAAAACATGGGTTATCTGCCAAGAAGTGCATTTCTTTAACGCCTTTTAGCTAGGCATAGGAAGAGAAAATCAAGTCTTTTCAAGTGAAGAAGCATCCAAATTGCAATTTTTTCAAATAATAGAATCAAAACGCAACTTTATTATTTTCCTAGGAATAGTGTTCCATACCTTTGTTGAGTGGGAATTTATATTTAATATTCCCCTCTTTCAAATCAATAACAGCACCAACGGTTCTAAGAAAAGATATTCCCAAACAATAGGACAAGAAACATTGCATTCAATATTCATAACAACAAAATCAAAGGGGACAAGGTTAATATTAACCCTAAGAAGAACACAATCAAGTCTCCACAAAAGTTTCTTTCTAGAATTATCAGCAAGACGAATATCCAAATAACAGTGTTCCAATGGTGGTAAATCAAGCATCTCATTAAGTTTCTTAGGCATAACAGAGATACTAGCACCAAGATCACCTAGAGAATCGCAATCAAAATCATTCACCTTAATTTTAATTATGGGATCCCAACCATCTTCTAATTTTCTAGGAATAGAGGCTTCACATTTTAATTCTTCTTCTCTAATTTGCATGAGATCATTTGTAATATGTTTTGTAAAAGCCATATTAATATTATTAGCATCAGGATTACTAGCAAGATTTTGTAGGAACATAATTACTTCAGAGAGGTTGCAATTATCAAAGTCAAGATCATTCTTATCAAAAATAATGGGACCATTGTCTCCCATACCTAGAAAAATGTCAGCACTTTTATCAGGAAACGTTTTAGTGGTTTTAGTCAATTTAAACGTTTAGCAGAAGAAGTAGAGACATTGCCAACACCAATTAATTTACCATTAATAGTAGAATTTTTACTAGCATGAGAAACTTCATTTTTACTAGTGGTGGTAATAGTACAAACATTAGTTATATTATTCTTTCTAGCTATTTCATCTTCTCTTTCCCATCAAGCATGAAATTTTGCTAACATCCTAACATTAATTGTCATCAATTCGAATTTGAATGGCATTCAAAGTTTTTATTTATTTAACATCATTAGGCATAACCTTTATTTTAAGAAGATCAACATCAAGAGCAAGGCTATCAACTTTAGAAGCAAGAAAATCAATTTTGCCAAACTTTTCCTCAACAGATTTATTAAAAGCAGTTTGTGTACTTATAAAATTCTTAAGCATGTTTTCAAGATCAGAAGGTACACTTTTATTGTTGTTGTAGGAACTACCATTAGAATTGAAATAATCATTATTATTATTATTAGAAGGATATGGCCTATAGTTGTTGCTACCAAAATTATTCCTATACGCATTGTTGTTGAAATTATTATTTTTAATGAAGTTGACATCAACATGCTCTTCTTGAGCAACCAAAGAGGACAAAGGAACATTGTTTGGATCAATAGGAGCATGGACATTCAAAATCATAGACATAACAGCATCAAGTCTATCACTCAAAGAAGAGGTTTCTTCAACATAATTTTACCTTCTTGCCTGTTGGAGCTCTCTCAATATGCCATTCAGAATAATTTACCATCATATCATAAAGAAGATTTTTTTGTTGCCCCCAAAGTCATGGACATAAAGGTCCCTCCAACAGCTGAATCCAGAAGGCTTCTCACAAAAAATTCAGTCATGTACAATGTTCAGGATATCGCTTATCATGAACTTATCGCCCAGTCCATGATAAGAGATATATCGGCTTATCGATTGATAACTCGATTCTATTGGTCAACTATTTATTGGTCATTTTTTCTTTAAAATAAAAAATCGAAAGCACTAAAACATCTAAAATATGCTATTAAAATATATCATATCAGCATTAAAACTCTAATATGATATATATAGATTATTGAATTCAATAAATCTAAAAAAAATCTATGATGGATGTCATTTATCACATGTTCCAGTGGTGGAAATCAATATATCGGCCGATTTATCGGCATATGGACCGATCAAAACCGCTTGTAAGACCGATAAAACGGCATGAATGATAAAATCCGATGATATTCATTTATCTTATCGGTCACCACCCGATAAGCGATAAATGGGCCGATAAATCCGTATATCGGATGATATTTTGAACACTAGTCCTGCATAAAAAGTTTGGATGATCATCCAAATAGTCAGTCCATGAGTTGGGAAATTCTTCACTAAAGATTTCATTCTTTCCCAAGCTTTAGCAACATGCTCATTATCAATACGCTTAAAATTAATAATGCTACTTCTTAAAGATATAATATTAGCGGGAGGATACTATTTTCCAATGAAAGCATCTTTACATTTAGTCCAAGGATCAATACTATTTTTAGGCAAAGATAGCAACTGTTCTTTAGCTCTTCCTCTCGAAGAGAAAGGAAACCATTTTAGTTTAATAATATCTCCATCTACATATTTATATTTTTGCATCTCACATAGTTCAACAAAAATATTAAGATGGGAAGCAACATCATCAGTGCTAATACCAGAAAATGTCTCTCTCATAACAAGATCTAAAAGGGCGGGCTTAATTTCATAAAATTCAGCAATAGCAGAAGGTGGAGATATAGGTGTACTAATAAAATCATTGTGGTTGGTGCTAGTAAAGTCACACAACTTAGTGTTCTCAGGGGTACTCATTTTAGCAAGATTAAGAAGATGATAAAAATAACAACTAGAATAATAACTATTTTTTGTGTTTTCGATATAGAGAAGCAAACAAGACAAAATAATATAAACTAAGAAAAACAAAAACAAAGTAAATAGATTGGAAGTGAGAGACTCCCCTTGCAAAAATCCTCTTTCTCACCGACAACGGCGCCAGAAAATAGCTTGATGGTGTAGGTCTTGCACTCGTTGGGAAACCCCAAGAGGAAGGTATGATAAGCACAACCAAAGTTTTCCCTTAGAAAGAAACCAAGGTTGAATCGACCAGTAGGAGAATGAAATCACTTATGAAGGTAGATGCAGCTGATATTGGCAGGGCGCACTACCGGTTCAGCAACAACGTGGAACCTACACAACACAATCAAATCACTTTGCTCCAATGAAGCTGTGAGGTTGTCAATCTCACCGGTTTTGCTGAAAACAAAGAGGTTAAACGTATAGTGTGGAAAACAGTAGGAAACAATGTGAAAACAGTAGTAGCAGTGTGAAAACAGTGATTGCAGTGGTTGTATTATGATTATGACGAAAATGGACCGGGGTCCACAGTTCACTAGTGGTGTCTCTCCATAGAAGATAAATAACATGCGTGGTGAACAAATCACAGCTGGGAAATTGAAAGATATTAAAACATGCACGACATGATGATTACTATGTAATTCATGCGTGTAACACCCGGGGGATTTCCCCCCAAATAGGATTTTTTTTGCATTGCATCCTGCATCATTTGCACCTTTGTTTGCAAAACCAATTCAAAAACAAAAAAAATTCAAATCAATTTAAAATTTTCAAACAATGCACTTGCTTCAAACTCAAATTGTTTTCAACCAAATTGTTTTCGAATTAATGCTTGGTTAAATAAATCACCTTTTATTAAAACCCTAAATTGAGTTTCAAATTCAAATTCAAACAGCAAATAAATATTTGAAATTTTGAAAACCAAACTTGGTGCACTTGGGCATTTGAAGTGGTTCATCTATTTAAAATTAAGTTCATGTTTTCAACCATAAAAATCCTTTTCTTTCCTACCTTTTCTATTTCAAAGGAAAAAAATAGTAATAAAATAAAAAATAAAACAAAGGGGGAGGCAGGCCAGCCCAAAAAGGGCCAGCCCACCTACAACCCCACTCGATCCAGCCCAACCCCCTGGTACCCCTTCTTCTTCGTACGGAACAGGGGGCAGGAAGGGGATTTGCAGTCGAGCTCCCCCCTATGTGCACCTCACCTGCATTCCCCCTCCCCTTATCTATTCCCCCGAGGCTCCCCTCCAAACCCTAGAACCTCTCCTCGCCATCTCCTCCATCCGCGGCCATCACCTTCCTCCCTCCTCTGTTTTATTTTCGTTCTCTGAACTTTATGTATCGAGAGAGGGAGCAGCAGAGGGCACGTGCGAGAGCTGCACCGCTGCCTCGCTATGGTCTCTGTTGAGCCAAGAGGACAGAGGGAATGGAAACAGGGCCATGCCCTCTACGTCTTGCTCCCCTCGGCCTGACCTGGGAGGTTCCAGGGGCCGCGCGATCTTCACCGCCGTCCGCCACCAGCTGCCCGAAGTTTTCCTCGCCGTCTTCGTCAGGCAGCGACGACACCCTCGCCATCCCTGCGTCGCCAACCCCCGCGGTGAGCTCGCCTCCGCCCTCGGGCCCCTCTCCCGTGCCTCTCCTCCTTGCTCTGTGAACCGCCATCGAGCAGTAGTGCCGCCGGCGGTCGCTCCTCTGTCCCTGATCACTCCGCCCGTGCCGTGTCTAGTTCAGGAACTGAACTGTCCGTTTCAGTTAAATACCGCAACTTTTCTTGTCATCTAGGTTCAGACCTGGAGCCTAACACCAAACGCAGCAATAGCCTAGTGGCTCTGTTCCCTGTATCTCAGCGAGAGATCAAGGGTTCGAATCCCCCCCCCCCCCCGAGGCGCAAAGCCACCCCTTTTTCCTCCTTTTTCTTTTATTTTCCGAAATCCAGAAAAACAGATCTGAGCCTTTAATTGTAAAATCAATAACAAATTGAATATTGCTCCAATTTCAATGATTAAAGTTTCTGTGGTTTCAGAATCTTGTGCTCTTTCCATTAGTCACAAAGTTGCAACATGTTTCTGTAATACATTTTGCACTAAATAATTAAATACAGAAAATGCAATAAAAATTGGAAACTTTGGAAAATCATAACTTGAGTTCTGTTCACCCAATTTGAGCAAACTTTGGCTCTAAAAATTTGTCTTAACAAACTCTACGCATTGGTATTTTATTTGGTCACAATTGAATTAAATTTGAACATGTTTCCCTCTGTTTACTAAAAAGGGCAGAATAAAAATGGTTATGGAAAAATGCATAATAAATTCAGTAGTGATCCAAAAATTATGTTTGATAGCTCAAAATGTTCAGTGAAACATTTGCTACATGTTTTCAACCTTTTCAATACATTTTTGTTTACTGTTTTTCCTAATTAAAAGTGGTGCAATAATTCAATGCTTTAATTAAACCTTTTAAATTGCAAAATTCATAACTTGGGCAATTCAAATCCAATTCCAACATGTAAAATATGTTTTCCATGCAGAATTGAATAAGATTTCCAAATATAAACTTTGTTTTCTATTTTGAATAAATTAAATTGCTGAAAACAACTATTTCTTAATTAATGCATTTAAAATTGTCAATTTAATAACTTGCTCATCTAAAATCCAAATTCAACAAATGAAATATGTATTCCATCTAAAATTTTGTGTTCTTTCCAGATATAAATTTTGTTATCTGTTTTGAACATTTAAAATTGGTGAAAACAACAAATGTTTGTTTAAATCATTTAAAATGCCAAAGTTCATAACTTAATAAATAAAATTCCAAACTTGGTAAACAACATTCCAAACTGAAGCTATTGTTGTTTTCTTATTGTTTTCATCATCCATGCATCATTCTAATCAACTTTCACATGATGGTTATTTGTAGATCATTTAATTCAACATTAATTCATGGGCTTTTCCAGATGCAATCCAAATTGCATATGGGCCCATTTAAATATGTTTACCATGTCAACTAGTTTATCTTTGATGCATCCTTAAACTTGGGATGCATCCATGTCCTGATCATGCTGGATCTTTTGCCCTAGAAGTAATTGTTGCATCCGGTGTTTGTTCTAGTTCGTTGCTTCTTCACGGATAGGACGTTGAGATGATGTGAGCAACGACAAGTTCTTCGGATGTACCTCTACTTGCTGGATCTCAGGCAGGTATACTCACTTGCTGCCTATGGCTGCCTTTCATCACTTATTACCGATTCTTTCTGTTGTCCTTATGCTAGCCTTATGATTCGATGCTTGTGTCTCGATCCTATCATATGTTCACCTTGCAACCATGATATAGCCTTCCTTCCACTTCCTATTAACTGTTGTTTGTTTACCTTGTTGGCCCTCGTGTCGTAGCTGCATGCTTAGTGTTGTTTGCGCTCAAGTCTTGTTGTCCGTCTTATCACCTGTTTAGTCGATAGTTGGGTTTCAATTCAATCAACAACATGTTAATGTTTTGGGTAATATTAATTTGATGATAAGGCACCGGCAGGAGGCCCGGCGTGGTTTTGAGGCCTGCTAGTGTCGAACTTAATTAGGAAAAGGGTCTTGTCCTCCGATCCATGATGAGCGCACTAACCGCATGTGGGAAGCGAGTATGGGCACCCCCCGCAATTCTGATTCGATTCGCATCTCGTCCAAATCGCCACACTTAGTTCGGGCTTTCCATTTGATGCATGCATATGCAGGTGCGAGCCCTTGGCGCCAGGGTGGAACTTTTGTAGTCGGCATTTAGGGCGGCGTGGTCTTAGAGTGCTATGAGGGTCCCCCCTTTTCTTCGTGGGGGATCGATTAGCCGTGCACGCACAGCACGTGGTTCTTTGGGCTTGATGCGAAGAAGAGTTGGGGTTGTGTTGAGTGACTCGCTTGGTGGGTTTGCTCCCCACCTGGCGGGTCATTCTTACGTGTACGGCCAAAACCGTGCATCCCTGCAGGGTTAAATCTTCTCGAGAAGCCGTGTTGTCCGCGGTTATGGATGACTTGGTGAAAGTGCTGGCTAACAAGTACTCAGACAACTTACACCTAATGATAATAACTTGACTAGTAATATAGTATTACCTTCACCATAAAAATGAATGTCACCTTAACCAATCATGTGAGTTTTCCTTGGGTTGCTTCCTTAGTAGGGGGCAACACTGGATGGGTATTGTTTGGTGAGTAGTTATAGTTGGTTCTGATACGCTATCTTATCCCCTTTCTTTTAGCCGGATGTTGTAGCGCGTCTCTGTAGTTAGTTAGTGCAGCCCACTGCCGCTTCGTTGCAATAATCCCTTCCTTTCCGTTGTACCCAAAGTATTTGTATCTTGTGATGATTGGTTACGCTGGTATCTTGTGAGTATGGTTTATCCACTTGCCAGTACTTAACCGTACTGACCCACGAATCCTTTTCGTGGCTGCATATTCCACGTTGCAGTCAGCAGGTTTGAAGTCTGATGACATTAGCTTGGGAATCCCTCCGGCTTGGTCTGGGCAGGGATTGGACGCCATCGGTTATCTTCAGGACTCTTAGTCCAATTTGTATCTTGTCCGTAGTCGGGCACTATGTTGTTTCTTCCGCTGTTATTTGGATCTTTGTATTGTATCAGTTGTATCCTTGGCTCGTTTGAGTCGTCTTGTATATATCTCTTCTCTTGTTGTTGCGGAATATTCGTGAACTGTTGTAATGTTATCACAAGTGGCAACCTGGAATCGGTTATTATGTGGATTTTGGCGGGAATGCTGAAATCTGCATAGTGCCCGATCCCGGGGCGTCACAATGCGGGCATTACAAGAAAACTCATAAAGCGTTATCCAACTGCATTTATGACTAATAATCCACCCTTAGAATGTCATCCAAGCAATCCTTGCATATTAAGTTGCAAGCAACAAATAATCGCATTAAGCAAAGTGTGTAATGTAAACAATGTAAACATCGTTGTTTTCTCCCTAATGGCAACAACACATCCCCCATTCGTTATGTTTCTGTCACTCGAGCACAAATGCAAGGTAGGCATGAACCCACTATCGACCATAAACACTCCCTCTTGGAGTCACTAGCATCAACTTGGCCAGAGCATCTACTAATAACAGAGAGCATGCAAGATAATAAATAACATACACACGAATAAAACATGATAGATTGATAATCAAGAGACATAGCGTTCAATATTCATCGGATCCTAGCAAACACACCATGTAGCATTACAATAAGATGATCTTGATCATGTAGGGCAGCTCACAACATCTAAACATGAGGCATAAAGAGGGGAGAACAACCATCTAGCTACTGCTATGGACCTATAGTCCAATCATGAACTACTCACGCATACTTCCGGAGGCGGGCATTGTAACATCCCAAGTATGAAAAACCACCCCTAGCATGTTTGTTTCTTGTTTACTTAATGTATTGCATCATGTCATCATGCTCATTTATTTGTTTGCATTTGTTTCTTATTTGTTTGCATCTGCTATCTCTGTTTTCACATTTCAAATTCAAACTTTATTCAAATGTTTATTTCATACTTGCTCTGTTACAACCTTTTAAATAAAGAGTTCAACTAAAAACAACCAAATTGTTTTCATTTTATTCCATAATGTTCACTTATTAAATTAATGGTTTTAATCAATCAATTGATTCCAAATCACTTTAAAAAATTCAAATACATTTTACAAACAGCAATCAAGTTGAAATATGAAAGTTACCAAACAATTATAATCATTTAATTAAATTAAAAATAGGGTTCACCCTATTAAAAAGTTTTTTTCATTAATATTCACTTAATATAAAAATCATCCAAATTTGTTTAAATACAAACATCAAGTCAATTGAGAATTTTGAAAATTCAAAGTTGCAAAGTGGTTGCTGTTGACCATTTTAACCCACCCAAAATTTCCCAAAATTTTCCAAATTCAAAATCCCATCTATTTCTTCCAATTCTAGTTTCAGCAAGAAAAAAAAAGCAGGAGAACAAATTTTAAAAATAAAATTTTGGCGCCAGAGGGTCGTGGGCTACGCCCAGCCCACCTTCTCCTTTTCTTCCGCGCGCAGCCCAGCCCACCGAGCCCGCGTACCGCTTCGCCCTCTTTTCTCCTTTCTTCCCGCAGTACGGCACCCCATCCGGCCGTGCCACGGCGGCACTGCCGCGAGCAGACGGCCAGGAGGGCTCCTGGAACCCTATAAAGCTAGCCTAGGCGCGCGCCGCAACCCTAGCTAGCCCTACCCCTCTCCCCTCGAGCTCCCGCCGCCGTTTTCCCTCTCTGCCACCTCCTTCCCCTCGCTCTGAACCTCACCGGAGTTCTTCCCTCTGAAAGCATGCACGCCGCCGCCGCCACCTCGTTGCTCCACCTACCCACCTAGCCCCTGGAATCAACCCACCTCGTCACCCTCTTCCGATTGCACACCGGAGCCACCCTGGAGATCAACCACAGCGTCGCCGCCGTCCACGACCTCGCCGCTGTCGCCGTCGAGCTCGAGCCTCTGCAACGATTACTTCCGCGGTGAGCTCACCGTGCCCTTCCTCCCCTCTGTCCTCCAGCACGCGCACGTACTCAACGCATCACTGCACCAGATCCCAGCGGCAGGCACGAGCACAGCACCACCGCTCGCCGCCGGCGTCATCTCTGTCACGGTTCAGTCGCGAGCGCGCGTTGAAAGTTCAGTTAACCACAACACTGAACAATAACCTCACTGCATCTCTGTTCTGTCAACGAACTGAAATTCACCATAGTGGCAGCAGCGCTAGCGAGCGCGCAGCGAGGTCCCGAGTTTGAGCCGTGGTTCTGTGGAATAAACCCACACTTTTTCGCGCACGGCTGACAAGCAGGTCCCACTCGCCAGTGGCCCTTGCTGCCACGCCAGCCCGCGCGCATGCCACGCTGGCCCCAGGCCCACGGGCAGTGACTGGGGTTAGAGTACTGCGCGGTAATAAAAGTTTTTCCAGCACGTTTCTTTTAAAAACAGGTCCTTTTATTTCACAGATTGGTCCCTAAAACTAAAACTTGAATAACTTTTAAACTACAACTCCAAATAATAAAATCTAAATATGTTTGTTGATCTAAATTAACTTGTCTATCTATTTAAACCAATTGTGTACTGTTTTGAATTTTACAAATGCAATTTCAAAATTTGAATTCAAATAATTCAATTGTAATTTGCTAAATTGCATAACTAAATCATAATAAACCCAAATCATGCAAATAAAATATGTTTTCCATACCATTTTGAACCACCAATTCAAATCTAAATTTTGTTTCATGGTTTGAATAATTTAAATTGCCTAAATAATTTAAACCTTGTTTAAATCATTTAAATTTGATAAAATCATAACTTGCTCAAATTAAATTATTTTTGAACATGCAAAATATGTTTTCAAACTAGAAAAACATAAACTTTTCAAATATGAATTTGAATTTATGTTTTGAACAAATAAAATCCAAATAAAATTCATGCTTGTTTTAAATTCATTTAAAACTTTTTTAATTTTGTCTAATTCATAATAAATTCATCCTAGTTCCTTTTTCAATAATGGAAACATGTAATCCACCTAAAATTGTGTGTTCTTTTCAAATATGAATTTTGTTATTTGTTTTGAACAATTTAAATGGCTGAAAACAACAAATACTTGTGTGTCACCTTTAAGGAACCAAAAATTCCTTAACTTAATAAATAAATTTCTAAATTGGTAAACCTTATTTCTTTTTGATTCCCTTGTTGTTATTTTGTTGTTTTTCCTCATCCATGCATCATGCTAATTCACTTACACCTGTTGGTTAGTTGGAAAACAATTGTTTCAACCATAATTAATGGACCTTTTCCATATGCAATCAAATTGCATATGGGTCCATTTAAATTGTGCTACCTTGTCAACTAGGTTATTTTGATGCATCCCTTAACTTGACATGCATCATCCCATGCTTGTGCACTATGCCATGATATTGATTGGTTATCTTTTGTATTGTTTGTTTGCTTCTTCTCGGTTAGACGACGACGCTGAGACAGACGATACTTACAGCACCCCTTCTGAGGATCTAGCTCAGTACCAGGCTGCTGGGTTTGCAGGCAAGTTATCACTCACATGAACCACTGTGTTCCTTTCAACATTGGTTACCGATACTTTCCGTTGCCTATTTTGCTAGCCATATGTATCGTTGTTTCTGTTACGAACCTACCACATGATACCCTGAACCATGATATTGCCTCACCGCCACTCCTACCACCCCATTGTTTGAGCCCGTGTCTTACTAGCATTGCTTAGGGTTGTTTTTGCTCGAGTCTGTTACCCGTTACTTTCTGTTATCTTATTTCTGTTATATTCTAGGGCTCGATGTTAAAACAACAACCTGTTAATCTTGGGTAATAATAATTTTGCTGATGAGGCACCGGCAGGAGGCCCGGCGTGGTTTTGAGGCCTGCTAGTGTCGACCCTAATAGGAAAAGGGTCTTGTCTACTGATCCATGATGAGCGCACTATCCGCATGTGGGAAGCGTGTATGGGCGCCCCCTCAATTTGATTCGATTCGCATCTCGTCCAAATCGCCACACTTAGTTCGGGCTTTCCATTTGATGCACTCATATGCAGGTACGAACCCGAGGCCAGGGTGGAACTTTTGTAGTTGGCATTTAGGGCGGCGTGGTCTTAGAGTGCTATGAGGGTCCCCTTTTCTTCGTGGGGCTTGATTAGCCGCGCATGCACAGCACGTGGTGCTTTGGGCTTGATGCGAAGAAGAGTTGAGTTGTGTAGAGTGCCCCGCTTGGTGGAAGTGCATTTCCATCCTGGCGGGATATTCTTACGTGTACGGCTAAATTAGTGCACCCCTGTAGGGATAAATCTTCTCGAGAAGCCGTGTTTTCCGCGGTTATGGTTGACTTGGTGAAAGTACTGGCTAACAAGTACTCAGAACAACTTACACCTAACTAATGATAACTTGACTAGTAATAGTCTTATTGCCACAATAACTTGATCCATCATTAATCCAACTGTGTGAGTCATCCTCGGATTGCTTCTTTGGATAAGGGGCGAGATCCAGGATGGGTTTGTTTGGTGGTTAGTTGTAGTGGTTACGATACGCTATCTTATCCCCTTTCTGATAGCCGGAAGTTGTAGTAAGTTCTGTAGATGGTTATAGCAGCCAGTTGCAGCATCTTTCATATCCTCTTTCTTCCGTTGAACCCAAGGCATCTGTGCTTGGTGTTGACGGGCTACACTTTGGTGAACTGTGAGTGTTGCTTGCCAGTACGTTGTTGTACTGACCCCTTTGGGGCTGTGGTTTCCGCAGACTACGATTACGAGGATCCAGGTGACGGCTACTACATGGAGTTTGACGAGGCTGCCGACGAGTAGATAGCGGACCCGGGCAGGATCCGAGACTACGTGGATGGGCTCCGTCTTCCTTTCATTTGCCGGCTTATTAAGCCTATTTGGATTTGTCTGTACTCAGACCCCTTTGAATGCTTCCGCTGAGTTGTAATGATGTTATGTTGGGACATGTGTCCTCTGGATGATTGTATTTGCTATTCTCTGCCCTAGTGAGGGCCAGTTGCAACTTATTTCAATCTTTAGTGTCTTAGAGATATGTTGTGTTATCATCTTGTTCAACGCCGTTGACGTACCATGTGTGTATGGTATGAAGTACGTCAATGGTAGTGTCCTGATTTCTATGGGATAGTTTACATCGACGGTGAATAGTAAAGATTGGTTGTCACACATAAGTGTTGGCCTACTCGTAAGAGATGCGGGTGCCGGTAAGCCCCGTAATCCAATCAAAATACTGTTCAGTTCGTACGGTGAGTATCCTCTAGAAGACCGGGTGCGACAAATGGTATCAGAGCCTGTCTGCCTGTAGGATCCCTTTTACTGGTCGCAGTTGAGTCTAGAAACTATTTTTGTAGCTATATAGGGAAAATGAAACGTGAGAGTAGGAATTCTTCCATGTTTCTTCTTTCCCCACCCACCCACCCTTTTCTGGTAAGGAAGTGCAACGTTGTTTTCTCTTCTTACCTAAACTTTCAAGTTAGGTTTTCATGAATCCTGGTTTCTCTAGGATAGTTATATCTACTAGACCATAGGAATGGAGGTGGTTGTGACATGATTTATCATGTTGCCTACTCACGATTGAGAACGGAGGCATGTAAGCCCCGGAAGCAAATCCTCTATTCCTTAAGCAGTAGATATTGATCCTTTAGAAGCCCGGATGGGTTCTTCCGTAGTACCTCAGGAGTTTTGGTCTCGAGTTTCCCGTTGTTGCTTCGATATCTTGTTCTTCTCAACATCATTTTCGTCCGTTGAACCTTGTTACTGTTTTCCGCTTCAGTTCTCTACCGGCGTATAATCAAAACTTCCCCCCAATCATCTGCAGATGGATCTCAGGTTCTACCCGCAGGTGGTTCGGATGACTCGCTGTGAGAGCACCGCCGGTTATCCGGAGATGCTAAGAGACATGGTCACGTATCTGGGGTTCCATTGGGCACCAGAGTACCAGGTCTACGAGCAGCAGCGAGAGTTTGACCAGACCTACTACCAGGCTATCGTCTACATTCTGTCAGATGATGGCATGAGCGTCGTCCACCGCTACGAGGCAGTAGGTTCCACAGTGGATATGGCCGTGCAGCAGGCAGCCTATGTGAGTCTCACCGTCCTTCGTGCAGACTACTGGGGGTTTGACGATTCCATATATCGCCACATCCCCCGTGGTTACATCACTTCGAAGGGAGCTCACTTCACTCTCTACGACAACTTGGATGTTTATGAGCATGATAGCTCCAGGCTGCACACCACCGCTCGGTTTGTGAGGCACAGTGACGCAGTTGCCACCACACTTTCTCAGGAGTTGGCTTCAGTCAGGGAGCAGCTCTACCTCGCGTTGACTCGTTTGGCGACATACACCACAGACTTTGTTGGAGATGAGCGCTTTGCACGTTTCCAGCAGCCAGTTGGTCGTACTCTGCCAGATGCCGGAGGTTACGAGCCTATCAGAGGTCCACTACTCCACCTCGGTGCTGTTTACACTGGGATTCCTCGCTTTGGAGCATAGGGAGCCGATGCTATGTACTTCACCACACCGAGAGTCGCTCTCAGAGCAGTTCCGATCTACGTGGATCGTCGTTCTACCTACTTTCGTGGGCCTCCTCCTCACCGTACCTCTCGCCGTACTCCTAGACGCCGTCCTGCGTGATGAGCATGGGAGTACCGATGTATCTGTTTCTAGCTATGTTTAGTTATCCTTTGGCATTCGAACCATTTATGGTGTGTTGGATATTCTGATGTATTTGAACATGTGATGATGTACCTGTTGGTTATCTCTTCATGCGTCGGAATAATCTATCTTTCGGTTACCAAGTCTATCCTTTTCTGTTGTTGTGCTAAAATGCTTTTCCGTTCAGGATGCCGCCAACCAGGAACACCCCGCCTGAGCCACCTCCGATCACGGAGCTGTTGACTCAGATGACTCAGGTCGTGACGCAGATGGCCCAGTTCCAGGCAAATCAGCACAACAACCAGAATGCTCCAGGAGTCAGTATCAAGGAGTTTCTGAGTCTGGGGCCGAGAGCTTTCATGGCAACACGCGAGCCTCTGGATGCTGATGACTAGATCCGTGAGATGGCCAGGGCTCTGGACATTGCTCACGTTGCTGAGGAAGACAAAGTCAAGTATGCTTCCTATCTGCTGAAGGGTCAGGCAGCTACTTGGTGGGAGAACTTCCAGACCATGAGAGCTGGCTATCCTATCACCTGGGGCTGTTTCAAGGAAGCTTTTCTGAAGCACCACATCCCAGATGGTCTCATGGAAAGGATGCGTGAAGAGTTCTGCTCTCTCAAGCAGGGCAAGCTGGACGTCATTGGCTACCAGAATGAGTTCAATCGCCTCGCTCGATATGCTGGTGATGAGGTGTCCACTGAGGCCAAGAAGATGGCAAGGTTCCGCCGAGGTTTTAACCCGGAACTCAAGTACGCACTCACCAACATCAAGTGCAAAGACTTCGAGGAGCTCGTGAACACCGCGCTCAATGAGGAAAATGGGCGCAAGGCGTTCGAAGAGTCTCGGAAGCACTCGCGTGAGGGTGGTTCCTCCTCCAACATGACCACCCCTCCGCAGAAGCGCCGCATCTGGGTGCCAAACAGTGCTGTCACTAGGGCTCCATATGCCCAAGCTTCTTCAGGCTTTGCTCCCCGCCCACCCAACCCATCTCAGATGTTTGGTCAGAGGGTTCCAATGGGGCAGCCAAGGCCAGGTCCTTCTCGTGTCGTCACTTGCTACAAGTGCAAGGAGACTGGACACTACGCCGACAAGTGCACTCAGAGGCAGCTACCTCCACCACCTCCTCGCCCCAACACCAACCAGGCAATGGTGCGCGCTCCTCCGGCTAAAGCCTTCAACTCCAACAACAGGCCTGTCGGGAGGACCGCGAGGGTGAATCATATCAAGGCCGACAAAGCTGAGGAAGCTGCTGACGTCGTTCTCGGTACATTCCCCGTAAACTCTAACCCAGCTAAAGTGTTGTTTGATACCGGAGCATCGCATTCTTTTGTGTCAAAGATCTTTGCAACAGCAATTAAGCTCCCCTTTGTTGGTTTGGGTTCCCCGCTAGTAGTAAACTCCCCTGGAGCAACTATGCAAACTTCCAAGATCAGTCATGAGAATCAGATCTTAATTGGAGGCCACATGTTCCTTGCTTCTCTCATTCTGCTTGGCAATTCTGACATTGATGTCATCCTTGGCATGGATTGGTTGAAGGCCAATAAAGCTACGATTGACTGTGCTAAGAAGTCAATAACTCTGTTCCACCCGTCTGGCCAGATAGTCTATTCTCCAAGTGAATCAAGTTATGTTCAGCTGTACACCCTGTATGCTAAACCTCTACCTCTGCTTGAGAATGTTCCGGTGGTTTGTGAGTTCCCTGACGTCTTTCCAGAAGAGTTGCCAGGGATGCCTCCGGACAGAGCAGTTGAGTTTGTGATCGAGCTTGAACCAGGTACTGCTCCAATCTCTAAGCATCCATACAAGATAGCTCCTCCTGAACTGAAATTGTTAAAGGAGCAAATTGATATGTACATGGAGAAAGGTTACATTCAGCCTAGTTCCTCCGCTTGGGGTTGCCCAACTCTGTTCGTTGCCAAGAAGGATCAAACAAAAAGACTCGTGGTTGACTATCGTCCTCTCAACGAGAAAACCATCAAAAACAAGTATCCAATTCCTCGTATCGATGATCTTTTTGATCAACTTGCTGGAGCCTCAATATTCTCAAAGTTGGACTTGAGGATGGGTTACCATCAAATAAAGATCAGAAAGGAAGATATTCCAAAAACAGCTTTCACCACTCGGTACGGTCTATATGAATACACTGTCATGTCCTTTGGTCTCACCAATGCACTGGCGACATTCTCGCGACTCATGAATTCTGTCTTCCATGAATACCTCGACAAGTTCGTTGTGGTATATCTTGATGATATTCTGGTCTACTCCAAATCCGAGGAAGAGCATGGAGAACATCTTCGTCTCACTCTCATGAAACTTCGCGAGCATCGTCTATATGCCAAGTTCTCCAAATGTGAGTTCTGGATTCCAGAAGTTGCTTATCTTGGTCATATCATCTCTTCCAAGGGCATAGCCATTGACCCAGAAAAGGTTAAGGCAATTGTTGATTGGAAACCTCCTAAGACGGTGAAGCAAGTCAGAAGTTTTCTTGGCTTGGCTAGCTATTGCCGTCGTTTCGTCCAAAACTTCTCCAAGATTGCCAAACCTCTCACTGATCTCACAAAGAAGGACAAGAAGTTCGTTTGGTCTCCACAGTGTGATGAGAGTTTCAATCTCCTCAAGACTAAACTCACTTCTACTCCAGTTCTGGTTGGCCCAGATACTACCAAACCTTTCCAGATATTCTGCGATGCATCTCTCCAAGGTCTAGGAGCAGTTCTTATGCAAGAACGTCAAGTGGTGGCCTATGCTTCACGTCAGTTGAATGCCCATGAGCAAAACTATCCCACTCATGATCTTGAGCTAGCAGCAGTTGTGTTTGCCCTCAAGAAATGGAGGCAATACTTGTTGGGTAACCGCACTGAAATCTTTTCCGATCATAAGAGTCTGAAATATATCTTCACTCAACCAGATCTAAACCTCAGGCAAAGGAGATGGATTGAAAAGATTAAAGACTTTGATCTCACGATTTCTTACACTCCAGGCAAGGCTAATGTTATGGCCGATGCTCTCAGTCGCAAATCCTATTGCAATAATCTCATGATCATGGAAAGCCAACCTCCACTTCATGAAGAATTCCAGAAGCTAAACCTTGGTCTTGTTCCTCAAGGTTATCTTGCTAGCTTGACAGCCAGTCCAACTCTCGAGGATAAGATTCGTTCTGAACAACTTCGTGATGCTGAAATCAAGAAGATGGTAGAGCACATCAAAGAAGGCAAGGATAAATTCAAATCCTTCTCAATTGATGACAAGGGAACTGTGTTCTTCGAAGGACGCATTGCAGTTCCTAAGATTTAAATTCTCAAAGATGTCATTCTCAAGGAGGCTCATGAAACTCCTCTCTCCATCCACCCTGGAAGTACAAAGATGTACCAGGATCTCAAGACTCTGTATTGGTGGCCTGGCATGAAACGTGAAATTGCTCAATACGTTTCTGAATGCGACGTTTGTCAACGTGTTAAGGCAGTCCATCAGAAAACAGCCGGTCTACTCCAACCTCTGAAAATTCCTGAGTGGAAGTGGGACATGATTGAAATGGACTTCATCACTGGTTTTCCAAAGTCCAAGAAGGGCAACGATGCAATCTTCGTTGTTATTGATCGTCTCACTAAATTAGCTCACTTCTTTGCTGTCAAGGAAACTATCTCAGCTAGCCAGTTAGCAGAACTCTACACAGCAAAGATTGTTCCTCTTCATGGTGTTCCATTGGAAATAAGCTCAGACCGTGGAAGTATCTTCACTTCCCATTTCTGGAAGAGTTTTCAAGAAGCATTGGGCACTAAACTTCTGTTCAGCACAGCTTATCACCCTCAGTCTCAAGGGCAAGTCGAAAGAGTCAATCAGATTCTCGAGGATATGCTCAGAGCATGTGGTATCTCCTTTGGCATGAAATGGGAGGATTGCCTTCCATATGCTGAATTCTCCTACAACAACAGCTACCAGGCAAGCCTAGGCATAGCACCATTTGAAGCACTGTATGGCTGCAGATGCAGGAGTCCAATCAATTGGTCTGGAGCTGGTGAACGTTCACTCTTAGGCCCTGACATTGTTAAGGAAGCCGAGGAGAAAGTTCGAATCATTCGTGACAATCTCAAGATTGCTCAGTCTCGTCAGAAAAGCTACTATGACAGCAAGCACAGGGATATGATCTATGCATCTGGTGATAAGGCATATCTCCGTGTAACTCCACTCAGAGGCACTCATCGTTTCGGTGTGAAAGGAAAGCTTGCACCAAGATACATTGGTCCTTTCAACATTCTCTCAAGGCGTGCAGAAAATGCTTATCGTCTTGAACTTCAAGAAAAACTATCCAAGGTGCACGATGTGTTTCACGTGTCACAGCTCAAGAAGTGTTTCAAAGATCCAGATCGTGCAGTTGATCATGATTCCATTGAACTGCAAGATGATCTCTCTTATGAGGAGCACCCTGTTCCAATTCTCGATGAGACCGAACGTAAGACTCGCAACAAGAGCACCAAGTTCTTGAAAGTGCAGTGGTCGCATCATTCCGATAAAGAGGCAACGTGGGAGACCGAAGAGGATCTTCGCAAGAAGTATCCGGACCTTTTCCTTTCTCAGTAGGAATCTCGGGGCGCGATTCCTTCAAGGGGGGCGTTTTGTAACATCCCAAGTATGAAAAACCACCCCTAGCATGTTTGTTTCTTGTTTACATAATGTATTGCATCATGTCATCATGCTCATTTATTTGTTTGCATTTGTTTCTTATTTGTTTGCATCTGCTATCTATGTTTTCACATTTCAAATTCAAACTTTATTCAAATGTTTATTTCATACTTGCTCTGTTACAACCTTTTAAATAAAGAGTTCAACTAAAAACAACCAAATTGTTTTCATTTTATTCCATAATGTTCACTTATTAAATTAATGGTTTTAATCAATCAATTGATTCCAAATCACTTTCAAAAATTCAAATACATTTTACAAACAGCACCCAAGTTGAAATATGAAAGTTACCAAACAATTCTAATCATTTAATTAAATTAAAAATAGGGTTCACCCTATTAAAATTTTTGTTTCATTAATATTCACTTAATATAAAAATCATCCAAATTTGTTTAAATACAAACATCAAGTTAATTGAGAATTTTGAAAATTCAAAGTTGCAAAGTGGTTGTTGTTGACCATTTTAACCCACCCAAAATTTCCCAAAATTTTCCAAATTCAAAATCCCATCTATTTCTTCCAATTCTAGTTTCAGCAAGAAAAAAAAAGCAGGAGAACAAATTTTAAAAATAAAATTTTGGCGCCAGAGGGTCGTGGGCTGCGCCCAGCCCACCTTCTCCTTTTCTTCCGCGCGCAGCCCAGCCCACCGAGCCCGCGTACCGCTTCGCCCTCTTTTCTCCTTTCTTCCCGCAGTACGGCACCCCATCCGGCCGTGCCACGACGGCACTGCCGCGAGCAGACGGCCAGGAGGGCTCCTGGAACCCTATAAAGCTAGCCTAGGCGCGCGCCGCAACCCTAGCTAGCCCTACCCCTCTCCCCTCGAGCTCCCGCCGCCGTTTTCCCTCTCTGCCACCTCCTTCCCCTCGCTCTGAACCTCACCGGAGTTCTTCCCTCTGAAAGCATGCACGCCGCCGCCACCTCGTTGCTCCACCTACCCACCTAGCCCCTGGAATCAACCCACCTCGTCACCCTCTTCCGATTGCACACCGGAGCCACCCCGGAGATCAACCACAGCGTCGCCGCCGTCCACGACCTCGCCGCTGTCGCCGTCGAGCTCGAGCCTCTGCAACGATTACTTCCGCGGTGAGCTCACCGTGCCCTTCCTCCCCTCTGTCCTCCAGCACGCGCACGTACTCAACGCATCACTGCACCAGATCCGAGCGGCAGGCACGAGCACAGCACCACCGCTCGCCGCCGGCGTCATCTCTGTCACGGTTCAGTCGCGAGCGCTTTGAAAGTTCAGTTAACCACAACACTGAACAATAAGCTCACTGCATCTCTGTTCTGTCAACTAACTGAAATTCACCGTAGTGGCAGCAGCGCTAGCGAGCGCGCAGCGAGGTCCCGAGTTCGAGCCGTGGTTCTGTGGAATAAACCCACACTTTTTCGCGCACGGCTGACAAGCAGGTCCCACTCGCCAGTGGCCCTTGCTGCCAAGCCAGCCCGCGCGCATGCCACGCTGGCCCCAGGCCCACGGGCAGTAACTGGGGTTAGATTACTGCGCGGTAATAAAAGTTTTTCCAGCACGTTTCTTTTAAAAACAAGTCCTTTTATTTCACAGATTGGTCCCTAAAACTAAAACTTGAATAACTTTTAAACTATAACTCCAAATAATAAAATCTAAATATGTTTGTTGATCTAAATTAACTTGTCTATCTATTTAAACCAATTGTGTACTGTTTTGAATTTTCCAAATGCAATTTCAAAATTTGAATTCAAATAATTCAATTGTAATTTGCTAAATTGCATAACTAAATCATAATAAACCCAAATCATGCAAATAAAATATGTTTTCCATACCATTTTGAACCACCAATTAAAATCTTAATTTTGTTTCATGGTTTGAATAATTTAAATTGCCTAAATAATTTAAACCTTGTTTAAATCATTTAAATTTGATAAAATCATAACTTGCTCAAATTAAATTATTTTTGAACATGCAAAATATGTTTTCAAACTAGAAAAACATAAACTTTTCAAATATGAATTTGAATTTATGTTTTGAACAAATAAAATCCAAATAAAATTATGCTTGTTTTAAATTCATTTAAAACTTGTTTAATTTTGTCTAATTCATAATAAATTCATCCTAATTCCTTTTTCAATAATGGAAACATGTAATCCACCTAAAATTGTGTGTTTTTTTCAAATATGAATTTTGTTATTTGTTTTGAACAATTTAAATGGCTGAAAACAACAAATACTTGTGTGTCACCTTTAAGGAACCAAAAATTCCTTAACATAATAAATAAATTTCTAAATTGGTAAACCTTATTTCTTTTTGATTCCCTTGTTGTTATTTTGTTGTTTTTCCTCATCCATGCATCATGCTAATTCACTTACACCTGTTGGTTAGTTGGAAAACAATTGTTTCAACCATAATTAATGGACCTTTTCCATATGCAATCAAATTGCATATGGGTCCATTTAAATTGTGCTACCTTGTCAACTAGGTTATTTTGATGCATCCCTTAACTTGACATGCATCATCCCATGCTTGTGCACTATGCCATGATATTGATTGGTTATCTTTTGTATTGTTTGTTTGCTTCTTCTCGGTTAGACGACGACGCTGAGACAGACGATACTTACAGCACCCCTTCTGAGGATCTAGCTCAGTACCAGGCTGCTGGGTTTGCAGGCAAGTTATCACTCACATGAACCACTGTGTTCCTTTCAACATTGGTTACCGATACTTTCCGTTGCCTATTTTGCTAGCCATATGTATCGTTGTTTCTGTTACGAACCTACCACATGATACCCTGAACCATGATATTGCCTCACCGCCACTCCTACCACCCCATTGTTTGAGCCCGTGTCTTACTAGCATTGCTTAGGGTTGTTTTTGCTCGAGTCTGTTACCCGTTACTTTCTGTTATCTTATTTCTGTTATATTCTGGGGCTCGATGTTAAAACAACAACCTGTTAATCTTGGGTAATAATAATTTTGCTGATGAGGCACCGGCAGGAGGCCCGGCGTGGTTTTGAGGCCTGCTAGTGTCGACCCTAATAGTGGTTTTGATCCATGATGAGCGCACTATCCGCATGTGGGAAGCGTGTATGGGCGCCCCCCTCAATTTGATTCGATTCGCATCTCGTCCAAATCGCCACACTTAGTTCGGGCTTTCCATTTGATGCACTCATATGCAGGTACGAACCCGAGGCCAGGGTGGAACTTTTGTAGTCGGCATTTAGGGCGGCGTGGTCTTAGAGTGCTATGAGGGTCCCCTTTTCTTCGTGGGGCTCGATTAGCCGCGCACGCACAGCACCTGGTGCTTTGGGCTTGATGCGAAGAAGAGTTGAGTTGTGTAGAGTGCCCCGCTTGGTGGAAGTGCATTTCCATCCTGGCGGGATATTCTTACGTGTACGGCTAAATTGGTGCACCCCTGCAGGGATAAATCTTCTCGAGAAGCCGTGTTTTCCGCGGTTATGGTTGACTTGGTGAAAGTACTGGCTAACAAGTACTCAGAACAACTTACACCTAACTAATGATAACTTGTCTAGTAATAGTCTTATTGCCACAATAACTTGATCCATCATTAATCCAACTGTGTGAGTCATCCTCGGATTGCTTCTTTGGATAAGGGGCGAGATCCAGGATGGGTTTGTTTGGTGGTTAGTTGTAGTGGTTACGATACGCTATCTTATCCCCTTTCTGATAGCCGGAAGTTGTAGTAAGTTCTGTAGATGGTTATAGCAGCCAGTTGCAGCATCTTTCATATCCCCTTTCTTCCGTTGAACCCAAGGCATCTGTGCTTGGTGTTGACGGGCTACACTTTGGTGAACTGTGAGTCTTGCTTGCCAGTACGTTGTTGTACTGACCCCTTTGGGGCTGTGGTTTCCGCAGACTACGATTACGAGGATCCAGGTGACGGCTACTACGTGGAGTTTGACGAGGCTGCCGACGAGTAGATAGCGGACCCGGGCAGGATCCGAGACTACGTGGATGGGCTCCGTCTTCCTTTCATTTGCCGGCTTCTTAAGCCTATTTGGATTTGTCTGTACTCAGACCCCTTTGCTTCCGCTGAGTTGTAATGATGTTATGTTGAGACATGTGTCCTCTGGATGATTGTATTTGCTATTCTCTGCCCTAGTGAGGGCCAGTTGCAACTTATTTCAATCTTTAGTGTCTTAGAGATATGTTGTGTTATCATCTTGTTCAACGCCGTTGACGTACCATGTGTGTATGGTATGAAGTACGTCAATGGTAGTGTCCTGATTTCTATGGGATAGTTTACATCGACGGTGAATAGTAAAGATTGGTTGTCACACATAAGTGTTGGCCTACTCGTAAGAGATGCGGGTGCCGGTAAGCCCCGTAATCCAATCAAAATATTGTTCAGTTCGTACGGTGAGTATCCTCTAGAAGTCCGGGTGCGACAGGCATGGTGATGTAGAGCTCTCCCCCATTATTTAAACTTTTTAAACATTTAAAATCGCTAGTTTTTTGCATTGTTTTGAATCCGGAAAACTTTCAATATGAAAAGTGTTTCAAATTGCATAAATAGATAATACATTTTCTGTTGTCAAAAATAATTATTCGAACTATTTAAACTAGTAACAATTTTTTAATTTTCACGTATTTGAATTACCCTTTTTGCATAGTTTTGAATTTGACAAAACTTTCAATATGAAAAGTATTTGAAATGGTATAACTAATCAAAATACATGTTTGGTTTTCAACAATAATTATTCTAACAATTCAAACTAGTAACAATTTTTGAATTTTCACATATTTGAATTGCCCCTTTTGCATTGTTTTGAATTTGAAAAAACTTTCAATATGAAAAGTAGTTGAAATTGTATAACAAATCCAAATACATTTTTGTTTTCAACAATAAATTTTCTAACTATTCAAACTAGTAACTATTTTTTTAATTTTCACATGTTTGAATTACCCTTTTTGTATTATTTTGAATTTGACAAAACTATCAATATTAAAAGTATTTGAAATTGTATAACTAATCCAAATATATTTTTGTTTTAAAAATTTATTATTGTAACTATTTAAACTAGTAACAATTTTCGAACTTGAACCCAAGAATCTTCGGAGGAGATAGCTCCAATAACTCACAAGCACTCGAAAGAAACACACCCCTGATCCAATGGCTCACAAGCGTTGAAAGAAACACACCCCTAATCCGAAGGCTCACTAGCGCTCGAAAGAAACACACGATCTGTGTGATTCTTCCTAATTGGTGGGATCCAGATGCTCCGGAGCCACTCTCCGACGAAATCCAAACCCTTTAGTTCTTGTTGGTAAAATAGGCCGGGACTAAAGGTCGGTTTCTTCCCGCCTTTGTATTACCGCCTTATTTCTTCCCACTCCACCGCATTCCCGCCTTATTTCGTCCCGCCTCTGTCTTCTCACCATTTCTCAGTATATATATGTAGGCTTGGCCGCCATTGGCATATCATATCTGCAATCTCATCATCCTCCCATGGCTTGCCGTACCCACTCTAACCTACACGGAGGCGGAGGCGCTTTCCTCCTCGAGCTACCCCTGCCCGCCCGGCTACAGCGTCCCCGCCGGCTGGAAGCGCATGGTGCCCCCATATTGTGTTTTTGTAATTAATGACAATCCTTTTGGACTAAAGTTTGCATTGAGGTATTCTTATAGATCTTGTCCATAGGAAATAGTGGAGTTCATGTGTTGAACTCTATTAGCTTCCTTGATGGCCATTGCTATATTTAAGGATTTATATGAAGAATGGTCATGGTTAGAGCTGAGCGTATTGCAAGTGTATTGAAGAAAAGGATTAGGTGATCTTCATGATTATCTTCAAGACATCATCTAATGAAGAAAGAAGCAAAGATACAAGGTTGATCAAACAAGTGATCAACACACAAAGCTACAAGTTGTACCAAGTGGGATTATAAATCTCATTGTATGGTAAGCATTTGACCATATCGCTTTCTGAACTAACCCATGATGTGTCTGGCATCCCCATGTGTGGTTAGGTATCTTTCCATGGGCATGCATCAAAAAATAAAATATTTCATATAGTCCATGGTCTATGTCGTCGTCAAGCGGTGTTCGTCATCAAGCTTGACGTGGAAGCTCATGTGAAGCATATCAAAGAAATACTATGCTTGATGCTTGCCACCCTTTTGGAGATTGGGGCCTTGTGAAGATTTTCCGAGAAGTTTCTCTCCCATAATGGTGTATGTGGGAGTTATTATCCACCATAATGGTGTATGGGGGAGCAACTTGCAAGTCTTCATTAAGCGGAGCATGTGCTAGCAAGCACGATCAACAAAGAGGATCAAACTTGAGAGAGTCAAGATCGTGATCATCTAGCTCAACTGGAATTCTGAAGGAAAAGGTATGATCTTGATATGTTTTCTATTTTACTCGTGTCGTGCCTTTTGGAGACCGGGTTATAGGATAGATAGTCGTACTATCAAGGGGTGCTCTCAAGTGAGTAACTTGTTTGAATCATTGTGGCGAGCTCAAACTTTTGCATACTTGGTATATCATCTTTCTTGGTTCTTATTTGGATTTTATCTCTTGGGTCTTTGGTGCTTTTCATGATCTTCATGACAACACAAGGTTTATCGAAAACGTTTTTGGTAAAAAAAAAACTTGTTGCGTTTTCCGTGGTGAAAATATTTCGTTCGTCTTTTAAAATGTTCCCACACGTTCCATGTGTGTTAACTTATCCATACTTTGAGGTATCAATATTTTCAATGCAATTGGATTTACCTTATTTGGATACTACTTTATGTTATCTTTCCAATGCAATTTTGGTCCATGTGGAATATCCGGTTATGATAAGAAGCTCGAAAATCGGCTAAGGACTAGAAGGTTTTTGGTTTCTGGAACCAAACGGAAATTTCCAACCGAAATATCCGGTTTGTTCCAAGACTCGAGATTTTGGCTAAGTCCCCGAACATTTTGATGCTGGAGTGTACCAGAAATTTCACCCTGAATTTCCGGTTTGGTCAACCCCATTCAAAGTTTCCAGATCTGGAGAAAAACGGCTAGTTTTTGTGGGGACCTATTTAAGGGGCTTTCTTCCTCATTGGTCCCCAAGTTTCCGAAGCACGTTTTCCCCTCTCTCTCCACCATTGTTGACCTTGGAAATATTTTCCCTCTCCCAATTCCTTCTATGATTCTTCCATATCGTTGAGGGAGAAGATAGAGGAGATATAGATCTAAAGTTCCACCAATCCAACTTTCTTCTTAGTGAGGGAAACCTAGTAGATCTTGATCTTGGAATTCTTGGTGTTTCTCCTACATTGTTCTTCCTCTCTTATTGCCCCATAAGCATTTGTTGCTTTGTTGGAATTTAAGAGTGAAGGATTTGAGCACTTGTGCTCTTGCCATTTGCATCGGTTGCATTGGTTTTCTCTCTCCATGAGGATCCGTGGAACTGAAAGTTTGTGGACTTATTACTCTCGAGTATTGGACCCTAAGTGACTTGTGGTGTTATTGGGAGCCTCCAATTCAGTTGTTGATGTGTTCCCCAAGATTGTGGTGACATCAAGAGCATCAATTAAAGTTGTGGATGTGTGTCTCGATCGAAGGTTAACAATAGTGGAAGGTGAACTAATCTATTCTGGCAAGGTTCATCGGAGAATAGAGTGAGGCCTTTATGGAGTTGAGTAGACCTTTGTGGCGATCTCACACCCCTCCAATGAGACGTACCCCCTCAAAGGGAGAAAGTCGGGAATACATTATCCTCTCTGTGTGCCTCGGTTATTTCTATAGCCGAGCTTTTTACTTATACAATTTACATTGTGATAGCCTTCGTGCTTGAGGTTATATATCTTGCTATCACCTTGTTATTTGTCTTTCTTAGCATAAGTTGTTGGTGCACCTAGTTGACCATAGATTATTTAGGTTGTGTGCTTGTTAATTTAAACACCTAGTTTATTTCTGAATTTAGCAAGCGTTAACCGAAAAAAAATTAATCGCCAATTCACCCCCCTCTAGGCGACATCGGTGTTCGTTCAGTGTGGCGCGACAGGCGGCAATCACGAACCACTACTACCACGAGCTCACGCCGGAGCAGCGGAGGGATCCCCGTTGGGATCCCGACTACCTCCCTACTTGGGAAGCCTTCTTCAGTAATCGGTGTGAGAGGGCGCTCGTCATGTACGAGGATAACGGCCCGCCTCCTTCAACGAGGTCGGTCGTCAGCTGTGGTGGGGCGGACATACTCTTCAGAACGTCATGGACTACATCAGGGCTGGTTATAACCCCCGTTTGCGCTAGCCTGACTTCCAGTCCATGGATCCTCACCCTTCGAGGTTTCAGCCTCGAGCGTCCTCCGACGACAGTGACGATGACAGAGGTGACTACGAAGACTATGAGGAGGAGTATTATAGGCCTAGGAAGGATTATGACTAAATCGGAGATCCACTATTGTCATTCATTACTGCTGGTCTAGCTACATGCACCCCGCCATTAGATTCTTATGAGTACTGTTCGTGAGTATGACTAATGTAATATTGTTATGAGTATTTTTCGTGATGTGTAATACATTTTCTGTTTTCAATAATATTTATTACATGAACTATGAAGGTTTAATACATTATACACAGTAGACTCATAATATTACATGAACCATCAAGGTTTAATACATTACGTCCCCAACTAGTGCCGCCATTGTTTTCTTTTCTTCCATAGCCAAAGAGAATCTACATTATTTATCGGGATCCTTGAGTAAGTTTTCACTGTGAAGGGAGAAATTTCATCAAAGTTATTATAATCTTCTGACATGTCTGTCTTGTCCTCTACTCCCATGAAGTTTTCTTTTCCTTGAAGGAACTGTATGGCGCTTTGGTTCACCGCATGATGTATTCATTTTCTTATCTTTTATTTTCTTTGGTTGGGTAGACATGTGCTTCACATAGAAAACCTAAGCCACATCTTTGGCTAGAACGAATGGTTTGTCTCTATACCCAAGATTGTGGAGATCCACTGTTGTCATTCCGTACTGCTGGTCTACCTTTACCCCGCCTCATGTCATCTTGACCCACTAGCACCGAAACAGAGAGACCTTAAAATTAGGTCCATAGTTAAGTTCCCATATCTTCTCTATCTAACCACAATATGTCTCCTTTTGCCCATTGTATCTCGTTGCATCGAAACAGACACCGCGGTTTTGGTTGGTGCTCTTTTTATATTGGGGGATCGTGTAAAATGTATTCCCATTTATCTCGTACCCTTGGAAAGTCAGTATAGTCGAAGATTGTGACTTGGCCAACAAGTACGGCTGATCTTGAACAGTGGTGTTATTCATGAGTTATGTCTGCAACCAGCCGCTGAAAGTCGCCATGTGTTCAATATTAATCAAGGTATCATACTGCTCCGGATTTTTGGATCGTATAATGTTTCTGTGTTCCTCGATATAAGGAGCCACCAAGGTGGACATTTGTAGAACTGTTTAGTGTGCTTTAGTGGAAGAATGTCCATCAATACATATCATTTCTCTCCTTCCTAGCATGCATTATCCACTCATTCTTCCCTCATGCCGCGATTAGGGAACACTGGCCAGGAATAAAGTAAACATAAAAATCAATGAACTCCTCTGTTCCATAACCCTTGGAGATGCTTTCTTCTGGCCTAGCACGGTTATGAACATATTTATTTAAGAATCCCATGAACCTCTCTAAGGGTAAAATATATTGTAGAAACACAGGACCGAGAATGGTAATCTCTTTGACTAGGTGAGAGGTGCGTCATAATATTGAAGAAGGATGGTGGGAACACCAACTAGAAGCCGATAAAACATTGGACCACGTCTGTCTGTAACGCTGGTATACTTTCTAGATCGATTACCTTCTAAGAAATTTCATTGAAGAATGCACATAGCTTCACAATGGGTAGTCGAACATTTTTCGATAGAATCCCCCTCAACGTAACTAGAAACAATTGCGTCATCGGCACGTGGCAATCATGAGACTTTACGTTTTGTAATTTTTTCTCTGCCACATTTCTTATTCCCTTTATATTCGACGAGAAGCCAGACGGGACCTTGATACTACTTAGTACTTCAAAAAATATTTACTTCTCTTCTTTGGTAAAAGCGTACCTGGCAGGACAACCTTGAAACCACTCAGGATTCATGTCGTCTCGTCCTTTCGTGTGTTGTTGGTCCTGCCATGCTTCAGATGTATCTTTTGACTTCCCATACAGGCCAACGAAGCCTAGCAGATTCACGCAAAGATTCTTCATCAGATGCATCACGTCGATTGCAGAGCCGACATCTAGGACTTTCCAATATGGTAGATCCCAAAAAATGGATTTCTTCTTCCACATGTGTGCGTGTCCGTCAGCGTCAGTCGAAATAGGTTGTCTTCCAGGACCCTTTCCAAAGATTACTTTCAAATCCTTCACCATATAAAATACATCATCGCCCGGTCGAATGATAGGCATCTCCCGGGTATCTGCCTCACCATTGAAATGCTTTCCCTTTTTTCATAAGTGATGCTTGCGCGGAAGAAAACGACGATACCCCAGGTACACAACCTTTTTATATTTATGCAAATATATACTCTCAGTATCATATAAATAGTGCATGCATGCATTGTATCCCTTTTTTGTATGTCCAGAAATGTTACTAAGAGCAGGCCAATCGTTGATGGTGACGGACAGCAACGCTTCTAGGTCAAATTCCTCCTTCTTGTGCTCATCCCACACACGAACACCTTCTTCATCCCATAAATGTAAAAGTTCATCAACTAATGGCCTTAGGTACACATCAATATCGTTGCCGGGTTGCTTTGGGCCTTTGATGAGCACTGACATCATAATGAACTTCCGCTTCATGCACAATAAAGGAGGAAGGTTATGAATACATAGAGTGATAGGCTAGGTGATGTGACTGCAGCTCTGGTCCCCAAATGAATTCATGCCATCTTTACTTAGACTAAACCACAAGTTCCTTGAATCACCTGCAAACGCGGGAACTTTCTCTCGATTTTTTCTCCACAACGACCCATCAGAGGGGCAATGCAGTGCATATCGTTCATGCTTCCAAATTCTCGTACTGCTCACCGCGGTAGAGGATGCAAACATTAATGCGTGCATGTATCTTCTCCACTTCTAATCCTTGGGGCCTTCAACCTTCTTTGCTTGGTATATATTGTCGGGCAATTCATTCTTTTTAGAGACTGCTTCTTCATTATTTGCAGCAACTTTGTAAATCCGCTGTCAGTCACACCGTTCTCTGCCTTCCATTGCAGCAATTCCAGTGTGCTATCCAGCTTTTTATGGCCATCTTCGCAATTTGGATATAACAATGTTTTGTGATCCTTTAACATCTGGTCAAACAGCACCCTCACATTTTCAATTTTGCATTCTGCCTTTGAATCCATAATGGCCTGGCCAAGATCATCGATGGGCTCATCTGGTGCCCGGTCTTCTGCTTCTTATTCATCATTATCTTCCATTCCAATAACAGTACTGTATTCAGGGAACATATCACGATAGTTGTCATCATTCTCTTCTTCTTCGTTGTCTTCCAGCATGACCCCCTTTTCTCCATGATTGATCCAAAAAGTATAACCGGACATGAAACCATAATTAAACATGTGGTTGTGGAGGACTCCATGGGAAGAGTGTTCCTTCTGATTCTGACATACAACACTTGGACAACACATAAAATTATTCCGCTTGTTTGTCTGGGCCACATCGAGAAAATAACTCACGTCTTGCATGAAATCGGGAGAGCGTCGGTCAGTGTATGTTCATTGTCGGTTCATCTTCATTATATAATTATTATCAAAAACCATTACAGAACATCGTGATTACAGAAATGACCACTATACATCGACAGATCAAAAAATAAAGTTGGTACCTTAACCGAGGAGGAAAGAACGAGGATAACATTTAATTAAGTGTGGGTCGGACAATTTAAACCATGTTTGCTTTGTGCGAGCTGAGGTGGCATTGTGCACCCGGGCATTTCATCGAACACCTTTTATGCATAGGAGGGAAAAAATGAGCACACACACTCTCAAACCTTTCTCCCTCCACATTGAGTACGTGGCTAAGGAGAAAAGTGTGTCTGGTTCATTTATACATACAGGCACCTTTAGCCCCGGCTCCAGACACAAACCAGGGCTAAAGGTTGCCGCCTTTGCCCATGACACCTTTAGTCCCCGGTTCATGGCTCAAATCGGGACTAAAGGCCCCCCACGAGCTTCTCTATACGCCCCCGGCCGCTGGAATGCAGACTTTAGCATCAGTTCGTAGTGAAACCAGGGCTAAAGCAGTTTTTTACGTGAACATAAGGTATGTTCTCCGGTCTCCACTAGTTCTCTTCCATGTCATGCAAACAAGGTTCAACGTCGGTGACAATACAAAGCCACATGCACATGGAAATTCTGAAAACTATCAAGTCTGCAAGCAAACATGCCAGTGAAGGCACAGAGGCGGCACGGTGAGCAAGCGAGTATTAAACAGTACGCGTGGGCAATAAGCAAGCAGCAGCATTATAGACCCAATCCAACCATCCGCAGACCTCCCCCAAATCGATCTACTACAACGCTACTACTTGTACTACTAAGTACTGACCAGCAAGTTCTTCATAGTATCTTTGTCCAAAGCCAATCAAGTTGCTGATGATGTCGGCAACGCCGAGACCCTCCGCAAAGAAATTTCCGAGCTTTACAAAATGACTGTAAAGGTCCAGAAGGATATGGAGGCGAGCCAGTTGGCCTTTGGTTTGTCCGAGTCTCGGGCTTCCTCACAAGTTGAGAAAGACCGGAGGACCATCCAGAATCTTGAGAATGCTATGAATCAACTCCTTGAAAAAGGCATTGAAATGGACAAAATTCTTTGTAAGTTTCTATACTTTTACCAAGTTTTTCTTTCACTTTGCATAATAGATTCTTTTTACTCCTTATGTTTGTCTAATCTTTTTTTTTCTTTACAGAAGGGAATCCTCTGATAACTCGGATTGCTCGAATCCAGGCTTTCGGGACGTTCGTCATTAAGCTAAAAAATGCCGGAATGCTACTTATTAATAAGTTCCTTCCGGATAGAGCTGGCAAATTCTCGGAAGCCAACAGGCTCCCATAGGCAAGTGCACAAGTTGCTAACCAACGTGAGTCCTGGCTCCAGTCCGCCGCCCGCGGTGGTGTGCCCATGGCCCTTGGGCTGATGCGTATGCATTACACCACCACCAAGTCTTGACGCATCGCCACTGGTGTTCCGCAAGGATACACTGAAGCGCAAAGGGCGGAAATCTTCGATTCTATCAAGGGCCATGCCTCGAAGATAGCTTGGATGGTCTCTACCTCGACGTTCTACCCGGAGGAAGAAATTCTAGCAACTCCGGAGAATCCGAGTGATAGTGACGAGGACTTCGAAGATGTCGTCTGAGCCTGTGTAGTCATTAGCCAAATAGGGTGCGCTACTATTCTTACAATGTAAACAAAATTGTAATGAATTCTATTCTTTTGTATGAACAAGTTTCAATATTTTGTAGTAAATTTAAACTTTGCAATTTTTTCAGAGTTTTAATTCCTTTTCTTCAAAACTTCTCTGGTTTGTATGTTTTGACTTTTCTTAGTGTTAAAGTAGCTCAAAAGTATGCGATCTTCATGCCAAGTTACCGGGTTAAGTAACCAGACAGTCAAAATTCAAAATCATTGATTATACCTTGGAACTTTTACTTACTAAATCCAGTGACCCAACATAACAAACAATCAGATAATACTTAGAAATAATAAGAAAATTGAAAAGTGCGAACTCCAGGTACACAGGTACAATCTGGGGTTCTGAAGCCTCCTTAGGCCAAAAAAACATTCAGTTTTATTACTTCGAGCACGTAGGAAAAATCCGGGTTAACATTGAAAAGAATTGAAAGATCATGGAAATAGATAAGACGGAAGTATGCTTTGAACAGTAAATACAAAACAAGAAACGCATGAATTCCCGACAATTTTATTTCATGATCTCAATGATGTTTACATAGAATTGAACTAACTGTAAAAGGGACGTAACTGCTGGATACTCTAGAGCCTATTTGTCTCTCCTAGTTCTACATCTATGCTTCATTTTCTCTTGCGATTCGGATTTTTCGGGTCATCTTCCGTGTCTCAAATATCTACAATATAATATGACCCATTTTTCATATATTTTGCTAATGACAAATGGTCCTTCCCAAATTGGGGCTAACTCGTGTTTTCTATCATGTACCAATCTTAGCACCAAATCATCCTCTTTGAAAGATCGGTGTTTGATTTTCCGAATATGATATCGCTGTAATCCTTGCCGATAAATGGAGGATCTTTGCAACACAAGTTCTCGTTCCTCTTCTAAGAGATCGACGACATACTGACGTGCAATTTCGGCATCCGACTCATCATATGCCTGCACTTTTGGGCTATCATGGATCATGTCCTTAGGAAGCATTGCTTCTGCACCATAAACCAAGAAAAAAGGCGTTTGCCCTGGTGATCTATTTGGCGTTGTTCGAATACTCCAAAGCACGGAAGGTAATTTTTTTTACCCAGTCTCCAGCTGCTCTATGAAGACGAGATTCGAGTCTTCGGCGTATTCCCTGCAGTATTGAACTATTCATTCGTTCAACCTGCCCATTGTATTGTGGGTGTGCCACAGATGCAAGATCTAGACGATTGCCATTCGTCGGCAATACTTTGTCAACTCTCCAATTGAGAAATTTGTCCCGTTGTCCGTGATTATACCATGTGGAACGCCATATCGCATGACTATGTCAATGATAAAATTTCTGGTAGTCACACCGTCAAGTTTTTTATGGGTTTTGCTTCCACCCACTTGGTATACTTATCTACTGCAACGAGTAGATGCATAAGTACGCATCTTGCAGTTTTGAATGGCCCCATCATATCTAGCCCCAAGACCGCAAATGGCCATGTTATGGGGATAGTCTTGAGTGCTTGAGCCGACATATTTGTCTGCTTGGCGTAATACTGACATCCGGCACATGTGTTCACTATGTGCTATGCATCTGTCTTGGCTGTGAGCCAGAAAAACCCAGCACAGAATGCTTTTTTAACTATGCTTTTTGACTGAGCATGATGTCCGCAATATCAAGCGTGGATTTCTTGCAAAATCTCTTGTCCTTCTTCTGGCGAAATGCATCGCTGAAAAATTCCGATAGTGATGCGTTTGTACAGGCAACCATTGATCACCGTGTATCCTTTGCATCGGCGTTTTATATGCCTTTGTAAGACTTCATCTGCTCCATCCGGGAACTTCTGATCAACTAAGAAGTTTAAATATGGAATTTTCCAATCTGGGTTAATGAGCAAGACTTCTATTGACTCGGAAATTAGGGGGTAGTCCACATCTCCACCTTTTATTGATGGTTGGTGCAAATTATGGATAAATAACGAGGCAACAGAGTTTTCACCCTTTCCGAACCCATGCAGGCTAAAGCATCTGCATTCCAGTTTTCTTCCCTTTTGATATGAAGTAATTCAAATCCTAGGAAGCAAATGGCAAACTTGTCGACTGTTCTTCGATATTCGGCCATTATGGGGATTTTGGCATCCCATGTTTAATTAAGCTGATGTTGTACTAAGTACGAGTCACCATAACAAAGTATATGATTGACACTATTTCTTTTGCAATATGCAAGCCATGAAGCAATGCTTCGTATTCTGCCCCATTGTTGTTGGCGTTGAAGTGTATTTGTAATACATACTCCATTATGTCGCCTTTTGAAGATTTGAGGACCACACCAGCGCCAGCACCTTCTTTCATTTTGGATCCGTCAAAATGCATGATCCAATATTCCGATTCCGTCATTGGTGTGTTTTCCATTGCTTCTGTCCAATCGGCTACAAAATCTGCCAACACCTGGGATTTGATTGTCGTCCGGGGTTGGTTCTTAATGTCGAACATATCAAGTTCAATGCCCCATTTGGCGACTCGTCCTGTTACGTCCGCATTGTTAATAATGTCCCCTAGCGGGTCTTTTCTTACCACTGTTATGGAATGTCCTTAGAAATATTGATGGAGTTTTCGAGATGCGAAAAATATGCCATATGCTAGCTTTTGATAATGTTGATACCTTTGTCTTGGCTCGTAAAATACTTCGCTGACGGAATATACCGGATGCTGGTCTGCAATGCTTTGTTCGTCTTTCCTTATTTCCACAATTATCACTACACTATTAACCCTGTTAGTTGCCGTAAGATACAGTAACATGGGTTCTGATGCCAAAACCGGAGCTTTCATCAAAGTTTCCTTCAACTGGGTTAACGCTTTGTCCGCCTCTTCTGTCCATTCAAATTTATCGGATTTCTTCAACAATTTGTATAATGGAAGAGTTTTGTCACCAAGCCGGCTTATGAACCTGCTTACAGCGGCTCAAAACCCGTCAATCTTTGGACATCTTTTAGACATGTAGGTCTTTTTATGTTTAAGATTGCTTTGATCTTTTCCGTGTTTACATCTATTCCTCTATGAGAAAAATAAAACCGAGAAGCTTTCCCGAGGGAACTACAAATACGCGCACTTTAATGGATTCAACTTCATTCTGTAAGTGCGGATATTGTTGAAGGTTTCTTGTAGGTATTCAAGCAATGTATCCTTTTCCTTGGAAACTACGGCGTTATCGTCCACATAAACGTGCACGTTTTTGCCAATTTGACTATGCAAACATCTTTGCATGCAACGCTGGTATGTTGCATCGGCGTTTTTCAGGCCAAAAGGCATGGTTATATAATAGTATGTTCCATAGGGTGTTGTAAAAGAAGTTTTTATTTGATCTTATTCTTTCATGCGTATTTGATGGTACCCGAAATAAGCTTCCAAAAAGCATAAAAGCTCAGAGCCAGCAGTGACATCTATTATTTGATCGATTCATGGTAACGCAAACCTATCTTTTGGACACAGTTTGTTCAAACCGGCGTAATCTATACACATACTAAGAATAATGCTATCCTTCTTTGGGACTAATACTGGGTTTGCAGACCAATCAGTATGTATAACTTCCTAGATAAAATCAGCTGCTAATAGCCGGATAATTTCCTTGCCAATAGTCTTCCTCCTTCTTCCATCAAAACGACGACGACCTTGTTTGACGGGTTTTGATCTTGAAATCACCTTCAATTCATGCTCAGCAAGTTCCCCGGGTACACCTGGCATGTCAGCGGGACACCAAGCAATAATACCCCAGTTCTCACGAAGGAATTTCATGAGCATGGTTTCCTATGCGTCAGTCATTTCTGTTCCCACAAAGACAAATTTTGTCGGATCTTTAGTGTCCAAGATGACCTCTTTTGTATTCTCCGAGGCTTTCAAGTTGTCTAATGGCTTCCGGCCTTGTTTTCCTGCCGGTATTTCTGTCGGCGATACTTCTTTAGCCAGTTCCTTCAGTTCTTCCTTCCTTATTACATGTTCGGCGCAAAGGGCGTTTCCTTCCTCTAACTCATTTGCCGTCTTGAAATCTCCTGACAACTTGAGCTTGTTGTAGATGTAGCATGATCTTGCCATAAATTTGGCGAAAGTCGGTCGTCCGAGTATTGCGTGATACACACTTTCGAACGGCACAACTTCGAAAGAGATCATCTCTCGACGGAAGTGTTCTTTCTTTCCAAAGGTTACTTCTAGTGAAATCTCTCCTAGGGAATGTGATTTCCTTCCAGGAACAATGCAGTGAAAAGGTACATTGCTGTGTTTGAGCTGGGTCTCGGAGAGGTGTAACTACTTGAATGTAGTTAAGTACATGATATTGATACTAGACCCTCCATCCATCAGCACTCTTTTGAGCCTAGTGTTTTGCAAAATAGGACTTACGACCAAAGCATGTGTGTCGGGTTCTAGGATATTTCTGGGATGATCAGACTGATCCCAGGTAGTTGGTGTATTTGAATACTTCAAGTATTTTGGGGTTGGTGGCAAAACTGCATTGATTTCTCAAAGCGTTCATTTGGCATGTTTTGCTGAGGGAGTTGCAAGGAAAGTTATGTTACATTCTCCTTCAACTCTTAGGAATTTGGGCTCGCCTTTCCGCTGTTGTTCCTAGATTTTGTCGTCAGTATCTGACTCGCTTTCGTCTTTTTCAGCTTCCGTCTTTTGCTTGTTCCACTTCCTTTTGGAGTTCTTCCCTTTATTCCCGGATCATGCATTGCCTTTCATGTGCTTATTAAGCCGGCACTACGCATTTGTGTCGGTAGGCTTCCCAAATTGTGAATGGTGGAGTGATACGTCTCCAACGTATCTATAATTTCTGAGGTTCCATGTTGATATTATGCCAATTGCTACATGTTTTCTCCCTTCTTTATAGCATTTTTACACATTTTATGGGACTAACCTATTAACAAGATGCCAAGTGCCAGTTCCCTATTTTTTTGCTGTTTTTTATTTCAGAAAAGTTGTTCTCGAAATATTCTCGGAATTGGACCCCACGAATCCCAAAGTTCCTATTTCCGCGGAATCATCCAGAAGTCCAAAGAGGAGTCAAAAACGGGCACCAGGGGGCCCTCACCATAGCCAGGAGCGAGCCCCCCTTTGCCGCGCCTGGGGGTGGTGAGGCCACCCTGGTGGCCCACCGGCGTTGCTCTTCCGCCTATTTAAGTCCTTCCTCCTGAAAACCCTACCCGAATCGGCGAAATTTCACGAAACCTTTCGCAGCCGCCGTCATCGTCAACCCAAGTTTTGGGGGACATATCTCTATTCTGGCACCCTGCCGGGACAGGGAAGTGCCCCCGGAAGCCATCTCCAACGACTCCACCTCCATATCCATCGCCTTTGTTGTCTCCTATGATGAGGAGGGAGTAGTTATCCTCCAAGGCTGAGGGCTCTACCGGTAGCTATGTGGTTCATCTCTCTCTCCCATTGTGTGATCTATATGTGATCGTGAGCTTTGTAATCTAGTTGAATAAGTAGATGTTACTCTTCATCTATTGTGCTACTCAAGTGTTTTATTAATATGAACTTTGGAGTCACCTTGTCTCGCGGTGTGAAGGTGACAGTGTGCACATCGTGTGTGTCTCCTCTATGAATTGTGGTGTTTGTCTAGTACCTTCTAGGGTGCTCAAGTTGACAGTGTGGGGCTAACTAGACATGGGAATGCTTATTATAAGGAATGCTTTTTATAGGCCTACCCAATGATTAGTGTTCGTTACCTAACCGGAGAGGATTAAGAGTAGCATAGTGAAGAGAAGATATTTAGTTATTCAATTATGTGATCATTGTTGAGAGTGTCCAGTAGTGAAAGTAGGATCCCTAGGCCTTGTTTCCAAGAATTGAAACACCATTTTCCGCCTGTTCAGCTACATATATTGCTTGCTAACATATTTAATTCAAATTTCTATTATTACTTATAACCATCCATATTACTCGCATTTCACTATCTCTTCGCCGAACTAGTGCACCTATATACCTTACAAGTATATTGGGTGTGTTGGGGACACAAGAGACTTCTTGTATCTTAATTGCAGGGTTGCTTGAAAGGGATATCTTCGACCTCTACCTCCCTGAGTTTGATAAACCTTGGGTGATCCACTTAAGGGAAACTTGATGCTATTCTACAAACCTCTGCACTTGGAGGCCCAACACTGCCTACAAGAATAGAAGCGTGCATAGACATCAAGATCTTTTCTGGCACCGTTGCCAGGGAGGTAAGGTAAAAGGTACTCACATCATCGGGTGTGAGTGCTCGGAGTTATTTCCTTTAGATTCTGCATTTTATATTTTTGTTTCTCGTTTTCACTAGTTAGGTTTATTTTTACTCGCTTCTTGTTTTTATTTTTACTAGTAGTCTTAATGGAAAACAACAAAAATATGATAGAACTTTATAATATTTATCTTGAATTAGGACACGATGTTTTTGAAGAGAACATTAAAAAACCCATGGAAGTTTGTTTGCATAATAGTGATTGCAATGTTATTAGCATTAATTCTTTGCACCCCATCATTCCTAATGCTAGTTAAAAGTCTAAGCTTGAGGAAGCTAGTTTTTACTATCTTTTTAGTTTTCCAGCTTTAGAGGATAAAATTAGCTCTGATGATACTTTATCTCCCATATGTGATAAACCTAATGATGCATGTGATATTTTAAATCCTCCTATTGAAAGCATTCCTTTTAAAATACCCAAGAAAATTGTTGAACTTGTCATGGATAACCGTTATTTTGGAGATGGAACTGTCCATCCTAGTGATCATTTACGCTTTATGCATGAATTATGCGATTTATTCAATTGTGCAAGTATCTGAACGGACCAAGTTAAGAGGAGGCTATTCCCTTTGTCACTTAAGGATAAAGCAAGAGAGTGGTATGAACTACTAGATGATCCTCATCATTTGGAGTGGAAGGAACTTGAATCTCTCTTTTACTCTAAATTTTATCCTTCTCATGAACTATATTTAGATAGGAATTACATTTATAATTTTTTTCCTCGTGATGGAGAAACCATTGCCCAAGCTTGGGGAAGACTGAAAACATTAATACTCAAATGTCCTAACCATGAGCTTCCTGAGGAAATAATTGTTACTAATTTTTATGCAAGGCTTTCAGGACATTGGAAGAATTATCTAGATGCCTGTTCAGAGGGTTCTTTTTGTAGTAAGAAGGTTGAAGCTAAGTGGGATCTTCTTGAGAGAATTCAAATCAATAGTGAAGATTGGAATAAGAAAAAAGGTAAAGAATCAGGTATAAACTATGAGTATGATTGCATTATGACTTTTGCTGAAACTGGTGATTTTCATGAGCTTAATGCTAAATATGGTCTTGATCCTCAAATAGTTGTCGGTTGGTATAGATCTTTTTCTTCTTATATCAATCTTCCTAAAAATGGGGAGATATATCATGAACCTTTTAAAGACACTTGCATGAAAAATGAAATTGTTATTGATGATTGCAATAAACATGCTCAAACTTATGAAAGTACTATTTCTTATAAGCATGTTAATTTCGTTGGAGCACTTAGACCTTGTGAAAATAATCAAATCGAAGAAGAATATTGTATCCATCATAGGAATGAAAAGACTAGAATTCGGGATAGGGCTCTAAATGATCTTGGTGAAAAAGTGTGTGCCCTCTATCCTTTTATTTGTGAACTTTGCTGTAAAGTGGGTCATTTTAATTTTCAATGCTCAAGCCATGATAGTAGCCTTTCGAATCCTATGAGTACTGCAATTTTTTATTGTGATGACATGATCACCCCTAATGAGCATGATGAACTTACATTATTTTTGGGGTGTGAAGAGTTACTAAGAAAAACTTCTTTCATTGATATGAGTGCTTTTGATATGAATAGTGTCTTGCATGAATGCCATATTTATTATGTTGAAAATTTCCATGCAAATACTTACATACAAAATATTCTAAAACAGGACACTTCACCAAAAATATGACAGGACTAATATGAGTTATGTTCTTATCAATGAAGAGGAGGAATCCTCCAAAGTTCTTTCTATTGTTTCTAGCATTAAACCAGGGTATGTGGAGAAGCTTCCTTTTAAGCCTCTCCCTCCTAAAGAGGGGAAGAAGAAGAAGAAGAAAAGGAGGAGTAAAAGGAGAGAGGTAACGATATATATTCCTAAGAATGTTGCTCATATTACATCTTTTGCTGACGAGTCTGAACTCAATGATTTTCCTATGCATGTTATTTATGAAAGTGATCATGATTGGGAGAAACACACTACTTTTGATATTGAAAATACGTTTGGTACCAATTTTGAAAAAGATGATATTAATAATTGTTGTACTATTAGTACTATCCATGCTCCTTCCAATGATAATATATAAAGCTCTAAACTTGTGGATGATGTGTTTGAAAATCCCTTTGTTATTAATGATTATATGCCGTATACATCTCCTCCTAGAAAAAATGATGATATGTTTACAAATGAACGCATTTTGGAAGAAAACTATTTTATTGCTTGTGATTATACTATGCCTCCAATATATGATGATTTCAATGATGAATATGACATTTTTAGTCCACCTACTATTGAGTAGAAAATTAATTATGATTTCAATATGCCTCCAGTCTTTGATAATAATTATATGAAAGTTATAACATAGGCTATAATTAAAATCATCCCCATGAAACTTTCCATAATTATGGTGGGATTACCCAAAACCATGTCTTTAATATGCAACTTGTTTATCATGTTCGAGTTCATTATGATAATCTTACTCCCGTTGTTATTAATAAGAATGACTATGCTTATGTGGAGCGTATTAATTCTTTTATGCATGTGGCTCATGATAAGAATGTTTTATGTGATAGCTATAATGTTAATTATATTCATGATGCTACTGAAGGTTATTATGAGAGAGGGAAACATGGTTTTATGCATCTCAACAATATTAATTTTCCCCTCTTTACGTTGAATTTTTTTAAGTTGCACTTATTTTGTCTTCCTATGCTAGTCACTTTGTGCTTCGTTGACTTGTTTTTCTACAAGATTCTTTTTCATATGAAGTGGGTTAGAATTTTTTTTATATATTTGTTTCTTGATGCTCTCTTATTGTGCTTCAACTCTTTTTCTTATGTGAGCATCTTTTAAAAATCATTGTGCCTAGCTAGAAGGCATTAAAAGAAAAGCGCTTCCCGGAGACAACCCGTTTTATTTCTCCACTTTCAACCCGTTTTCCGTCGTTTATTTTTGTTTTCTTTGCACCTGGGTGTTTTCTATTTCCTTAGCAACCCCGCTGTAACTTTTTTTTGTGTGTTTTTGTTGAGCCAAGTAAAGCCTCTAGTGGAAACTTGAGACTATATTTCGGAATTTTGCGCATGAAACAGATTTCTGTTGTCCACTGTGAAAATCGTATAAAATCGCAAAAAAAATCAAAATTACCTGACTTTTTTTGTGCGTCATCCTGGGATATATACGCAACTTTTCTTAGTTGACCAATTTTTGATTTGAGCAACATAGGATTTTCGAAAAAAAATCATCTTTACCTGCTATTCTGTTTTGACAGATATCTGCTAATAATTGCATTTGCCTCTTAATCTCTTTCTTTTGGTGTTCTCTTGATTAAAAGGGTTCTAAAAGAAGTTGTGACAGTAGCTAATGTGTTTATGATTATTAGGCTTGTGTTGAAACTGAACCATGTGAATTTATTATTTCGATTTGCACTAACGTTGCTAAAGAAGATTGTGAGAAGTTTGGTGTGAAGGAAGTTTTCAAGGGTCAAGAGAAGAGGATGATATGATGTGATCAAGAAGAGTGAAAAGCCTAAGATTGGGGATGCAGAAAATTCCAAGAAGACTCAAGCATCTAAGCTTGGGGATGCCCAAGGCATCCCCTTCTTCATCAACAACTTATCAGGTCACTTCTAGTGAAACTATATTGTTATTCAGTCACATCTTATGTGCTTTACTTGGAGCGTTTTTTTTTTTTTTTTGAGTTTGTTTGGTTTTCTTTCCTGTAATAAATAGTTGGATCCTAGAATATTTGTTTGGGAGAGAGACACGCTCCGCGTTTTCGTTAGAATACTCTTGTGCTTCACTTGTATTTGTTGAGTATTCATGCTTAGATATTTTAGTGCTTCCAGCTCTTGTTTTGCATGCACCCTTGGTTCAGAGCTGATAGCTTTTGTAGTTAGGTGGTTCTCATATGTGTGTTTTCTTGGAAATAGGAATGCTATTGTGATAGTAGGTATAGTGTAAAAGATTGCATGGTCTTGTAGATCACTAAACTGCTTCACTGGAATTATTGTTGTTGTTTTGAGATATTAATTTGCTTAATGGATAAACGGGAAGGACTAGTAAATAGAAAATTTTAATGGTTGGTCTAAGAAACTTGAAGCTGTGCCACACTTAAATCACCAGCTGACAGAAACACTGGTATATGATTCCTACGAGTGATACATTTCCGATCGGCCTTTTATTACGCGCTACGTTCGGGGTAGCTAATAGTGACTTGTCACTGCCACGGACCCTCTTGGAGTGATTTGCATTGTGCCTTGTAAGATGATTTGCTTGCTGTAATATTTTAACTCGTGAGTCTATGTTGAGGTTCCTGGCACGTCCACCATCCATATTTTCTAGCCTCTTCGGTACTGTGCATTGCCCTTTCTCACATTGAGAGGTTGTGCAAACTTCGCCAGTGCATCCAAATCCCGTGGGAGGACTTTGTTCTCCTACGCATAAAACCATATATTATTCCTCAAAAAAGCCACCATACCTACCTATCATGGCATTTCCATAGCCATTCCGAGATATATTGTTGCACAACATCTACCTCCATTATGTTACTTGACGATGAGCTTCATGGTTATTTATGCATACGGCTACACTGGCAGGAGCATGCAGTTAGAGACATCAGAGATATTTATTTATGAGTTATGAGTACTAAAAGTGTGATGATTCATTGTAATGTAGGATGTAGCCCCTACCAGTGAGGATATATAAAAAAAATGAAATGCCCAGAAATAAATAAATAAAGAGGGCCAAAGAGAGAGGGGGCGCATCAATATCCTTTATATACCACACTTGTGCTTCATGTTTAGCACCAATACTTCAGTTTGAAGAAAGTTTTCATATTATCATTCATTCGTAACTATGTGGGGAACTTTACATTATAGAACTGGCTTGTATATTCCAATGATGAGCCTCCTCATATGAGCTCTAGGTCTTCGTGAGCAATCAAGTTGGATGCACCCCCACTAGTTCCATTGGAGAGCTTTCATACACTTATAGCTCTATGTGCATCCGTTGTGTGGCAATCCATACTCCTTGCATAGCTTCGATTGTAAGACTTTCTCTTTTCTAATGACCACTTTCAGCTTTGTGAGCCTTTCTTCCATTGACCTGCCAAACCCCCCATAATGTTCTCTTTGCCATAATATCCGGGTGCCAGGGACCAACGCAGAACACTTACTTGTTTTTAGTGCGCAAATAGTTTAAGATTCAAGCATTGCATCGTGTGGAAAGCTTGACTTGATCCTAACAAGGTTGTGAAGATCGTTTGACGTGCATGATATTGTTGTTCTTGAAAGATTAAATCGTCTCTAATAAACTTTGCACGGTTGATAGTCTTTTAGTATTGATTTATTAAAAGATTTGCTTCTTTCTTCTTAATTTTTTATGCATTACTTGTTGATATCAAATATAGATCACAACTTTAGTTCATTTGATCCTAGTTTACATGCTCTACTTTACATATTATGATCAGGATTGTGTGGTAGCATGTCACCTCGGAAATTATTTTGTTTTATTATTTACCTACTCGAGGACGAGTAGGAACTAAGCTTGGGGTTGCTTGATACGTCTATACCGTATCTATAATTTCTAATGTTCAATGTTGATATTATGCCAATTGCTACTTGTTTTCTCCCTTCTTTATAGCATTTTTACACGTTTTTCGACACTAGCCTATTAACAAGATGCCAAGTGCGAGTTCCATGTTTTCTGTTGTTTTTTATTTCAGAAAAGTTGTTCTGGAAATATTCTCGGAATTGGACCCCTTGAATCCCGAAGTTCCTATTTTTCCCGAAAGCGTCCAGAAGTCCGAAGAGGAATCGAAGAAGGGCACCAGGGGGCCCTCACTATAGCCAAGTGCGGCCCCCTTGGCTGCGCCTCGGGGGTGGTGAGGCCACCCTGGTGGCCCACCGGCGTTGCTCTTCCGCCTATTTAAGGCCTTCCTCCCGAAAAACTTAACGGAATCGGCGAAATTCCACGAAACCTTCCGCAGCCGCCGTCATCGTCAACCCAAGTTTCGGGGGACAGGTCTTTGTTCTGGCACCCTTCCGGGACGGGGAAGTGCCCTCGGAAGCCATCTCCATCGACTCCATCGTTGTTGCTGTCTCCTATGATGAGGATGGAGTAGTTCTCCCCCGAGGCTTTGGGCTATACCGGTAGCTATGTGGTTCATCTCTCTCTCCCATGGTGTGATCTATATGTGATCGTGATCTTTGTAATCTAGTTGAATAAGTAGATGTTACTATTCATCTATTGTGCTACTCAAGTGTTTTATTAATATGAACTTTGGAGTCACCTTGTCTCGCGGTGTGAAGGTGACAGTGTGCACATCGTGTGTGTCTCGTCTATGAATTGTGGTGTTTGTCTAGTACCTTCTAGGGCACTCAAGTTGACAGTGTGTGGCTAACTAGACATGGGAATGCTTACTTTAAGGAATATTTTTTGCAGCCCTACGCAATGATTAGTGTTTGTTATCCAAACGGAGAGGGTTAAGAGTAGCATAGTGAAAAGAAGATATTTAGTTATTCAATTATGTGATCATTATTGAGAGTGTCCACTAGTGAAAGTAGGATCCCTATGCCTTGTTTCCAAGCATTGAAACACCATTTTCCGTCTGTTCTGCTACATATATTGTTTGCTGCCATATTTATTTCAGATTGAACCATCCATATTACTCGCATTTCATTATCTCTTCGCCGAACTAGTGCACCTATATACCTGACAAGTATATTGGGTGTGTTGGGGACACAAGAGACTTCTTGTGTCTTAATTGCAGGGTTGCTTCAGAGGAATATCTTTGACCTCTACCTCCCTGAGTTCAATATATCTTGGGTGGTCCACTTAAGGGAAACTTGCGGTTGTTCTACAAACCTCTGCACTTGGAGGCCCAACACTGTCTACAAGAATAGAAGCGTGCGTAGACATCATGGACACAGTTTTCCGACTTAATCTTTTCCCATTCTTCTTTAGAATAGGAGTTGAGTTTTGTGTTTTTTCCCTTCCATTTGCTACCGTTATCCTTTCCAAAGGCTATGTTCACTTCTTTGGGCTTTGACTATGCTTCTGGAGTAGCCTTCTTTATAGAACGAGATGCCTTTTTAGCCTGAATCAAAGCATCTTTGTTTCCGCCTCTCGCCCTGATGTCATCTTTTGCCGCTGCATGCTCATTGGCGGTGGTAAGCATAGATCCCAGATCTTTGTGCTCCTTTGAACCAACCATGAACAGTACGAGACCGGGTTTTAAGCCATTGATGAAAGCATGCATTGCTTGTACGTCACTTACTCCAGAGCAGCTGTTCTTCATTGTAGTCCATCTTGTTATAAAATCGACGTATGACTCGTCTTCATACTGGACGCAGCTATATCTTAACAACTGACTACTATTCTTGACGGAAGGCCGTTAATCGAATCTCTGGCTCCATCCAACAACATTAGGGGAAGGAACTTAACAACCTCTATATCTGTCCCTTTGTTGATTTGGACGACATTATAGTAATCCGAGAGCCATGTATCTGGGTTTGTACTCCTGGTATACTTTTGATAAGTTAGACTGACATTGGCAAAACCGGAGTGTAGGCCGATTCTTCGGATCATGTCAGTGAAACACTTTGGTCCGAAGTATAAATCGTCTCTTTCCGCCTTATCGACGTCTGCGGAATATCTTCCAGCTGAATAGACAGAAGGGGATCTGCTCCGTTCTGGTCCATTGTTGCGCGAATGCGCTCTTCTGGGATCATCCCTATTTCTTCCAGCATCCCGTCCTTTAGAATGAGGCGGATTTATGCTCCTTAGCCTTTCTTTGTTCCCTGGAGGGGTTTGGGATATCTCACGCTTGTGAGGATTATCGTATCTCGGAGGCGGCATTACGTTTCCGCCCTTATGGTTTTCCTACCGTTCCTTACCATCGTGAGATTTTGCATTATTTCCTCCTTTCGGCAGGTGGGATCCTGTTCTGGACGCTGCATCCCTGTCATTTGGGATTTTCTTGTCCTTTTTAAGGTCTCCCTTATTTTCCTTAGAATCACCTGAATCTCCAGCTTCGCCTGGGCCGGGTGCTCCAGTGGCGCACGTGGCATTTTTGCACAAGGATGAATCATCATGTAGCTTGCCAGAAAATGCATGTCCTCGTTGTTGCTGTTGTAGTGCTTTCCCGAGAAAAGCATAGACTCCCTGCGGTTTTTCTTCCTTTGAATATAGGTCGTCGTTAAGGATGGCGAACACGGCTTCTGCGTTTTGTGCTGCATTTTTGTAGATGTGTTCACCCTTATCATTTAAGCTGTTAACATGCCTTTGCCAAGAAGGGTTTTCAAACCTCTTCTTTGCTGGCAATACATCCGGCTTTGAAATTCCGGGTAATCTCGTTGGTTTTATCCCAGACATATTCCGGCGCTCGAATTCCTCAATTTCTTCCTGTTTTGCCTTTACAATAGCCTGGACTTCGAGGAGGTTTTCCTCAGACCAAAATAAGTGTTGTTGTTGCCGCATAATGGCTTGCCTTTTGGCTTCCAGCACTTCTGGTGGTTCGTGGCGTGCAACTGGGGTTTGGATCAAATCGATCCCGACCTGTTCCCACATTTTTGGAACAGGGATTTCATGCTTTTTCTTCTCTGCGGATTTCACACTGCTACCTCCTCCGATTTCCAGGTTTTGGTTGGCAATATGTGCCAAGTTTTCCTTTTTCTTCTATAACTTTGATAGCAGCTTCCTAGAGGATTTTTCTTCTTCTTCGAAGATCGGGTTTTTTTTGTTAGGCTCATCTTCCGTCAATTCTTTGACATTAGGGTAAGTCGGACTAACTTGTCCCTTTTCTTCCTCTTCGTCTTCCCTGTCATCTGGCGGAGGGGTTTTGGGATCTTCCTCTTCCTCGGCATCCGAGTTTCTAGTCTGTCTTGCCATGAGTACTTCGTGGAAGCTTCCTTGCATGGATTTGACCTTTCTTTCGAAAGCATCCTCATCTTCATCTTCTGAATCTGTCTCAACAGATCCAGCTTCCGAGTCCAGCCTTGCTTCTATGGCAGCCAAAACAGACTCGACTTCCGAATTCGTCGTCTAATCGACGGATGTCGGATCTTCCACTTTTTATGTGGGATCATGGTTTTCTCCTTTTTCCACGGGATTTTTATCTTCCGTGGTTTCAGCAATCTCAGACTACACCATGCCAATGAGGTGGGATCTGGTTGCATGCATCTCCAAACAGGCGGCAAACAGACGGGTTTTGGCGATATGCAACCATAGAAGCTTGATCTGCCCCTTCGAATGAATAGGGTAGATCTGAGCAGTGTCTAGCATTATAGCTTTCATCTATCGGGAATAGGGAGGGTGGAATAGATTGACTTCCACCACGAAATCCCATTTCTTCTATTGTTAGACCGGTGAAAACATTAGTGGATCCAATCGGGAAAACACAGGCACTTACCAGATGATTCCGTGATGGCATATATGATCCGTTGTCGAGGAAGCGACCAATGTCTCCGTCGAATTCCAAGCTTCCGACAGTTATCGTGCTGCCTATTATGCCGAGTATTCCCGCTCGGAACGTAACTCCCGACGCCGCTGGCCCCATGGTGGGCGCCAACTGTCGAGACATCGTAGTAAGTTTCATGGATGGGGGTGCCATAAGCCTACTGGTAGAACCGCAGGGGGGCGTGGAAGTACTGTAAACGAGAACACCGAGTTTACCCAGGTTCGGTATGTCGTCCTACTCCTGCAATCTCACTAAATCAGGGCTGAAGCCTGAAGTATACAGAGTACAATCGTGAGTATGGTTTCGCTAACTCGGCAAGGATGGACTTCTCGGCGAGTTGGCTTATGGATAAGTTGTACCTGTCTGTTTCTCCCATCCGGCTTTATATAGATAGCTGGATTAGGGTTTACAGGAAATAAACCAAATGACTGCGATAAGCATCTATCTTGGAAAGTAAGGCATCCGGCTTCTTCTCCAAGCCGGACCACGATTGGGCCCTGTTCCGGGTTCTTCTAGAACCCGTCTTCCTGCGCGTCAGCTTACTTGGCCACCCAATGGACTCCGCTCCATTGCATGTAAGCCACCCTGGTAATCCGTCCTTCAACCAATGCCGGACATACCACTATTTGGCATATATCCGACAGATGCTCTTGGATCTCAACTCATACTCACACTTTTCGTTTTGCACATCATAAATCTATGCTTGACGATGTGATGTTTCTTGTAGTAGTTTGACTTTCTCCCAAAGGGACCCTGATTCTCTGCAGTGATCATCAATGAGATATGAAATTATGCAATCATTCACTTCCAATCCATGTTCCACCATCTTCTCGCACTTAAACACTTCACGCTCCAATTCTTTAAGCCTTATCTTCTCACCTCCCTCCTTCTTTGGGTCCTCTAGATCTTGCTTGTGGAGGATGACATCCTTCAACTAGAGAGTTTGGGGATGCATCCTCACCTCAGCTACGCAAGGGTTGACGATGTTGATAAGAACTTGCCCTTGGGAGAGCTTGGAGGAGTCATGGAAACTAGGGTGTAGTGGATTTCTTCCTCGCAGAAACAACTCGAAAAAAAAACTCATAGAAAACACGGGTTACGATCTCGGGATGATACGCGGTATTATATAGCAAAAAATTACGACACATAAGGAAGATAAAAAGTCGAAGCAGAGTTGGAGTCAAGCTTCTAGGCCTCCAAGGGCCAACCAGGCGCGGACAAGAAGGAGTCCGCGCCTGGGGCCCACCTGGTGGTCTCCGGCCCGGTTCCGACTCTTTTTCGTGCCCACATTTTCCATATTTTTCTTACCAAAACCGATACCTACTCCAATTCTGACTCTGGTCTGCTGTGATATTTGGCTTTAATATGATCTTCCGGAGCAAGTACCCAAACAATATTATTCTCCATGTTGTACGGATCACCGGATAAGTAATGCTTGAGTGTTTGTCCATTCACACCTTGTGGATTAGTACCTTGGAAATTATTAATCTTGATACCACTAGACTGATAAACTTCTTCCACAATAAAAGGTCCCTCCCATGTAGAGAGTAATTTTCCTGAAAAAAATCTGAGAGAAAACCTATATAGTAATACTTTATCATCTATATTAAATTCTGTTTTGAGAATCCTTTTATCATGCCATATTTTAACTTTCACTTTAAAGAACTTGGCATTTTCATAAGCTTCACTTCTCCATTCATCTAAAAAACTCATATCTAGCAAGCTTTTCTCACCGGCTAATTTGAAATCACAATTAAGTTCCCTAAAAACCCAATAAGCTTTGTGTTTTAGGTCAAGGGGTAAATGACAAGCTTTTCCATAAATCATTTTATAAGGACACATGCCCATGCAATTTTTATAAGCAGTTCTATAAGCCCACAAAGGATCACTAAGTTTCGTAGACCAATTCTTCCTAGACTTGTTGACATTCTTTTACAAAATTAATTTGATCTCCCTATTTGATAATTCTACTTGAACACTAGTTTGAGGATGATAAGGTGAAGCAATTATATGATTAACATCATATTTATCAAGGGTTTTCCTAAAAGCACCACGAATGACATAAGAACATCCATGAGTCATAAGATGTCTAGGCACACCAAACCTAGGGAAAATTATGTCTTTAAGAATTTTCATAGATGTTTTATGATCAACACTTTTAGTTGGAATAACTTCTACCCATTTAGTAATATAATCAAGAGCAACAAGAATATGAGCATAGCCATGTGAATAGGGATACGGACCCATACAGTCATATCCCCAACAATCAAAAGGTCCAATAACTAGATAATGGTTCATAGGAATTTCATTACTCCTACTAATAATACCAACCCTTTGAAATTCGTCACAAGAAGAAATAAATTTCTTTGCATCTTTAAAGAGAGTAGGCCAGTAAAAACCTGATTGTAAAATCTTGTGTGCGGTTCTTTCACCAACATGATGCCTTCCATAAGGACTATTATGACATTTCCTCAATATTTCTTCTTGCTCGTGTTTACGTATGCATCTTCCTAAAATTCCATCTAAACCACCTTTATATAAATGTGGTCCATCCCAAAAGTAATGCCTCGAATCATAAAATAATTTCTTCTTTTGTTGATAAGTAAAGATCGAAGGCAAAAACTTTGAAACAATAGAGTTAGCATAATCAGCATACCAAGGATTTTCACATGAGTTAGTTGTTCATCGGGAAAATTATCATTAACAGTAATAGGATCATCAGGAATATTTTTCATTCTAGATAAATTATCGGCAACAGGATTATCAGCTCCTTTCCACTGAACAGTATGCAAATCAAACTCTTGTAACAAGAGTACCCATTTAATAAGACTAGGCTTAGCATTTTTCTTTTCCATAAGATATTTAATAGCGGCATGATTAGTATGAATAGTTACTTTGGAATCAACAATATACTGCATAAATATATCAGAAGCAAAAAACAACAGCCAAAACTCTTTCTCGGTGGTAGCATAGTTCCTTTGAGCACTATCTAAGGTCTATTTGGAATAATGAATAACATTCAACTTCTTATCTACTCTTTGTCCTAAAATATCTCCTACAACATAATCACTAGCATAACACATGATTTTAAAAGGAAAATTACAATCAGACGGTTGAACAATAGGATAAGTTACTAAAGCTTTCTTAAGAACTTCAAAGATCCATTTACAATCATCATAAAAAACAAAAGGAACATCTTTTTGAAGAAGATTGGTAAGAGGTCTTGAAGTCTTATAAAAGTATTTAATATATCTCCTATAAAACCCAGCATGACCAAGAAAACTACGTATACCTCTGATGTCCCTAGGATGGGGCATCTTTTGAATTGCATCAACTTTGGCCTTGTCAACTTCAATGCCTACTTTAGAAATTTTATGTTCGAGAACAATTCCTTTATTCACCATAAAGTGGCATTTCTCCCAATTCAAAACAACATTATTAACCTCATATCACTACAAAACTTTATTAATATTATGAAGGCAAGTGTCAAAATAAGTCCCATAGACAAACAAGTCGTCCATGAATATATCCACAATTTCCTCGCAAAAATCATGAAAAATAGAAGACATGCATGTTTGAAAACTAGCAGGTGCATTACATGAACCAAAAGGCACGTGTCTATAATCATAAATACCATAAGGACAAGTGAAAGTGGTTCTCTCTTGGTCTTGATTTTTAACATAGATTTGAGAGAAACCAGAATAACCATCCAAATAGCAAAAGTGAGTGTTTTTAGGCAACCTCTCTAGAATTTGGTCAATAAATGGCAAAGGATAATGATACTTCTTAGTATCTTTATTAAATTTTCTAAAATCGATGCACAATCTATATCCTACAATAGTTCTTTGAGGAATAAGTTCATTTTTATCATTAGGAACAACAGTCATACCTCCTCTCTTGGGAACACAATAGACAGACTGACCCATCTACTATCAACAATATGATAAATGTTACCTGCTACGAGAAGCTTCAATATTTCACTTCTCACCACTTCTTTCATCTTTGAATTTAATTGGTGTTGATGATCAACCACCGGCTTGGCATCAGGCTCAAGATTAATTGAATGCTGAGATAGAACATGACTAGTGCCTTTATGATTATCCAAATTATAACCAATAGCTTTGCGGTGTTTTCGGAGTGTTTCCAATAAACATTCTTCTTTGTACTATGAAATGTTAGCATTGACAATAATAGGATATATTTTATTTTCATCTAAATAAACATATTTGAGTGTGTCAGAAAGAACTTTAAGCTCAAACACCGGGTCTCCTTTAGGTGTTAAAGGTGGCCCTAAAGATTTAACATGCAAATTAACTTTGATAATAGCAGGCTGATCGAGGTAAAGATCCTCCAATTCATTTCTTTCCTGAATATACATGTCATTCTCATGTTCTCCCATGAATTGTTGCAAAGGATCATCAGGTGGAATAGCAATAGAGGCAATCCTTTCAATAACTAGATCTTTAATAGGTAACTCTTTATCATGATGTTGTATAGAAACCTTACAAAAATTAAATTCATAATTTTCATCACCAAATTTGACAGAGAATTTCTCTTTCTTACAATCAATAATAGGACCACGTGTATTAAGGAAAGGTATACCAAATATAATAGGACAAGCTTTATCTTCAACTAAACCTAATATTAAAAGATTAGCGGGGTATTTTACCTTAGCACAAAGAACTTCAACATCTTACAATACCTAGTGGTGAAATAGTCTTCATGTTGGCAACATGAATAATAACATCAATGTCTTCAATTTCACATGGAGCAATTTCATTCATTATTTCTTGATAGAGAGAAAAAGGTATGTCACTTGCACTTGATCCCAAATCGTAAAGTCCATAATAATTATGGTCACCTATTTTGTTAGAAACAACAGGTGTACCAACAGCGATTCTATGATATTTATTAGGTGCCAATAGATTAGAGGCAGCCTCACAGAAATATATATCACATCCATCAACATTTTCAGAATCAAGATCTTTAACCATGGAAACCTGAGGTTCTACAATTATTTGATGTTTGGTTTCAATAACTTTCTTACATCTTTTGTTCAAAATATCACTGGAAAAATAATGTTCTTTTACTCTAAAAAGGAACATGTGGTTTCTCAAAGTGAACACCAGGTAAAACAAGATTAACAATGTTAACAATTATTTCAGTACTAGATAATTGTTTATCTTTAATATTATCCTTATAAGGTTCATGATACTTGTCCCACTTCACTTTGGGAATACTAACATGATAGGCAAAGGTTTTGCAAAGTTTAGCACTAAGAATATTAAAATTTAGTTTCAGCAAAAGATTTAATGCAATCATATTCATAGTTTATACCTGGCTCTTTACCATTCTCCATATCCCAATATTCAGTATTACGTTGAATTCTTTCAATAAGATCCCATTTAGCATCAATCTTGTTGTTCGTGAAGGAACCATTAGAAGAGGCAGCAAGAAGATCCTTGTCATAACGTGAAAGCCTTGCATAAAAATTATAAATAGTAATCTCCTTGGGAAGCTTATGATTGGGGAATTTAAGAACTAATGTTTTCAACCTCCCCCAAGATTGGGAAACACTTTCTCCATCACGATCCCAAAAATTATAAATTATAATCCAATCTTGATATATTTCATGAAGAGGATAAAATTTGAAATAAAAGAGAGATGTAAGCTCCTTCAAATCCAGCAAAAGTGAATCATCCAATAACCTATACTATTATCATGCCCTTTCACTCATTGATATTGAAAATAATTTCCTCATTACTAAATCTCTTGGCACACCTGCAATCTTAAAAATCTCACACGGTTCTTTAATATAAAACAAGTGCTGACTGAGATGAACACTCCCATCACCGGCATAACGGTTATCCATAACACGACCAACAATTCCGATAGGTATTTCAAAAGAGACAATTTCAATAGATGGGAACTTATCTCCACCACACGAGTGGTGGAGGAGTTATACCTAAACGTAAAACCAGCAGTAAAAGATTCCACGATTTAGCCAAATAATCAGACGATAATAAAAACAACACTTAGAGTAAAAATGTTTCCTTACCAATTCCACTTCCCAATAGCGCTACACTCCTTGGCAACGGCGCCACAAAATAGTCTTGATGAACCAAAAGTGTAGGGGATTGATGGTGCAGATCTTGCACTTGTTGGGAACCCCAAAAGAAGGTATGAAAACCACAGTAGAAAGTTTCCCTCAGAAAGAATCCAAGGTTGAATCGACCAGTAGGAGAATGAAATCACTTCCGAAGTTTAATACAGCCGATGTTGGCAGGGCGCACTACCGGTTCAGCAGCAACGTGGAACCTACACAACACAATCAAATCACTCTGCCTCAACGAAGCAACGAGGTTGTCAATCTACCCAGTTTTTCTTAAAACAAAGGTTAAACGTATGGTGTGGAAAACAGTAGGAAAATAATAGGAAAATGATGGTGCAGGTCTTGCACTCGTTGGGAAACCCCAAGTCTGGAAACAACCACTCTTCCACTCACCGCAGTAACCCTGGCATGCAGCACGCCACGCGTTTGTCACGATATTGTGAACGTGAAACGTGTCCCTTTAGTTCCGGCGGCCAGTTATTGCTCCGTCGTGCATGCGGCTTCTCCGTTCCAATCCCCCTCCCGGTGTATAAATAGACGCACTGTTCGTCTCATCCTCTATCTGCCTCAGCGCCTCCCCTCAAGCGAAAACCATTTGACGTAGTAGGTTCCACCGGCGATCGTTCCTCCAGGCGGACATGGCTCCACCAGCGAAGCGGTCTGCTGCCCTCTTGTAGGTTCCATTTCCGTTCACGTAATTCTGATCCGTTTCTGGATTCCTCGTGATTTCATCTTTCTTAGATCCTTTTCAGAATTCCTGGTGCTTTCATCTTTCTTAGATCCGTTTCTGATTTCCTTGTGATTTCATATTTCTTAGATCCATTTTGCCTTTTAGATTAACATCAACTTCCTATCATGCAACTATCTACAGCGCACATGAAGCCGACCATACGATCATCTTCACCGCTCTGGCGAAGAGGGTTGACATCCTAGAAGCTGAGCTTGAGAAGTCCTTGAAGCTCGCCTACGACAATCTCAAGAAGGCTCGCTATGCCAGGTTGAAGTAGGTGGCACTGGGCGAAGCGTCCCTCGTAGCGTATCGGAAGTTGATGGATGATATGTCCAAGATGAGGGCCAGCAACCTCGGACTGACCTAGCAAGTTGGGGAACTGAAGATCGGTTTAGCCCTGGCAGAGCAGAAAACTCTGATCGCTCTCCTCGCAGTTGTGAATCCCCAGGCAAGGGAGGATCCAGTGCCATCGGAGGATCCAGTCCCGACGGAGGATTCAGTGCCATCGGAGGAGCTGTCGGCCCCCTACTGATGCCCCTTTAGCCCCGTACTGCTGCCCCCGTGCTTCTGATGTCCTGTGTAGATCGACAATCTCGTTGCTTGTATTGTGTGGTTTCTACAAATATGTAGACTATGTTTATTTTCAACTACTATGTTTATTTTCTCGTTGGTTGTATCTCGTTGGATATATTCGACTAATCTGCGATGTTGTCGTGGAACGAAACTCGCCTCCAACTGGGCCTACTGGGCCGGGAACAAAAATCCGCGACAGAACATATAAGAAACGTCGAGATGGACCACGTCCTTCGAGAGAAATTGCCACTTTTCAGCCATCCGCGACGGAAACCGCGCGACGTTATCAAAACGTTTCGGATCGCGTGGAATTTGGTAGTAGAGGAAGCTATGATGAGCACATCAGCAGTTTTCTCTTAGAAAGAAACCAAGGTTGAATCGACCCGTAGGAAAAAGAAATCACTTCTAAAGGTTGATGCAGCTGATATTGCCAGGGCGCACTACTGGTTCAGCAGCAACGTGGAACCTACACAACACAATCAAATCACTTTGCCCCAACGAAACAGCAAGGTTGTCAATCTCACCGGTCTTGCTGAAAACAAAGAGTTTATACGTATGGTGTGGAAAACAGTAGGAAAACAATGTGAAAACAATAGTAGCAGTGTGAAAACAGTGATTGCAGTGGTTGTATTATTAGTATGAAGAAAATGTACAAGTGTCCACAGTTCACTAGTGGTGTCTCTCCATAGAAGATAAATAACATGTGTGGTGAAGAAATTACAGCTTAGCAATTGACATGTATTAAAACATGCATGACATGATGATTACTATGTGATCATGCGGGCATTACAACAAAACTCATAGACCATTATCCAACTGCATCTATGACTAATAATCCACCCTCAGAATGTCATCCGAGAAATCTTTGGGTATTAAGTTGCAAGAAACAGATAATTGTATTAAGTAAAGTGTGTAATGTAAACAATGTAAACATCGTTGTTTTCTCTCTAATGGAAACAACACATCCCCCATTCGTAACGTTTCTGTCACTCGAGAACAAATGCAAGGGAGGCATGAACCGACCATCGAGCATAAATACTCCCTCTTGGAGTCACTAGCATCTACTTGGCGAGAGAATAATAATAACAGAGAGCATGCAAGCTCATAAGTAACATACACATGAATAAAACTTGATAGATTGATAATCAAGAGACATAGCATTCAATATTCTTTTGATCCCAGCAATCACGACATGTAGCATTACAATAAGATGATCTTGATCATATAGGAAAGCTCACAAGATCTAAACATTAGGCATAAAGAGGAGAGAACAACCATCTAACTACTGCTATGGACCCGTAGTCCAAGGATGAACTACTCACGCATCATTCCAGAGGCGGGCATGGTGGTGTAGAGCCGTCCGGTGATGTTTTCCCTTCTCTGCATGGTGCCGGGGAGAGCTCCAGAATCCTACCAAAGTAGGGTTGACGATGACGGGGGCCTCGGGTGTGTTTTTCGTGGAAAAGGTTCTGTTTTTAAGGTTAACCTACCAATAGGTAGAAATACACAAGAGAGCAACGTCGATGGGTGTCAAGGGGGGCCCACACCACCCCTGGGCGCGACCAAGGGAAGCATGCCGCCCTATGGTGTGGGGCCCCTGTGGCCCCCCTCTGGGTGTCCTCCGGACTCCGTGTGCGCGACAGATTTCTAAGAGCTCCGTGCTTCGAATCGTCCAATTCTGAGAATACTTCCAGAACAGCTTTTCTGAAAGTAAAAAACAGTAGTAAACAGGAACTGGCTCTGTGGCATCTTGTCTATAGTATAGTCCCAGAAAATCGATAAAAATGGCATAAAGTGTATAGAAAACATGTAGCATATAGCATGAAAACAACATGGAACCTCAGAAATTATGGATACATTTATGACGGATAAACATCCACAGGCTTTGTTCCTACTCGTCCTTGAGTAGGAAAACGACAAAAACAAATCATTTCTCACGTGACATGCTACCAACATAAACTTGATCATCAAAATTGTAAAAGCATATGTAAGCTGAGATCATAGTACTTTAAACACACGCATGGTAGTTATAATTCTAACTATGAAACTTAGAAGTCACTTTGCATCATGAAAAGTAACACAAATATATGATCATGAATAATAATGCATCTGAAAGTTATATGTTTGTTTCGAGCATCAAGAAAACATAGCAAAGTGATATTTTGTTTGTCCTTAAGAGTGGGGCAAAACATAAATGCTAGGACACTTCAAACTTTAAGTGGATGACTAGAACAAATAATTTGAGAGCAAGTAATAACATGGTATGAATCAATCAATAATAGTTTTGGGACGAATGCACATTAAACTCAGAATGACAACTATGCTCACTCAACTGTGCATAAAGTTAGAAGATGGAGACTCAACATAAAAGTAAAGGCAATGCCCTTCGCAGAGGGAAGTAGAGATTATTCATGTGCTAGAGATTTTTATTTTGTTAAACAGAGGTATTGCAAACATTTTTTAAGAGAGGTGTATGATTATTTCAACGAATGGTAAACAGAAAATACAGCACGTCACAAGCCAATTAGACTTCACAAGAGAGGCTCCCATAGAAGGACGCAACTGGGTAGATGGGCATCCCTGTTTCTCTTTTATTTACACAATTATACTTTGACTGATAAAGCAGGGGCAAAAATAGTGAAGAGAATTTGTTGTAATTAATTTTGGGGCTGGGCACCACGCTGCCTGCTCTTCTAGCAATTGGCTAAGCGGATGAAGCCACTAGTCCAGGTGTGTGAAGTCCAATCAACAAGTGAGATAAAGATTCTCTATTCACGTCCTCATGAGCTAAAACAGGAGCACAAAACTGGAGTAATTTTGAAGGTTTTAAAGGTAACACATGAGCAATTTACTTTGGAGTGGCGATTAAATACCACATGTATGTAGGTACGGTGGACACATTTGTCATACTTTGATTTTTGGGAGTTGGGTGCATAAGTAGAGCTCATACTCAATACAGGTAGAGGCTAGCAAAGACTGGGAGCGACAAACCAAGAGAGCAGAGTGGCCATAATCATGCATAGCGACAGAAACATTATTAATCAAAGCATAAATAGTATTACAAGTCAAAAAACTAAATGATCATCCAGGCTATAAGTCACTTGTTTCTAGTCATAAACATGGTGTAAGCATGCGCCAAGTCAACCAAATAAAGCATTCAAAGGAGAACACCACAAAATTATGCTTTGATGTGATAAAAACAACTCATGATTCTTTCAATGGCACATTAACCACTCTCAGCTATTTGAAACAAGTTATGTCACAAAAATAACTACTAGTCTTAGAATTATAATAACATCTAACATGACATGAAAAAGTCTAGCCACGGTCTATACAAGCTTCTTTTTGCATTGTTATAATTTCTACCACATGTAGCATTTTGTTTTTCCATCAAGCACCATTCAATATATATTTTAACACACAATTTCCAAATGATATAGAAATGAAACAAGAGAGTACTAATACTACTCTACTAGAACTAACAGCTCTGAATAAGAGATGCATGAAAAACAGGAGCTAAAATGATTGTGGCAGCTAGAAGAAAAACGAAGAATACGAGCAAAATAAGTATTCATATGAAAAAGCGGAGCGTGTCTCTCTCCCACACAAGAATGCTTGGTTCCAAATATATTTATTGCCGAAAGGAAAAGAAAATAAAACAAGATGAAAAATAAAATACGCTCCAAGTAAAATTCATATGATGTGACCGAATAAAAATATAGTTTCACTAGAAGTGACATCATAATTTGTTGATGAAGAACGGGATGCCTTGGGCATCCCATAAGATTATACGCTTGAGTCTTCTTAGAATTTTCTGGGATGAACCACGGGGGCATCCCCAAGCTTTGGCTTTACATTCTTCTTGATCAAATTATATCACCCTCTTCTCTTGACATTTGGAAACTTCCTTCACACCACACTCAAAGTAATTCGGATTAGAGGGTTAGTGCACGTCAAAAATTCATGTGTTATGCATGGGAACAAGTTTTATTGATACTTTTAAACGCTAGCTCCACCCATTGATGTTTCGTGAAGCAAATAAATCCACTCGACATAGTAAAAGAGCGAATGCAAGTAAAATGGCAGAATCTGCCAAAACCAAAACAGTCTATAATGACGCATTTTTTGGGGCACTTAAGTTGAATATAAAAACATAAATAACGAAAAAGTTTCGGAATTATATTAGGAATAAGAACAAGATGTTTCAGCTCGTTTTGATCTTTTTGTGAATTATACGTGTTTTTACGGTGGACATCAGAAATATGTTTCCTGCGCAGAAATCCAAAACTAACACCAACTTTCGCTAGAAACTTTACTTCGCACAACTAATACATTAAAATAAAGATACAAAGGAGTTTCTACATAAGTATACAACACCTTGACTCAAAGAAAATAGAGAAAAACAAAGCAAAAATAAAAACATGGGTTATCTGCCAAGAAGTGCTTTTCTTTAACGCCTTTTAGCTAGGCATAGGAAGAGAAAATCAAGTCTTTTCAAGTGAACAAGCATCCAAATTGCAATTTTTTCAAATAATAGAATCAAAAGGCAACTTTATTATTTTCCTAGGAATAGTGTTCCATACCTTTGTTGAGTGGGAATTTATATTTAATATTCCCCTCTTTCAAATCAATAACAGCACCAACGGTTCTAAGAAAAGATATTCCCAAACAATAGGACAAGAAACATTGCATTCAATATTCATAACAACAAAATCAAAGGGGACAAGGTTATTATTAACCCTAAGAAGAACATAATCAACTCTCCACAAAAGTTTCTTTCTAGAATTATCAGCAAGACGAATATCCAAATAACAATGTTCAAATGGTGGTAAATCAAGCATCTCATTAAGTTTCTTAGGCATAACAGAGATACTAGCACCAAGATCACCTAGAGAATCGCAATCAAAATCATTCACCTTAATTTTAATTATGGAATCCCAACCATCTTCTAATTTTCTAGGAATAGAGGCTTCACATTTTAATTCTTCTTCTCTAATTTGCATGAGATCATTTGTAATATGTTTTGTAAAAGCCATATTAATATTATTAGCATCGGGATTACTAGCAAGATTTTGTAGGAACATAATTACTTTAGAGAGGTTGCAATTATCAAAGTCAAGATCATTCTTATCAAAAATAATGGGACCATTGTCTTCCATACCTAGAAAAATGTCAGCACTTTTATCAGGAAAAGTTTTAGTGGTTTTAGTCAATTTAAACGTTTAGCAGAAGAAGTAGAGACATTGCCAACACTAATTAATTTACCATTAATAGTACAATTTTTACTAGCATGAGAAACTTCATTTTTACTAGTGGTGGTAATAGTACAAACATTAGTTATATTATACTTTCTAGCTATTTCATCTTCTCTTTCCCATCAAGCATGAAATTTTGCTAACATCCTAACATTAATTGTCATCAATTCGAATTTGAATGGCATTCAAAGTTTTTATTTATTTAACATCATTAGGCATAACCTTTATTTTAAGAAGATCAACATCAAGAGCAAGGCTATCAACTTTAGAAGCAAGAAAATCAATTTTGCCAAACTTTTCCTCAACAGATTTATTAAAAGCAGTTTGTGTACTTATAAAATTCTTAAGCATGTTTTCAAGATCAGAAGGTACACTTTTATTGTTGTTGTAGGAACTACCATTAGAATTGAAATAACCATTATTATTATTAGAAGGATATGGCCTATAGTTGTTGCTACCAAAATTATTCCTATACGCATTGTTGTTGAAATTATTATTTTTAATGAAGTTGACATCAACATGCTCTTCTTCAGCAACCAAAGAGGACAAAGGAACAATTTTTGGATCAATAGGAGCATGGACATTCAAAATCATAGACATAACAACATCAAGTCTATCACTCAAAGAAGAGGTTTCTTCAACAGAATTTACCTTCTTGCCTGTTGGAGCTCTCTCAGTATGCCATTCAGAATAATTTACCATCATATCATAAAGAATATTTTTTGTTGCCCCCAAAGTCATGGACATAAAGGTCCCTCCAACAGCTGAATCCAGAAGGCTTCTCACACAAAATTCAGTCATGTACAATGTTCAGGATATCGCTTATCATTAACTTATCGCCCAGTCCATGATAAGAGATATATCGGCTTATCGATTGATAACTCGATTCTATTGGTCAACTATTTATTGGTCATTTTTTCTTTAAAATAAAAAATCCGAAAGCACTAAAACATCTAAATATGCTATTTAAAATATATCATATCAGCATTAAAACTCTAATATGATATATATAGATTATTGAATTCAATAAATCTAAAAAATCTATGATGGATGTCATTTATCACATGTTCCAGTGGTGGAAATCAATATATCGGCCGATTTATCGGCATATGGACCGATCAAAACCGCTTGTAAGACCGATAAAAACGGCAATGAATGATTAAAATCGATGATATTCATTTATCTTATCGGTCACCACCCGATAAGCGATAATAGGGCCGATAAATCCGTATATCGGATGATATTTTGAACACTAGTCCAGCATAAACAGTTTGGATGATCATCCAAATAGTCAGTCCATGAGTTGGGAAATTCTTCACTAAAGATTTTCATTCTTTCCCCAAGCTTAGCAACATGCTCATTATCAATACGCTTAAAATTAGTAATGCTACTTCTTAAAGATATAATATTAGCGGGAGGAATACTATTTTCCAATGAAAGCATCTTTACATTTAGTCCAAGGATCATACTATTTTTAGGCAAAGATAGCAATTGTTCTTTAGCTCTTCCTCTCGAAGAGAAAGGAAACCATTTTAGTTTAATAATATCCATCTACATATTTATATTTTTGCATCTCACATAGTTAAACAAAAATATTGAAGATGGGAAGCAACATCATCAGTGCTATTACCAGAAAATGTCTCTCTCCAAACAGATTTAAAAGGGCGGGCTTAATTTCATAAAATTCAGCAATAGCAGAAGGTGGAGAAATAGGTGTACTAATAAAATCATTGTGGTTGGTGCTAGTAAAGTCACACAACTTAGTGTTCTAAGGGGTACTCATTTTAGGAAGATTAAGAAGATGATAAAAATAACAACTAGAATAATAACTATTTTTTGTGTTCTCGATATAGAGAAGCAAACAAGACAAAATAATATAAACTAAGAAAAAAAAACAAAGTAAATAGATTAGAAGTGAGAGACTCCTCTTGAAAAAATCCTCTTTCTCACCGACAACGGCGCCAGAAAATAGCTTGATGGTGTAGGTCTTGCACTCGTTGGGAAACCCCAAGAGGAAGGTATGATAAGCACAACCAAAGTTTTCCCTTAGAAAGAAACCAAGGTTGAATCGACCAGTAGGAGAATGAAATCACTTATGAAGGTAGATGCAGCTGATATTGGCAGTGCGCACTACCGGTTCAGCAACAACGTGGAAGCTACACAACACAATCAAATCACCGGTTATGCTGAAAACAAAGAGGTTAAACGTATGGTGTAAAACAGTAGGAAACAATGTGAAAACAGTAGTAGCAGTGTGAAAACAGTGATTGCAGTGGTTGTATTATGATTATGACGAAAATGGACCGGGGTCCACAGTTCACTAGCGGTGTCTCTCCATAGAAGATAAATAACATGCGTGGTGAACAAATTACAGCTAGGAAATTGAAAGATATTAAAACATGCACGACATGATGATTACTATGTAATTCATGCGTGTAACACCCGGGGGATTTCCCCCAAATAGGATTTGGTTGTTTTTTTTTTTGCATTGCATCATGCATCATTTGCACCTTTGTTTGCAAAACCAATTGAAAAACAAAAAAAATTCAAATCAATTTAAATTTTTCAAACAATGCACTTGCTTCAAACTCAAATTGTTTTCAATCAAATTGTTTTCGAATTAATGCTTGGTTAAATAAATCACCTTTTATTAAAACCCTAAATTGAGTTTCAAATTCAAATTCAAACAGCAAATAAATATTTGAAATTTTGAAAATCAAACTTGGTGCACTTGGGCATTTGAAGTGGTTCATCTATTTAAAATTAAGTTCATGTTTACAACCATCAAAATCTTTTTCTTTCCTACCTTTTCTATTTCAAAGGAAAAAAAATAGTAATAAAATAAAAAATAAAACAAAGGGGGAGGCAGGCCAGCCCAAAAAGGGCCAGCCCACCTACAACCCCACTCGATCCAGCCCAACCCCCCTGGTACCCCTTCTTCTTCGCACGGAACAGGGGGCATGAAGGGGATTTGCAGTCGAGCTCCCCCCCATGTGCACCTCACCTGCTTTCCCCCTCCCCTTATCTATTCCCCCGAGGCTCCCCTCCAAACCCTAGAACCTCTCCTCGCCATCTCCTCCATCCGCCGCCATCACCTCCCTCCCTCCTCTGTTTTATTTTCGTTCTCTGAACTTTATGTATCGAGAGAGGGAGCAGCAGAGGGCACGTTCGAGAGCTGCACCGCTGCCTCGCTATGGTCTCTGTTGAGCCAAGAGGACAGAGGGAATGGAAACAGGGCCATGCCCTCTACGTCTTGCTCCCCTCGGCCGGACCTGGGAGGTTCCAGGGGCGGCGCGATCTTCACCGCCGTCCGCCACCAGCTGCCCGAAGTTTTCCTCGCCGTCTTCGTCAGGCAGCGACGACACCCTCGCCATCCCTGCGTCGCCAACCCCCGCGGTGAGCTCGCCTCCGCCCTCAGGCCCCTCTCCCGTGCCTCTCCTCCTTGCTCTGTGAACCGCCATCGAGCGGTAGTGCCGCCGGCGGCCGCTCCTGTTCCTGATTGCTCCGCCTGTGCCCTGTCTAGTTCAGGAACTGAACTGTCCGTTTCAGTTAAATACCGCAACTTTTCTTGTCATCTATGTTCAGACCTGGAGCCTAACACCAAACGCAGCAATAGCCTAGTGGCTCTGTTCCCTGTATCTCAGCGAGAGATCAAGGGTTCGAATCCCCCCCCCCCCCGAGGCGCAAAGCCACCCCTTTTTCCTCCTTTTTCTTTTATTTCCCGAAATCCAGAAAAACAGATCTGAGCCTTTAATTGTAAAATCAATAACAAATTGAATATTGCTCCAATTTCAATGATTCAAGTTTCTGTGGTTTCAGAATCCTGTGCTCTTTCCATTAGTCACAAAGTTGCAACATGTTTCTGTAATACATTTTGCACTAAATAATTAAATACAGAAAATGCAATAAAAATTGGAAACTTTGGAAAATCATAACTTGAGTTCTGTTCACCCAATTTGAGCAAACTTGGGATCTAAAAATTTGTATTGACAAACTCTACACATTGGTATTTTATTTGGTCACAATTGAATTAAATTTCAACATGTTTCCCTTTGTTTACTAAAAAGGGCAGAATAAAAATGGTTATGGAAAAATGCATAATAAATTCAGTAATGATCCAAAAATTATGTTTGATAGCTCAAAATGTTCAGTGAAACATTTGCTACATGCTTTCAACGTTTTCAATACATTTTTGTTTACTGTTTTTCCTAATTAAAAGTGGTGCAATAATTCAATGCTTTAATTAAACCTTTTAAATTGCAAAATTCATAACTTGGGCAATTCAAATCCAATTCCAACATGTAAAATATGTTTTCCATGCAAAATTGAATAAGCTTTCCAAATATAAACTTTGTTTTCTATTTTGAATAAATTAAATTGCTGAAAACAACTATTTCTTAATTAATGCATTTAAAATTGTCAATTTAATAACTTGCTCATCTAAAATCCAAATTCAACAAATGAAATATGTATTCCATCTAAAATTTTGTGTTCTTTCCAGATATAAATTTTGTTATCTGTTTTGAACATTTAAAATTGGTGAAAACAACAAATGTTTGTTTAAATCATTTAAAATGCCAAAGTTCATAACTTAATAAATAAAATTCCAAACTTGGTAAACAACATTCCAAACTGAAGCTATTGTTCTTTTCTTATTGTTTTCATCATCCATGCATCATTCTAATCAACTTTCACATGATGGTTATTTGTAGATCATTTAATTCAACATTACTTCATGGGCTTTTCCAGATGCAATCCAAATTACATATGGGCCCATTTAAATATGTTTACCATGTCAACTAGTTTATCTTTGATGCATCCTTAAACTTGTCATGCATCCATGTCTCTATCGGTTCGCACGGAGGCCGCCGCGCGTGAGTAGATAAAAAGAAGAACTTGATGGTATATCCCCTCCCCCCCCCTAATGATATTTTTTTCGGATCGGGACAAGCAAAAAAATCCAGGAAGAAATTCCATTCCATGGGGCAAAAAAAGCTCTGTATCTTTATCAAGCTACACAATTTCAATCAAGAAGCAAACAATGTTCTACCCGCAAATGAAACAAGCACAAGAAATCAGTTTGCTAGCTATTGTTCGTCACTCTGCCTTTAGAAGTTTAGATCGATGCAGAGCTAGCAAGAAGTATTTTTCGTGAACAAAATGAGAAGGGGAAAAAATCATCCACTACATAACCATTGCTTGATTTCTTGAGAGGAAAAATAATGCATATCAATAACCAAGATCATTCAGATCACTCAACTGTTTACTGTAGGTTACCAAGATCTGGATCAGCAAACAGATTACCAAGATCAACAGGGCAAAACCTAAGGCAATATAATCAGCAGAAAACTATGTAATACTGTAGGTTAGATACAAACTGAATTACCAAATGAATTATTATTATGTTGCTGCTGCTGTATCATATTCCATGAATCCGGAGCTACCAAAAAATAAGGTGCAGCAGTAACATATTCCATGAATCCGGAGCTACCAAAAAATTACCAAAAGAATTATTATTCTGCTGCTGCTGCTGTAACATATTCCATGAATCCGGAGCTACCAAAAAACAAGGTGCGGCAGTAAGATATTCCATGAATCCGGAGCTAACAAAAGAATTATTATTCTGCTTCTGTTTAAATTAAAATCTCTGTTACCCCTGACCTTAATCTCTAGTAGTTTAGATTTAACTACTTCTACATGACACATACATGTCCATGCACCATGCTACGCATGGAAATAGAACCATCCCTGGTGAAAATCATGGATATTGATACTGCCTACAATCAGGACACTACCCACACGCTGATCTTCCACCCAAAATTATAAATCGTGAGAGCTAATATATGGGCACCATGTTAACTTAACCAAACAAGGTAAAAAACAGGATGATGCAAGAAAAGAGGCCATCCAATCCTCTCTTACGGATCCAGGACAAAAGCTAGGTCATGGACAAGTGAGAGAGAGAGGCTGGAGCGGAGGTTTCTATGCTTCCCAGTCGCCGGCGGGAAGAGCGGAGACGGCCGGCGGCTGCGGAGATGGAGACGGCCTTGGAGAAATCGGAAAGAGGGGAGGGGTAGGGGAGGGAGAGGGAAGCTTTACCGGCGAGAAATTATGTATAAGAGCCGACCTTGGCGGCGGCGGTGGCGTCTCTGACCGACGGAAGGAGGAGGAAGACGCGCTGTAGTAGGGGAAGGTGGCGACGGCGCTGCGCTTCCTTTCTCAGTTCCGCTCGATTCCTGAGGCAGACCTAGAGGCTTATAAACCGCGTGGGTTGGGGGGGCTTGGCGCGGGTTGGCCGGGTTGGTCGGTCTGGCCCAACCCCACCCCCTCGCACCAAATAGGAATACAGGTATTTTCGCGGATTTTGAGCCCGGCGTGGAAAATCCTCTCAGATACCGGCCCACCCCTTGTACCAAACGAGGTCTCAATGGGATTGGGGACGGCAGTCGAACGAACGAACAATTATTTCTAGCAATTATTAGGAGATAACGCTGACCCATATGTAGGCAGGACTGGACATAGTCACATAGTACATGGAATTCTAAACGGAGATTCAAAACTCGTGCTGGCACAGAACGAGGATCTGGGACGACGGAAGTTGTCGTGTTCGAACTAAAACTTCTCATGTGTACGCTGTTGTGGAGCAGCTTAGCTGCAGCGCTCATGTCCGGGTCGAACGGAGGAAAGCATGGTGACTGGTTGGGGAGGATGCGGGCTGGGATTTTATGAGCACCTCGGCAGTCCCGCTCCACTGCGCGGAGGAGGTTGTCTTCGTCGGTGTGCCATCCCCTCCATGGCTAGATCCGGAGGTAGGGATCTAGAATCCAATCCTCCACTGCCAGAATCGGCCTCACCATGGTCAGATCGTACGACGCCGCCGCCTCCCGTCCGCCGCAAAAGTACCGAACTGACCACAGCGGCGACCTCCACCGCGATCTCCTCCTGCCCTCCACCCTCCGACCATGGCAAGGCCACCGGGTGTCTTTCTGGTGTCCTGTTTGTTTAGATTTCCACGCCAGAAAAAACATAGCCAGGGCTGAGATGAACCACTTCGCTGACTTGGCGGTGGCACAGCTGTAATTTCGTTGATAAGAAAGGGCAAAACTGTCTTTTGTGTTGGACGAAAATTTTGGCAGAAACCTCATTGCCTTTATTATTTATTATTAACTAGCAAATGTGCCCGTGCGTTGCAATAGGGTGTAAAAAATTTGCCCTCTCCTCGTCATGTTGATCGACACATATAACCCTACCAGCAGTTCACCATGCTGTCATAATATTTAATAATAATTATTATCTGTAGGCAAACAATCTCGAATCTCTTCTCATCGTGAGGCCGGTGACCCCTCTCTATCCTCGATCCTTAGCTTGAACAACCTCCGAACCCATTATCGATGCGTTAGGCCCTGTCCACACCATTGACCTCTTCGCTTCCTGCCGGCCCCGCCGCTACACTTACCTAGATTTACGTTTCATGAGGTCCGACTGATAATATCCTGGCCACAAAACGGTTAGTCCGATCTTGGCCCGGAACCTTAGAGTTTCACGACAATGTTGGCTCGAACCAGTCCCAAAATAAAATCCCAGGGTCCAAAGCGTTGCCGAAAGCGCATGAAATTTGCTCGCGAACATGAAAATATATATTACTTACATGATTGTAGTTAATACAACAAATGGAGAAAAACTGGACATGGCGTTATAAAAAGAGAGCCTTTCCATGTAGCAAATGATGAAAATACAGCCTAGATATTGCACTATGTGAAACTACAATTATACTCCGTAGCTAGGAATTTGAACCCAATTGTTTTGCCAATCATTCATGAAGTTAGTGTTGCCAAGAAATATAGTGGAAGATGATACCATAAAAAATAGAGCTGAACCCAATAGCATTGAACTCTAGCTTCGCCACTCAGATCAATCCACACACGCCTGCAGGCAACGCACCAACTCAACATTGACCTGTCAAAATGGACTCTAACATCGTAAACTCCCAATTATCGTCGCTCAGCACTACGGGAGAACGTCAAGAACAGCAGGCGACAGCTTAAGGGCAGCACTGCACGCACGGCAAGCCG